>CM031238.1:476559442-477783192 GCA_018340775.1 Taxus wallichiana var. yunnanensis
GCTACGTATTGCTAATCTAATATTCAAAATAGCTGCAGACACTGCTTTGTGTAACTCTCGAGCCTAGACCCCAAAGTCCGCTTAACTGTCAGTCTGTATAGTATTTTATTATCTTTAAATGGTACACTATGTTGAAGGAGTCAAACATTTCAATGAAATCCCAAACTGCATGCTTATATTGTTTCATTCTCTAATTCTTTGTTGCATACATCTTGTGGAATTTCTTGACTACTAATTTTGAATCCCCTTTAACAATAATGCCTTTAATACCATATCTCCAAGCTATCCTTAAACCTAGAAGCAATGCTCCATATTCTACAATATTGTTAGTGCATTCGAATTGAAGTTTAAAAGAAAAATTGAACTCTTTATTATCTGGGGATATCAATACAATACCAAAACCATTTCCAAAATTAGAACAAGCTCCATCAAACATAAAAATTCCAAAGGAACCAAATCAGGCTGTAGGGGAATTTTCATTTATCACTTCATGCTCCTTGAAATATGTATAACAAAAGAAATTGTCAACGCTTCTACATCTCGCATATAATATTTCATACAAAGAATTTTTAGGATCTTCAATCAAATGTAACATCTTCTTTTAACCATATAACTTTTACAATATTTCCTTCCAGATGGTATGGTTACTCATTATGGCGATATCCCTTCGCACACTTCCTAACACACTGGCCCATTTCCTTGATAAAGCATGCCCCATTTGGCCGGGCATTCGACAATAATCACATTCATAGTCAAGGATTTGCCAGGGTAAGCTGCTAATTGAACTATTAACCCTTTAACATATCCAATCACAGGAACTTCCCTTAAATCCATAGATGTGCATTTTCCAAAGGTCATAGTATCACTTTCATGTTCAATTCATTCATCACCTCAAGGGCATCACACGTATGAAGATCAAGAATCAAACATACGATTCTACACAAACCGATCCTTGATGATCGAAGTGGTGTAAAAAGGATCAACGTCAAGTTGAGATTCAACAAGTGAGGTTCCCAAGTATACTTCTGCTGATTCTCCCAATTCTTCCAGGGCTTGTGGTATCTTAAGCTTTGCGATGATAAGAGGAAGATCCATACCATTCACATTATTGCCTTTGGTTGTTATCTCTTCTTTAAATCCCAAATACTCAAATTCCTTTTTCTATATCGGGAATTCCGAGAATTTAATAAATAAGACCACTGATGACTTTGATTTTACTCAAATATAGGGCTATATCACATGGAGCATATTTGGGTAAGGCAATTTTGGATGGGAGATTTATGATTCCTTCTAGTGGTATAATAGTCTTTGTAACTTGGGCATGAGCTGGGGTATAAGTTTTATTTGGAGCAGCGAGGGATTTTCCAAATGTATCCTTTTTAGGGGTTTCCTTTGAGGATATTAGTGAGAAGTGGAGTTTTTGGTTTGGCCTAAGGACCTCTCCCTTTGATAACTCCTACTTCTTGTATTATATTATTTTCTTGTGTAACCACCGCATTCATCAATAGTTTATCTATCTTCCTCGGAGAAGTTATTCCCCATCACACTTCTTAATCATCGTGTGGACCTTAGTATTCAAAATCATGATTAGGTAAATCAAAATCCTACACCATATCAATCTTATCACCATCATCATGTGAGAGAGGTAATACTACGGTGAATGTAATCCTAGAAACTATGAAAATTCCTAACGGCACTTATTAACTCAATTGAAGTAGCCCTCTGTTGTGAAGTTTTAGGGCATTCCATCATGCAAACATCATCATAATTTAGCGTAGTCATTTACCTCTTAAGCCTCCTTTACAAATCACATGGGGAGTGTGTAAGAAACACTTATCACACCAATCAATAACGTGGGATTCTTCCACCATAGAAACCCTAGAAGTCAAAGGATCTAGGACCAATCTATTCTCTCTAAGTTGTGGTTGCTTATTACCTAATCCCCATGGGCTCCTTTCCTCTCGTCATCGACTCGTGATCATTCTAGGATGATTTCCAAATCTATCTTGGTTTTTTGGTTTATGTTGACCTTGAGAGATTTTCTATGCATTTTTATACTATGATCAACTTGTATGATATTTTCTTTAAGCCCATTTCAAATCAAATTCTTCTGACCTTCCTCTAGATCAACTACTTTCAGTTAGCCCTCATAGTATCTATCAATATTGATAAATTTGAAACCTTCTCTCTCTCAAGAGGTTTTCCAACTACCTGATATTATTTTCAATTTGCAAGGCCATAGTGAAATCCTACCTTAATGTTCCAGGGTTCTTGTCTCTTAAGTAGTAGAACCTTTTTGTCAAAGGCATCATAATATTTGATTAAACAAGACTCATCACTTGGCCTTAGGATTATGGGTAATCTATTCAGAGTCTTATTGAATATGGTATTAAAATCTTGGACAGACTCATTGGGATTCTTTTAATATTTTCAAATTCGAGACATTGAAAGGAACCTTGGGCGCTCCTATCCCCATCTTGTAATCTAAAGCATTTTTTTCATCTCCTACTTATGAGTCTATTGAATTTTATGGTAAGGCCTTATACCAATCACATGAATCTTTATTGAGAGTATGAATGAATAATTTTATGTACACATCCTCATACTTAATTTCAAAATCTTCCATCATGTTAACAAAAAGTCTCAAATAAGCCGATCCATAAGTAATGACATTATTTCCTAAAATTTAGGCAACCTATTTCTCACATCTTGAGGTGGTACAACATTAGGATACCCAACCATGCCTCTAAAATTTATTAGTCCAAAATTATTAACAAAAGGAGGAGGTTTAGGTGGAGGCTAAGCCATATTATTCTTTGAGGAGGTGATCTTATAAGAGAATAAAATGATAAGGGACCAAGGGCGTTTGGAGCACATAGAGTATGAAATTCCAAGTAAATATCCTCTAATGATTTAGTTTTGTGAAACACCTTATCAGTCCTGGATGATGAAGGGAAAAAATAAGGGATACATTTTTCAAGACACAAATGATGGCCCTTCACCGGTTGGAGAATTTATTTTTTATGAGGGCTATTTGATTCAAAATTATCTGAAGATGTAGGGTAGTCCTCAACTATAGGCTAATCACCTTCTAGCACTGGTACTACCTTTCTTTTGACTCTTGACTTCCCAACACTCTCCAGACTTGTCTTCCTTCTGAATTCACCTTCCCAAGCTCCTCGGAAAATAACTTTCAAGAGGATCCCTAGTAAGAAAGAAATATCATCTTCCTTTAAGATTTATGGATATTAATGAAAAAACTTACTTGACAAAAATTAAGACACTGGTAATTGCCAAAATTGTAAACTAACACGGAGTCGCCACCAAGGATTTTCACCTTAGATATGCTAAAGCACTGTAAGTAATTTTTCAACTATTTATCAACACTCAATTTCTACAAATCTTGATGGATCTGATCATCCTTTGTTGATATTTATCAATATCCACATGATTTAGTGCAACATTTACTAAAACCAGAAAATATTACACAACAAACTCCCGATCTCATACAATTCTCAATTTTTTAACAAATGATGATATTTAAACAAAAAATTTGCATACGAATCATTACCATAGGTCAATGTGCATATGTATTTACAAAAATAGTCCCCAGCAATGGTGCCAGATCAGTGTTGGTACCAAAATTGATCCTTCCTTTAAAACCGAGTAGTATCACAAGTTGATTAGGATGCTTAGAGATGAACAAATAATAATAGGAGTCATTTTATATCTGGGGATGGATTCTAGATGACTCTTTATCAATCTAGTTTGGAAAGGATTGAGTAAAATTGTGCTAAGAGTTTGACCTACCCTTACTACTTTAGGTTGTGCCTTCAACCAGGGTGAGAGGACCCACTTTGTGACCTGTGTTAGTGGAAGATATCAATAGATTAACAATATTTGACTCTTCCTTTACAGTATTTTGAAGGAGACCTTGAGAAAACATGGTCAATACAACATAACCTAACTCTCACAAGTTTTCACCTTAGAGAATGAATATGTTCTCTAGACAAGGTCCAGGTCACTAAAGACAATGATAAAAATTGATTGCATCTACATATTTTGGTAAAGGATGGAAAAATTTAATGATCTTCTTTAGCATTTGTGGATATACAGTGCAAGAAGGGATGGTTCATGTATGATATATCACTGAATATGAAATTTATGGTTGGGAAGTTAAGCAGGATAAAGTTGATTATACCAAATTCTTGAGAGATTTTAACAAATGTTGAAAAATCTACAAAGCAAAATGACAAATGGCTTCAAATAGTCAGAATGAACCTTCAACTAGAAAATTGTGCATCTATGAAAGCTCAAAGACACACAACTTCACACATTCTTCAAGGATTTAACATAATAACTCATGTTAAAGACTTAATTAAACCTCAGAAGTCCCTGATCTATCACGCTTATGATACACTCATAAACTGACAAACAATCTGTATCACTGAAATGAAAGTAAAGTGAATTTAAATTGTTTATTGCATTATGAAATGAAAAATCTCTTCATAATGTAATTACAAATGCCACAATACTATCATGAGGATGAGATATTGTGTGATTTCAGAGGGATTCCTAATATAAGATTGCAATAGAACACATATAACTATTTGAAGATATCTCAAAATGACAGTAGACACAACACGGTTCATGATTAACACAAATCACTTAAGGTTTTTCAAATTGATCAACAAGGGAAAGTTTGTTTACAATATCAAATATTATCAATGGTTGGACACTTGCAACCATCTTGACATGATCAATTTCAAATATACACAAGAAATAACTGGTTTCTCAAATAAGTTCCTTCGAGAAAATGGATTTTCTCATCTTTTTCTCCTTCTCTTTTCTCTGAATAAATCTCAGAAAGATTAACCCCTTTTTTGTGATTATCCTTTTCCTTTTATATCACCCCCTTCACTTGTTAACCTTCAAATTTCCCCCTAAAAGTATGAATATTCCTAGGAATATTCCTTTTCAAAATTTGTTCTAGAACATGGCATTTAGAAAGGTTTTTCTTTTAAAGTTTTTGAAATCACAAGTCTTTTCAAT
This sequence comes from Taxus wallichiana var. yunnanensis, assembly GCA_018340775.1. NCBI lineage: Eukaryota > Viridiplantae > Streptophyta > Pinopsida > Cupressales > Taxaceae > Taxus > Taxus wallichiana. Next base: position 476,564,495 of record CM031238.1, read on the forward strand.
CAACTTCACTAGTGCTCGACTGGGATATCAGGTCATCACTTCTGTAGATTAATTTAATCATTCTTTCTTGATATTGATTAGGTAATCATTTCAAACAATCTTTGAACACTTCAGATGACACTGATATGACATATATCCATACTCACTTTTCAATAATCTACCTTGGGCGCCACACACTCTTTCATGTCTCATTGGCTTAATTTCCACACATAGTTTCTGTCGAATCACCTTGATTTACCAACTCTTGCTCATTCCTAACCTTTTCCAATTCTTAAATTCTCCTCTATGCAAATTGAACAAAATATCCTTCATTTCATGGGAAAGATTACATCAAATCAAAACATATGTCTCCTTTTCATTATAAAACCTAGCTCAATTTCATTATCATCATGCCTTTCCCTTCTTGTTTTGAGTATAAGAAATTTCAAAGAAAATGGCGAAGGTACTTATAGCTCATAGCCTGAAGGAGATTTCTTTAGAGGACTTAAATCAGATTTTTGATTTAAGTGGTCCTGATGAAGCTTTTGTCAGGGCTCTATTTGATATAGAATGTGTAGGTGACACCAGAGTGCCCTTAACATACCGACAAGTTTGGTTAGCACTTATTACAAGGATAATCAGGATCAATCATGTGTTTACATCCTTCCAGGTTATGTATTTCCATATTTTTAGATGGGAGCACATGAAATCTCCCAAAGATTTAAAAAGATACTGGGTTGAGAGAAGACCTTAGGTCTTTGGGAAAACTAGTTTTCAATGTCCCTTTTTGTGTGATGAGGATTTTGTATCAAAAAGAGATTCCCTTTTATGCTTGGTATTTCCCATAAAATAGATGAGTTGGAGAAAAGGATCAATTTTCTCGATAAAAGCAAGTAGAGATCATGCCTTCACAACTAGTTTCAGCACCAGGGTCATCTTCAGGGAAAAGGAAAGGTGAACCAAAACCTCAACCTCCAATCGTTATCTCAGATCGAGAGGAGGACCGATCATTATCTTCTTTCCGTTCAATGGAAACCATTTCCTCCACTTGGGATAATAGGGGATATTTTCTATGCGATCATCCACCCGCTTAATACATCATGCTCCTCAGGAAGACCATGATTTTTTTGGACCTCAACCAATTCCTTCTCCAAAATACAATCCACCTTTCACAAGGAAATGGGAGGTTGGGTCAAATTTGAGGCCTCGCAATTAGCCCAGTAAAAAACATGCATTACTTTCCCTTCCAACCACTTTAGGCATCCCCTCTTAACCCACTCCCAGCATGTCAACCCTTCACAAAGGGAAAGGAAAGATGAAATTCTTCATAGGAGGTCTGGATCTTTTAGATTGGGTGTCATCTCAACAGAAGAAAGTTGAACTAGAGAAAATCATGAGTCATCCTAGAATGAATCTGGAGGCGTTGATGGATATGGGAATGTCCTAGGATCTGGAAGGGTCAATCATTTTCATTCAGATAACACAAGGCTCAAGCGAAGTTTTTGTTGAGGAAAACAAACTTCTGAACAAGCCCCTACTAGGAGGAAACTATGAAGTAGGGCTGAAGAATGCCTAGATGTTGTCTTCCTTTCATTGTTTCTTTTTTGGAATGTATATATCTTTCTTTGTCATGGGCAAGGGCCCCTATAGAACCCTTTTTGTTCCTTATTCTAGAATGCAAGAAACATAACAATATCAATCATTTACATGCTTATCCAAATGTATGTTAATTTCATCAAAGTAAATATGGTATTATTGCATTCTTCCATTTTTCAATTGAAATAAAGGAACAATAAAATTTAGAGAAATAATTACTTCCCATGTAATAGAAGTGTCATTTTAAAACATCAGTTTAAAAGGATGAATATGAAAAGAGAATATAGTTCAAGGAATAATTGTCTAAGCATGTTCATCACCCTTTGCATCTGCATTTTCTTCTTCTTCAGACCCACTTCTGTATTTTGTTCTTTTGGTAGCCTTGCCACATATGCATCATACCTTTTGAATAACTCATTAACTTCATCCTCATCTAGTCCTGTATGATGTTGGAAAATCAGTTCCTACCTAGATATTGCATCAATGTAATGGCCCATTTTCTTGCTTGTATTCTAGTGGTCTTGCCTTTAACTCTGCAATTCTATTCTCAATATTTCTCATGGTCTTAATGAATTCATAGGAGAAGTCATTCTTCAGAACATTCCTTTCAAAATAATTAAGTAATAAGTCAATCTTCATATCCCCATAACTCTTTTTGAACTTATCAATGACCATATCCTCTAACTTTAAGTCAATAGCATCGAGAGTATCATCAACCCAGTTTCTCTTAATTTCAAGCTTTTCCTTGATCCCATTCAAGGTCTCTACTCTGATTTTTGACAATTATTCAATATCATGTTGGCTTCCTTTGATAGCTAAAGGCACAATATCTTCTTTCTCAACCAACTCATCACTGAACTAGGTAATGCGATCTAGCTTGGGAAGAATACCTTCAAAATAGAAAATCTCATTGTCGCACTATTCAACTATCTCATCAATTTCATTGAGTCTATTTTTGAGATCTTCATACTTTGATCAGGCTCTCGCAATTACTTATTTTCCCCTCTTGGTCAATTTTTCAATCCATGTGTCCACTACCTGAACCTTCTTGACAACCTTGTTTATTTTATCCATTCCCTCAGGGGTATCAATGGAGGCACTTATTTGAACCTAACTAGGTTGCCCAATTAATTTCTGTAAACTCAAACTTAGGGCCTTGACTTGCTCTTTTAATTTCTTCTTTGTCATTCTATCTTCATCCACTTTTTTCAAAAGTTCATTGAAAACTTTAGACACCCCTTGCTTTAATTGGTCTCTTGAAGGATTTCCCAAGGGAATAATCTGATGTTATAATAATTGGTTATTATGTCATCCCTAGTATTTCCTTCAAAGGGGATTGTTATTTCTAAAGTTTTAGCTCTTGATGAATCAGTGTGGGTTTTAGTAATGGTTATAGCTCTTTTTGAGGCCCTTACTATCTTTGGAAAAGACAAAGCAGTAAGGTCAATAGCTTACACAGAAGGATCTCTTTTTCCTCATTTGAAATTAGTTCACTAATCCACCCTTTGCCAAATTTGTTCTAGCTTTTACCTCTTGTGATTCAGGTTAAGGCTCCTCAGGAACAACCATTAACTATTTGAAAACCCCCTGCTCATCCAGATTTAGTAATTCTACCTATTTTTCATTATTTACTTCAATGACCATCTTGTTAGTCTCACCTTGTGTTAATAATTCTTTTGGATGTTCCTCTCCTTGGTCTAGAGACTGAAGTTGATCATTTCTTCCTTGATTTATATCAACAGTTAGGGGTGATTCTTTCCTTATTTCTTCAATGGATGCCACATTGGACCCCACTTTTCCTTTGACACTTTCTTGAATTATTGACTAGCTTATGAGCTCTTCATTCTTCAAACTTTTGGAGTTAGCATCCTACCCTCCTCGTTCTCTGATGATGTTCCTGGAAATGATATGGTAGGTTGTTCATCTGAATCCAACTCCACATTTCTGTCTAGGGGTTGCATATCCTCATCAACAATGCTCATTTCACCAACAATTGTAGCTTGTGCTACCTCTACTTTCTCTTCATGAACAGATTTTCCTTTTTGAGAGATTTCATCATCCTTAGTAATCTCAAAAGAAACAAAAATAATCTCTTATTTTAACCTCTATATTAACATCTCCTCCACTAGGAAATTCTAGTTTACCTGATTCTGCAACAACTTGTTTTATAGAAGGATCATCTCTTACTTGAGTCTTTTCCTTGTTATTCAATGGAGGAGAATTTATCCCTATTTCCTCACCAATTTGGGGGTCATCTACCAGTATCATTAATGGTTCACTCATTGATAATTTGAGAGAATATAACATGGAAAATCCCTCACCATCATCAACATCAATTACATTATCTAGGGCCTTTGCAGATTCATACAATGTTTCAGTTAAAGGCATACTCATATAATTAGTAAGTATAGTTTTAGATGTCTTTGTACCTAGAGTTAAAGTTTGGCTAATTACTTAATTATCCACAAAATATTTCTTGGTTATTTTATCTTGAGTGACTTCTATTGTTGCTTCTTTCACAGGCCGAGGTAAGAGAAGAGACTCTGATTGTCCCACTTGTGGTAATGATGGGGTATGCTGAGCCTGAAAAACATCACTCCTTTCAAAAGGTTGATAAATTACCATATCTCTCATGTGCTTGTGCTTCTTGGGCATGTGGGAACCTAATCTCACCAAGAATGGTACATGCGAAACTTTATGTTTCTTGTGTGCCCTCTCAAACTTTTTTAGATCATGAGCAACTCTTTTCCCTTCTTTATGCAACTTAGGTTGAGTAAGACCACTTGTTATGGTGCCACTCATTAATTTCTCAGTATTATGAGGCTTTGGTGCAACACTTGAGCACACTACATGGGATTCTAAGCCCTTTCCTTTTCCTAGATTGGCATTGCAAAAGTAATGGGGGCATTTTCCATAGATTTCAAAAGCATGCTTTTAGTCTTTTGCCTAAGAACTGACATAGGAGTACCAGTTCCACTAGTAGCTAAGGTCCACTCATCTATGAGTTCAAGAGTAGGCCTTTTTGAGGGAAATTAAGGGGCCTTTCCTCCCAGAGGATCCATTCTATCTACTCCCTCCTTTAGGGGTGGAATATCATCATTTAAGTTTCCCAACTTCTTGAAGTTATTTAAGATTTTGGTATTTTGAACTGATAAGTCAATGCCTTTCTGAGTCAACCAATTCACAGTTCTTCTCATTACATCAACTATCCTTACATAAGAATCATCAGATTCTATCTCATTCCAATATGGGGGAATTATGGGTTGTGCCTCCACTTTCTAGATCAACATAATACCTACTTACCATATGTGGGTCATCCACAATTCCTTCTGGAATAACTGCAATTTTGAAATCAATTATTTGTGAAAGGGTCATTCTAGAGAAATCCCTTAATCTGAATTCTTCCTCATCCCTATAGTTCATCCAATAATCTTCAAACTGAGGCTCATGTTCAAAAGTGTTGGAAATGTTGTTGAATACCCATTTGATGTCATAACTGGCCCTTTCCTCAAACTTTTCCATATCAAATTTCTGCATTTCCTCTTCAATCAACCTAGCCTTTATGATGGAAGGGCATGAATACCTTCCAATTCAAATAGGAAATTTGATATTTGTTTTATGCCTCCCCTGTAATTATTTTATGCACAGGTGTCAACTACCTTGCTAGTTCACATAAAATCAATTTATCATCTACATACCTAGGTAGCTTATATGGATTTCCCTCAAAACCACTAACTCTTATGTAAGTGAACTTTTTATATTAGATGAAGCAACATCCATATTCCAAAATTACTTGTCTAGCTTGTTCAGACATCCTATATTGTCCCCACTCTGGTTTGAAAAGAAAATGATTGGGGAAAAGAAAGCATCATTAACTAACCTTACATTCCCACTCTAGATGATAAATTTTAGTCGGAAATATCTCATGCATTTGGCATTGCTTGAAATCTGCATGCGGTGACAAACTTGGGAAGTGTCTATGCCCAAAAAAATTGTAGATTAGGTAAGTCATCATGTAAAATTCTAGATTTGAATTGTCACCCATCTCAATTCTCACTGCTAAGGTGACCATGTGATCATGGAGTGCATCTGCAATGAAAGTTTCCCAGTAGATACTCCCTTTTATCTCCAAAATAATCCATATATAGGTAACCATCCACTCTTTAAATTCATTTACGTTTCCAAACCCGCCATTCAACTTAGCAACACAATGACATCTTCAACCTCCTCAAAAAACTGTGCCCTAACTAGCTTTTTAGGGATTCTAGCTCATTGTCTTCTTCATAATAAGCCATTTTGTATTTATCATCTTGACATAGTCCTTCTTTGTTTCATAATCCTGCAGAGCTAATTTGATAGCAATGGTGATTGGGTTGGTGATTACAGGAAACTTTAGCATTATTCTAATGGCTGTAGGTGTCAAAGTCAAAACTGCATCCCCACTCCCATCTAATACTTCCCTCTTTTCAAGATCATAATTCATAACACAATGCCACACAGTTTCTAGGCAATGAACTACTGGTGGAATAGCACCTACTAAGGCATTATGATTGTCTTGAATTGTCTCAAGGGATTCACTCTTATGGGGACTATTAAGCCTTTGAAGAAAATCATGTAGATCAGCACACATCAAGTTCATGTCTGTAATCTTGTCCAAATCACTCATGACCCCTGACGCAACCGAGAAAAAAAGATGGCATAGTCTTCATCCTTCAAAAAACCTAACTTTCCTTTAAACCAACCTGCCACTGAAAGATAAATAAAGGAGTTTTTAAGATATTACCAGTCAATCCATGATTGTGTGTGAAATTTAAACCCAAATCCACAACTTCTTAAGTCCTTAGGTTCATAATTTGAGCTTTACAAGTAATGATGTGATAATTCTTCATGAAAATCACAAAGGTAGCAACAAAAATCAAGCTAATTGGTAAATAAATATGAAAGCATTCATAGGATTTAAAACATCCTTGATTTGTGTAGCAACATTAATGGTGGAAGAAATAAATGTAATGTATCATGACCATTCAATCCATCATTTGCAATTTTAAAAATGAGCCATCCACATGGAATGAATCTTTTCACTATCACGGGCTCGGGGACACCTTTTGTAATTTTGTAGCATTAGAGAATTTACACATTTTTGGAAAACTTGACCTACCCATCCACCTTTTAGTTTTCAATATGGGCTCGACATGTGGTCAGCACTTGAGTGATAGTGGGGTTGTGGCACTTTTTTACAATTTTATCTCACTTCCTTTTCAAACCAAAAATGCTTGAGTTCCTCGGCAACCCGCATCTCCGCCTTTTTGCATTTTAAGTAGCCATGTGTCCCTGGTGGGTTTTAGGAACCTTTTTACACCTTCACTCCTTTCCTCTTAAATGTGCAAAGCTACAAATATGTACTACCTCCCCGCATCCACTCCAATTGTGACACATGTACACTCCTTGACACCAATTGAGAAATTACTTGTGTTACCTTTTGAATGTGAATATTCGTGAGAACATTTATCAGGTGATGGGGCCGATTTTACACTTTGTGAATGCGAGAGAAAATTACAAGTTTAAAAATTTGACTTGCTACACCACAATCGATTAGGAACTTCCATGTATCAGAGGGAAATTGCAAATAAAAGATAAGACCCAAAAGCAATTTATAACAAGAAATCCTTCCAACTTCAGAACTTAAAACACAACGTTTTTCCCATAAGAAACCACTAGATAATGCACATTCATACATGATCTTTAAACAAAAAGAGGAAAGAATAAACCATACACAAAAAAACCACAAAGTTGACTCGTACCTCAATAGGGAAAGTAGAAAAATATAGTAGACAACGATGAAAATCTTAACCGAATAAGGGTGAGATTAATTCGAGCACCAACAAGATCAAATAAATATATGGTAATTTTTAATTTCTTCCATGTGTTAGATGCTTATTAAAAGTGAGGATTCAATGTGTAGCTGGCATGTTCTAATAGGTTATGTGTTGTACACTTAATTCTTGGTAGGTTACGACGTGAACAAATCGACACATGAGAGTGCACTTGGTGCATGTATGAGAAAGATGTGTGAGAATGTAGAAGATGGGCAGGTAAAGAGATGTATGTGGAAGTGGGGATACAAGGTGTGTACATGAAGAAGACATAAGTATGCAAGAGGTATGTGACATTCAAATCAATAATGCATGAAAACAAGAGAGGAAAGGGGCGTGCAAAGAAAGCATGTAGGGGACTTATCCGATTGGAAGGCAAGTCGATGATTCACACAAAGGGAGAATGGAAGAAGATAGAGAAATGGAGAAGGAAAGTGGAAGCACATGGAAGCTATGCAGGAGTGAATAAAGAGAGAAACATGCTCAAGGAGTAAGTAAGAAGGGCATGTAAAGGTGCGTAGAAGAACTATGAACCAAACAATGTGCCAAGGAAACAAATAGAGTGTGCGTGTGTCTAGAGTATTAAGCTTCATAGTTAGATTAAGGATTTAAGTTGTCAAAATAACTAGGGAGTTATTTTGGACAACATTTTGGCAACTTTTGGGGCCATCTTCCTACTATATGAATGAGATCAGTATCCTTGAAGAATCCATTAGGCATGGAGTTAGTTGAAAATATGAAATGACAATCAGAATTTTGAAGAAAAATCCCTAAAATAACTCGAAGAACTAATCGAACTCTCTGAATGATTGCTACTCTCATGTGAAGATGTTTTGATTTAAATTTATGAGAGTGGAAAATTGTTAAAACTTGTGGGAAGATCCTGAACCGAACTAACATCTGAAGAAACAAAAGAGAGCACATAAGGAGCGTACAAAAGGAAAGAACTATATACAAATAGAAAAATGTGTGCAAGGTGCACTTAGAGGAATTAAAACTACTATAATATATACAAGATGTAGGATATTTAATGGAAATGCTTGAGATAAATCCCATTAACTAGGATTGGTAGCGTGCCTCCATCAAGATGAGATAACTCAAAAGAGTTATCCTCCTTACAAGAATTGATAGTGTATGGGCCACTCCAAAGTGCATCAAACTTTAAATGGCACCCTAGTTTAGCTTTGTCAGCATCCCATTTTAAGACTATATCACCAAATTTGAAAGTTTGAGGTCTAGCCTTTCATCAAACCACTTATTTGTCAATTACTGATGTTGTTCTAATTTGATCATGGCAGATTTTCTCAATTCTTCAAGTTCTAACCAGATTTTCCATTTTAATTTCTCTCTCGATCCGTGAACTCAAATTCCAATAGCTATATGGGAAATTTCTAATGAAGGAAATTCAAGAGATAAAGGAAGCCTAGCTTCCTTTCCATAAACAAGCTTATAAGGTGAAGTACCTATTTCCTTCTTCACCGTGATTATGTCTTCCCAAAGCATGTGTGAGACCTTTGTGTGCCACTTCCTCTAGTTGATATTCATTATCCATTTCATGATTCTGATCAAGTTCTTGTTAGTAAATCAACCAAGCCATTACCTGAGGTAATAGTTAGAAGAATTATTCAAATAGATTCCAAGGCTAAGAGCCCAATCAAAAAATCTTTGTCCCAAGGAAGGATTTTTCATTATCAGAGATAATGGTATGAGGAATGTCAAACCTTGTTACAATTCCCTTGAGAAAGTCAAGGATGACTAATAAGTTGATTCTTTGAGCACGACAAACTTTTGTCCATCTGGTGAAGTAATATGTAGTTGTTAGGTCCCATTTGTGGCCCACGCTCAAGGAGGATTGATCATGCCTATGAATTCTAGACCCCATTGCACAAAAGGATGATTCATTTGGATTGGTTAGAGGGGAAGCACAACCAATTTATTCTTTCCTACAAAGAAAGTGCATTCTTTGTATTTCATGACCCACTTATGCGCATCCATGTAAATAGGTAGGCTAAAAGTATCCTACTAATTGATTATTTTCATTTTATTTTGGAAGAGAAGTGTCCACCATATAATCCATCATGAAATTATGCTAACACTTTTTCAACCTTCATGACATCAATACATCTTAACAACACACACCATCAATGTTTCTTTTGAAGAGAATTCCATCAATGAGCACATAAAAATAGATTGCAACCTCAAATGTATTCTATTTGCTTTGTTCAAACTAGGAGGGTATGCTCCTAAATAAAGGAACATTTCCATGATATCTATACATCTGTGTGTGATAGGATCTTTATTTTCTCGTGTTTAGCACACACTAGTTATTAATCCGGGAATAATGAAGTCTTGATCATTTTGCAACATCCTCCTCGAATATGCTTATAGAGCATGTTGCCTCTAATCAACTTAGTGGCTTTTAATAATCACATCATAATCCATGATTTTGGTCACCCATCTTGCTCTTTTCTCATTGATTTATTCTCCCATGATGAAGTCTCTCACACTAGAGTGTGAAACTAACACCTTAATATGATTTTAGCAAGCATACTTTTAAATTTATTAGCAAACATGATGGAAAAGATGTTTTTCCATGTGACTATATTTCAACTCATAATCCTTCAATTTTTGACTAAAGAAAGCCACTTTGATACTCCATTCCTTGTTCATTTTCTTTTGTCAAGATAAGTAACAACACTTACATCAACTCCATATGCATAAAGGATGAAATCCTTCGAATAGTCTAGATTGATAAGTGTTAGGGCACAAGTAATTTATTGCTTGATCTTTTGAAGCTCTCTTTTCCTTCATGTTGTCCACTTGAAGGTTGTGTCCTTTTTTAGCATGAGGGTGATGGGCCTTACCAAACCTATAAAGTTAGGAATGAATCTCCTAACAAAATTGATTTTCCTAGGAATGATTGCAAGGCCTTTTTTATGTGCTGAAAAGAAAGAGAAAGGATGGCTGAAATACATTCAAGATCAATGGAAATGCCATCCTTTGAGACCACATGGCCCAAAATATTTCCTTGCGTAATAGAAAAATTACACTTCTTGGGGTTAAGATACCCCAAATTCTCTACATCTCTCAAAGACTTTCTCCATATGTGTCATGTGATCCATAGTTCCCTCTTTGAGAAGATAATTATGTCATCCAAGTAAACTAGGATGAACTCATTTATATATCCTTTAAAGGCAATGTCCATGGCTCTTGGAATGTTGCCCTACATTTGAAAACCAAAAGGAATCTTTTGATATGCATATGTTCCCCATTTGGTTATAAATGTTGTCTTGAATTGATCCTCTTCCTTGACCATAATTTGATTGAAACCAGAATACCCATCCAACATGGAAAATTTCTACGCGTCAACCACATATCTACAAAATCTTCTCCATAGAAGGAAAAGGATAATGATCCTTCAAGGATGCCTTATTTAAGTATCTCTAAAATCAACAGAGTTTGATTTCACCATTCTTCTTATGCACTAGAACAAGATTCACCACCCAAGTAGAGTATTTGATGGGAAATATTATTTTTTCCTCAATGAGTTTGATAAATCTTTCCTCATGAGGGGCTCTATCTTAGGATTGATGGCCTTTTTTTTTTTGATGGGTTTGATGCTAGGATCAAGGTCAATGGAGTGTTGAGAAACACTTGGATCAAATCCTTTGAGGTCTTCATACTCCCATGAGAAGATGTCATTGTATTTTGATAGAGAGAAATGAAGGTCTAATTTTCATCTTACATAACCTTTTCCAAGAAAACAACTCTTTTCCATGCATGTAATAGTGACTAGAGTGTAATCTTCTTTACACTAAATTGCTTGCATATATTTTCTTCACCCTTGAACCATCATCAAGGATGAAAATATTCTCTAAGGTGACTATCCCTTTAGGAAACTTTTTGTCTTTAGATGAATCACTTGGTCACCATAGCTATTATGTAAGTTAGCTTGCATGCTTGAAGAGAATTCAACTTCATTCTGAATGAACTAGAACAATTTGTGCATCATTGTCAAACACTTACTAGCTAGTTTTTCATTATCTGGAATAGATGGCTTGATCACCATCTTGATGTGTTTGCATTGCCTTGGAAAAATCCTTTAGTGGGAGAGAACTAGAACCAAGCACGGCCATTTGATGTGCTTCTTTATTCAACTTCCTTGGTACCACCTTACGTATTTAGAGCATCAAATCTCTAGAGGTCCCAAAATCTATGTTATAATATTTGAGAAGCTTATTATTTTTGCACACTTGTTTGTGACTTGGTGGATAACCAACTCAAGTATCCCCAAATATTTATAGTACCTTGATTTTCCTCCTCTCAACAATAAGAAGACCATGCACCAACACTTCATATTCTACTACATTGTTGGAGCATGCAAATTAGCTATGTGTGAAGAATAAATTCTCATTCTTGGGAGAAATGAGAACAACACCCACACCTATGCCATTTCTATCTTCTAGAGCCATCAAAATACATTTTCCATAATTCAGAAGAATCATCATCTCATTATTTCTTGAGCACGATAGGCAACACACAATTTTTCTTCAAGGATGCAATAAGTACCAAGACTATTTCAAAATATTCAAGAGATGTGTCATAAGGATCAAATTCATAGTTCTTTTTTTCCCCCTTCATCTAATAATAGATCATGTATAGAGGAGGAATAGGTTTCTCTTCTAAAACTAAATCTTGTTCTTGGCCTTCTTGGATTAGGAAATTGGCTTAGAGAGGTGATGGGTCATATGACTCAACATGATATGAAAATATAGGGCTCATCTTGTATGGTAAACTAGGTACCATACCTTGTTCTTAAGTAACATATGAGACCAATCAGAAGACAAGTAGCCACCCACCTTGGCAAGTGAAATCTCTTGATAGGAAAATGGAAAATAAAGGAGGTAGGTCAATGATTGACACATCTTGAGTTATGGTTAGGCTTGGACATGCATGGAGGGTTAACTCAAGATCCTTGATGACTCCTAGAGTGGTGACAATTGATCCATCAAGTTGCAAAACTCTTTAGACATGGTGTACTCAAGGCCTAGACATCAAAAATTTTCTTTGGCATAACAAAAGTACTAGCCTCAATCAATCATACAATTATGCACAAGATGTTTTCCTATTATCAAGGACATATAGAAAGGTGGGTTTTGAAAATATTTTTACTTTCTTCTCCTCTGTACAAATGTTGATAATAGATTGAGGTCTTTGGATAATGGATCAATGTGTGGGAGTTGTGTCAAGAGCTTCATGCAATAGGTCGCACTGAGATGGAATGGCCAGGGCATCCCACATTGTGACATTTACATTTTTCTTCTTCATCTGGTCCACAATGTTGAATGGAAGGCCCATGGACTTGTGCATTTGAGGCACAACATTCTCTTTTCTTGATTTTTTAGGTGCATAGATAAAAGCTTTGGGCTGTAGAGGATTGACCTACCAAAGGAGAGCACACTGCCATTTCAGATTGTTTGTAACCTCGTGTGAAAATTTGTGTGCCAGAAAATTAGGTTTGATTTTCATTTGATCCTTCTTTTTTTTAAGATCACTTTAATGGAAGAAGTTAAAGGTTTTGTGCACTAGTTTCAAACATTATTTTCTTGTATCTTTTATTGTTATCAACATGTGTGATGACCTATTTGAGCTATCCATAGCTTGGTTCATTACGTATAAGTCATCAACACCAAAGAACAAGGTTGGCTCTAGGATAAATTCTGAACTTCTTCATTTTCATGTTCATGCATGCTAGTGGAGGGATCACCACCTAAAGCACTTTTGAATCATGTAGGCCTATGTGCACAAGGATTAGCGTAATTATACTAGATATGAGGCATGTTACAAGGAAATCACCACTCTCTCTTGGACCAAATTGTTCTCTAAACTAGAACAAGTGCTTGACTTGAATTGGGGCATCAAGAGGTTACAGAGGAAATATTCTCAAGTGGAGAGTGCACATTAACATGCCATCTATCATTTTTTTGGTTCTATCCCATATCTTTGATTTGGATATTGATTTCTAAAGGGATGATGGATTTGATTAAATCCTTGATTAGAATTATTTTTGAAGGCTTGCACCTACTATTTTTCTAAGGATATGAATTTATTGGACAAGTTTCTAATCAAGGATTTCATTTCTTCATCCTCCTTTTTTGTTCATGGGAGAATAGGATGTGGAGGCATGGGTTGAGAACTCTTCTCAGGAATAGGAGAAATAGAAGGTTGGGAACTTGAGGCATTTCTAGGAACAAGGGCATGGGTGGTCTAGGAGCTAATTTCTCTTCTTGAATAAGACTATTTTATGCCCTAATAGCAATGTTATAGGCAACTTGTAAGGTTCTACCCCCATATATTTAATCATGAATGAAATTTCACTATTCAAAGCCTTTAGATAATATAAGAAAGCATGTTGGGATGTAGGCCTTACCACTTGAGGAATCTTGTCCCATTTTTTTGAAATTTGATATTGAAATCAGTCATTTGCTCATTAGGTGCTCTCTTCATTGTTGTCATTGCTCTACCAAAGATAGGTGATCTGACTTATCCTCAAAATAGTTACAAAGAGTATGTCTAAGAATTCCCAACCAGTAATGGATGTAGGTATCAAGCTCCTATACCATTGAAGCATTTTACCTTTGAGTGAAGATGCTAATAGTATAACTACTACATCATCATGTGTAACTAGATAAATAAAGCACACATTTACAATATCCTAGATGTGCTCAATAGGAGTAACTTGATTCTCACCGAGAAAGTGGAATACTTTTAAGTGTAGTTTTTGGATGTCATGTTGTGCATTTAGAGTGAGAGGAATTTGACCAAGTAAAATTGAAAAATGGAAAATTTCTCTATGGTGTTGATGCTCATGATAAACATGTGGAAGGTATAGGCCAAGAGGAGGAGGAAATTTCATGACGCGCTGGAGATGGAGATGCATCACAATTTTTTTTTTCCTCTTCTTCATGAGAAAAGATGAAGATACTCAAAGGAATCTTCAACTATATTTTCTTTTCTACTAAGTATGTATCCTTCTCATGAAAAAGGCACACAAACTACTGAAAATAGTAGATTTGAAAGTAAGGAGTCACCAAATGTGTTGAAATGAGCCTCTAAAGGCTGGAAATCACTAAGTCACACACCAAAACCTAAAAATAATGAAATATGAGCTTTCAATACTTGTCCCACCAAGCATGCCAAAAATATTGAGCTCAAACTTTCACCCATCCTAGATCAAGATGAACTAGGATTTTTGAGGCAACATGGGACTATCTCCAAGTTGTGGGACCTTGTACACTTGAGATAGACCTCTAGAGAAGGTTGGTTTCCTCTACCTATTTCTAACACTAAAACTACTCCTATGAAGGGAAATGCAACTACCTATCACTAATCTATGATTCCAAGGGACCAAGGTTAGAAGGATATGTATGAAAGGGAAACCTAAGATAAAGGAGGTGATAACACCAGAAAGAGGGGATGAACACAATAGTTTTTAAGTGAAAATGAAGGAAAATGCACACAGAGAGGAAAAACACATATCACAATATGAAACACAATCACACACTCATTTTCATGGAGCATACAATCAGAAAAGGGACCTGTAAGGGACATAGAAACACACAACAAAAACAATGCAAAGGAGAGGAAAGAAGATGCAATAAAATGTGAGCTAAGGTAGAGAATAGCCACAAAATAAGATTTTATTACTTCCAAATAATGCACAATCGATTAAAATGGAGGATGAGGCTGATATCCACATTTCAAGATCCAAATCTAAAGGCCTACAACTTAAAAATGAAAGGAACAAAATACCTTACAAACTAAAGGGTCCAACCTTTTACAATGAGAATTGCTCTTAATTTATAAGAATAAGGAGAGAAGAAGGAGGAGAAAGAGAGGGAAATCATATTCAAACTTCCAACCACCAATAAAAAAAATTGAATGCCTACAAATCTACCTACAAATGTTGTCAGATGTGCCTCCTCATGTCTATTTTACTTATGTGATAAGGAAAAAGGGAAAATCAGATCAAATATGGGTGGTTGGGCGATTGATGTTGTGCATTAATGGTATGAGACATGTTTCCCTATTCTCACCTACCAAAAAATCCCATTAAATATGATTTTGAATGATCTAGAGTGTAGCCCATGTCAGCAACTCTCTAATAAGACCAAGAGCACATATAACCAATCCATGTAGTAAAAGTTATGAATTTTTTAAGTCTATAATGTAAGCTAAACACGGAAAACATGTGGCTCGATCTAATTGTTCCATAAGATCAGATGAATATCTAGTATTTTTTTCATTTCTACCACATGTTAGTGCTCATTAGAAGTAAATATTTGATAAGTAACTAACATGTTCTAATAGGTTGCATGTTACACACTCAAGTCTTGATAGGTTACAACATGACAAAAAAACTCGGTGTGGGAGAGTGCACCTAAGCGTGTGTACGAGAAAGAGGCATGAGAATGCAAAAGATGAGAGTGCAAAAGGGATGTGCATGGAAGTGGGGAGAAAAGGTGCATACTTGAAGAAGACAAAGTATGCAAGTAAGGTGTGATATTCAAATCAAGAATGCACAATGGAAAGAGAGGAAAGGGGTGTGCGTAGAAAGCATGCAATAGACTTATCCAATTAGAAGGAAAGTTAGAGGTGTGCATGAAGGGAGAATGGAAGAAGATAGAGGAATGGATAAGGAAAGTGGAAGTGCATGAAGTTATTAAGGATGGAGTAAAGGGAGCATCAGGGATCAAGGAAGAAGAAAGAAGGGCATGCGGAGAACCGCAACCAAGTAATATTCCAATGAAACAACCATAGTGTGCATGAGTCCTGAGTCTTGAAATTCTGATTTAGAATGAGGATGTAAGTTGTCAAAATAACTAGGGGAGTTATTTTGGATAACATTCATTACTTTAGAAAGGAGTAAACATGGAAATTTTTCCCCTAATAGGATCGGTCCATATGTCATCACTCACAAGTATGGATCACAAGATTATTGTCTAGTGTCCCTTGATGGTACACCTGAAAAGGAACCTTTTAATGCCTTGCACTTGTGGAATTTACACTATTAACACATCAACTATCATGACATTAGTCACATCAAATATCGTACTCCTCCATGAGCCTATCATTTACCATCAAAACAACTTAAGAGCATGTGGTTCACCATCACTATTCTATGATCAAAACCTAAAACATGAGCACTACTTATCTTCACAACATCTTTCATACGGATAAGTTCCTCCTTAGCAAGAACCCTACAATCATTACATCCATTCCCCTTTTTCTACTAACTGAAAAACATATTACGGGAGCACACATGTAGTTTGTGCACGCATATTTTCCCCACTTGGCCTACCCTCAACATAAAAATAAAAGTAATGAATATCCACGGATGCATCCTATCAAAATAATAGATTGATGCCTAAAAGAACAACTATAAAAATCATATTGTCAAATGTAAACTGATCCCTCGAATGAAAACTATTTATCAATAATATAAACTAATCCCTTAAAGGAAGGATATTCAAAATCAAAAATCAAAAAGTAAAAATTTTATACCACTCCCTCGAAGGATGGCTAACCATGTCATTATAAAGTCTTCATTCATTGATCAACCTTCAAAAGTAAAAATATAAAAAGAATACTAAGAAATCTTCCCACATCGATTAGTTTCCCATCAAAGGAAACTTCCCGCATTGATTTTTCGTCAAAATAAAAAAGCATAGCTGGGGCATGAGCTTACGAACCCATTGAAATGAGAAGGTAATCTCTGTAAAAACTACATGTCAACCCTTACCATATTTGAGGAAGGTATATAAATTCAGCCCCATCTATATCCAAGGTCCTACATGTGACTACTTATTGATAGTTACATGATAAATTTTGTTACAAGGCCACATAATGTAATACATTCATCATAAATTTTACCATCACACGAGTATCAAATCCAGGTCTAAAATCAAAAAATTAATATTTTATTCATAACTATGATTAAATTACATTTTTATATATATCAAAACAATTATATTTGAAGTCATATCACATCAACAAACTAAGTTTACATCCATACTCATCATATCTAAACATCACATCAAAATTATCTTAACATCACAACATCACAACAAATACATCTAATATATCTCAAAATCATATGAAATATCATGATAAACATCTATACATCCAAATTTTATATCAATATTACATCCAATCAAAATTATGTCACCATCACATTATACATATTAAACATCAAAATAAGCCAACAACACATGAATAGAAATCATATATAATTTTGAGACTCGTGATAATGTACATTGTTATACCCACACACACACACACAAAATATATATATATATATATATATATATATATATATATATATATATATATATGGGTATAACAACGTACATTATCACGAGTCTCAAAAAATATTTATATCAAAAGTATATATAAAATCTTAAAAAAAGCTACATACAAAAAAATATGGCATCTAATGCATAAACTAGACATCCATCAACTAGATGCCTCCTCGACGCTACTTCCTTGATCACCACCGAAACCTCCATCTAGTCCCTTATTAGGACCAACTCCATCTAGATGCCATGGTGGATGACCCACACTTTCTCGTAATGTTTGACAATGTCACCCACCTTCACACCTAAAATACTACAAAATGAAGATCATCAGGTAGCCTTTGTTAGACTATATCCTTATGGTTTCCCAACTCCTCACATAATGAATAGTAGTTAGCCAATCTAACACTACCAGATGGTCCCATTTGACCACTATCTTGAGCCCTCACTACTTGTAGCTTGACTCCCAAAAATGAAGTACTTGTAATGCTTTGAGGGAGTTTCTTAAGAACTCTCATTGTTGTTTATACTGTCTCGGTTAGCTATGGCCTATGTCATCTCCACCTCTACACTGGAAATCCACTCACTCAATCCATAATTCTCACTAACCGAGATGTATCTCTCAAAGATCACCTTCTTGGAATCTAAACACTCGATGGTAACCTTTAGCACTTCCTTATCCTCACCACCACCAACATCCTCATCTCCTTCACCATCACCACCTCCCATCGAGGATCTACCTCCACATAGGCTTATACACACCTATTAATACTGGAAAGCCGAGCCTACAACCATAGGACATAAGCCTTAATAACCTCAACATCATGTACTGTCATGGGTAAACCATGATCATCTATACCTATTGCACCCTCCTCATATGCGATGACACAAATCAATATGACAACTAGAAATGGCATATCCACGTCTCCATCATCAATCCTATAAGTAGTAGCCAACTCAAGAACATCTTGAATCAATCCAAAATATTTCCTAACATGAACAAATATAATCAATTCCCTCTCCCTAGTAGTATACCTTGTACCCACATATCATATTGGGTGGTTATAAGCTCACCCTCCTCATCATGCCATGCTAGAAATCCAATATAGGCCCCCCATATCACATCACCATCATGTAAACCCACAAGAATCCATCGATAATGCTCATCACCTCTCATCAACTAGACATCTCCATATCTGACCTCCATCGAATGAATCCACCTTTCTCATCTAAATCTACTAGGCATCCCCATGGTAAACCCGTGACCAAGCCACTATAATGTGCTCATATGCCCAACACTGTAGCAAGAAAACCACATAAATCCTGAGCCTCTTCCCTATCCTCCATAACCACAACTCCCCTCGTGAGTCTAAGAAAGTAAGGTAAGGTCCCATGTAAAAATAATAATCCACTCCATCATAAAATCCAATATCCATGTCATCATCCATGAAAACTAACCTCTAACAGTCGGTAAATTATAACAACTAATCCCAATAATCATCAGGGTCATCAAAGACGTGACCATTTTTTTTTTGGGATCGTATAGTGCCCCATATGAAAATCCACATGAAGATAACTCTACCCCAATTTCCTCATCACCATATAGTCTCCTTATCACCTCGGGTATCTCCATCTCATTAATAAAATATATCCCATCCCCCTAAACAAGAAATCCCAAAATCCTATATACATCCTCCAAAGTGGTGGTCATCCCCCAGTTGCAAGAATAAAGTTTATGTTAGAGGATCCCATATCTCCAATAAAGAAAGCAACAAACCTCATTGTATATGGATACACCTATAATGTCGCATTGCCCCACCCATCCTCCAGTGAGCCCAATCATCATCTCATAAATATTCCCGTACATCATCTAATATCTATGGAATCATATATCGTATAGTCACTTTGTCCCTTGCCTACATCCACAATATAAAACATCTATTAGATTACCATTTAGTCAAAAATTCATCAAATTACAACATCAAATCATATCACATAACATATTCATCTAGTCGTTGATTCACTCTAATTGCCGGAGTTTTATTATAATCATGGGCTATTTCACCAAACCACCAATGATTCCTACGATTCAATAAACATGCCCGACTCCAGGACTAAAAACATTTTTTTTTTAAAAACTACCTAAAAAACATAGAAAAATGTCAAAAGCGGAACTACCTCTCCCTGAGTGGGCCTCTCTGCTTCTGGATCCTTTGAAAACTTCTATTCATCGAGTTTTCACTCATAATCTCTCAAATCAAAACTCTAAATCTCTCAAAATGGCATGGTAAAAATTAATTTACCGTAGTAATTTTACCTATTTATAGGGCACAAATATTTTCCCTCCCAAGAATTACCGATGTTTCCTTCAATCACTAAAAATTTCCGTAAATCGCTAGTGATTTACTTTACATTTCCAAAACTAAATATTCAACCATCCAAGTCATTTTAAAATCAAGATCAAGTTTTCATTTTCACCACTTACCAAAATTATACAATTTTGGGCTCCATGCCCATTTTAAAATTAAAAAACAATCAATCAATCAAAGCCTACCTCAATATCACGGTCTGATCAATAAAAGCTTTCTTCTAATAAAATCCACCTCATATTTTTGTAGCCTTATCACCGATAAGTCATACGTCTATATGACACAAACCCTTTGGTTCCCCTATCACTTGACTTCTTATCCTTCTAAGCCCACCTTTGTGGCAACATCATCATGGATAACATGCCTATTCAAGATCATCTCTCCCACCTTCACTTCGTGTGATTCATGCATCTATAGGTTATAAACCCCTTGGTTCCCCTATCATTTGACTCTGTGGTAGCATCAAATCCACCTTTTAAAGTAGTATTGTTTTCACGCCTAGACTTGGGGTATCTCAAAGTGAAACAAAAACATCAAATAAACCTATCTAATAAAATATTTCAAACTAGTGATCATTGTACTCTACCACAATCACCCCGAGTTTGAGGGGGAATCACCCATCCAGGCATAAGTCAAACCATCTCAATTATTGTTTTCTAAAATTTTTTCCACTACAAGACACTTGAAAAAATGGGTAAATGTAGACACTTCATTTTTGTCACCCACCTACACCTTGTACACATACATAAAATCACTTAACATATCACTTTAATCATTATTCAAGTCACTATTCTCACCCCATAAAATCTATTTTCACCTTGGAAATTGTATTTACCTATCAAAATTTACACTAACCTCCCTAAAAATTCTAAACATCCTTAACCTATCTTAACCCTTTTTACCCTAACCTCTTAACTCCTTAACCATTCCTAACCTACCCCCTAACCATTTTCCCTCGTCCCCATACCCGAAAGCCCAATTTTGGAAGTGTTTGAAACTAATTCCAAACGAGTTTCTCTAAAAATTTTGGATTGCCAGCAATTCCAAAAATTCACTGAAGATTATAAATAGGAGCTTAGACTCTTGTTTGAGGGATCTTAAATATCAAATCTTTGAACTTGTTAGCAAAGATCTTTCATTCCAACAATATCCAAGCCCTAAATCTAGAATTTGTAACTCCATGAGGCCATCACACATCATCTTGTGTATCCACACATAATCAAGATCCTCTTCAAATTGTCGACATTGGTCAGAAAATTATCATCACAAACCCATCTAGTCTTTGTGAGAACTTTACATCCTTTTTCTCATTAACGATAAGTTATATCCCCTTTATCTTGTTTCCTTTCTATTATATATATAAAAACAATCATAAAAAAATAATCACAATCTCTTTTTTTAATTAGTTTAACATTTTATCGAACAATCAACTTATTTATAGGAATCTCACATGATTCTCTCGATCACCAACGATTTTTGTAAATCGCATGCGATAGCCGTTAATTTAGTATATTTTATCAAATCATTGCATTTTATCATTTATTATATATATAGACTTAAATTTACTATTTGTAAGAATTTTTCGTGATATATGACTATTCTAGGTCAATCCCATCCAATAAAATTCATTTATGATCTTCTAATCATTTAATAACCATTCATGTGGGAGTAGTTTGACATCTTCCATGAGCTCACTTTGTGCACCATGATATTTTCACCAACCCTTGAAGATATCGAAGAATATTTTAAGATCCTTAACGAGATCCGAAAAGAAATTGAATATTATTGGTACAAATAGTTTTAAGATCTTTAGATTTCTGCCACTCTATCCTATCCCACCTACAAAATGGAACAAGATCTTACCTTTCATCTTGAGTTCTAGCCTCCTCATCTTGCATCGTCCATATTGTCATTATCTATCTTATTATATTTTTCAACAAAGCTTAATTGAATCAAAATAATTTGAAACCCTTAAAGGAAGTACCTTTGAATTCTTGGGGTCATCCCTTTCTAAGCAACTCATCATCCTATTAATCTAATATATTTTGTCTAGTTGTCTTTACTTGTAGGTATCTTCACTTGGTGAAAGGAGGAGCACTTTTTCATTGCCTATGTGTCATAATCCCTACATTGCGATTGTCGGCACATGTATAATTAAAAATTGCCATATTTTAGTTTTAGGTACTTTCAACACTTGATAAAATTTACCGAATACTACCGAATACACTGAAAATTATCCAAGTTCAGCTCACACAACCTTCAAACCCTCAAAATAAGATCTCCTTCAAATCGATCAAACTCTCTTCTTTGTGGGCCGAATATATAATTTTCCCTTACACATATGATCCATTATATTTATTAGGTATTCATACATATTATAATCTCTATCCATAACCCCTCTTTACTCCTCTTCACTCCTCTATAGGTCTCTCATATATCCATTATCTCAACTAGTCACAATAAGCAAATATAACATGCTATATATACATGAGTTAACTCTAAAACACCCCCGAGTCAGCCATGAACAAGCGGTAAGTCATCCAAACTTAAAAACATAATAATAAAATCATTTAAAATCATTCTAAGACACCAAAAGGGTCAAGAGAAGCAGTCAAAACAACATGAACAAGAACAAATATGCACAAACAAGCTCAAAACACACTCTCCAAGCTCTAGCAAGAATGCTCTAACAAATCCATCATCTTCAAACAAATTTTTCATGGATCCATCAGCTACAAAAAATATAGGTAAATCCTTTAAAAAACTTCAACAAGACCAACATCCTCTGCATCAGCTCCAAACATCATGAAGTATGCAAAGAAGCAAGTAAACAATACTAGGTCTTGAATACCTAGAAATTCAGTCCCAGAAAATGAATGAGTTCACATAGATAAAATCACCATAATTATTCAATTCATATATAAATGGAAATATATATGAATCATCTTTCTAGAATAACTCAAATTTTTATCCAAATCATAGTGGAAGAACTCCAAATAGATCAAACTCTGCAACTGCTCCAAACTAGCTTCAAGACCCGAAAATTAGGTCTCCAAAATAGAACTGATTTACTTATAAAAACTCATCAAGAAACAAAAATACCACTAAAATGTGTTTAAATATAATCTCCAAAACAACTCACTTTATCATCCAACTCATAGAAAGGAAATTCAACCAATCCAATTTTAGAAACTACTCAAAATTACCTTTTCAACCCCAAAGAGTAGTCTTCAAATATAGGGAATAATTTTCATATTAAGACCTAAGCCATGACATGAAACAACCATGAAAATGTATTAAAATTCTAAAGATTCCATAAATGGTGATTTAGTCATTAGGTTTAATGGACAACATTTGCACAAACTTAAAAACCATAGAAACTTACCTTTTTGAATGTGGCATACATATTTCAAAAGCTCTAAAATACCTCATTGGAAATATGAAGGAGTCCTCTAAAACCTCCAATCATCACATTTAAAAAAAAAATCAAATTTTTTTAGTACAATCAATTTCCTTCAAGTTGTTTTACATCTAGGGTTTCATGAGGGTTAAAAAGTTGTTTAGATTCTTAATGATTGTTCATAAAATATGAAAATAAAAAAAATTGTTCTAATTGGAAAATTTTATTAAATTACCTAATATTATATGCCAAATACATCATGTCCCCATGTAAATCATAAATCCCAAAATGAGCATATGAAATTCAAGATTTACCTCAAATTCTCACCTTTCTAAACTTGATTTTACCAAAAATCAATTTTATTGTAAAATATTCATCACTTTGGCATAAAACTTGGCATGAAGCATAATTTCTACCTCCTCTAATTGACCCAAGTATCGTTCTTTTCCAAATATTCCTAAAAATTCTAACCACGTGACTTACCCGTGATATCTTATCTTGTCTTCACCTTTTTACTTCCCAAATACCTTTAAACATCTTCATACATCTAATAAAATATGTGAAACTCCTCATACAACTCATATGTAACATCACCATTCTATTTCCATGCTTTATCAAGACTCACTTTCTCTAAAAATCATGCCTTTATGCTGAATCACATGCTTTAGGTCTAAGAATAGGTCTAGAATGACCTGAATCAACCATGAAAAAACCATGGGATGACCATGATGACTCATTACACACACTTGGGAACCTATAACACATGTCTTGGCACATTTATGACCTCATGGAAACCTTTGGAAAACTCTAGAGAGCCCATGCGCAATGACTATGCAAGCTAGAACGATGCCAAGACAACATAACAACTCATCAAATCCTATCACTACTAATCAAACTTCATGTTAGACAATGAAAGACACCTCATGGAGAATTATATGCCATATACACACCATTTTACATCAATGAAAACACCTAGAGACAATGGCCAATAATTTCCCCTTTTTCATTGATGGCAACCACCTTCAGAAACATTTATGCCAACCAACAAGACCAAACACTTACATGACTCTTTTCCATGTTTCTGAGCCTACTCTCTCCCTTTGAAATCTATGAAAAAGTATCCAATGATATCTCAACATGAAAAATGACAACAAAAGACAAGACATAATGAAAACAATGACTTACATGCTTCATTATCTCCCCTTGACTGCAATTTCTCTTTTGTCTTCAAATAATAATAATAAATGATCCATGGACATGTTATGAGAAACCACAAAGCTCCCTATGAGAGTATATTCACTTCAATTTATCTTATTATTTGCAATACATCATCTTACAAGCTTGTTTCATGCTCAAAACCCAAGTTTTGCCTCCAAGTACTACCATACCATCTTTTTGGACCAATGTCCTTAAAATAATTTTTTAGTCCATTTTTGACAAACTTATCAAAGTAATGAGATATACCCAAGTATGTAAAATAAACTCCAAGAGATCCCCTTATCACAATTCCATCATATTCTTACTAAATATGAAAATTTTGGAGCTCATACCTTCATCAACTCATGTCATAGGAGAAGATCATCATAAATATCTTAGTCCTTAAGCGCTTCTTCATGTAATCTTCCATTTTTAATGCAAAACAACTTGTTGAGTCAAATGACTAGCTCCCCAACAATAATGTTTGTAAACACTTATCACAAAACCTAACTTACTACCTTAACACCATGTTGATTCATAATACATCCTTTGGAGACCTTTAACAGCTCCCCTAATTCAATAGACATGTAGCATTATATTTTAGTACACAATATGTAGTTCTACCCTTACGTCGTGATGTACTTACACACATTCCACAAACTTGTCATTACTTAAAAATTCATACCACTTCCATGGTGTATGAACATGCAAGATAAATTTCAAAATATGATTCATACCTTCTTAATTTTGGCAATACCTTTTATGAGACCCTGCAATTTCATTCTTGTTCTTCTTGGAGTATGATAACCTCAAACTCGGACCCTCGAGACCTCAATTATGCAAAACACCCATATTTTTCTTGCAAAATAACATAGACTTATTAATTTGGAATTAGGTCAACACACACCTAAATGAGCCTTGAAACTTCATCTAATGAGATACACACTGTTAGATACATCTATGCATATCCAAACAACCACTCATAGACTTGCAAAAGTGCACATCAACTAAAAAGACTTACCTTTTACACATGTACATGTGATAGATCTACCAAAAAAGTTCTATAGACACATTTAACACTTCGATCTCTGTCTTGTAATACATTTACCCATACTCTATATATTAAAACTTTATTTTAACCTTGACATGTAACGTTATACCTTGTTTTCATGTTTCCAATCCTTATACACACCTTGGAACTAGATGTACTAGCACAATCTTTGTAGTCCCGAACTTAAAATCATAATTTTGACATAATTTCAACTCATTTGAGGTTATACACAACAAGTTAGACAAATTTTATTCCTTCAATCCTTATATTCAGGTTAATAATAGTATAACACAGTCATACACAAAAATACTTTGCTATAGATTATCTGACAAAGTCAACATGACCTTTACTCATGAATTATATACAACAATACTTGAGTCAAATATCAAACTAATTGAAGAATTTAAAATCATAGTGATAAACCATTATTGAGACTTGACATCATGTTCTTAGACCTACTACAGTCTTAATGCTTGATGAACTAAGACATAGTGCATAGATACACATAGCTCTAGAAACCCTGGAAGAAATATCAACTCTGTTTTAGAATTCATTCGTGATGTCCCTCAAGATCACTTCAACCTCATGACCATATCTTCACACCATTTGCATACTGATTATTTTCATGGAAATTTTCATGATCATTTGATTTGAATATAACACGACCCTTCACCACTTTGACTAAACTACCTCGGACTTAGAACATATTGTATGTATAAATACTTCACACAAACTACTAAATGAAAGATGGAACAAAGACACACTTATGTATTTTAATAAGACTCTAATCAGTATCTACAAGGATTAATGTAACTTCATGAAATAATTTCATACTAAAGAGACTCATTTCAATTATTCACAATATCCTCATACTTGATACTATAGTACAAGATTCCTTCAACTCCTATAAACACGAAAAATTAAGTCAAAAATCTCTTCAACCATGGAAAAATATGAGTAACCATATTCACATTACCTCCTTCAAGTCATGTCAACTCCATGGTCACACCTCATGCCTTACTCCATTCACTTGATACATCATATAGAGTAAGATGAACTCATGACACTATTAAGAAGATCCCACAACATACATTGTCATACATATTTTCATGGTTCAACAACTTTTCACATCAAGTATAAAGGCTCCTCCTTATACTATTTCATATTCCTTGAATAACTTGCAAGTATGACTAGAACCACTTCCTAATCCTATGTCTCAGTGGGAAATATTTAGGATACCATCTTCTCCTGAGATAATTTTCCTTAAACTGACCAAGGATGACCATGATGAACTCAATCCTAAAAATTCAAAATCCTATAACAGCATCAAGATATCCCTGAACATGCTTAAAATACATTCAAAGAACCTTTCAATTATAAACCTTTTGTTTGAAAATATCATAGCATATCTACTTATTTTGTTATGTATACATATTGAAACCATCTACACCAAACAAGGACTTCATGATTCATGAAAATTCCATTCCCTCCTTATGTATGTAGAATCATAACATAACTCTCTATTAAGATCAAGTAGAGATAAATGACCTACTTGAAAAAACATCTTATAAAGCATCGATGATTGGATCCCTTCTCCAAGTATAATCTCAATCTGATTATAGAAATAACACGATCATACCTTTGATCTGATCACATGGGGGCCTGAATACCTTGCAAAAATTGAAAGCCTTCTTCAATCTTGATATAGTTTACAGTCCTTCACCAACAATGTCATCCTTCTTAGAGAAAAATCAAAGCACAAATTCAAGGGACACATTAAGTATGAATTCCCTTGGGATTATGCCACCTCATGAC
Source organism: Taxus wallichiana var. yunnanensis (assembly GCA_018340775.1). Classification (NCBI taxonomy): domain Eukaryota; kingdom Viridiplantae; phylum Streptophyta; class Pinopsida; order Cupressales; family Taxaceae; genus Taxus; species Taxus wallichiana. The sequence goes on from CM031238.1 coordinate 476,592,130, forward strand.
CTGCATGATTCTTCAAGCATGATATTGAGCAATCATACCTTTTTCCTTCTTGGATCAAGCTCAAACTAACTTAGAAAAATATACTAACTTCAAGCTCCATTGTCACCAATCAAATGGTATTACCTAAATTTGACAACAAAAAATAGAGATGACAATGTTTTGAATTTCTTCATTTTCATATGTAGCTATAGGACCTTCAATATATTATTCAAGAATTATGGATGGAGAAAAAGAGGATCACTTACACACCTTGATTGATATCATCACAAATATCTTGTGGACCATGACATGATGGATTTGACATAGAACAAGGCAGAAACACAAAGTTTTGACTCAAATGGAAACTTTTAGAGCATTTCATGACCATTCATACTAATGGAGAATTTTGACATAGACCAAGACCATTGTTGTAAACTAGGAAAATAGATACCTAAGAGAGAAAACCTTATACTATCATGACATAGCTTAGACAATCACATTTATTTCATACATAGGCTTTTCGAGGATGGAATTGAACTCGGATTGAGACACAACTTCCTTTGAAAAATTTAGAGACATATATAGGCTTATGAATGATAAAAAAACATAAATTCACCTTAGAAATGTCACAAAAAGACCTAACATCTTCATAAAATAATGAAAATGATGAAAGAAGAATACTCACAAATTTAGACAACTTAGTAGCTACAAGAACTCCTAATAACTCGAACTCAAACCTCATGGACAGTCATAATACATACCTTACAATTTTTTTTTTTCAGTATCCCAAGGCATATCTAAACCTCCAAACTTACTAAGCACATGTTACTAGATTTAAATCAAGCACATATGACTCTTATCATCTCTTGGTTCTTTAACCAAAGCAAACATACTTCCTTAATTTGACTTGGGCTTGATGAAATTGTCTTCCTTTTTGATAGAATTGGGTCAAAGCATATAATTGTGTCCCAATTTTTTATAATTTTTATACCTTGAAGAAAATACCTCCCAAAACAAAAACATGACCAAACACATAAAAATGATCAAACATTTAATTTTAAGAGCTTAAATATACCAAGGTGGAGGGCATTCAAAATTTATCTCGAATATTTAAAATGTTATAGTTCTTTTAAAGATTTATTTACATGTTAGATTTTTAGATATTTTTGGCCACAAAATGTGACACACTTATAGGTATTTACCTAATTATAACCATATTTGAAAAATACGTTGAAATATCCTTCACATAGTGCATATTTTCCTTTGAAGCATTTTTCCTAGATTGAATTTTATGATTTGATTCTTTAGGATCAGACCTTTTGATGAACATCCTCTTACTTTGGCACAATCTTGCTATATGACCTGGTCTATGATAGTTGAAACAGACAACATTATTCTTTCCTCTTGACTCATATACACTTAGATTCCAACCACAATCCTTAGCTTTATGACCATACTCATAACATGAGTAACATTCACCTTTGAAGAGACTTTCATCATTCCTAGAAGACCTTCTTTTTAAAATCTATAGCTCTATGACCAAAATCATGAAAAATATAACAATAACCATTGAAAGAAGCACCATACCTAGTTGCATTAGGTTGTCTAATAGAGTTATACCTTCTTGAATTTTTCTCGTGGCATCCTTCATGTCACTTGATTACTAGGTCTAACTTTTTCATCTTCATTCTTCTACAAATGTTTTGATTTGAAACCAAAACTAGTCTTGTCACTATTTTAAATTTGACTCTCCAATTTCCCATCAAGAGCTTCAGAATTATTTTCTAACCTTCCATACATCTTCAACTTTATTAGAAGAATATTCTAAATCTACTTCTAAGGATTTCAACTTGTCTTAATGCTTGAGGCAAACATCTTCTTTGACCTTTAGGGATTTAGTCACACTCTTCGCTTGAAATGGAGGATCACCGATAATATTTTTATTACACAACTGATAGTGATCCAATTTCATATCACACAATCTTCAAAACCTCTCAAAACAATCTCTCATTCAACTTACACAATCTCTCTTCTTCATGGGATGAATATATCATTTTCCCTTACATATCTCGATACTTTATATTTCTATTATATTCATTTATCTTCTAATCTCTATCCATAACCCCTCTTTACTCCTCTTCACTCCTATATAGGTCGCTCATAACCCCATTAGATGAACTAGTCACTATAAGCAAATATATCATGCTTTAAATACATGGTTTAAATCTAAAACACCCTTGGGTCAGACATGACCAAGTAGGTAGGTCATCATGATTTAAAAACAAAAGAATAACATCATATAAAATCATTCAAATATCCCAAAAGGGTTGGCAATAGTAAAAAAATGAAAAGCACCAAGATGCACAAACAAGCTCAAAACACACTCTCCAAGCTCTAGCGAATGCTCCAACAAATCTAAGGTCTTAAAAACTTTGTTATGGCTCCACCAAATCCAAAAAAGTTAGGTACATCCTCTAACATCATCTAACAAGCCCAAGATCCTCTGCATCACTCCAAACTTTCAGGATTTAGGGGTATAAATTTATATGAACCATATTAAATATTAATTAAACATTAATGATGCATATAAATAAATGAATGAATGCACATAGTAATAAATACATAGAAAATAAAATATAACACAGTGACACAAAAATTAACGTGGAAAACCCCAATGGGGTAAAAAACCACGGAAGAATATTTTCCATTAATTTGAGAAACTTTTCAACCAGTCTAGTAACTCCTCTCCTCACTTCTTGCTCCATGTTTTTAACCCGAGTACATTGATACATCTGAATATGGCCCACAACCATATTTAAATAACCCCAAGGGTTATGAATATTAAGTGATGGGGTGTGCACCCCGGTTTAATAAATAATTAGTTATTAAATAACTAATAAACATAATATAAATTTTATATTAAATAATAAAGAATATAAACTATATTCTAAATTATTTAATTATAAACTAAACATTATACGCACTTAATATTATGTTCTAACACCCCCCCTTAATATTAAGTGGGGATCCATATGCCAACATTACCTGTTTGTACAACAGGATTTGCAAATCCATAAACCCTAAAGGTTTAGGCTAGTATATGTATTTTTGAAGGAATTATAACACCTTCATTATGCTCAACTTACCTTTTGGTACAAAAGGATTTGGAGTCCATAAATCAGACGTATGATTTAGGCTAAGCATGATTTTTGAGACTACATCCCACTTTTTCTCATGGAAATATTATTAAACCACATCTCTAAGAGCCTTTTATAACACAAGAAACTTCTTTAAAAATAGATGCAACCACCGTACATTATTTTCTATAAAATATACTACTTTACATAGATCATACAAGATATTTTTATAATGCTTTTAACCAAAGTATAAGTATAGAGGAGAAGGAGTCAACAACCGCCGACCATTAAGAGGTGACATTGCATGCACACTCTCCTCAAAGGAAACTATGAAAGGCCAAGAATTACACACACTTTCATTATTTTACAACACACAATGACTTGTAAACATATCTGCAATATAATCTTCAGTCTAGCGAACTAGAGATCACTATTACCACATAGAACCTTCTCTTGGAAAACATGTAAATGGAATTCAATATAATTCATTATTTGATGTTGAATTAATTATTTATCAAGATTAATACAACTCTAACCACCACATAGATAATGAATACTTCCTTCAAATTCCATGTTTATCTCTTCCAACAACCGCTTGACCATATGGCTTATTTGCTTCTTCCATTGTACTTCTCTGCCTTAGTAAAAGAAATGGAGAATGTTGGTTGCTTTTACTATTCCAAGTAATGGTTACTGCACCAAAAAACTCAAATACATATCCAATCTATTTTATATCTAACACAACATTATTATGGTTAGAGTCACAATATCTATATAGACATCATAATAAACATATAAATCTAAATAATTATTAATTTCAATTTTAACCATATGTAAAAGTTAAACACTAGTTATATAACAACTAACAACTAGTTGTATATAAACTAACAATATGCTTAAAACTAACTGTTAAAATATGTTGAAAAAGTTTCAACATACTATTCTTTTAAAATATGTATTAGATACAAACAAGATTGGACGTCTCCAATACAAACGAAAGGTGGCCCCAAGTGTCATTTGATATGCATATAAAAATATTTTAGTAATCATATAATAAGAATTTTAAGAATTTTTTATCAAATATATATATATATATATATATATATATATATATATATATATATATATATATATCTTCATTATCTTATTTTAAGCCTTTAAAAAAGAGATAAGACTTGATAGATAACATATCTGAAAAGATAACCAAATCATGCAAGAATAATCACTACATACACAAAGGTGAGGTTTTGTTCACATAAGGTATTGAACATAGGAACAAGGAGTGGGGGTTTGGGGGTGGAAGGCCCCAACGTGGTTGAGGGAAACACCCCTTGATTCCAAGCACAATTTACAATTTACTCCTCCGAAATTGACAAAACCAACTCTTTGTGATAAAAAACATGATTATTACAACAATTTGTATGATCAACATTTCGATAATAAATTAGGTTTTATGGAGGAAAAACATTACAAAAAGAGTTTAGAAATAATCCCCTTGTCATTCAAGCCACACAGTCAAATTTCAATGAATTCATGTCAAAAATAAAGGGACTCGTCAAATAAATAATCTATACATATGATATATTAGTTTGACAATAATAATAATTTATTGAAATGTGAGTGAATTTTATTTATATTTTTTTTTCCCAAAAACATATGACTTACTTATCGTGTCGTAAAAAAACATCACATTAAATAAATTCCTTATCTAATATAAATAAAATTATTAAATTTTGTTCTCACTATTATATAAAATTAAAAATAAATAAATTTGATAATTTGATTAATAATAATAAAAATGCATATATGTTAAAAATAAGGGGAGCATATCTCCTATGAGGGGCTAAGATACTTTATTTAGGTTGTGCCGAGTTGGTAAGGATTTACCAACTTGGTGAGTCATCTAGGTCAAACTTTACACAATCTAATACTTACGCGATGTGCCATTTAATACATGCCAACTTAATAATTCACGACATTTGACCTTGTAGCCAAGCCGATTGAAAATTTTTACATGAGCAATTATAACATTTTTAATCCGTGGCCTATGCCACATATAATTTATTTCAGCAACGTGTCTTATAAATGTTATTATTGCCCTTTATCTAAGTAGTGTGGGACTAAAGTCCCAATGTAAAACAAAAAATTTCTGCAGCTTCTTTTGCCAAGTCCACAAAGGAGACAATTGGTCAGCCAAGAGGGGACCGAGGATCCATGTGATGAAGGGTGAGATGAACGGTGGATAGAATGTGCAATGACTTCCTGCATGGGGTTGCTTTCGAGGCTAGGGATCGGGAAAAGAGGAATGCGAGACTTTGATCATGCTTATATATGGGATGATGATGATTTTTTTGATTTAAAATTTATGGTATTTGTTTTATCACAGCAGAACACCCTGTCATTATTATTCTGTGACTGACATATCATAATTTTTATTTTTTTCCTTTTTTTACCCCCTTTTTTAATTCATGTGCATTATATTTTTTGCAATGTAAAACACTTTCAATTTGTGATTTAAATTAGAACAAAAACGTAGTCATGGAAACTGTTGATACAGAAGTGCAACAACCTACGGGGATATTTGGGATTGTAAGAAAAATATTCCAGGTGGCCTTTCTTAGCACCAAGAAATGATCCTATAATCAACCTACCATGCATGAAGTTTACAGAGTTCTAAATTTGATGTTTTCGGTGCCCACTTTGAACCAACTGACCCTAGTTAATAACTATAGGAGGTATTTGGATGAATATACAGATGGTAAGCACAAATATGTTATAGGAAACACATGCAACACTTCTGATGCACATTTGTTTGTGATATTTGGTGAGCTGATTTCACAAAACATTATTTGACTGGAATGAGACTGGGACAATGTCATGTCAGAACAAATGCATTCCCACGATTCCTCTCTAACCTGGTGTTTTCTTTTCACAACGGATGTGTCTATTTTCAAGTAAACAATGACCAATTTTTCCTTTGTAATAACCTAAATTTTTTCATATTAATTCAATCCACTCGGAACCATTAGAACAGATAAAAGTGTGCCCAAATTTCTTTTGAAAGGGAAAATTGGCTTTTGTACATTTTGTTCCTTTTCCATTTTCCTAAAAGGAATGCTTTCTTCAAAGATAAATCAATCCACTTCATTTCGTATAGTAGTACACTTTTATGATGATACCTACTCTAATTATATAAGGTTCCATAAGAAAAAATAGTTGGATCAAATGACATTAAGAAATTCCTTTGGTCAATATATTTTTCTAGTTTTCATAAGTGTATTGTTTTACGAAAGAGGAAACTAAGAGCCATGGTTAGGGCTTCAATGCATTCACTTCAAGTTTGAAGGCTTTTCAAAATGCACACTTTGAAGGAATAATTAAAAATAAGGATAACCTGAATGGTTGAAAATAACACATTGGAAATAATTTATAATCTAAGTTTAGATTATAGTTTTAAAACTATAGATATCTAATATAGTTTCATTTAAAAATTATATGTACATGTTATTATCATTTTGAATAATATAGATTAAAATTAATTACACAGGGGTAAAAGGGTCACACAAGAACTAGTAAATTATAGTTTAATGGAGCCAATAGGAAAAATTAGATTCCTATTTTCATGGAATGTTGTCTCCTTATAGAAGACCTTGAATTTACTTGTTTTACCCCAAATAATTACTTCCACCTATACACAATACAAACTATAGAAATTAAAGAAATATTTCAAATAAATTTAATACTTACTTTTGAATGGGGCCCAAATGACATGGGAAAGATAGAAAATACACCAAATTAACAAGGGGATATAGAGAAATGCACCTAGATAAAAAAATTGAAATTTTACCAAGGGACAAGGTTTTCCAACCTTCTAATGAGAAAATTATAATCCCTATTTTTACAAAACCTTGTCTACTCCTTCATTGATTTACTTTGTATGTTTACCTTTGAATAAATTTTAACCTAAACACATGAACTATATAAAAATTGAAAATATTTCATATAGTAATTAACCTTTACTTGATCTCGTATGTGATTTTCATGCGTAAATATTCGAGCCCCATTCACTTGTACACACACAAATATCCACAAAAATTAATTAATTAACATATCCCATAGAGGGTAGGAGAGGGGTTAAATAAATTCCTAACCAACTAATCAACCAAGTACCCCAAGGGACATGAATTTTGATTAATTAAATTATATTCAATACTTAACCTGCTCTAGTACCATGTCAGGATGAGGGGTATAAATTTATATTAACCATATTAAATATTAATTAAACATTAATGATTCATATAAATAAATGAATGCATGCACATAGTAATAAATACACAAAAATTAAATATAACACGTAGACACAAAAATTAACATGGAAAACCCAAATGGCGCAAAAAACCACAATAGAATATTTTCCATTAATTTGAGAAACTTTTCAACCAGTCCAGTAACTCCTCTCCTCATTTCTTGTTCCATATTTTTAACCTGGAGCAAATTGATACATCTGAATATGGCCCACGACCATATGTAAATAACCCCAAGGGTTATGAATATTAAGTGACGGGTTGTGAACCCCGATTTAATAAATATTAGTTATTAAATAACTAATAAACATAATATAAAGTTTATATTAAATAATAAAGAATATAAACTATATTATAAACTAAACATTATACACACTTAATATTATGTTCTAACATAAACATCATGAAGTATGTCAAGAAGCAAACAAACCCCACTAGGGATTCAAAATCTAGAAATTCAGTCCTAGAAAATGAATCGGTTCACATAGATAAACTCATTATCATGACTCATTTCATATATCAATGTTAAGGTGTATGAATCCCATTTCTTTAAAAACTCACATTTTCATACAAATTATAGTAGAATACCTCCAAACATCTCAAAATCTACAACTGGTCCAACTCGGATTAAAGAACCTAAAACTAGGTTTCCAAAATAGAACTAGTTAATCTCTCAAACAACCTCATCAAGACACAAAACATATACCATTATAAAGGTATATGAATCCAATTTTCATAACAAATCACTTTATCATTCAACCCATGTAGAGGAAGGCCTTCAACTAATCAATTTATGAAACAACTCAAAACTTCCTTTTCAACCCCAAAGATCAATCTTAAAATATAGGGAATACTTTACATATTAATACCTGAAAATGATGTAAAACTATCATTTACTCATTAAATCTCCCAATCTTCGTAAATGGTGATTTAGTCATTATGTTTAATGGACAACATTTTCACAAACTGAAAAACTCCAGAAAATTTTCTTTTTGAGTGGGGCCCACATACTTTCAAAAGTTATAAAATACCTCATTAGAAACATAGAGGAGTCATCTACAACATACAATAATCACATTTGAAAATAAAATCCATTCTCGTCTCAAGTCTGATTAATTTTCTTCAAGTCACTTTATAGCTAGGGTTTCATAAGGGTTAAAAAGATGTTTGACTTCTTAATGATTGTTCATAATCGAGGATCAAACAAATTTGTTCCACTTGGAAATTTTTTTATCTCGACCTATATTTCTATGAAAATATATCAGTTCCCCATGAAAAACTTACATCCCACGAGCGAGCATTTGAAAGTAAAGATTTAACTCAAATTCTTACCTTTGTAAACCTAGTTTTACCAAAAATAATTTTCTTACAAAATATTCATCAATTTGACTTCAAACGTGGCATGAAGAATCATTATTACCTATTATACCTGAACCAATTCTCATTATTTCCCAAATATTCTGAAACCTTCCACCACAAAGTGACTTACATGTGTAATCCTACCTTGTCTTCACCTTCATACTTCCCAATGACCATAATACATCCTCATACCTTTGGGAACATACCTAAAATTCATCATACACCTCATATACGCCATCAATATTATCTTACCATGCTTGATCAAGACTACCTTGCTCTAAAACGCATGCCTCCATGCTAAAACACATGCTTTAGGTCTAGGAATAACATTAGAATGACCTGAATTAACCATGAAAAACCATGAACTGAACTTGATGACTCATTATAGATGCTTATACACCTGTAACACACCTATAGGACCATAGATGATGTCATGAAAACCTTTGGATAACTCTAGAGAGCCCATAAAATGACTATACAAGATATAATGATGCCAAAACAACATAACAAATCATCGATCTTGTCACTATCAATACACCTTTATGTTAGACAATGAAAGATACCTCATGGAGAACCATATGACATCTACACACCCTTTTCCATTAATGTATCTATAGACACTAAAATTAGGTCACATTCCCCTTTTGTCCCTTGACATATAAGCCCCTTTCATTACATTTACCCAACCATGACCCCCTTCACCCCACTAATATTAATTTAATTAAATTAATGCATTATCCTCACTATATTTATTATTTAATTATATTATTTAAATAATATCTACACATATAGTTCACTTAGACACCTCACCAAGTTAACTCAACCTAATACCTATTCTTAGCAAGTTCCCATAACTAACTAAGACTTACCCAAACCCTAAAAATCAATGCCTACATTCCCTCTAACCACATTTCCACATGCTCACAAGAGGCTCTGAGTCTAATCCATGAGATAATGACACAAGATCCGAGGAAATAAGGAGGATCTCCCTAGTTTAGTAAACCTAGAAAATCCCGCCTTAACCGACGCGCCTACCCCTAACCATTTCCTATTAAGTCGAACCACCATCGGTTACCCCTTTTAACCCAAAACAACCTTAGTCTCAAGGTTGGAACTTGGAGCCTAGAGGTTGGAAAACATTGGGAGAAAGTTGACGAGCAAGAACAAACCTCAGAGAGATAATGCATCTTCAGAGAGAAAATTCCAACAAAAACTCACATCCAAGGAAGGAGATTGAGCATCTTCTCCTACACATCCAGCCCAGCCATGATCTGATCTATCCAAGCAAAGAGGAGTGTGCATGCAGTCCATGCAGAAGCTTTTCTCTAGTTAGGGATCACTTGCAGCCTTCAAACCCATCATCAGCACCTCCATCCTTCATACACAGACCTTTAGGAATGAAATCCAAGTAAGTATAACATCATACTTCTCTGATTTATTTCATTTCACCATTATTTTATCATCCATTGTTTATCTTGCTCCCTATTGACCTTCTCCAACATTTTCACCTCCATAGACCCATCAAAACCTCACAAAAGCCTACTCCAGTCACCCATTACCTCGTCTTGACCAACCAAAATCCTTTGTGCAATCACAAAGGAGACCAAAACCTTGTTATGTGACATTTCCAGATCTCACAATGGCGCCAGTTATACCTAACCGTGGTCGGTCACCCTGACTGATGTTGGTCTCTGTGTTTGCCCACACAACCTTAAATAGAGACCTACCCACCTAATTTTACCTCACCCTCACTCACCTATGACCTACCCGAGACCTTTATCAGACCTGCAGAGACCTAGAACCTATCACTTGACCTTGGATTCTATTCTAGCTTAGCCATTAGATTAGATCTATTTCTTATTGTGTTTTTAAGTGAGATACCTAAATCATTTTAAAATAAAAATAGGATTTACTTTGTTTACTACATTAATTTGTTTAAAATAGTGGACTGACAGCCATCTAGGAAGTATCATACTTCTCGGATCTAGCTTACGCTAGGCAGTTCACTGCCCATATTGTTTAATTCCTTCTGGTGGTCTTGCTTTCATTACAGGTAGTTCCTCCTAGCCAAAAGGAAGCTCTCACGGTCAGCTGTGGATTCGGAAGTCATACGCGTGCAACAACCCATCAACTAACATTTGAACAAGTATTCCTCCTACACCCATTACCCTATTTGTTTCATCAACGATTCAAAGAAACAATCTAAGAAAAAGGTGAAACATTTTGGCATGCCCGGTGGGACCCATCTAGGGTTCCTTGCATTTCATTCATTCCTAGGAAAAAATTGTGTGTTTGTTTCCCTTCTAAGAGCATACACACTAATTTTCTTCCTTGGTAATCCACATCTCCTTTCTATTTTTCTCTAAAGGAAACTTTTCTTTTGGTGTAATTAAAAGGAATCATTTCTTCATGTTTTCTGCATTTTAGTGAAAAAGCATCCCTCTTCCTATTCATCTTATTGTGTCATCCAATTTCACATTTTGATTTGGGTTTTAAAATCATTACATTTCATTCTGATTTTCTGCATTAGCTCACATTAATTGAGGGCAACCTATATGCTGGAAGTCATTACCAGCTGATGGTTGACAAATGAATCGTAGAAAAGCACTTCTATCCTTTCCTCTTTCTCTGAGTCTTACCAAACCACAAAAAATTCAAAATACATACATTCTTAAACAACATCTTACCTGGAAGAAGCTGTAGGTGATCACATGATCATGGCACGGTGGGCACCCACTCACTACTCTGTCAAGTCATAAGTCGAGAAAAAATCCCACCCCCACCATAACATACCTAAACCTCACCTTTTAGATCTCCTTCTTTGTAGGAAGCCATCCTCACTAAAAATCTATCTCACAATTCATGTGTCGGTCCCTAAATAGCATAAGCTAAACAAACATAATAAAAAGGGCACTCCTAGGATCACATTTTCTTAGTGTTTTTGCTTGGCTTGCGTTTTGAGGTGAAAGATCACATTCATCACTCTTTTTGTTCATCCTTACATGCTCCTCATCATATATGGTGTATTCCGCTTCACCCTTACACGCTCTTCATCATAGGCTGGTTGACAAACGAATCATAGAAAAGAACTTTTATCCTTTCCTCTTTCTCCAAGTCTTACCAAACCACACAAAAATTAAAAATACATAGATTCTTAAACAACATCTTACCTAGAAGAAGCTGTAGGTGATCACACGATCACGACACTGTGGGCACCCAACTCATTTGCTCTGTCAAGTCATAATTCGGAGTGAAGCCCTCCCTCACCATAACATACCTTAAACCTTACCTTTTAGATCTCCTTCTTTGTAGGAAGCCATCCTCACCAAAAACTCTATCTCACAATTCATGTGTTAGTCCCTAAATAGCATAAGCTATATAAACATAATAGAAAGGGCACTCCTAGGATCACATTTTCTTAGTGTTTTTGCTTGGCTTGTGTTTTGAGGTGAAAGATCATGTTCATCACTCTTTTTGTTCATACTTACATGCTCTTCATCATAGCTGGTGTATTCTGCTTCACCCTTACATGCTCTTCATCATAGCTAGTTGACAAACGAATCATAGAAAATCACTTCTATCCTTTCCTCTTTCTCTCCGAGTCTTACCAAAACACACAAAAATTCAAAATACATACATTCTTAAATAACATCTTACCTAGAAGAAGCTATAGGTGATCACATGATCACGACATAGTGGGTACCCATGACTCATTTTCTGTCCGAGTCATAATTCGAGTGAAGCCCACCCCACCATAACATACCTAAAACCTCACCTTTTAGATCTCCTTCTTTGTAGGAAGCCATCCTCACAAAAAAATCTATCTCACAATTCATGTGTTAGTCCCTAAATAGCATAAGCTAAACAAACATAATAGAAAGAGCACTCCTAGGATCACATTTTCTTAGTGTTTTTGCTTGGCTTGTGTTTTGAGGTGAAAGACCACATTCATCACTCTTTTTTGTTCATCCTTACACACTCTTCATCATATCTGGTGTATTTCGGCTTTACCTGAGTGTTCCTGGGCCATATCATCATCATTCCCATAATTCTGGGTCTGATTCCACATCAAATTTTAATTCACAACCACTTTCTTTCATCACTATTTCAATTCCACAGTAACCGTCATCGGTTATCTCTGACTGCCATCGGTTAAACCCATCCGACATCGGTTCCATGCCCTTTTGCTAACCTGCTCAAAGGGACAATTTTCACTTCACTTTTTTCCACTTTCCACATTCTTTGTCACTGTCATTTTTCCCATTGACATTTTACACATCCCCAAATTTGGCATACTTGTCAAATTTTGTCTTCTACCTTGCTATTTATTCACTGTCCATTTTCTACCATGACCGTGGTAGTTTACCCCCGACTGACGCAGGCGTCGGTTTCCCCTAACCAGCATTGGTTAACCTATTTCACATTCCATCCACCATTCATTACTTCATCCTTTTTATCATCAGATTCACCTATTCCTGCTGTTCTCTGTGTCATTTATAGAGAAACAACCCTACTTGATCAATACTGGTTCACATGGTGCTGACCCAAAGACAAGCAAGCACCCTCGTGTTCCATGCCAGTTGCCAACCACTCCCACCTAGTCCGTCGCCACCTTCTATTTTATCACTAGCCATGGATCCCATCCATCCTACTACTATCACTACCGGAGATGAGGAGTTCACACGACTCCTTGACCGAACCCCGCCGCCTTACATTTTTACAAGTCCCACTTGTCCACTCGAGACACCTCGGGTTGGTTGATATATGACATACCCGTATCTATCCCCCTGATTCTCACACCCACTTCCACATCGGCCCCATCTCGGCTCTGTGCTTACATCCATGTTACCCCCAGTCGTTTCATAGTTAGGTTCTATACATGCCATGACTACCACGTCTGTTGTCTCGTGGCACCCATTAAATCTACTATACCATCGATGATTACCCTAAACACAACCTCATCTACCCCTAATGTCTCACACATACCCCTATAGCTACATTCCCACCTCCAAAGTGTTGGTGACTCCTACCCCATTTCGAGAATGTGGTTCTTTCTATTCCACAATCATTAGCTCCTATTGCCACTAGGGTTACCATGACCCTTCCACCCCTATATACATACTACCAACAATCGCTGTTTCATCTATTGTTCATTCTAGATGTACCCCCTATTTCATTGCTTTCTTCCCCACCACCTTACATGGCAGTCCCATGCACTAGGATATCACGCCCATTATATGCCCAAAACCAACCTCCTCACACTATAGGAGGCATCCAATCATCACAACCCACCAATGACCTAATTAAATTGATGTTTGACAAGATGCAGACATACTGAGGCATCATTGGTTTCGGCTCTCAACACTCTCACCTACGATGAGATTTACAACAAGCCTATTCACCCATCCATTCCCATCCGTTCATACCCCGTGCATGTCTTGGAAATGCCTAAATTCAACCACTTCTATAGTAAGGAAGGCCCATAAAAACATTTGCACTCATTCAAACATGGGTGTTATCTCATTGCTCATGATGATGCCTTGCTTTTGAGAACCTTTCCCATGTCCCTCACTGGACTGCATTAGATTGGTATAGTGGGTTACCTAAACACTCTATATTTTCATTCAATCAGGTAGCCCAAGCTTTCTTGGATCATTTCTCTATCAATATCACCAAGAAGGTTACCATGACCGATCTATATTCCACACGTCAGTATGAGGATGAGTCTATCATAGATTTTACCTCTTGCTTTGCTGCATTGCCTGATCAATCAACTTACCTTCCAACTGCCACAAAATGAACTCATTGAGCTCTTCACATGAGCTTGTGTAAGACATATCTCCTTGACCTTATAGGCCCAAAATTTCTAAACATTTAATGAGGCATTCACTATGGCATGAAAGTTAGAGATTCGCACCATCAAAGAAAAGAAAATCCAATTATGAAATAAAAATTTGGCATTCAAGTCAAATGAAACCTATTCTTATTCCAACCACTAACCAATTATTCCAAGGCTAAGGGTACCGCTAATGCAGTGGTACGTAAGGCCGGCCCAACACATCCATCTAATCAGGCTACACCCTCATCTAATCTATCACCTATCTAGGATTTTTGATTCAAACAAGAGTAGTGAAAATATACCCCAATTGGGGAACCTTACTCTTTTGTCTTAGAAAAGCTTATCAAAGCTAGAGCCATCACCCTTCCACCTATAAAACCACACACTAGTTTTGACCTTGCTTGCCCCATGCCCGCATGGTATAAAGAGCACGATTTTTGTAACTATCACCGAGTGAAGGGTCATAGTGACAACAACTACATCACTTTCAAGAATATTGTCCAAGAAATGCTCGAGAAAGGAGAGTTAACTATGGATAATCCCAATGCCACCCCCAACCAAAATCTACAAATATTCAAAAAACCATTCCCTAACCATGCCCGTTCATCCAATAAAATTGGTGAGACATCCACTCATGATAATCATACCCGCGAGGTGCACATAATCTTTAACAAGGTATCCGTCACCTCTCAATTACCTCACATCCCTTCCATAGATAAAATCTTAGCCTGAAATCCTCCTTCCACATTCAAACCAACCTCCATTGTTCCTTCACCAATAGAGGAGCACCTTTCATCTCCTTCATCACCAATGGATGATTCTTCCACTAACATCGAGCCTCTCTCTCCCCTAGCTTCACCACTTAGAGAGCCTTTACCTACTATACCTCCTCCACCCGTAGAGGAGCTCCCATTACCTCCTCCACCCATAGAGGAGCACCCACTACCTCCTCCACCCACAAAGGAGCACCTATCCATTCCTCCACTTATAGAGGAGCCCCATCATCTCTTCCACCCATCATAAACCCAGTGGAGATACCTTTGCCTCTTGGTGAGCATTCCCCATTGGCTACCCAACATCCAACATACCTACTTTCAGCTCTCTTACCCACGGAAGTTGAAGCTAGCCAATTCCCCATCTCTAAGATACATTTTACAGGAATTCCTATTAGGTCCTCACCAACTCCACTCCATGAACGTGCCATTCTCATAGTTGTCCGATCACTTAGATTATGTGGATAGGGCTTTATTATTGGGGTGCCTCTTACTCCTGTCTCAACACGTAGATGTAGAGATCCCTCGATGATACCTCCACCATCTACCCAAACACATTGCCACCCATCAAACCAAATAAAATCACTGCTGTTGTAACCCATTCCATGATACCCATTAGTACTCACACCACACCCTTACCCATAACCCAACCTATATCTAAACCCAAACCCATACCCACAACATTTTCCTCCACTAAACCTATTGCCACTTTAGGGGTCACCCCCGATCACTAGCCTTACTCATCCACCTATTAAACTGAATTTAGCTACATCCTCCAACATCAATACCACCTACCCTGACACCCAAACCAAAGAAATAAACTCATCGACCTCATACCTCGACTACACCAATCACACCCGCACTTGTCCCATCTTCCTTAAGACCTCAACTTCCCAACATGGTCAAGCACCCTTCACCCATCCATAAACCAATAACACAACAACCCATTCCTTCCTCACAAATCTCTAACCTACCCAGGCACACAACACGACTCATACCTACACCTGTAGTCTCTTTACCACCAATACCTCCAATACCTTCAGCTATTTCTTCACTACCCACTACACTTCATTCATTGTCCCTCACACCCCAAGTACGACCCGTGTCATCTACCTTCATAGCACCCCCATTATCCCCATGGGTAACTCACCCTCTTCCTCCATCTTCTTTTCCTTCTAGACCTCGTACACCCACATCACCTTTACCCAAGAAGGTGCAACCCAAAACAAAACCCCACTACCCCACAATAAGGTAGTCAAAACAACCCCACACCCTCCTACCCATCCATCTATTGTACCCCTACCCAAATGAACCCGACTATGCCTCAAACCACACTCAAAATTAAACCCATAGCTCAACCTAATCCTACACTTCCAAAAATACTTCCTTGACATCCAACCACACCTACACCCAAACCCACATTCACTTCCCACTGTGATCCACTAGCAGGGTCCTATGCCAAAATTTTAACCAACCTCCTTGAGACTTCTGTTATCACATTACCGCCACTCTAACCTTACAACCCCCTCAAACCCAAGCCAAAAGGGTTTGATGATACTAAAATTTGTGCATACCATCATGTGCTAGGGAATGATGTGGAGAACTGTAAGGCCTTGAAAACCGTCCTTATCCAATTATGTCCACCAAAACCAACTTTGATGATGATGACCTTCTTGATGAGGATCCTGCTTCACCTACACCCATTCCCACACTGCCCACTCAACAACCACAACCTCCACCCTCACAGCTCCTAGAACCACACACAAAATTTGAAATTAACATGGTTTGCATCAGAGAACTTGCCATGCCACCACCCAAATGTTGTTGTGCCCAATTGACCTCACAGGATTTTCTCCTCCAGTAGGTTTTTTCCCTTCATGTCATTATACCACTTACCCTACACCTTCTCCATTTGACAACTTCCCTCAAATCAACATGGTACATGTCACTACACGTGTGTAAAGGGTAAAGAAAAGGTAGCTGACCCACCAACCAATCCTATACCCAACATACCATCTGCACCCATACCTAAAATCACTATCTCATTTACCCCATACCCCCTTTCTAATGGTATCACACATCGCACCATGCTCAAACAATTACACCAATCTCCCCTCAAAATGTCCTTATATGACCTCATCCAAACCTCGGAATCCCATCGTCAAGCCCTCATGGAGGTTCTTCAATCTATTGAGGTTTTACCGAATGACCCTACACCCATAACCTCCATCATCACACCATCATATAGCCTCTCTCACCAAATTACAACCTTCATCCTCACCTCACCTTGTTCACCAAGTGGCCTCCCTTAGCTTCTCAGAGGAAGAGATTGTGCCATACCAAAACGATGACCTGGACCCAACCCTCTTCATCTCTATCCACATTGATGACATATGGGTACACTATGTGATGATTGATGGAGGCACTAACATTAACATCATTTTATCCCATGAATTTGCTAAAATGTGCATACCTAAAATTACATGCATAAACATCTAGTCATGTTGTGTTCATTCAATGACGCCATCACCTCCACACTAAACCTTGTCATCCTTCATGTTCATGTGGGCCCCCACACTGTTCTAGAATTGTTTTACATTTTGGAGGGGGAATTCCAATATAACTTGTTGCTTGGTAGACCTTGGATCTATGTCATGGGTTGTGTTCCTTCCACTTTACATCATTGTGTGAAGTTTGAACATGAAGGACACACTTATACCATTCCAGCTGACCCATCACCTTTCAAAACATGCAACATGCTTTACCGACCCAATGATGTGCTCATACCGCCAGCCATCTACCTCCGCAACCACTACCGCTTCACCTTCACCTCCACCTACCAGTATAGCATTTTACTTTCACCACACATACCTCCTCTATTCCTACCACTTTATAACCTCCATGGCTGACCCATTAGCTTCCCAATCCATTAACACCACCTCCACATTGACCTCTGACACATCGTCCATACCAGCTACTCACATACCAACCACTGATCCCTTGGAAGGTGTTTTTCAATGCCTCACTCTGGGGGAGTACCACTTATATAGTGTCAACACATTCCTTACTCCACACGAGTATGGAATCCTTCACCAACACCCTCGCTATGATCACCATATAGGAGAACACCTCCTTTATGGTCCTCCTCATCTTCATACTAGTCTCACCTATGGGGACTTGATACTACCACTTACACACTTGAACCACCATCACAACCTCACCCATTTTCTCGCTGACTTCCAATCACTTACCAATTTCCATTTCACCCACACCTACCTACACCGCATCATGTGCATGGAATGGTTTTGGTTTTGGTTTTTATGAGAAAGGCCGCCATACTGTTATACCATGTACCACTTGCAAACATAATGACCTTAGTAGTATCGGCTTCCCCGACCCTTCTACCAAATAGGCCCACATTAAACTCATTGAGGACCCTAGCCCTTCTCCACCTTCATCACCACCCTCACCGACGGAGTCGATGGATCCTGAATCTATCCCTCCTAACTTTTTTTTTTCATAAACACCATTTCCTTGGGGTTTTTGACTTATCAACGTGAAGGTGAGGCCCCTTCCACTCTCCCATTCCTGTATCCTAAGATGATCGATGATGACACACCTATAATTAACATCGTTCAATGTTAGGATGATGAATCCATACTCACCTACCTTGGTGTAGAAGACTCATATATTCATCGGTCGTTACCCTCTGAGATGCAAACCATGTTGAATGAATCGACTATCGAGATCAACATTCATACTCAGGACGACCCGCACATCCTAAAGATCGATAATCTTTAGATGCTGCTGAACAGAAGCCATCACTTCTTTTCTCTAAGATCATAACCACACTTTTGCTTGGTCTTACATAGACATGCCCGGTATTGACCCCACCATAGTGGTCCACAATATCGTAACCATTCCCGATGCCAAACCTATCAAACAAAAGCTGAGGAAAATTCATCCTTGCATTGCTCTTCTCGTCAAAGAGGAACTTCATCACCTTATTTCTGTTTCCTTTATCTTACCCATTGATTATCGTTATTGTATTTCTAACATTGTCCCTATTACTAAAGCAATATGGGGACTCCACATTTGCATAGAATTCCATGACCTCAATTTAGCCTTCCCCGAAAGACTTTCCCTTGCTCGGTATTGATCAACCGGTTGACCACACGCTGGTCATGAGATGCTCTCACTTATGGATGACTTCTTGGGTTATAAAAAAATTTTGCTTGCCTAGAAGATCAACAAAGACCGCATTCATTACCCCTTTGGGAACCTTTTGCTATCGAGTCATGCGTTTTGGCCTTAAAAACAGTTGGTGCTACATATCAGCGTGCTATGACTTACATCTTCCATGATATCATGCATCACATATTAGAAGATTACGTGGATGATCTCTTGGCCAAATATAAATTTCGTGTCGAGCACCTCACCATCCTCGAAACCATCTTTGACTACCTCATTAAATATTACATCCGCCTTCAACCTAAAAAGTGCGTCTTCGCGGTTCTTTCAAGAAAGCTCCTGTGATTTATTGTTTCCCTTGTGGTATAGAAGTTGACCCTACTAAAGTCAAGGCCATTCTGGAAATGCCTCCACCCACTAACCTTAAACAACTCCGTAGCCTACAAGGTAAATTATAGTCCATTCACCATTTCATTTCACAACTATCTGATCGGTGTCAACCATTTCATCATCTACTTAGGAAAGATGTCTCCTTTAAATGGGATGATGACTATCACAAAGATTTTGAGGCCCTAAAACAATACCTTCTCCAACCACCCGTATTGATTCCACCAAAAGATGATCAACCTTTTTACCTAATAATATCAACTACTAATCATTCCTTGGGAGACATGCTCGCTCATCGTGATGAAAAACATAGCGAGCAGGTGGTTTATTACATAAACCATACTCTTTTGGACTATGAAACCCAATACAACCATCTAGAAAAGCTTTTCTTAGCCTTAGTTTTCATTGCCACCAAACTCTGCCATTACCTACTCAACCATAAAACCTATGTTGTGACCAACACTGACTCTTTACACTTCATGTATGCCAAACCTTATTAAAATCAGCATGCCGCATGATGGCTTATGATTTATTTGATCTTGACCTTGAATTCATTTACCAAAAGTCCATTAAGGGCCAGGCTATCGCCAACCAACCAACTGGCACATCTATTGCCGGGACCAACCCTCTAATTTTGAATTTCCCGATGAATCCATTGCTACCCTTTCCTTGGATGAACCCCCTTACCAAATGACACTGTTTTTCGATGGTTCCAAGTGTTAGCGTGGGGGTGGGGATGGTATTATCCTTATTCCTCTGGATGGAAAACCCATGCCTTTTTCTTTCAAAATAGACTTTGAATGCACCAAAACATTTCGAGTACGAAGAACTCGTACTAGGTCTCCAAACCACCTATGCCCTAGATGTCAAATCAATCCACATCTTTGGTGATTCACAATTGGTCATAAACCAAGTCATTGTTATGTACTAATGTCATAATGAGATAATTCAATGTATAAACATCATGTAGACATACTTTTGACCACCTTTTATCGTTACACCCTTCAAACCATCCCATGGTCAACCAAAAATTTGTAGATACCATGGCCTGCTTAGCTTCCCAAATACCCGCTTCCCCCATCGATTCCAAAATATTTGTCACCGTACAATGCCTCCATTCACCTTCTTATTTACCTCATGATGTTTACTCAATCGAAATGACACCCCTGACCCGAGTGACCTTTGGTATAAAAATACTCCGACTACCTTTCCTCTCCATCTTACCTCCCGATCTCACCCGTAATGGAAAACACCTTCCTTAAAAAGGTCTCCCATTTCATTATCCTGGGGACTCCTCTATAAGCATGGCTTTGATGGTATTCTCTTACGATGCCTCACAAGTTCTAAAATTCCTTATACCATTAAGGAGGTTCATGATGGCCTATGTGGAGGTCACTCTAGTGGCCTTGCTTTGTTGCTAAGCGTATTCTTCACCTAGGCTACTACTAGCCGACCCTTAACCATGATTGTTGTGACTATGTCAAATGTTGTGTGAAATGTCAACAACATTCCAACCTTCATCATATACCCAGTCATGCCTTACAGGTTGCTCATGACCTTTGGCCCTTCTCTCAATGGGGTTTGGATCTTGTCAGAGAAATCAATCCTCATTCTTCCCAACGTCATCAATGGATCATAACCGCTACCATATAATAAAAAAATGGGTGGAAGCCATACCACTCATCTCCATGAAAGCTGAGAAAATATGTGAGTTCATTAACCATCACATCATTTGTCACTTTGGTGTCCCTCATCACCTCATCACTGACAATGGAAAACAATTCAAAAACAAAACATTACAAAAAATTTTTCAGCAACACATTTGGCATTCAACTTAGTTTCTCCTCACCTTATTACCCAAAAACCAATGGCCAAGCCAAATCCACTAAAAAAACCTTTAATAAAATTCTCATGAAATTGGTTGATGATACTGGGAAGGATTGGCATACGCACATTCCTTTTTCTCTATGGGCATACCGCACTAGTATTCACACTTCCACTACGGCTACACCCTTTTCACTGGTCTACGGTATCGAGGCTATTCTACCTCTCAAATTCTAGATCCCCTCACTCTGTATTTTTCTCCATGACATTACTGATGATGACTTTCATCAAGACCGCTTAACACAACTAGAGTTATTAGATGAATGTCGTCTTAATACTCTGGATCACCTTCAAGCTTACCAACAATGTATCAAACGTGCTTATGAAAAACATGTTCATGAACGAACCTTCCAAGTTGGTGACCTTGTTTTGAAAGAAAATCAACATGTAACCAAAGCAAAAAAAAGTAAACAGGGAAAATTCGCTCCTAATTGGCTTGGACCATACATCGTAACTCATACCTATGGATCGGGTGCCTATCGTTTATCCTCACTTGAGGGTAAACCCGAACCTGATCCCCTTAACACATTACATCTTTGACCATTCTATTATGTATCTTTACAGGATCATCCCTTGAGTGCTATCCACTTCATACACCTCTCTAATGATTAAACAAGAATCATGTGAGTACCCGTCACTTGTTATCTTCTCTTGAATATGTGTACCACGACATCAGCACATAACATGATTCTCATGGATACTTTTCATCTATCTTTAGATGAGATCCCATGGTCATTCCAACTTTCCTTTTAAACAAGAGTCCTATCCTTCACCTTGGTCTTGTTTATGATTTTAAAGACCTCCAATGGGACCAAACTCCTTGAGTCAAACTTCTAATAACAAAAGATGACTCCCTCAAAAGGACATCTTCTTCTCAACCAAATTGTTACTATAAATAGACTGCTCCCTCAAAGGACAGCTATGTGAAGCTCTTAAAAAAAAAAAAAAATAAAAATGAGAGAAAATGAAGCTTCCCGCATCAATCAAATTCATGAAGACCTCAAAGAGTACCATATTATTTATCCCATATAGAATTCCCGCATCGATCAATCTATCAAAACAAAAAAAAACTCACATCCATGGACTTGCCCATCGTGACCTCGGACCTCTTGCCCAAAAGACCTGTCACTCCAAACATATACAATTAACTACCTTTCACCCACCTTACCATTTCCACTCTCATTTCCTAAATTGGCTTAAGGGAAATCTTGGAATTTCAACATTTGGTGATCTTGTGACTACTTTCACCATAGAATAGTTAATCATGCAATGCCTTTTGGGTCTTGTATTCATCACCCCTTTTCAAGGTATGATCTACTGTATGATTCTACCCAATCAGGTGGCTTTATTCCCCCTCTTATCTTTTAACCATCTTTTTTTACATTTTGATTACCTTATACAGGACTTGGTCCTCGACACTTACCTTTGGGGGTCATCCTCCCCTTTCACCATAATCACCCTCACCTGCAACATTTTAACTATAATCTACCCACACCTATTAAACATAAACCAACTACATGCGCATAAACCTACCAACTCATTTTCATCTTCTTCCGTAGTTCATGGGAGAACTACATCGATCTGAGGTCCCTTTTTACCGGACTATGTAGGCATCACTTCTAGGGCATGGGGCCCTGGAGGGTTAGCTTGGTCACTCTTTACCCTAACCATTTCCCCCACCTTTACTTGATTTCTTGTTCATATCAAAACCCGTAAATCTATCCCATATCCACATCATTCGACCTACATACACTCCTCATGTTTCACATACTCTTGTACTACTACCATTATTTCCCATATTCATCTCTAACCCATATTTAAACATTGAACACCATTACATTCATTTGCATTATTAACATGTATTACAAAAATACCAAAATACACATCCATGCCTAAACCAACTTGACTTATTCCATGCCTAAACCACCCCCTTTTTACTCGATCCATGCCTAAACCAACCTGACTTGATCCATGCCTAAACCAACCTGACTCGATCCATACCTAAACCGACCTGACTCGATCCATACCTAAATTGACTGACTCGATCCATGCCTAAAACTGACCTGACTCGATCCATGCCTAAAACTAACCTAACTCAATCCATGCCTAAATTGACCTGACTCGATCCATGCCTAAACCGACCTGACTCCATCATGCCTAACTCACCTAATCCATTCATATCATAATGAAAGTAAAATAAAATACACATCACAACACATAATCATCTGAACCTCATACATCTCATCATATAAATACCTGTGTATCACAATAATGTACACTCATCTCAAAAACATGTGTCTCTCATACATCACCGACTCATGACCGCTATCCAATACAAAAATATCTTCAGCTTGTAGGCCGGTATCATGTACAAAAAAATCATAATAAATACAAAATCTCTTCACATACAGACTGTCTCATATATAATCAATAAAAAAATGACTCAAAGACATAGGCCGTCCATATCAAGTCAATCATCTCACCATCTCCATGTTGGGAATGCTCCCTATGATTCTCGTCTCTCCCGACCCTCTCCCACCCTTCCTAGTGCCTAAAACTTGCCTCACCTCATCCGTTGTTGAAGCCTCATTATTTTACCCCTACCTACTCGTCCTTACCCATCTTTGACCTATTACCTATCTACCGGACCAAGAACTTTGTGACTTTTGAATCAATGTGCTCGTTATACCTTGCAACACCATTACCCATGTTGTTTGACCTTGTGCCCTTACCTTGCCTATTATCGTGCTATCTATCATGACCCTACCTTTGGTGTACTAGAACATACCTAAACATTCCTACACCTAACCTACGTTGTGTTTCTTGACCTTATCCTATACCTTGGATACCGGATTCACTTCAACCTTGTTTGGATAAACCTATTGACCTTAGACTATGTAAAGTTTTCCTACTCTTCAACCCGATAGCGTGCTACAGATTATACATGTGCATGTGTTTGACTGTTACTACCTTTAACCCTAACCCATTACCTAGATTTCTCAAGTAGACCATTCACCCCTTTTCCCCTATACCCATTTGCCTTTTCTTCATATTTACCTTTTATCACACCACTCACCACTTCAGCCTGCTGCCTCGTCAGTTCCTTGTTTGAGGGGGATCACCTTCACCCTCACATGGGGCAACCACATCTTATTTTTGTTAGAATCGCTTACCAATACAAGCTACGCAATAAAAAGGGGCAAAATGTAGACACTAAAATTAAGTCACACTCCCCCTTTTTCCCTCGACGTATAAGCCCCCTTCATTACATTTACCCAGCCATGACCCCCTTCACCCCACTAATATTAATTTGATTAATTTAATTAAATTAATGCATTATCCTCACTATATTTATTATTTAAATATCTTATTTAAATAATATCTACACATATAGTTCACTTAGACACCTCACCAAGTTAACTCAACTAAGACCTATTCTTAGCAAGTTCCATAACTAACTAAGACTTACCCAAACCCTAAAAATCAATGCCTACATTTCCTCTAACCACATTCCCGCATGCTCAAGAAGAGGCTCCGAGTCTAATCCATGGGATAACGACATGAGATCTAAGGAAATTAGGAGGATCTCCCTAGTTTAGTAAACCTAGGAAATCCTACCTTGACCGATGTCGGTTACCCCTAACCATCACCGGTTAAGCCGGACCACCGTCGGTTACCCCTTTTAACCCAAAACAACCTTATTCTCAAGGTTGGAACTTGGAGCCTGGAGGTTGGAAAAACATTGGGAGAAAGTTGACGAGCAAGAACAAACCTCAGAGAGATAACGCATCTTCAGAGAGAAAATTCCAACAAAAACTCACATCCAAGGAAGGAGATTGAGCATATTCTCCTACACACCAAATTTCCATCCATGATCTCGATCTATCCAAGAAAGAGGAGTGTGCATGTAGTCCATGTAGAAGATTTGCTCCAATTGGGGATCACTTGTAGCCTTCAAACCCATCATCAACACCTCCATCCTTCATACATAGACCTTCAGGAATGAAATCCAAGTAAGTATAACATCATACTTCTCTGATTTATTTCATTTCACCATTATTTTATCATCCATTGTTTATCTTGCTCCCTATTGACCTTCTCCAACATTTTCACCTCCATAGACCCATCAAAACCTCACAAAAGCCTACTCCAATCACCCATTACCTCATCTTGACCAACCAAAATCCTTTGTGCAATCACAAAGGAGACCAAAACCCTGTTCTATGACATTTCCAGATCTCACAAGAACGTACTACCGCTTATACCTAACCGCGGTCATCACCCTTGATCGACGTCGGTCTCACGTGGCCACACAACCTCAAATAGAGACCTACCCACCTAATTTTACCTCACCCTCACTCACCTGTGACCTACCCGAGACCTTTATAAGACCTGCAGAGACCTAGAACCAATCACTTGACCTTGGATTCTATTCTAGCTTAGCCTGTTAGATTAGATCTATTTATTATTGTGTTTTTAAGCGAGATACCTAAATCATTTTAAACTAACAATAGGATTTACTTTGTTTACTACACTAATTTGTTTAAAACAATGGATGAAAACCATTTAGGAAGTATCATACTTCCAAGATCTAGCTTATGCTTTAGGTAGTTCACTTCCCATATTGTTTAATTCCTTATGGTGGTCTTGCTTTCATTACATGTAGTTCCTCCTAGCCAAAAGGAAGCTCTCATGGTTAGCTATGGATTCGAAGTCATACGTGCACAACAACCATCAACTAACATTTGAACAATATTCCTCCTATGCTTTACTCCTATCTATTTCGTCAATGATTCAAAGAGACAATCTAAGAAAAAGGTGAAACAATTTCTTGACATAAATGAAAACACCTAGACACAATGGCCAATAAAATTTTCTGTCCTCTTTCCCTAAAACAATGAATATATAATTAACCTATATCTCAACCTCATCCCATCTTACTTTTGACATGGACAAGATCATAGACACAAAATTAGGAAATGCAGACTTGGATGAATTCCTTCAAAGGATTAATGTAGCCATGGGGGTTCATGTAGTAAATTCGATATAATAGTATACATTAGGGGTAAACAGGTTTAATTTATTAATATTCTGAAATAGGTATTGGGGGTAGGTTAGATAAGTGGGCTAGAGAAGAGTCGGGTTAATTTTAATATAAAACTAAAACATTTGAACCCTATTTTTAAAAGATAAATACCTTAAAATTGCAAAATGTTCATGGTCATAAAGTTATATTATAATATATTTTTGAATAAGGAAATATGAATTAGGAGATTCCTAAGAAATAAATAATAAGATGGTAGAAAACTAGGATTGAGTATGCTTTTCAACACAAATGATATTATTTCACCATATTAATTATTTGAAGAAATATTGATAAATGGTTAAAGATTAACATTAAGGTAATTGGTAATAGGTCTTAAATGGCTTCAAACTCTCTTTCTAGAGAAAATGCATATTAAGAAAATAATAATTGAGTGGGAAACATGATATATTTTTTGTTTGATATATTATGGTATAAATAAAAGGGGTAGATAAAATTGTCATAGAAAAATGGGTAAGGTACATGGGAAAAATATGGGGTATTTTCATTCTAATAATATAATGGGAGGGTGTATTATTAATTGAATAATTAGAGATAAAACTAACATTAAGGGTATTATTTAATACCCTTTGGATGAACATGTTATACCATACTTTTACTAAGTGAACGCCACTTTAAGCATGTATTCGACATAAACAAAGTAATGGAGAAAATTGACAGGAGTTCCATTACCCTAATAATTATGTTACCCCCATCAACTTAATATCATAATTATTATGGAGTTGTACAAAAAAATATGATCATGAGAAGAGAGAAGTTAGAGATGAGAGTGGTGTCATGGCTTTATCTTTAACCCTAGAATATTTTGATGAGATGTTAGGGATCTCAAATTTTGACTAAGTGGAAAACATTTTAGTTGAAAAGCATATTTTTTAGAATGCAAATAATGCAAAATATTCAAAGGTATTAAACAACCAATGGCTTGAAAATCCAAGGATTTATTCTACTAGAATCCATAAGAATTTGAGAATGATTGAATTAATTGAAGAAATTAGGGATCTTGTCACCCTCTTGAATAGGATTGTGGGGAATGATTTTGCTTATCCTTCTATGATTGGATGTTTATGTTCATCCAAATAATTTCTAATGGAAACAAACCTATCTACTGGGGAGAGATTATAAATTACTCCATCCATCAACAATTCATTAAGATGGTAGTGCAGATTGAAGGAGAGTCTAAAACCAAATGTGAATTCTAGATGACCTCCTATTTGGTTGTAGTCTTTTTACCCTCATAACAATAGAAAGAAACCCCATGTGCACGGGCCTATCACCCACGGGTCTGGGCACTCACTGAGGCATGCGTGGGTGTCGAGTCTCTATTTTATGTGAGTTTAGTGGGAAACATCATCTATGATTCATGTTAAGAGATTTGAATGGAAGTAAAACATACAAGCACCATAGAGCTCAGAACGAATTCTAGGTCCTTGCAGTCATTTTAGACAGGAAGTGCTTTAACAGATTGTATAACTTATACCAAAATAGAAGGAAGTTGTACAGACATCCATACTTAATCATAAACATAATTGAAAAGGAACAATGAGAAAGATATATGCATTAGAATCATCAATGTTCATATTCATGTAAGTTAGTAACCTCATTACATTTATGGAGCCATTACAAAATATTATAGAGAAGCATACCACAGTCATGCATTATATATGGAATCATATGGCTAGGATCTCAAAAGAAATTTATGAACCTGTACTACCCTAATACATCCTTCCTTAAACACAATTACCCAAACTAACATAGTTCTTGTAGTATTTCTGCAAACCTTCACCCTCTATCTATCTCTCTTCTCCTTTTTACTTCTATAGGTTCTTGTATATATAGGCTTTCTAGACTGCCAACTCATCCTCCAACAACCTTAGATCCAATGCCAAGTGTCTGAATGTGGTCCTCCATGCGAGCATGCTCCTCCAGGCATGAGCTTTCCACTTTTTACCATGATGAGCTTCTAGAAGCTTCTACCGTAGGCCTATTCCTTCATGGGCCACCCTGTCGCCAGGATGGCACCTTATCCACTCCGCATGTGTATTCGGTCATGCTTTTCACGTGTTCTACCAAAAAAACCCAATATGGATGAGTCTTGAACCCTAGGTTTTTTCCACGCACGCACCACGAGTTTCCTTAAAGCCCTCCTTAAACCTTTCCTGCGTGCTTTATCCTTGTGCACTTTTCTTCAACTAGGCCTTGCACACCTATGTGCCTTTTTGTACTTAGCCAATATTTAAGGGGCCCAACATTACCCCACACTATGCCTGTTCTCCATCTACAGGAACACTTCTCCAGTGAAAAGAAAGAATACAATAGACTTACACCATGGGAAAAGAATAAGGGGATGAAATAATATAGAAAGAAGAAAGAATGGGAAGTGATGGAATCACTACAATAGGCTAGGAAAATCCTTTTGCAAGTCAGCCTCTAACTTGTTCCAGGCATCGACTTCATTCCGCACTCTCTGACAGAGGTCACTGACCAGGGTGCTCACCTCCACAAATCTTAGCCCATTTCCTTGTGTGCTTATGGTGTTAGCAACTTTCTCTAACTCTTTTCCCACATTGTCTAATGCATCTATTCTCCACATAATCTGTGGGTACAGCCTTCAATCGGTTTTAATTGAACCCCTTAAGGCTTCAATAGCTTGAGATTTTATTTTGACCTCAGCAAGGATTTTGTCCCTTTCCACCCTATTTAATTTATTATTCTCTTGAAACTCCCCGAGTTTCGCTTCATGCGTGTGCAACCAAGATGCTTGCCACTTTGTCTTTGTTCGCACAATTATTGTATGCGGCTTCAAAAGTTTGGGAAGTAAATTTTATATCAGCAAGAACCTTATTGTATTTAGCTACGAATGCCACGATCTTTAATTTATCTTCTATTTCCAAGTGCGTGACCACTTCTTCTACAGATTCCAAGGCTAATGACTACCTCTCCATGGTGAGGACTCTTGTTAAATCCTCTAGGCATCCTAAGGCATATCCATACTTCTGTGTGGGGGGTGCTAGGTCCGATGCTTCAATACTATAACATTATTAATAGACTCCACCTTTTTGTACACCGCGCACACCTTGGCCTTCTCATCCTTCAACTCACACTTTGCAACTAGGCGTTGATTAGTTTCTCTTGACTAAGCTCCTTTTCCCTTGTAGCTAGCTCTTCCTCTTTCTTCTTCAGGTCCTCCTCCAGATCTTTGATTCTATCATTCCACCCAAAGAGTCTAGCTTCGATTTCAATGGAGACCTTGTTGAGCGCGTTGCACAGTTGTTCATCTGAGAGTTACTGAGCATTCACCACTAGATTATCTTCTGTTGGCCCTTGGAAATGTTATTATTGCCCGTGGCTCACTTCAAATTCTAGCTCATCAAGATGGGACTCAATTTCCCATGAGAGCATCTTCCTTATCCATGGGTATACAACCTCCTTGTCAAAAGATGACATTACTACGAGCTCTTCTGCTGGAATCGTGCTTTGGAACCACGTGTGAAACACTTTGTTGGGGTCATCAATATAACCCATCCCTGGCCTTTCCTCCCCGCACGCCTTCCTCCCGTGCACATGCCTTAGGAATAATTATAGTTAAAATGGGGCCTCTAGTGCTTCCGTGGTCCTTTCTTGTGCTCTCCTCCTTCTCTTTGTTTAACATTGGCTCAACGTTGCATTCCAACTTCTCCTCCACCAAGGTCTTGATGGCCTTTATTTCTTCTTTCTTTGCCACCTTGGTTATCTATTCCACTTTGTAAGGCTTGGATCCTTCTATGTCTGCGTGCCATCCTCCTCACTTCTCATGTCCTGGGACCTCTCCTTTTTGGCTATCCAGCACCGCACGAAGAGGAACCCTTGCTCCTCTTCTCCACCTTCTTCATCCGAATCATGTACATTGAAAATAGGTGGCCCTTGTTATTTTTTAGGTTCGTCTTCCCCACTATCATATTCTTCACTATCTTCTTCTCCACCTATGTATTTGTCCAAACTTCCAGTGTCGTCTCGATGCGGTCTCCTCTTATTTCCTCTACTTCTTCCTAACCAGAGATTCCAGTGTAGGTGAATTTGTTTCTTCTTCTCCCAAGGAATCCTTGTCTGATGTATTTACTGGCTCTAGAGTCTTTTCCTTAACTATGGGCCTCTTCTTGTGCGAATGCATGCTTCTTCTAGCACTTGTACTGGGGAGCCTATTACCTATGTATCCACCATACTTGGTATTTTATTCTCTGGATCCTTTTCCACCTACTTGGGCATGGGTTTCTTCCTGCCAGTTGGATCCCTAGGCATAGACACCTTGTTCTCTAGATATGTGCCCTTCTCCGATTTGGGTCTTATGCGGAGGTACACGTGTGATGTGGATCCTCTTGCAATGGGCGAGTCATGGGATTTGTCATTTGAACTTCATGTGACACGTACCTCTCCATGTACGTGCACTTTCCGGGGTATACCAACCCTTTACACATTTCCTTATGTTCCCAGTCTAGATTACCAAGGTCCAGTTTCATATTCTTGGATTCTTTAAACCTATTTACTCCCGCTTAGAAGTATTGAGCTGTGAAGGAAAAGGGGAGATTACACCATGGGCTCCATGTCTCATCCATTAGTTTGAACCTGCCTAGGTAGAAATGCTGGTACACAACAAATTTAGCTTCTCCTTTGGTGGCCGCTAGTAGTTGTTTGAGAATTCTCCATTCTTCCCTCGAACGCGTTCCTCAGGCATGTATACCATTTCTCCAGGCGCACCTTGTGCACAGTTGTCATGGAGTCACATGCGTATTTTTCAAATATTTTTGTGGGTGAAGGGTCCTCAGCTAGGTACTCCCATACAAACTTTTCTAATGCATCAGGTACTCTAATTTCGAAAACACAATTGTAAGTAGGACATTACCAAACAAGATCCTATCACCTTCCTTCACACAGCTTACAATCTCATCCACAATGAACAAAAATAGGTTATAAATGGTGTCCTCTGAGATCTTCTTACAAACATGCAACCATGGCTTATTGACTTGGGTCCATCTCTCTTGGCCATTTAACTTTGTCACTAGATGCATAACCATATTCATTACTGGGTCCTTGATGTCTGTGATATCATAGTACCTTGACCCCTTTTTGTATGCGTAGGCAGCGATAGTTTCCTTAATTTCCTCTTTATCGCCTAGGTCATCTTCCAAACCGTCTCCTTCATAGATGAGGCCTATGAAATGTGAGATGAGCTGAGGGGTAATACACATCTTGTGCCCTGCGAAATGGAAGTAGTCTTCATGTACGCATGACATCAACCATTGATATAGGTGCTCAGGCTTCCTGAAGTAGGGCAACTCAAAGAGTTGCAATAACGCTACCTTCTCTAACTTTACCTTCACATCATTGTTATAAATGGGAAAAATATCTCGGTGTCATTTTATTTGTTGTGCGCACTAACTCTAGTGCCATCTCCTTCTCGATTGTGATCATACGATGATTGTAGTCATTCATAGACATGTTTCTTAGGTGGGACTCCCACTCCTTCCCTAGCAATAATCCATCTGGGTATTGCATTTTTGCATACCACTCTTCGTTTGTATGTGCATCGCTTTCATTTTGTTTTCCCATGCCCTTGCCCTTCTTGGGTGTGCTAATCGCTGGTTTCGTAGGTGCCATTGTCTAGGTTCACTTCTTACTTTAATCACTTCTTGTAGCTCTTTTTTCACTCTTTCCCACCTTAGATCTTGAATTTGTGAAGAAAATTTCTTAAACCCATGCCCTATTTCTTCAAACCCTAGCTGGGATAATTCCTTCACAAGACGGTGCCTTCTGACAACTCTCTTATGCCCATGAAATCCCTTCCTTCTGGTTCGTAGATCCAAACTAGTCACTTACACTCAATCTCTTCAAATTTTTCTTCACACGGATTAGTGTTTGGAGGCCCTAGTTTGCAAAAATGTAAAAGATCCTCTTTCTCCTTCTACACAAAGTGAATAATGAAATGCCTCGACCCTCTATTTATAGTTTTTTCCTTTTTAAGCATTAAATGCTACTTCACCTACCACCATACTTTTCACATTTAATGCATATTTTTCAAACAAATTCTGACTTTAGCACTTTAACTCACGTGCCTGACCTTGTGCGGATAATCTTCCAACCTTCTGGTGTGCAACCAATCTATCTAGATAGGAGACTCTTGCACGCACATCACTGGCGCCAAGAAGGCACTTCTTCTATCCTGATTTTTTCTCTCACCTACCTCGTGTTGCTTATGTGATTTTTCCTCCTTTGTACGTGGGATCTGAAAGTAGCCTTATCTTGACACCAACCATCCTTTTCCATATTTTCTCTTTCCATGCACCTCTTTCAACAGGGCCATTCAACTGGGATTTTCAACACAACCTTCCTTAGCACTTTACCCATGCTCTCCTTCACATTACTCCACCCCACACTAAAATGATGTGTGGTCCTCTGCGCACTCAAAAATACTCAAAGAGTAATAAGGGTTACCGGTGCCCAAGGTGCAAAACAAAACAACAACATGAAAAGGGAAACACAAGAAAATAAATGCATAAAGGAAATTCTAAACTAACTGGAAAAACTACCTTATTTAAAAACACCAAGAAGAATTATTTATAGTAGGGCTTCATCCTACTCCCATTGAAGTGTCCAGGAAATTTCATTACATCTAGTGCTTATAATCGGCACACACCTGAATCAAGGAAGTATGAGATTTTATAGGGACCTAACCAATGGACCTTCAACTTCCCAGGATGGTGTAAAAACTTATAATCATACAGCAAGACCATCTATCCAACCTCAAACTTCTTATTTCTGATGTGGCAATTGTGCCATGCTTTTTGCTTTACTTTTTCTATTTTTTGGCTCCACCTGGCAAGTGATCATCTTTCATCTAGCTTCACTAGTTCGTCAATTATTTCTTCTAGTGCTTACTCATCAACTAGCCCTCCTGTGCACGCTATTCGCAGAGAAGGTAACATGAATTCAACTGGCAGAATAGATTTCGTGCAAACACCAATTGAAATGGTGTGGCTTTGTTCAACCTTTTATAAGTTGTCCTATAAGCCCATAATATGGTTGATACCTTGTCATCCCAATCTTGTCTTTTGACATCACAAATTTTGGTTAGGGTATGACTCAGTATTTTGTTAAATGCTTTTGTAGTTCCATTTTCTTGTGGGTGATAAGGGGTAGTCTTGTGATGAGCTACCATGAACTCTGCTAACAGGATCCTCATGGTCTCATTCAAGAAATGTGTACCCCTATCGCTGGTTAAACTTAAAGGACATCCATACCTTGTGATAATGTTCTCCCACAAAAATATTTCTCTTTGTGGCTGTTATGCAGTCTTTGGTTGGGGCTGCCTCTACCCATCTTTTCAAATAGTCCATGTAAGTGATTACGTAGCGTGATCCAATCCAACACACTTGCTGATGCAAAAGGGCCTATGAAATCTATTGCCCATTTCTCAAAAGGTTCAATGCTAGGGATAGGGCATAGAGTCATTTCATCTCTCTTTCTGGCTTGCTAATATGCCGACAATGGTCACACGTTTTATAATAATCCTTGCAATCCTTATACAGGGTTTCCTACCACAATCTGCCATTAAAATTTTACGCGCAAGCAGTGCCATCACCTGCATAATGTCCACCCGCACTTCCTCTGTGTGCTTCCTCTATGATGGTGAGGTGCTCATGCTCTAGTACACACCTACACAAAACTTCATCATGCCCTAACTTATATAAGTCCCCACTAATCAACATGTATGGCGCGACACATATGGCTAGTTTCTTTCTAATTCCTTTGTCCCTCCCAAAGACCACACCTTCCTTTAGGAATATTATAATTTCCTCCAAATCCAAGGGCACACACCATAACCTAAACAGTTACACATCTGGCATAACCTCTTCAATACTCTGCGCATCCTCCCTTGAATCAATTCTTGACAGATGATCAAGTCCACAATTACTCTTTCCAGGATTCACAACTACTATAAACTCAAAATCTTGAAATAATAGCACCCACCCGCATATGCACTCTTGTAGAATAGGCATGTTCACCAAGTCCTTTAACACCATGTGGTTGGTGTAAAATAAAAAGGGTATTGCCAATGAATCTTTGTCTCGAACTTGAAAAGCACGTAGAGATCATACAATGATTCACACTCGGTCGTGGTGTAATTATTCTCTACTGGTGTCAACTTCCTACTTGCAAAATAAAGAGGATGATCAAAAATTACTTCTCCTAGCTATGCAAGAACTACTCCAATGGTGGTTCCTAAGGCATCTACATTAACATGGAAGGGCTTGTCCCAAGAGGGAAAACGTAATATAGGCATGGTGACAAGCCTATCCTTTAATGTGTCAAATGCCTTCTGCTGCACCTCTCCCCAATGGAAGGCACTTGTATGTCTGAGAAATTATTCTAAAGGCATTACTATCTTGGCATACCCTTGATGAATTTCTTGTAATACCTCATATGCCCAAGAAATCCACACACTGTGCTTTGGCTAGTAGGTTCCCCCAATCCCACAATAACTGCAACTTTGGCAAGATCTACTAGTAAGCCCTCCTTACATATGATATGCCCTAATAACATCCCAAAGGGTGTAGTAAAGACACACTTTTTAATGTTGAGGGATATCCTTAACTACCAACACCTCTCAAACATCAACCTCAAATTATCATAATGGTATTTCACTAGTCCATACATTGTCCAATCATCTAGATAAACCTGAAGAAATTTATGGATGAAGTCCTAGAACGCTTGAACCACTATGCGTGAAAAAATAGTAGGCACATTCTTCAACCCAAAGGGCATGACCATGTATGTAAAAATTCCCCATTCAGTGGTGAAATTTGTCTTCTCCTGGTCTTCCTTTGCAATCCGGACTTGGTGGTACCCCAAAATCCATCTGTAAAGGAATAGATTTCACACCCAACGACTCCCTCTAAAATTTCTTCAATGAAGGGGGTTGGAAAAGGATCGATGACACAAACTGCATTCAACTCCCTATAATCCATGCAGATCCTAATCCACCCATCCTTCTTGATGTTGATTACCATCGACTTATCCATTCTGATTCTTCCACAGCTTCAATGATCCCAGAAGCTATCATTTTTTCTATCTCTTCCTTTACCTTTACGTGTAAATTGGGATTCATCCGGTAGGGTCTCTTCCTAATTGGGCATGCACCATCCTTTAGCTTTATCCTCATCTCCCCCAAGGAATGGTGGATGCCTTTGAGCTCATGGTACCCGCGTGGGAATAAATCCTCAAATTCATGCAAAAGATCAATGATCTTAGAAACCTCCTTCTCCAACCAGTAATCTCCAATAATAGCTTCC
This sequence comes from Taxus wallichiana var. yunnanensis, assembly GCA_018340775.1. Classification (NCBI taxonomy): domain Eukaryota; kingdom Viridiplantae; phylum Streptophyta; class Pinopsida; order Cupressales; family Taxaceae; genus Taxus; species Taxus wallichiana. The sequence goes on from CM031238.1 coordinate 476,628,410, forward strand.
TTAGGTTCTTCTCTTGAGCTAATGTTAACCTTATTTGTCTTCAAAGGCTCATGGTAGGCACGTGCGTGAGCATCTGCACTATCCACTACCTTGCGTATCCCTACAAAATGGTTAACATCCAAGCTCTTTGCTTCCTCCCCATCAATAACATATACTAATTTCCCTTTCTCCTTTTGTAAGCACACGCGCTCAAGCTGTATCTCTTTGCTTCCTCTACCTCTTCTTCAAAGTGTGCCTCCAAAATTGGTCCACCTAGTAGTTCCAATAGCCTATCTTCTTCCATGGGACTATCCCCCATGGTAATGCACTTAACAACCTATAATTCCTTATGAACTGATGGCTTAGTACTTCAATATTCAAACGTTTGAATGAGGTCAGTTGCTAGCTCTTGCCAATTCCCTATTTGGTGACATGTCTCAAAATGTATATACCATGTGCGTGTGCAACCTTGCAGTGTAGAATACAACATGTGCACCTAAAGGGATGGTGGAAAAGCTTCGCACCTTCTCTCTAGGCCTTCTCACAAGCTTGGATGTGGAAAGAGGTGGGATCCTTACCATGGTAGTACTTGATGGTGGTGGGTACGTTGCTTCTAGAAAAATTGAAAAGAGAGCAATTCTCACCTCGTGCCATTCCAAAAGGCTCTCCTGATGTGTAGCCCACCGCCGTGCCACCGTGCTAAGTAGTACATAACCCAACATCCCCTCTTTCCTTCTCCTCCTTCCATTGAGATTCCATCTCCTATAAGAAGATCTCAGGGAAGGCCCCTCATGAATACTTAGGTAGTTTCTTTCCTCCTAAGTGCTGGACTGTACTCACCTTTGTTAATTTTTTTACCGATCCTATCAACTACCATTTGATAAATTCATAAGTCCCATGCACCTAATTATCACATGCTAGGTTGGTGGTGTCACTTACTAACTAAGCATCCTCAAACTGGATAACTCCATTGGTAAGATGAATTATCTCTGGATCCCTAATTGAGCACACATATATCCTATCTAGGACCTCTTCCCCTAAAGGTTCAGTATAGGGTGTCGACTTCCCATCAGCCAAGTGTATAATAACCCGTTCCTCCTTATTTTCAAAACTGATGTACCCCTTGTTGAACCGAAGGTCAACATTGTTATTATAACACCATGGGTACCTAAGTAGTGCTAGAAAATTGCCTACCTCGGTGAGCACTAAGACTTTGAAGTACCTAGTAAACTTAGCTCCTAGATAGTGATATCTCGTATATTTTAAGACACCAATAGGAATCACCTTCATTTTTTTTTCATATATAACAAATTCAAAGATGGCCATAATACAGTCTCCCCATCGATGCCAAGCATCCTCTGTGAGAACATTGACATCCGCACCTATGTCAATAAGGTTATTACTAAGGAGCCATCCATCCAAGAATGCATCCAATGTGATCTCTTTTTCATAGTTAAGGCTTGTGAGGGGAAGGTTTACATGCAAGATTTTTCTCTCACACTCTTCTCTCGGCGCATGGTACCTTCTCCTCAACCATGCTCATAGCAAGGGAATAACATTCTCTTATCCGAGAATTTTACATACTTCCTTGACCTCATCCAGGTCATCCTTTGGCACCTTAACCTTCCTCCTTTTCTCCTCCCTCCTAGAATGCTCCTTTAGACACTAGATTTCTCCTTGTAAACTCCGAATGACATCCATGGTATCTTGATATACTTCCTTTTGATGCACGGGTCTGGGTACTTCCCATGAACTACTTCCTCTCTTAAAACTAGGGTCCTCTGCCTTGGTATTTCTTTTGTGCACATGGCCTCTGCTCTTGTTGTTACTAAAATAGGTTCCAAGCTTGCATCACATGTCACCTGTGGCATCCATTGTGTGTTTGTCTTCTTAATGCTTACCATTGTAGTGCCCTTGTCTTTCCGTTGCTACTGGTTCATGTGCTCAAACAACTCTAGGAATTCCTCATACTTGTGCTTCTTTCCACACCATGAGCACTGCAATAGGTCTAGGCACTCTCATTTATAATGTTCTGTAGACCCAAAATTAAAACAGGTTCCTGTGGGAACTCACTCCTTCCTCCTCTGCGGTTACCATGACCATGGAATCCTCCATGAAATCCCCTTCCATGTGTGCCACCTTACATTGCACTCCTCATGCCAGTGATCATATCCTTTATAACTACCGACAATGTTGGTTTGGAATACCCCATGATAACCGGCCGTGGATCTCGATCAATGAGCCTAAAGACCTTAGTATAATGGGTTTTAGAGGTGCAAATCTTAAAGTAGTGTTGTTGCAAATCGAGCAGCCCCCGAATGTAAATCAAGGTTCTAAATGATGTTTAGAGCATCCAGTGTGATTGCACAACATGGAAACCTCTCTCCAAGTGTGGGACTTGTGAAAATGAGAGAGGAATCTCCATAATAGAGGCTGGTTCCTCAAACTCCTCTGATTTAGATCTATATTTTACACAACTACGGAGAGGTTCTAATCCTAATTCTACCCTAGATTGCAAGGAGACAGGGATAAAAATGTAAAAATGAAACTAAACTAAAGATGGTGATGCACCAAAAGGAGTGGTGAAACATTTTTTGCCATGTAAATAGACACAAATTCATGAAATGCAACAAGGGAAAACATACACAAACCGATAAATGTAATTAGAGGTCTTAAAATGAAGTAAAACAATACAAATAGAGGGTACTTTGAAAGCATTCACGAGTTTGCCTTTAATCAATTCCATGTAAAAATCTCTTGCATTCCACCATCAAAGAGGTATAAACCTATTACAAACTGTGAAAAAGGTCTGATTCTTACAACTATCACTTGCTTTGGAGGTGAAAGAAGAAGTTTGTAATGCCAAAAAGTGTTCAACCATGAAGAAATGAGCCAAATTTGGCTTTTATAGTGCATGGGTCGAGCCCAGGAGAGAGAAAACGTAAAAAATGTGGGAGCCCATTCCTCATTGATGGAAAATGCATTAAAACAACATGGAGGACCTTACAAACCCATACCCTGTCATTTTTGACCATATTGGAGAAGAATGCGACCCATTCTGTATTAAATTTGGTTGTTGAAATGTCATTTCTGGCCATGGACACGTACCAGAACCATTTTTGAATTTTCTCTCTCCAAAATAAACCAAAATTAGAAATTGACCATGGAATCATGTAGAGAATTTTAACAGATTTCTAATGATATAAAGAACGTGAAAATCTAAGCTCTGGATCAAAAGATATGATCGTTTGAAGATTTAGGGCAAAAACGGCCCAAAAACGGATCGGCGGGAAAGGAAAAACCCAGATCCAAATTTCTGCCCCTTTCAAATTTTACCTCTTTTTTGTCTTTGGAAAAAATTTCAAAAATTCCCCACGCTCCACTGGTCGGATGCCATGTGGTAGCTTCTATTAGGTCAAGCAGGCCTCAAATGGAAAAATTTTCCACAAAAACTCCGCCGAGCCATAACTTGAAAAATATAAGGAGTTAGGAGGAAAACTTTACCTTTCTGGAAAGATGAGAGAGAGCTCTATCTAATGGTGCCATTTCTAGAAAGCCTTAAGTGCCTTAAAATAAAAAAATGTGGACTGAGGCACAAGAGAGGCAAGAACACAAGGAGTTAGCCACAAAAAATGAGCTGGGGCACATTTTGGATAACAATTTTGGCGACTCAGAGGGGTCATCTACCTGCTAGATGAAAGTACCAGTAGCCTTGAAGTAGTCCATTGGGCATGGAGCCATCAAATATTCTATTTAGAACCTCAACTAACTTATAATGTTCAAGGAGGAAGATGGAATATCACCTGATGGAAGCAAGGACTGCAAAACATTTCCATGGACAACAAGTTGTGCCAAAGCACTTAGGGAAACAAAACTAACCTACGAAAAAACAATGTGCACAAGAACTTGGAGGAATGAAAATCTAATCTAATATTTACAAGGTGGTAAATTTCCCTCTAAACGCAACACTTGAGATAGATTCCATTGACAGGAATTTGCAGTTCTTCACCATCCAATGAGGCCAATTGGAAAGCATTGTTGTTCTTGCACTTCGTGCCCATCTATGGGCAACCCCAAATGGCAAAATTTTTGAATTCCTTCTCGGTTTTGCTCTATCCACATCCCATTTCAACACTAGATCTCCAACCTGAAAAGATCTATCCTTGGCCTTCCTATCAAAGGTCTTTTTGATCAAAGCTTGGTCCTTTTCCATTGCTTGGGATGCCTGATTTCTGACCTCCTGCAGCTCCATCAACTCTGCATATCTCACCTCCATGGGCTCAAACTCTAGCAACTCTAATTGCTTCATGAGTTCCAATGTTGGCAACTCAAGTGACATGGGCAAGATTGCCTCTCTTCCATAGACAAGTTTGAATGGAGAGTTACCTGTGGATCTCTTGGGAGTTATCCTATCAGCCCATAAGGCTGATTTCAGTTTGGTATGCCAAGACCTCTGATTCTCATCAAGAGTCCTCCTAATGATCCTCAACAAGTTCTTGTTTGTAGACTCAGCCTAGCCATTACCTTGAGGGTAATAGTTTGATGAAGTGCTTAGGTAGATCCCATTCTTGACAGCCCACTTAGTCACCTTGGATCCAATGAATGCCAATGCATTATATGAGATTATTGTAGCAGGTACACCAAATCTGGTTGTTATCCCTCATAAAGGTCTAAGATGCTAGACTCATTTCCCTCTTTGAGTGCTACTCGCTTCATCCATCCGGTGAAGTAGTCCGTGGTCACAAAATCCATTTGTGCCCTTGGCTTGAATTGGGATTAATGACTCCAATGAAGTCCAAACCCCATTGCATGAATGGCTGGTCAACTGAGATTGGATGTAATGGAAGGGCAGCAAGTCTCTCTTTTCCTATGAAGAATGCACAATTCTTACACCTCTTGATCCATGCATAGCAATCATTGAAAATTTTAGGCCAATAATAACCAGCCTTCATGATTTTTAGAGTTGTCACTCTTGGTGCAAAATGACCACCAGCTGGTCCACCATGGAACTCTTCCAACACCCTATGAATCTGATTTGTGCTAATGCATCTCAGCAGCACTCCATTCACATCTTTCTTGAACAAAACTCCATCAACAATGGCATATGGGACAGCCTGCAATCTGAAGTGTCTTCTTTGGGTCTTGTTCATCTCTCGGGGGGCATAGGCCTGTGCTTAGGAAGTGTATAATACCTTGGGTCCAGCAAGGAGTGGGGGCAGCATTGTCTTCTTCTTGATTGCCACTTGGCTCATGGCTGTCCTGGACTGTCAAAACAACCTCTTCTTCATTGCATACTTCTTTTTGCTTCCCCAAAACTAGCTACTCACACAATATTTTCCCTTTTACCAGCTTGGTGATCTTGATCTCAATGTCATACTCCATGACACGGGTGATCCAACCTACCCTTTTCTCATTCAAATATTTGTTGAGGAGGAAGTCCTTAACCCCAGCATGTGAGACCAGCAACTGGACCTTGTTGTTCAAGACTAAATGCTTGAATTTCTTCAAGCTTCTGATTACTGCCAGCACATGCTTCTCAATAAAAGAGTACTTCACCTCATAGTCATCTAGGCTCTGGCTGAAGAAGGCAATTGGCTGCTCATCATTATCCTTTTTCTGCTGTACCAAAATGGCATAAATAGTGTCATGACCTCCAAATGTATAGAGGATGAAATTCTTGGAGAATTCGGGTTGATGAGAGTTGGTGCTTGAGAAATGACTTCTTTGATTGCTTCAAAACTCTCCTTTCCTTCTACTATCCACTTGAAAGCCATGCTCTTCTTTAACATTTTGGTGATGGGCTTGACAAGGACTGCAAAATCTGGGACAAACCTCTGAACAAAGTTTATCCTCCCCAAGAAACTCTGAAGGGCTTTCTTGTGGTTTGGAAATGGTAGTTCTCTTATGGCTTCAACCCTCTCTGGATCAATTGCTAATCCTTCTTTGGAGACAATATGGCCAAGGAGCTTTCCTTCATGTGTAAGAAAGATGCACTTCTTAGGATTCAAAGACACTCCAAATCTCCTGCACCTCGTGAAAACTTGTCTCAAATGAGAGAGGTGATCTGCTGTATTTTTGGAAAAAAAAGTGATATCATCAAGGTAAATCAGCACCACGTTGTTAATCAAACCTTTGAACACCATGTCCATTGCCCTTTGGAAGGTAGCACCAGTGTTGGACAGCCCAAATGGCATTTTCCTGTATGCAAAAGTTCCCCATTTGGTTGTGAAGGCTGTCTTGAACTGGTCTTCCTCCTTCACCATAATCTGATTGTAGCTTGAGTAGCCATCAAGTAGTGAAAACCTCTCGGAGCCAGCCACAACTTGCAAGATTTTCTCCATGGAAGGGAGTGGGTAATGGTCCTTGAGAGATGCTCTATTCAAGTCTCTGAAATCAACACACAATCTGATCTCTCCACTCTTCTTTCTGACTGGAACTAAGTTGGCAACCCAACTAGAATGCTTGATTGGGAATATGATCTTGACTCAATCAGCTTGTCCAATTCTTTCCTCATGAGAGGCTCCATGTGTGGATTGACTGGTCTTTGTTTCTACCTGACAGGCTTAGTATTTGGATCCAATTCAATGGTATGCTGAGCTAAGTTGGGATTGAAACCTTTCAAATCTTCATAGCTCCAAGCAAACACGTCAGGGAACTCTTGACACAGCTGTATGAACTCATACCTTTCTTGTTCAGTTGTCATCCTTCCAATTTGCAATGGTTTGTTCTCTTCTACCAAGATGGATATTGAATCCTCTCTCTTGACCTGAATGTTTGCTTTCTCCTTTCTAAATTGATCATTGGGATTAAAAATGGACTCCAAAGTGATAATTCCCTTGGGCAGCTTGTTAGTTCTCACTTGTACCACTTGTCACCATCTTTGCTGTTCCAATTTTTCTTGATTCTTGGTGAGAACTCAGCTTCTTCTTCAAGAAATGGATGATTTCTTTGGTCATTCTCAAACACTTTCCAACTCACATTTTTATTTGGCACTTAAGGCCTCACAATCACATGGATGTTTGGTGTACCTTGTCTTTTTGAATGCTTTCCATAATGTCAAAGGCTGCCCCCACTCTGCGCAAGCTTTGTCACACAGCTTGATTCTCTTTCCTAGGAATGGATTTGATGCCAAAACCCTCAAAATCTTCCATGAGGTCCCACACCCTGTTCTTGTAGCACCTGAGTAGATCATTCTTGGTAGCATGCTGTCCCTTGACCTGATTTACAATCAATTCACTGTCACCAAAGACTTGCAAGTTCTTTATTCCTCTCTTTATTGCCCAATGCATCCCTTGCACCAAGGCTTCATATTCAACAGTGTTATTGGAGCATGCAAACTGAAATCTAAAAGCTGAATAGTACTTTACTCCTTGAGGTGAAACAAGCATGGCTCCACCTCCTACACCTTGTCTACTCCTTGATCCATAAAAAAATAGCTGCCATACCTCATTGTCATCTTCATGGTTTGGCTTGGTGATGCTAGGAATAGGATGATTTTCTTCATGTATGTAATAGACCCCTAGCTCAGATTCTTCCACTTCTTGATAAGGATCAAAAGCATGTACCTTGTTTGCCCATTCATCAAGAGTTAGATCCGGGATGCTTCCAACCTTGGTGTCAGCTTCATCGGTGCTTGGGTGGTCTTCTTGATCAAATGCTGAACAATTGGCGTTGATCTGACTTGGAGTGTAAGGCTCAATGTGGATGTTTGCAATATGTTCGGACCTGATTGTAGCCTTAGTTCCATACCTCGTTACGAACAACATGCGTGACCAATCGGTAGAAAAATATCCCCAATATTATTGGTGTGAAGTCCCTTTGACAAGCATAGGGCAAAGAGTGGTGGAAGGTCTATGACTGATACATCTTGTAAAACAACAACATTTGGACATGCATGCAAGGTAAGACTCAAGTTTCTAATCACCCCAACTGTTGTTACTGCTGTCCCATCCAGCTGCACTACCCCTTTGGATATGGTTTCATACTGGAGCCCTAGCTGATCAGCTATTTGTTTAGGCATCACTGAGCTACTTGCCCCGGAATCTATCATGTAATTGTGCACTAACTGATTTCCAATGATTAATGAAACATAGAAAGGAGGGGGCTTCAACATTTTACCTTGCTGTCCTCCATGATTTCCCTCAGGCTGGGCAGCATTTGTGAGCACTTTCTCTTGCATCTGAACTTGCTGATTCGAAGTTGGCCAGTCCTTCATGGCAGCTTGTAACAAGTCTCTTTGGCCTGGGATAGATAGGGATTCCCACATTGATATATTAACATTTGTCTTCTTCATCTGATCAATGATACTGAATGGTGATGAAGGATCTCTTTGCTGTCCCTTTGCTTGTACATTCACTCCTTGCACATGGGCAGCAATAACTGGTATTTGAGTTGGTCTAGGAGTTGTTCTTGGCTGCCCTTGTGCATTTGAAATTGGATTTTGCTTGCCAACCATTTGTGGAGCCATGGAAGGTTGTGGATTGGTTGGAGCTAATGGCTGTTCTTCACCCAAATTCCTTCTTTTTGACCTTGTGTTGGCTGCAACACCTTGAGAAACTGCTTGATTCATGCCACATAAATCTTCTGCTTGCCAGTTTACCAATGTGGTGTCATTTGGGGCTGATTGCTGTTGGAATGTTTCTTGTTGTTGGTTGTTTCCTTGACTGCCTTCACCCTCCACACCAGTAGTTGTCACCATTAATGCTTGATTCAAAGCACCATTGAAGCACATAGATTGGTTATGAGGTTCATTGCATGGAAAACACCAATCATACTCTTGAGCAACGTTGTTTTGTGTTGGCACCAATGCCTTAGAGGTAGATATGGCATTAGGATTATAGGGCTGAAATGGTCTATTGGCAGGAGGCCTTGTTTGATTTACATTTGTAGCTGGATTAGGAGGTCTTTGTGGTTGGTATGGCTGCCTGTTAGGCTAAGCTTGGGGCTGGTAAGAAGGTCTAAAACCTTGGGCTTGTTGCCTTTTGAGAGTAACCAGCTCATTGCCTAGGTTTTGCAATTGCTTCATGACTTCTTGAAGCTCATTTGGGGCACTTGGAGATGAAGTAGAAGCTTCATTTGAACTCTGATTTCTAGGAGTGGGAGAAGGAGCCAAATTAGGTGCTTGATTAGTATTTAGACTCTCTAAACTTGGAAACAATGGTATGGGAGGTCTAGGGGCTAGTTCGCCAGCTTGGATAAAACAATTTTCAGCCCTAATGGCAATGCTATAAGCCATAGGGATAGTTATGCCTCCCATGGACTAAATCAACATAGAAATATCAGAATTTAGAGCTTTGAGATAATAGAGAAAAGCACCTTCATTGTTGGCCTAACTCGCCACTTTGGAATTCTCTCCCAAGTCTTTTCTGAAATCTGAAGTTGAAATCGAGTCACTATTCATTGGGAGCTCTCTTGATGGTTGTCACTGGTCCAAAAGAGACAAGTTGTCTCCCTTCTCTCCAAATTGCTCATGAAGTGCTATACACAGCTGATTCCAATTTTTGATAGAACCAGCTCCAAGGCTTCTAAACCATTGCAATGCTTTCCCCTTGAATGAAGATGCCAGCAACTTGATAGCCACTTGCATCTCATTGATTTCATGAATTGCACAAAGGTTAGCAATATCCTTAACATGATCACCTGGAGTAGTCTGATTTTCTCCAGTGAAGTATGGAATGTTCTTCAAGGCTGCAATAGGAATTGGATGTTGTGCATTGAGGGAAAGTGGGCTGCTGCCTGTGAAGTTGACATAGGGGTTGTTTTGCACCATTCTAATTGGTCTTAAAACCCTTGTTGACTGAATGAAAGGCCTACTAGGTGGAGGAGTTGAGAGAGTTCTGTTTGGTGGAGATGGAGACCTTTGAATCCTTCTTCCACTTTGCCTTACTCTTGGAGATAACTACAGATATTCAAACAACACCTCTTCTTCTCCAGCTCTTGACCTTGTAGTGATTCTTCTCATGAGTTTTCAGGCCTGCACTGCTGAAACCAGTTGATTCTTCCCCTTTGGAGTCGCCAGATATGCAAATTATAGCTCTTTTCAAGCAAGAAAATTGCAGCAGATGCACATCAACTTTGCTGCAATAAAAATGAGACCTCTAAGGTCCCATCAGCGTGCCAAAACTATTGTTGCAAATCAGCAGCACCCCTGGATGCAAATCAAGGTTCTAAATGATGTTTAGAGCATCCAGTGTGATTGCACAACATGGAAACCTCTCTCCAAGTGTGGGACTTGTGAAAATGAGAGAGGAATCTCCATAATAGAGGCTGGTTCCTCAAACTCCTTTGATTTAGATCTATATTTTACACAACTACAGAGGTTCTAATCCTAATTCTACCCTAGATTGCAAGGAGACAGGGATAAAAATGCAAAAATGAAACTAAACTAAAGATGGTGATGCACCAAAAGGAGTGGTGAAACATTTTTTTCCATGTAAATAGACACAAATTCATGAAATGCAACAAGGGAAAACATACACAAGCTGATAGATGTAATTAGAGGTCTTAAAATGAAGTAAAACAATACAAATAGAGGACTGAAAGCATTCACAGAGTTTACACTGTCAATTCCATGTAAAAATCTCTTGCATTCCACCATCAAAGAGGTATAAACCTATTACAAACTGTGAAAAAGGTCTGATTCTTACAACTATCACTTGCTAGAGGTGAAAGAAGAAGTTTGCAATGCCAAAAAGTGTTCAACCATGAAGAAATGAGCCAAATTTGGCTTTTACAATGCATGGGTCGAGCCCAGGAGAGAGAAAACGTAAAAACGTGGGAGCCCATTCCTCATTGATGGAAAATGCATTAAAATAGCATGGAGGACCTTACAAACCCATACCCTATCATTTTTGACCATATTGGAGAAGAATGTGACCCATTCTGTATTAAATTTGGTTGTTGAAATGTCATTTCTAGCCATGGACACGTACCAGAACTGTTTTTGAATTTTATCTCTCCAAAATGAACCAAAATTATAAATTTACCATGGAATCATGTAGAGAATTTTAACATCTTTCCAATGATATAAAGAACATGAAAATCTGAGCTCTGGATCAAAAGATATGATCGTTTGAAGATTTAGGGCAAAAACGGCCCAAAAACGGATCGGCGGGAAAATTTTTCAAATTTTACCTCTTTTTTGTCTTTGGAAATTTTTTCAAAAATTCCCCACGCTCCACTGGTTGGATGCCACGTGGTAGCTTCCTATTGGCTGTGGGCCTCAAATGGGAAAATTTTCCACAAAAACTCCGCCGAGCCATAACTTGAAAAATATAAGGAGTTAGGAGGAAAACTTTACCTTTTTGGAAAGCTGAGAGAGAGCTCTATCTGATGGTGCCATTTCCAGAAATCCTTGAGTGCCTTAAAATCAAAAAATGTGGACTAAGGCACAAGAGAGGAAAGAACACAAGGAGTTAGCCACAAAAAATGAGCTGGGGCACATTTTGGATAACAAGTAGCAAGACACATTCTTCAAGATTGCGTGCTGTAACAAGGGGCATGTACTTACATCATGGTCCCCATGACCAATTTCACAGTCTACTGTCACAGCACGTACTACCCTCCAGGGACAACTACCCTTTATGTGCCCCTCTACTTCACAATATGTACACCATAAACCACTTTGAGTCTCCTAGGTTGAGTTCAGGGACAACTTCTCTAGTTGGTTAGCCATAAAAACAATTTGAGCCTCTAGGAATGGGATAACTCCAAAGATCAACACTACTAACAACCTCGGCGTGTAGAGCAGATTCCAATGCCTCACGTGGAGTGCAGAAAAGTTTTCCGAGATAATGCCCTTCTAAAAGGTGTGATTAATCCTCCAAAAACCACTGAGCATGTTATGAAGGGTGAATATCATAAGATAACTTAGATAAGAGAGTTTTAAAATACACATCATACTCCCACACACTCTCTTCCATTCCTTGTTGAATCTCCTTTAGTGCTGATGCTCTTCTATTAAAACTTAGGGATGTGGAATTCTACCAAGAAGGTATTATTTAAAGTAGTATAATCCACCACCATTTGATGAGGGTCATATTTCCTATACTAGTTATGCGCGTGCCCTTGTAATGTTGTTACAAATTGACTAGCCTTCCACTCCAAGGTTGTGATCCCCTTTGCGCACCATAGCAGCTCACACTTGTGAACATGTTCTCGTAGCATCTTCAATCCCTCTATAATCTAGAAAGTGTAAAGACATCTCAAAGAAGACTTGAGGGGTGGCTGGGGCCCTTATCCTCCTAAGCCAGAGCCTTGGTTTCCCCCGGTGTTCCCTCCGTCACCGGATCCACTAGGTCCACTAGGTCCTATGCCTCCTGAGCCACCAGATCCACCAGAACCACTAGGTCTACTAGGTCATGTCCCTCCTGACCCACCGGTTCTGTAGTAGTTGTGCCAAGTGCCCTCAAGGTTTCATTGAACTATGCGACAACAGTCTGTGATAATGCCCCACTACCACTATTGTACCCCGCACCACTTCCAGACGTGAGACCAAAGGCTTGTATACTTTCTCCTTATCCAAAGAATCCTTTGAATACTAGAATATGTGTAGCCATAGAAGTGGGAACTAAAAATTGTACCTCCTAGGTGTAAATCTATCACTTCCACTAATATCAACTGGGTCAATGATACTCCTTCCTTTTCCTTGGAAAACTAAGCGCTAGGGTTTGGTCACTAGGTGGGTTCAGATACATGCCAATGACTCTTCTTTCTCTATGTGATGAACTCTCATCAGAAGCCGAAGGGGTCTCTCTTACGCACTTGCCAAGATGGGGTAACACAGACTGCTTAGGTTCCATGTCCTCCGCGTGAACCTCAACTCCTTCCCGCAATGTCTACCTCCATAACACTTGCAACCTCACATTGTCTAGCAATCTCCCTTTCACGCACTTCACTATACTTGAGATGCATCTCCTCCCTTTCCTTCTCTCGTTGTAATATTTTCCATCTTCCTCCATCCTTGCTCCCTCACCCAACGCTCGAATGGTTTAGCCAAACCATTGGAAATTCCTCTAAACTCAAAGTAACAACTAGGATCTTCATTGCTAGAGGGATAAATCATAGAAATGATCCTCTAGGCTCCCGCATAAATTCAAACTTAGAAACTTCTGGGAAAGAATATGCAGAAATAACATACTCTAGAGTGTAGCTAGCCAAAACACCTTCCCACCAATGATCCGTAGCAAGAGTTCATGTTAGATCTACATCTTGCAGCCTCTAGTATTCTTCTTGGGTCCACGTGCATGATCTAGAATACCAGCTTGATCTAGAAACATATGTTGTTATCCATTCATATAGCTCTAATGGGAAACAATAGAAAAATGTTTCATATAAATCATGGTAGATGTTCTCTTCTACCCATCTACATGCATCAAACTTAGGTCTAGTGCTGAATCTCTGAGAAAATTCATCCTCTGTGCTCTTGAACCATGATTCAAAACTTTCTAGAGTTAAACGTTCTATCATTACTCATTACCCAGATCATGATGTATGCCATTTCCCACTACAAATTTGAAAAGAGGTCCTGGAAACAGAACCAAGATGTAGTCATTTTTACCCTCATCATAAAAGAAAGGAACCCCATGTGTGCTGACCTATCACCCAGTGGGCACTGGGTGCTCACCCGAGGCACACACGGGTGCTGAGTCTCTCTTTTATGTGATTTTAGTGGGAAAAATCATCTATGATTCATGTTAAGAGATCTGAATGGAAGTAAAACATACAAGCACCATAGAGCTCAGAATGACTTCTAGGTCCTTGCAGTCATTTCAGACAGGAAGTACTTTAATAGATTGTATAACTTATACCAAAATAGAAGGAAGTTGTACAGACATCCATACTTAATCATAAACATAATTGAAAAGGAACTATGAGAAAGATGTATGCATTAGAATCATCAATGTTCATATTCATGTAAGTTGGTAACCTCATTACATTCATGGAGCCATTACAAAGTATTACAGAGAAGCAGACCACAGTCATGCATTATATCTAGACTCATATGGCTAGGCTCTCAAAAGAAATTTATAAACCCCATACCCCTGATACATCCTTCCTTAAACATAATTACTCAAACTAACAGAGTTCTTGTAGTATTTATACAGAGCTCGGCCCTCTATCTATCTCTCTTCTCCTTTTTACTTTTGTAGGTGCTTGTATATATAGGATTTCTAGACTGCCAACTCATCCTCCAGTGGCCTCATATCTGATGCCAAGTTTATGAATTTGGTCCTCCATGCGAGCATGCTCCTCTAGGCCCAAGCTTTCTACTTTTTACCATGATGAGTTTCTAGAAGCTTCTACCTTAGGCCTGCTCCTTCCTGGGTCATCCTGTCACTAGGTTGGCACCTTATCCACTTTGCATGCGCAGTTGGGTCATGATTTTCATGTGTTCTACCAAAAACACCCAATATGGCTAAGTCCTAAACCCTGGGTTTTTTCGCGTGTGCACCACGGGTTTCCTTAAATCCTTCCTTAAACCCTGCCATGCGCACTTTATCCTTACACACTTTTCTTCAACTAGGCCTTGCGTGCCTATGCACCTTTTTGTACTTAGCCAATATCTAAGGGGCCCAAAATTGGTGTATAGCATTGCATGCCATAGATAATTCCCAATATTAGTGAAATCCAATGAGTTTTCTCAATTCAAGGTATATGATGTATACCCACAAATCAACTTGGAAAACTAGAAGTATAATTTCATGTTGGTTCATGATGTATTATTTTCCCCTATTCTTTATTTATTCACACTTGAATAGGAGTCCTATAGGATTCCATCTAGGTAAAGATAATTTATTACTAAATAAAGATGCTATTTCATCTAATTCATATTTTTCACTTACATTAGAGTAAGTGGATTCTGGGCACACCTATATGTTTCCCAGTACTTAGATGACAAATGGGATCTTCTAGAATTGTCAAGGTAATTAGTGGAGGTTCACAAGCTCATTGTAGGAAAATAAAAAACCAATGCCAAGTTCCCAATCAATATTGGGAAATATTCATGCCCTATAATGGTTAAGTCTAAACTCCTAGAGGTTGAAATGAACAAGGTCATCATGCATAAGTTTCAGGCCAAACACAACTATGACATCAAGTGGATAGTGCAAGGATTCTTTGGAAATAGATATGAGCATGAACCTCATTATGAGTAATACTAGATGGAATGCAGGATGAGGAGGATGTAATACTTAGAGACTATTCTAGAATGATCCTTACCCAAATCATTGATTATAAAATTACAGTTTTCTTGAGGGCTTGGTGGATGAAGGAAATACGGTGAGCAAGTACTACATTAATAAAAAAATTACAGCACAACCAATGTCACCTCTTGATTTAATTATAAAATATATTATGTCCTTACATTAAAAATCCATTCATATCATTAAGAAGACCCTATTTTTGTTGACAAGAAAGGGAATTGATATATCCCTAAAAATATTATAGTTTTGAGGGAATATAAGGCCACTTGGTGTAATCAAGGATATACTTCCACTTTTGAGAAAAGTGTCACAAGTGTAGATCCTTTGAAGGGAAAATCTCAACATATTTCCATTAAAGAACTAACTACTAAGGAATTAGAAGAGATAAGTGAAACTTCCAGCAAGACAGGGACCTCTATGTCTGAATTGACACATATGATTGAGGAAATATTGAAGAAAACCATGAAGGATTTCCCTATTGTTGAGGAAACTACTATCCAAACTATTCCCCATCCCACTTCTAGGCCCAAGATGACTTTTTCTCAAGAAAAAACATAAGTAGGTGCATCATCTTTTGCTCCAGAAGGGTCACCTAGAAAAGGAAAGAGGATGAGAGGAAGTGTTTCACCAAGGAAACCTAAGATGAGTCCAATATTGGAGCCCATCCCCGAGGAAGTGGAGGAGGAACCAATTACCAAGCACATTGTAAGGATTATGAGGAAAATGTAAAAACACCTTCAATAGAAGTATCTACTAATATAATAATATGTTGGTGAAATAATTTGTTTGGTGGGAAAATTAGTGAACTATCAAAAAAATGTGTGGGGCTAAGTCCCTCTACTTGAATAGGGTAGCTCCATTTATAGAAAATATGGAAATATTTACACTACTCTAACAACCAGGGATGGTCTTTCGACCGAATCACATAGGGGTACTTCCCTACAATTTTATAAAAGTGATTGTAGAAAATAAAAGCAAAGAAAAATCTTAAGGGCGAGATATGTGAAAATAATATAAAGGAGGGTTTTGCACAATAAATACCACAAAAGAATTTATTTCCTGAAAACCAGAATAGACCCATAATTTTAATGAGAATACACCATTCACATAGAATAAGGAACAAGACATAAGAAATAAAAAGTATCATTACATTATATTCAACAAGTACATGCTCATGGATAATAGTTGAGGTGGAGAAGAATACATCAGAATAGGAAAGGTAATAAGTAAAATATCTTTCTTCTAGAGAGAATATGAGAGCTAGAAAACAAAAATGAACCTCTTTTGACGGGAGGAGGCTCTCACAATTTATAGATTTTCAATGTGATTATTCATCTCCCCATTATGAATTTTCACATTCCTATTACACTTGTGACCATTCAATTACCCTTAGAAAAGAAAAATTAAGTAACTCTCTTCTAATTCGAGAGAGTACTTTTACATTTTACAAAAAATTAATTGTCACTTTAAGTAAATAGGACAAAATGTCATGATTACATACAATAACAAATTAGAAGGGGGAGAAGAGGAGAAAGAATGAAGAGAGGAGAGAAAGGATGATCTAAAGCAAAATGAAGGTTCCTCTAGCCTTGATGAAGATCAACTCTGATGATTATGAATGTGGAATCTTGACCTATGATTACCCTTTGTAACACTATGATACTCCACCGATGAAGATTGATCCTTTAGAAAATTTTCCCCTTTGAGACCTCCCTAGAATGATGCATCTTTGTAGAAAAATGAAAGTAAAGGTGATGATAATTTTACCACTAAAGAAACTAAAGAATTCCTTCCCTCACTTGAATAAGTCTTCAAACCTTTGAAACACTATAATTCCTTCAAACTATCCAATGTTTGATGCAAACTAAGACCATTGTCCACATAATTCAACATGATGATCTTGACCTTTGGGAAATGGAGCAACCAATGAGATGAAATGAAGAAAAATCCAACCATGTGATGAATGAAGGTGAGATATTGGATATAACATTATTTTATCCCTTGATCAACTCATCTAGTGAAGTGAGAAGCACACTGAGACCAAAATGCACCATTGTGACCAAAATTGGGAACTAAGAGGATTCCTCTTCTACTTGAGACATAATGCCACTTTCCACCCATTTAAAAGCATGATTTTTTCCTCAAGGAAGGTTGGGATTAGTGAGGTATGCATAAGAGGATAAATCATGACCATTTTAATCATTTTTGAACACTTACTATTTTTAGTATGTTCTTCTCGCGTGACTAGTTTTGGTCATTTTATCGAATTGTCACTTTTGAACACTTTCCTCTAGGGGGAATGAATTGAATGTATTAAATACATTATTTATTAAAAATTACAGTTATTAGTAAGTGTATTTAATGGTAACTTGTTAAAAATATACATTGGCTACGTAGTTTCGGATCAGATTGAAAATGGTTTCCAAAATTTCTACTTCACACCAGGATGTTTTGCTCCAGTTTTGGGGTTTCTTTTGTCTGGATCTTTTTGAAAATGAAATGTAAAATTTTAGGTATGTGTTTTCTTCATTATAATGGTTATAATGTAAAAAAAAGTCATTACTATCTCCAAGCACACTAAATTTCATGGGGAAAGCATGTTCTCATTAGAAAGTTGATTTTCTATAGATATTAGTCTATGATTTTGAGGTAATTTGAATTGCTACAACTCCGTAGATTTGAGGAAAAATTTTCATGGTTGAAAAATTTGGGAGGATGTAAAAAATGATTTAAATCATGAATGGAGACAAGAAAACATTCATGTTAAAGGCATTCTCATGGGGAATCCATAGTCTAAGTTTCAGAGCCATCAGAGGTGGGGTTTGCAAGTAATGAGAAAAAAGTTTTGGCCATGGTGGATGTTTGGTTCTTCTTGACAACTATAGCAATAATGGAGGGTGGTGAGAAAACATGAAAATTGATAAGTGTTTATCCATGATTATATTTAAATCCCTTAAGAAAATTTTAAATGAATTTTCCCTCCCATTTTCCAGTTAACCCACCTTGCTTAACTAGGTTAGATGATATGATAAGGTGAGGTTAAAAATTACTAAATGGGTATCAGATGTCTCCATGTCCCTTACCAAATTTATTAAGGGACATATTTAAATCAAGGGTGTAAAATGTACCATGGGTATTCTCATCATGAGAGGGGGACATGGGGTTTGTTAAGTTAAGAGAACTTTCCTAGTGCACACATTGAAAATCTTAAGTGACAAAACTTCTCCTCTCCATGGCCATGCTTAATAAATGGGTCTCAAACCCCCTCATGTCCCTTACCAAATTTATTAATGGAAAAAGGATAAAAAGGTACAATAGGAGTTTAAAAATGTGCCATGGGTAGCCTCATCATGAGGAAGAGGCCAAATTTGAATGGTGAGGTTGAAAACATCTTCTAACCACCCAGTTTGTGATTTAAGTGACGAAAAATCTCCCTCCTCCATGGTGGCACAATTTTGTGTCCCTCATGTCCCTTTGGAAAGGGGAAAAAGGGACATAAACCCCTCATAAGTGCACTTAGGGTATATCCATCATGAGGAAGGGGCCAAGTTTGAGTTGTGAGTGGAAGACACATTTCTAACACCTTAAGTGACAATTTAAGTGATGTAACTTCAAAACATGAACCTCTCACCATGGTGGCACATTACTATGTCCTCCATGTAAATCTTGACTTTGGTCAAAGGAAAAAATGAACATCACGGGTATTTTAGTGCAAAACTACCATTTTCGGAAGCTTACCTTCACCATTTCACTTTCTTAAACAATAGCCTGCTAGAGTGTCTTCTTTCCTCGAGAGCTTCCTAGGTGTTCCATAGGAAAAAAATATATCATTTCGAGTGTAAAAACCTAAGGAATCCATTTTCACCATTTTTAGGACTTGTTTCTTCCTCCTTTTGAAATTAATTCTCCTTTTCAAATTTGTTCATGAGTGATTCCCGAAGTTCAAACTACCACTAGAGATAAATGTAACAACCACTTTGTTACTTCATACCAAAATGTAACATGCACTTTTTTACTTCATATCCAAGTTTTTTAAAAACTTTATGCAACTGATTTAAATACCCATATATTTAAATCTACATAAACCTTAGTGCAATCCATTTCTAATAACTGTCATGAACCATGTGCAGCTGTATGAGAGAATACTAAACTTACTCGTTCTCCCTCAATGCTCTGTACGAGCCCATACATAAAATGTATCCTTTGGTTCTCCTTTAACAGATATGATATATAAGTGAAAACCCCTAAGTGTGTACCTGGGTTCCACCTATGAAATCCACATGCATCTCACATCTTAGATAATGGTGAAACCTCGACAGTGTAATCAGTAGCTTACACCACTTTGCATAAAAAAATTGAGTCATGTATGCCATGCTCAATCACATGACGACACACTCGTCATTAGGAAATTGTCATTTCACCTTAATCACTTATTCAATTACATGGATTCACAATCTTAATGTTGTAAACAACTACCAGCCTTGTACAAGGTACAATTCCATATTAACCTATAGAAGATGTACCCTCATGTCATCCTATGATGTCTATGGGGAGGTAAGTGTCTCTGTAATGAATCACTTCCCACCCCATATCCATCATAAATTAATATCGAGAACGTATTCATGAGGTCCAATCTGGATTTGTAACTCTAACATGGTTAGTACTTATTGTGATACCTTTCCACAATCTAGACTCTTAATGGGGAAACTCGCACAACTACTATGTAGCAGTATCTGAATGAAGAAAACTATCTTAATAGGGATATGAATGCATAGTGGATGTAATGAGTTAACTCACTAAGGGTTATGTATTGGAGTGGGGTATCTTTCTTTAGTTTTTAAGGTAATTTTAAATCATGACAAGATAGCCTAAGTCTCGTGACAATTCCTCCTCGAATTAGTCACCTCTAAGGTCTTGTCTCTATTAGATTTAAGAATATTTAATTTCTCCAATTGAACTTAATTACCTCATTAGATTGCAAGTTGGTGATAACCGTATATGGAAATCAAAACAATATTTATTTTAAGTTCAGTATTATAGATTTATTACTGTCTTAGCTTAACCAATAAGCCTATGTTTCTTACCAAAGTATTTTCATTATATGCCACTGATATAACTATATCACCATAGGGAAGCATTGGTACCATATATCTATATTCATTATAAATAATGGTGATGTAATCTCATATTGCTGAAAGGTTTGAGTACGTATCATTCCTTTATCATATTTCTCGTACTCATGATGTTACCTATCCTTTCTTCTTAAGTATACCCCTTTTTCTTATTTTATGCTTAATTGAGAATATTCAATTGAGCATACTTACTATAAGTCATTTATTCATACTTACCATAAGTTCATAGTATGTAAGTATTTTCTTAGGTTCCAACACCTAAGACTTACCCATCCTTAAGGTGTACTTAATCCAATTTGGATCATATAACTTTTATCATAAGATCATGATGGTTCATTTTAGTCCTTGTACTTAAAATAACCTGATTTCATTTAATCCTTGAGTGGTATTCACTCTTTGATTAGGTAACCTTGCTTTCTCAAGTTACCCATGCATGATGATTCAAAATTCAGATGCCCAATAAAATAAGGCTTACAAAGAAATATGATACTTAAGATAATAGTGTCCTTGCAAAGGAATTTGAGAAGGATTAACATATACAAGATTGACATCCTCATAATCACATTGGAAATATTTTTCCTTTGATCATTAACTGATCCATTAAACTATAGTATTACCAATAGTTAATCAGTAACCATACTAATGAAGTAAACTTCATTACACATAGCACTCTAGCTCATGAATGCTTTATCACATCATGACTTATATTAGACCTTTAATATGATATAATATCTATCTCAGCAATATACATCTTCCTCATTAAAAGATATAATATTACATTTGTCAATTCCACATAGGACAATTTACTACTTAATTTGGCAATACAAATCTCGTATTATGAATATCCTTAAGTCATGTCCATTGTTATTGCATCATTCTATTTTATAGACAAATGTACAATCATGAAGCAGTCCAATTAGTACTACCACCCTGACTTACTAATTCATTCATTGTACCCTCAACATGATGTCAATGATAAAAAGTCTAGTAAACACACATTCCTTTGAATTCCTTCATTAACTACTAACCTTTTTATTTCATTCATTTGCATAGCTTAAACAACAAGACTTTGTAGAGATCAAAACATTCATCCTTCATTGATTACCATCAATACAATTACAACAGAGTATCTAAATCATGCCTATTGTAATAACATGAAAAATCAGTGATAAATCAATAATTTACAATTCTAGAAGTAGTATAGTCAATCATAATGATAACCCTTTCAACTTGGATCACCCTTCCACCTTACAGAGCTTCATCTGCAAAACATGTTAGCACTTGTCAGTTCATACGAACTGAGCATGACAAACCTTTATCCCATGCCTAATGGTTTATGCCATTGATCATTTAAGTAAATGAAAAGTTACATTGCAATAATTCATATAATTCACATAAGAGGACAAGTTAGTAATAATAACATAACCATACAATTATACCTTCTTCAAACAACTTATCAATTTACTAAAATTTAGCTATTAGAGGCTAAACACAAAATCCATTTAGCTTACATTTTTCCATACATTATTAGCTTAGGTCCTGTTAGTGCAAAATCACAAAGCACTCCCGGATGTTGATCAGATTTCTAGTTTGATCATGCTAGCTTCCAGTGTGATTGCACAACATGGAAACCTCTCTCCAAGTGTGGGAATTGTGAAACTGAGAGAGGAATCTCCAGATTAGAGGCTGGTTCCTCAAACTCCTCTGATTTAGATCTATATTTGCACAACTACGGAGGTTCGAGATCCTAATCCTACTCTAAATTGCAAGGAGACAGGGGATAGAAACGTAAAATTCAAACTAACTAAAGATGGTGATGCACCAAAAGGAGTGGTGAATATTTTTGTCATGCAAATAGACACAAAACAAAGAATGCAACATAAAACATACACAGGCTGATAAGATATAATTTAGGATCTGAAATGAAGCAAATAATACAAAGGACTGAAACTCATTCACAAAGCTTGCATTATCATCTCTAATGTTAAAACCACTGCATTACAACCTCAGAGAGGTAGAAAACTGTTACAATCTTTGAAGAGGTTTGATTCTTGCAACAATCACTTGCTGGAGGTGAAAGAAGAAGTTTTTGCTATGCCAAAAGTGTTCCCCCTTTAGAAATGAGCCAAATCTGGCTTTTACATTGCATGGGTCGAGCCCAGGAGAGAGAAAACATACAAAACATGGGAACCCATTCCTCATTGACTATAAATGCATTAAATCAGCATGGAGGACCTTACAAACCCATACCCTGTCATTTTTGACCAAATTGGAGGAGAGTGCGACCCATTCTGCATTAAATTTAGTCGCTGAAATGTCATTTCTGCCCATGGACATGTACCAGAGCCGTTTTTGAATTTTCTCTCTTGAAACTGAACCAAAATTCAAAATTGACCATGTAATCATGTAGAGAATTTCATAAGCTTTCCAATGATGTAAAGAACATGCAAATCTGAGCTCTGGATCAAAATATATGAAGGTCTGAAGTTTTAGGGCAAAACGGCCCAAAAAACGGATGTCGGGCAAAAAATTTTAAATTTTGACCTTTTTGCATTTTGGAAATTTTTTTGAAAAATTTCCGTGCTCTGCCGGTCGGATGCCACGTGTCAGGTGCTGGTTTGCTGAGAAATTCTCTCTCCTCCACCTTTCCGCGGGCTTTCCCTTGAAATTTTGACCTTTTTAACTCTTTGGAAATTTTTCCATTTTTCCCCGTGCCCGCCACTTGGGACACGTGGCATGCATTGATTGGTTGACAGGGGCATGGGGAAGACCTTTGCTTTTTAGTTTTTGGCTGAAGAACTTTTGCAAAAAACTTCAAAGTTCCCCCGAGCTCCGCACTTCCCTGCTCCATTGGACACGCGTCCTCTTTTTATTGGCTCGGGCCAATGCTCCAACTCACTCCCTTTAAAACTTGCATCGAACACTTAGCCAAAATTTTGTTTCGCTCCCGCGCCGCGAACTCCCCGCCCTTAGGACATGTGTCTTGTTCTGATTCATCCGTGGGCCTACTAGCTTTTCACGTCCCTCACGTATTTTCAGCCTGGGTGTCCCAAACCATCTGGGACAAATTCCTCTAGATCCGCCCGATTCGGGCTTCCCTGTCCCTCTTTGAGGCGAAGACACGTGGCACATTTCAATTGGCTCTCGCTCCTTCAGATTTTCACGTCCCTCGCGTCCATTTGTTCCAACTGTCTGGGTATGCGAGAAAATTCTTCCGAATCTGCCCGAAATGGGCTGCCTTTGCTCTCGGCCACTTCACCTTTTCACGTCCTTCACGTCCTCACGGCCCAGATGTCCCAGCCTTATCTGCACAATAGTTAGTCAATTTTTTCACCTTTGGCCGGTTTTCCCTTTTCGCGTCCCGCACATCTCCACGGCCCGGATGTCCCAATTGCTGCGTGGACCGCCTGGAGGCTTTTCAGCCGGTTTGTGCCCCAACGTCCCAACTGTCCCAAGGGCCGCCTGGACCAGGACTTAGCCGATTTTCATGATTTTTTTGCCCCAAGCTTGTTTTTTTTTTGCAACTTTTTCACCCTTTTTAAAACTTTCTCTTCTCTCCTTGGACAGAGAGTTAGAAAAAGAGGGACCCCAGAAACATGATTTTTTGCCTTGAATTAATCTATCTTGCTCGGGACCGAAGAATTTAATGCATGTTATCAAAATTACCCTGGGGGTGAATTTTGGATAACAATTTGGTGACTCAGCGGGGTCACCTGCCTGCTAGGTAGAAGATACCAGTTGCCTGAAGCAGTCCATTGGGCATGGAGTCATCAAATATTTTGTTTAGAACCCCAACTGACTTAGAATGTGTAAGGAGGAAGATGGAATATCACCTGATGGAAGCAAGGACTACAAAACATCTCCATGGATAGCAAGTTGTGCCAAAGCACTTAGGGAAAACAAAACTAACCTACAGCAAAACAATGTGCACAAGCACTTGGAGGAATGAAAATCTAATCTAATATTTACAAGGTAGTGAATTTCCCTCTAGGAGCAACACTTGAGATAGATCCCATTTACTAGAATCTATAGTTCTTCACCATCCAATGGGGCCAATTAGAAATCATTGTTGTTCTTGCACTTTGTGACCATGTATGGGCCACTCCAAATGGCATCAAATTTTTAATGCCTTCCGATTTTTCTCTATCCACATCCCATTTCAACACTAGATCTCCAACCTGAAAAAGATCTATGCTTGGCCTTCCTATCAAAGGTCTTCTTGATCAAAGCTTGATCCTTTTCCATTGCTTGGGATGCCTGATTTCTGATCTCTTGTAGCTCCATCAACTCTGCATACCTCACCTCCATGGGCTCAAACTCTAGCAACTCCAGCTGCTTCATGAGTTCCAATGTTGGCAACTCAAGTGACATGGGCAAGATTACCTCTCTTCCATAGACAAGTTTGAATGGAGATTTACCTGTGGATCTTTTGGGAGTTATCTTATCAGCCCATAAGGCTGATTTCAGTTTGGTATGCCAAGACCTCTGATTCTCGTCAAGAGTCATCCTAATGATCCTCAACAAGTTCTTGTTTGTAGACTTGGCTTGACCATTACCTTGAGGGTAATAGTTTGATGAAGTTCTTAGGTAGATACCGTTCTTGACAGCCCACTCAGTCACCTTAGATCCAATGAATGCCAATGCATTATCTGAGATTATTGTAGCAGGTACACCAAATCTGGTTGTTATCCCCTCATAAAGGTCTAAGATGCTAGACTCATTTGCCTCTTTGAGTGCTACTACTTCTGTCCATCTGGTGAAGTAGTCCGTGGTTGTCAAAATCCATTTGTGCCCTTGGCTTGAATTGGGATTAATGACTCCAATGAAGTCCAAACCCCATTGCATGAATGGCTGGTCAACTGAGATTGGATGTAATGGAAGGGCAGCAAGTCTCTCTTTTCCTATGAAGAATGCACAATTCTTACACCTCTTGATCCATGCATAGCAATCACTGAAGATTTTGGGCCAATAATAACCAGCCTTCATGATTTTTAGAGCTGTCACTCTTGGTGCAAAATGACCACCAGCTGGTCCATTATGAAAATCTTCCAACACCCTTTGAATCTGATTTGTGCTAATGCACCTCAGCAACACTCCATTCACATCTTTCTTGAACAAAACTCCATCAACAATGGCATACGGGACAGCCTACAATCTGAAGTGTCTCCTTTGGGTCTTGTTCATCTCCGGAGGGCATAGGCCTATGCCTAGGAAGTGTATAATACCTTGGGTCCAGCAAGGAGTGGGGGCAGCATTGTCTTCTTCTTGATTGCCACTTGGCTCATGGCTGTCCTGGACTATCAAAACAGCCTCTTCTTCATTGCATACTTCTTTTTGCTTCCCCAAAACCAGCTGCTCACACAATCCTTTCCCTCTTACCAGCTTGGTGATCTTGATCTCAATGTCATACTCCATGACACGGGTGATCCAACCTGCTCTTTTCTCATTCAAATCCTTGTTGAGGAGGAAGTCCTTGACCCCAGCATGCGAGACCAGCAACTAGACCTTGTTGTTTGAGACTAAATGCTTGAATTTCTTCAAGCTTCTGATTACTGCCAGCATATGCTTCTCAAAAAAAGAGTACCTCACCTCATAGTCATCTAGGCTCCGGCTAAAGAAGGCAATTGGCTGCTCTTCGTTATCCTTGTTCTACTGTACCAAAATGGAAGAAATAGTGTCATTACCTCCAAATGCATAGAGGATGAAATCCTTGGAGAAGTTCGGGTTGATGAGAGTTGGTGCTTGGGAGACAGCTTCTTTGATTGCTTTAAAAATCTCCTTGCCTTCTGCTATCCACTTGAAAGCCATGCTCTTCTTTAACATTTTGGTGATGGGCTTGACAAGGACTGCAAAATCTGGGACAAACCTCCGAACAAAGTTTATCCTTCCCAAGAAACTCTGAAGGGCTTTCTTGTGGCTTGGAAATGGTAGTGATCTTATGGCTTCAACCCTCTCTGGATCAATTGCTAATCCTTCTTTGGAGACAATATGGCCAAGGAGCTTTCCTTCATGTGCAAGAAAGATGCACTTCTTAGGATTCAAAGACACTCCAAATCTCTTGCACCTTGTGAAGAATTGCCTCAAATGAGAGAGGTGGTCTGCTGCATTTTTGGAAAAAATAGTGATATCATCAAGGTAAATCAGCACCACATTGTTAATCAAACCTTTGAATGCCATGTCCATTGCCCTTTGGAAGGTAGCACTAGCGTTGGACAACCCAAATGGAATTTTCCTGTATGCAAAAGTTCCCCATTTGGTTGTGAAGGCTATCTTGAACTGGTCCTCTTCCTTCACCATAATCTGATTGTAGCTTGAGTAGCCATCAAGTAGTGAAAACCTCTCGGAGCCAGCCACAACTTGCAAGATTTTCTCCATGGAAGGGAGTGGGTAATGGTCCTTGAGAGAGGCTCTATTCAAGTCTCTGAAGTCAACACACAATCTGATCTCTCCACTCTTCTTTTTGACTGGAACTAAGTTGGCAACCCAACTAGAATGCTTGATTGGGAATATGATCCTTGACTCAATCAGCTTGTCCAATTCTTTCCTCATGAGAGGCTCCATGTGTGGATTGACTGGTCTTTGTTTCTACCTGACAGGCTTAGTATTTGGATCCAATTCAATGGTATCTTGAGCTAAGTTGGGATTGAAACCTTTCAAGTCTTCATAGCTCCAAGCAAACACGTCAGGGAACTCTTGACAAATTGTATGAACTCATACCTTTCTTGTTCAGTTGTCATCCTTCCAATTTGCAATGGTTTGTTCTCTTCTACCAAGATGGATACTGAATCCTCTCTCTTGACCTGAATGTTTGCTTTCTCCTTTCTAAACTGATCATTGGGGTTAAAAATGGACTCCAAAGTGATAAGTCCCTTGGGTAGCTTGTTAGTTCTCAGCTGTACCACTTGGTCACCATACTGCTGTTCCAATTTTTCTTGATTCTTGGCTGAGAACTCAGCTTCTTCTTCAAGAAATGGATGATTTATCTGGTCATTCTCAAACACTTGCCAACTAACATTGTTATCTGGCACTAAAGGCCTCACAATCACATGGATGTTTGGCTGTACCTTGTCTTGTTGAATGCTTTCCATAATGTCAAAGGCTGCCCCCACTGCTGCAAGCCTGTCAGCAGCTTGATTCTCTTTCCTAGGAATGGATTTGATGCCAAAACCCTCAAAATCTTCCATGAGGTCCCACACCCTGTTCTTGTAGCACCTGAGTAGATCATTCTTGGTAGCATGCTATCCCTTGACCTGATTTACAATCAATTCACTATCACCAAAGACTTGCAAGTTCTTTATTCCTCTCTTTATTGCCCAATGCATCCCTTGCACCAAGGCTTCATATTCAACAGTGTTATTGGAGCATGCAAACTGAAATCTAAAAGATGAATAATACTTTACTCCTTGAGGTGAAACAAGCATAGCTCCACCTCCTGCACCTTGTCTACTCCTTGATCCATCAAAAAATAGCTGCCATACCTCATTTTCATCTTTGTGGTTTGGCTTGGTGATGCTAGGAATAGGCTGATTTTCTTCGTGTATGCAATAGACCCCTAGCTCAGATTCTTCCACTTCTTGATAAGGATCAAATGCATGTATCTTGTTTTCCCATTCATCAAGAGTTAGATCTGGGATACTTCCAATCTTAGTGTCAACTTCATCAGTGCTTGGGTGATCTTCTTGATCAAATGTTGAGCAATTGGCATTAATCTGACTTGGAGTGTAAGGCTCAATGTGGAAGTTTGCAATAGGTTCAGACCTGATTGTAGCCTTAGTTCCATACCTTGTTCTGAACAACATGTGTGACCAATCAGCAGACAAATATCCCCCAATCTTGGCTGTGAAGTCCCTTGACAAGCATAGGGCAAAGAGTGGTGGAAGGTCTATGACTGATACATCTTGTAAAACAACAACATTTGGACATGCATGCAAGGTAAGACTCAAGTTTCTAATCACCCCAACTATTGTTACTGCTGTCCCATCCAACTTTGCACTACCCCTTTGGATATGGTTTCATCTTTGGAGCCCTAGCTGATCAGCTATTTGTTTAGGCATCACTGAGCTACTTGCCTAGAATCTATCATGCAATTGTGCACTAACTGATTTCCAATGATTAATGAAACATAGAAAGGAGGGGGCTTCAACATTTTACCTTGCTGTCCTCTATGATTTCCCTCAGTGGGCAGCATTTATAAGTACCTTCTCTTGCCTTTGGATCTGTTGATTTGAAGTTAACTAGTCCTTCATGGCAGCTTGTAGTAGATCTCTTTGTCCCGGATAGATAGGGATTACCACATTGATATATTGATGTTTGTCTTCTTCATCGATGATCAATGATACTTGAATGGGGATGAAGTATCCTTTTCTGTCCCTTGGTTTACACATTCACTCCTTGCATGTGGGCAACAACAACTAGGTATTTGAGTTGGCCTAGGGGCTGTTCTTGGCTTCCCCGTGCATTTACAACCAGATTTTGTTTGCCACCACTTGTGGAGCCATGGAAGGTTGTGGATTGGTTGGGGCTAATGGTTTTTCTTCACCCAAATTCCTCCTTTTTGACCTTGTGTTGGCTACAACACCTTGATAAACTGCTTGATTCATGCCACATAAATCTTCCTTGCCGCTTACCAATGTGGTGTCATTTGGGGCTGATTGCTGTTGGAATGCTTCTTGTTGTTGGTTGTTTCCTTGACTGCCCTCACCCTCCACACCAGTAGTTGTCACCATTAATGCTTGATTCAAAGCACCATTGAAGCACATGGATTGGTTATGAGGCTCATTGCATGGAAAACACCAATCATACTCCTGGGAAATGTTGTTTTGTGTTGGCACCAATGCCTTAGAGGTAGATATGGCATTTGGATTATAGGGCTGAAATGGTCTATTGGTAGGAGGCCTTGTTTGATTTATATTTGCAGCTGGATTAGGAGGCCTTTGTGGTTGGTATGGCTGCCTATTAGGCTGAGCTTGGGGTTGATAAGAAGGTCTAAAACCTTGGCCCCGCTTTGCCTTTTGAGAGTAACTAGCTCATTGCCTAGGTTTTGCAATTTGCTTCATGACTTCTTGAAGCTCATTAGGGGCACTTAGAGATGAAGTGGAAGCTTCATTTGAACTCTGATTTCTAGGAGTGGGAGAAGGAGCCAAATTAGGTGCTTGATTGGTGTTTGGACTCTCTAAACTTGGAAACAATGGCATGGGAGGTCTAGGGGCAAGTTTTCCATCTTGGATCAAACAATTTTCAGCCCTAATGGCAATGCTATAATCCATAGGGATAGTTATGCCTCCCATGGACTGAATCAACATAGAAATATCAGAATTTAGAGCTTTGAGATAGTAGAGAAAAGCACCTTCTGCTGTTGGCCTGACTGCCACTGGAATTCTCTCCCAAGTCTTTTGAAATCTGAAGTTGAAATCGGTCAGCTGCTCATTGGGAGCTCTCTTGATGGTTGTCAGCTGCTCCAAAAGAGACAAGTTGTCTCCCTTTTCTCCAAATTGCTCATGAAGTGCTATACACAGTTGATTCCAATTTGTGATAGAACCAGCTCCAAGGCTTCTAAACCATTGCAATGCTTTACCCTTGAATGAAGATGCCAGTAACTTGACAGCCACTTGCATCTCATTGATTTTGTGGATTGCACAAAGGTTAGCAATGTCTTTAACATGATCACCTGGAGTAGTCTGATTTTCTCCAGTGAAGTAGGGAATGTTCTTCAAGGCTGCAATAGGAATTGGATGTTGTGCATTGAGGGCAAGTGGGCTGCTTCCTGTGAAGTTGACATAGGGGTTGTTTTGTGCCATTCTAATTGGTCTTAAAACCCTTGTAGACTAAATGAAAGGCCTACCAGGTGGAGGAGTTGAGAGAGTTCTATTTGGTGGAGATGGAGACCTTTGAATCCTTCTTCCTCTTTGCCTTATTCTTGGAGATAATTGCAGGTATTCAAACAACACTTCTTCTTCTCCAACTCTTGACCTTGTGGTGATTATTCTCATGAGTTTTCGAGCCCTGATTGCTGAAACCAGATTAATTCTTTCCCTTGGAATCGTGAGATATGCAAATAATAGCTCTTTTCAAGCAAGAAAATTTCAGCGAGATGCACATCAACTTTCTTTGTAATAAAAATGAGACCTCTAGTCCCACCAAGCGTGCCAAAAGCTGTTAGTGCAAAATCACAAAGCACCTGGATGTTGATCAGATTTCTAGTTTGATCATGCTAGCATCCAGTGTGATTGCACAACATGGAAACCTCTCTCTAAGTGTGGGACTTGTGAAACGAGAGAGGAATCTCAGTTAGAGGCTTTTCCTCAAAATCCTCTAATTTAGATCTATATTTGCACAACTACGGAGGTTTAGATCCTAATCCTACTCTAAATTGCAAGGAGACAGGGATAAAACGCAAAAATTGAAACTAACTAAAGATGGTGATGCACCAAAAGGAGTGGTGAATATTTTTGTCATGCAAATAGACAAAAACCAAAGACTGCAACATAAAACATACACAGGCTGATAAGATATAATTTAGGATCTGAAATGAAGCAAATAATACAAACAAAGGACTAAAACTCATTCACAAAGCTTGCATTATCATCTACAATGTCAAAACCACTGCATTACAACCTCAGAGAGGTGGAAAACCTGTTACAATCTTTGAAGAGGTTTGATTCTTACAACAATCACTTGCTGGAGGTGAAAGAAGAAGTTTTTACTATGCCAAAAGTGTTCCCCCTTTAGAAATGAGCCAAATCTGGCTTTTACATTGCATGGGTCGAGCCTAGGAGAGAGAAAATGTACAAAACGTGGGAACCCATTCCTCATTGACTACAAATGCATTAAATCAGCATGGAGGACCTTACAAACCCATACCTTGTCATTTTTGACCAAATTGGAGGAGAGTGTGACCCATTCTGCATTAAATTTAGTCGCTGAAATGTCATTTCTACCCATGGACACGTACCAGAGCCATTTTTGAGTTTTATCTCTTGAAACTAAACCAAAATTCAAAATTTACCACGTAATCGTGTAGATAATTTCATAAGCTTTCCAATGATGTAAAGAACGTGCAAATCGAGCTCTAGATCAAAAGATATGAAGGTCCAAGTTTTTAGGGAAAAACGGCCCAAAAAACGGATGTCAGGCAAAAAAGTTTAAATTTTGACCTTTTTGCATTTTGGAAATTTTTTTGAAATATTTCCGTGCTCCGCCGGCGGATGCCATGTGTCAGTGCTGGTTCACTAAGAAATGCTCTCTCCTCCACCTTTCCATGGATTTTCCCTTGAAATTTCAACCTTTTTAACTCTTTGGAAAATTTTCCATTTTCCCCATGCCCCGCCACTTGGGACACATGGCATGCATCGATTGGTTGTGAGGGGCATGGGAAGACCTTTGCTTTTATTTTTTGGCGAAGAAGTTTTGTAAAAAACTTCAAAGTTCCCCCGAGCTCCGCACTTCCCTACTCCATTAGACACGCGTCCTCTTTTTATTGGCTCGGGCCAATGCTCCAACTCACTCCCGTTAAAACTTACATCGAACACTTAGCCAAAATTTTGTTTCACTCCCCATGCCGCGAACTCCCGGCCCTTAGGACAAGTGTCTTGTTCGATTCATCCGTGGCCTGCCGGCTTTTCACGTCCCTCACGTATTTTCGGCTCGGGTGTCCCAAACCGCTGGGACAAATTCCTTCGATCCGCTTTGATTCGGGCTTCCCTGTCCCTCTTTGAGGTGAAGACACGTGGCACATTTCCATTGGCTCTTGGCTCCTTTAGCTTTTCACGTCCCTCGCGTCCATTTGTTCCAACTATCCTGGACTGTCTGGGACAAATTCTTCGAACCGCCCTGAAATGGGCTGCCTTTGCTCTCGGCCGCTTCACCTTTTCGTGTCCTTCGCGTCCTCATGGCCCAGATGTCCCAGCCTTATCTGCACAATAGTTAGTCAATTTTTTCACCTTCGGCTGGTTCACCCTTTGCGTCCCGACGCGTCTCCACGGCCCGGATGTCCCAATTGCTGCGTGGACCACCTAGAGGCTTTTCGTGGTTTGCGCCCCGACGTCCCAACTATCCCAAGGGCCGCCTGGACCAGGACTTAGCCGATTTTCATGATTTTTTCTGCCCCAAGCTTTTTTTTTGCAACTTTTTCACCCTTTTTTAGAACTTTCTCTTTTCTCCTTGGACAGGAGAGTTAGAAAAAGGCCGAGGGGACCCCAGAAACATGATTTTTTGCCTTGAATCAATCTATCTTGCTCAGGACCAAAAATTTAATGCATGTTATCAAATTACCACGGGGTGAATTTTGGATAACGAGTCCCTAAAATTACTATGTTTAACTTTTTAAGTATCCCATACAGGTAGAGATTTACTTATTTCCTAACTTTCTCTACTGTCTTAGTGCTCCATAAAAGTAAGTATAAATTTACTTATTTCATAACTTACTCTACAGTACAAGTAATCCATGAGAGTAAGTACATATTTAATTATTCCACATATCGCTAGCCACAAAGGTGTTTGTTACTACTTGACAAACAAATAACCATTATCGACAATTACCAAATATCTGACAATTCCAAGAAGTTTATGAAAATAGAGTTAATTATATTTAGGGAAGGTTCATATATGTCGATTCAACTAAAAGTAGCTCCCTTACTTTTAGCCACAAAACTCTATATGACCAGTTTGGTAACTTCTATTTTTCATGATATTATGGTAGATATATATCACATAATATTTAAGATAAACACCGATTTGGGGACTAACTTCCCTTATCCATATTGCACAATCTTATAGCATAGTAAGATAATATGGTATAACAAGGATTAACTTAGTTTCCCATTAACCCCGAGAATTTCATAAACTTCCTCTACCAATGGAGGGTAAAATACTTGCTATCCCTAAAGTTTCTCAAACCTAATAAAAATTAAGAGAACATATTTCCCCAACACGTCTCATGTCACATTGAATGGTGAGTAGGACCCTTTGTATTCTAACCCACTTCCCACCGAAAGAGATAACTATCTATGTGGTATGTTTAAGGACATCAAAGATCACAAAATTACAAAACAAGGCTCAGGATGACAAGCTCTTAATTAATCTGTAACCGAATCATGGTTTTGGTCCCTTGTAAATTTATATTCATATTTTTAAACACTTCAAACACAATATGACCATAACCATGATCCATATGGTAAATCGTTTCAGGTGTTTCTTTCCCCTCAAAACACTTATCAAACAACTATCGATAAAACCCAGGATCAAACATTCAACATTAAAATGAATGATATCCAAATCGTGCCAAGCCAAGAACACGAGATGCTAATAAAACACCACAATCAATAAGATGTAAGTAATTTGATAGAATAACTTTACATAAACCTTTGCAAAAAAATTAGTAGCAATATCATATATTATTATGGAACTTAATGAAAGACAATGAGAATGGGCCTTGCTTATATAGGTAAGGAATAACAATCTAAGAACCAATCAAGGTCGTAGATCAAGCCATAATCATGGAAAGAACTAGTCATCAAAGAACTAGTCAGTCCATAGATTTATGAGAGAACTAGACATCAAGGATCTAGTCAATACCATAGATCTAGGAAAGAACTAGATAATACCATATATCAAGGAAAGAACTATACCTATCAACTAGATAATATCTCCTAATATCTAAATAAATAAAAGAAATATCCACACACATAAGTGGGTGAGGATAAATACAATAATGTACCTAGGTGAACATGAGCTAAGGTAAATACTTACTCTAACATCCCCCTCAAGTGAAGCTAGTGGCCAAAATAGAAGTGGCATGTCTATAGTATAAGTCCCAGAAACTAGGCTTGATGAGGTACTCATGTACAATATATCCATGAAGAAATATTGAACCAAAAGAAGGAAAGAATCCTGCTAGAAGGAAATAAAAAGAAGAAGAAGAAGAAGAAGAAGGAATATGTTCTCATGAACACCCCTTAAGAACAAATTTTGAAACCCCAAGAATTCCACACAACTTAAGGTAACGAGGTGATGCAAAAGGATTCGTAAAGATGTCTATGAACCCCGCTTGTTGAGTCAGAATGTACTCCAAGTAAAGAAATCCATCCTAAATGTGATGACGAATGAAGTGGATTTGTATCTCAATATGCTTGGTTTGCTGGTGCTCAACTAGGTTGCGAGAAATGTGAATTGTACTTTAGTTTTCACACCAAAGTATAGTCGATGAATCCTGTGGGAATCCAAACTCTATCAATAACTGGTGAAGCCAAAGAATCTACTGACTCACTGTAACTACTTCCCTATACTCTGCCTCTGAAGATGAAAGTGCAATAGCCTGTTGCTTTTTGCACGCCCAAGCAACTGGAGAAGAACCAAGATAGAAAAGATAGCCAGAAGTGGAACACCTATCATCAATAGAACCTTCCCAATCTAAATCTATATACCCAACCAATTGAGTAGAGCCCCTAGTGTAGTGTAGGCCAAAGTGGGAAGTGCCATGAAAATAACAAAAAATCCTTTTAGCATCTTGTCAGTGACTACTATGAGGAGAATGTGTAAACCGAGATACAATCCCTACTGCAAATGAAATATTAGGGTGAGTATGGGTCAATTACATGAGACTCCCAACCAACTGCCTATACAATTTAGGATTACAAAGTGGTGTGGTACATGTGGATGTAAGAGTAACTCCAGATTGAAAAGGAGATGGACTTGGCTTGTAATCAGCCATATCAAAGTGCCTAAGAAGATCATGGGTGTACTTTTGCTGACTCAAATGAATCCTGAATCTATCTTGAGAAATCTACAAACCAATGAAATAATGCAATATCCCAAGATCTCATGTATGTCAAACTATGTAGAAAGAGCCCTTTGAATACTCGAATGTGGGAAGAAGAGTTTCCACTAAGTAACAAATCATCAACATACAAGAAAAGTATCACAATATCCTCACCAACATGCTTTAGAGATACACTTTGTATGATCAAAGTGTCAATGAACAAAACCAGAGATAGAATAAAATAATCCATCTTCTCATACCAAGCCCGAGGAGCTTGTTTAAGACCATAGAGAGATCTTCGAGCCACAAACAAGAGAAGAATCTTGAACAAATCCAGTAGGCTACTCCATATATATTTTTTCTTTTAGATCTCTATGTAAGAAATCACTCTTCACATCCATCTGGTATACAAGCCACCCCTGTGATGCAACAATAACAAGTATAAGGCATACAAAATCCATCTTGGAAACGGGTGTAAAAGTCTCAGAGTAATCAATACCTTCAACTTGTGAAAAACCCTTTGCAACAAGATGAGCCTTATACTTATCAATGGACCCATCAGCTACGTATTTGGTTCAATATACCCACTTACACCTAACCATATTTCTTCCTTTAGGAAGAGATACCAAATCCCAAGTATGATTCTTCATCAAAGAAGAATACTCATTTGTCATCACATCATCCCACTCCTATATCCCATGAGCCTTTGAAAAGACTGTGGATCCTTAGAAACTACCTGACACAAAAGTCTAGAACACTGTAGAATGTGCATGATGATGCCTAGTGGGTGGAAGATCCTCTATGAAAGGTGTTGCCTCAGAAATTGTAGTATGAGCCCACTTAGGCATAATGACAACATCGGTGGGAATAGGATCCTCAATGAAATCTATAACCTCCTCATCAATATCCTCAAAGAAAGGATCCTCAAGATGAGATGAAGAAGAAGAAGGAATGGAAGAAGATGAAGAATCATGAGAAGTGAAACGCTCATCAAACTGAACATGTGTTCAAAAAATAACATCATGTGTATCAGGATCGAAAAGACGATAAGCTCTCATGTCCTCACAATACCCTACAAAGATCAAGGGTTTACTCTTCTTATCTAGAGCTTTCCTTTTCTTCTTTGGCATAAAGGCCCAATCATCACTCCCAAAGACTCGAAAAAAGAAACATCTAGCTTAGTGTTGGACCAAGCTTCCTCTAGAGTCAAATGCTCAAGTGCTCTATGTGGTGTGCAATTCTGAATATAGTTAGCACAATTAATTGCTTCTGCCCAATAGATAGGAGGTATATCTCTAGAATGCATCATACAGTTAGCCATTTCCTTCAAAGTTCTATTCTTCCTTTCTGCTAAGCCATTCTATTGTGGAGTATGAGGAACAGAATGTTGGTGAATAATGCCTTGAGTTTCCAAAAATTTAGAAAACTCATTGCTGAAGTACTCCCCCATTATCAGTATGAAGGTTCTTTATGCTACTAGAAGATTGTTTCTCGACCAAAGCTTTAAAGAATTTTAAGTGTGAAAAAAATCATTTTTGTACTTGAGAAAATAAACCCAAGTACGCCTCGAGAAATTATCAATAAATGTAAGTGCATACTTAGCTCCATTAAAAGATGGGGTAGGAAAAACCATCAAGTCACTATGCACAAGCTCAAGTGGTGAAGAAGCTCTCTTAGATAAATTCCTAGGAAAAGGATCTTAGTGTTTTTTCCTAATGCACGACCATAAAAACTCCCTCAAGACAAGAAACTCTAGGAAGACCATCTACCATACCATGAGTGCTCAACTCCTTCAAATATTTGTAATTGAGATGTCCAAATCTTTCATGCCAAAGCTTACTCTTTGAATCTACATGAGAAACCAATCCTATCCCTATAGAAGAAGTGTCATCAAAACCCTCAAAGTGATATAGTCTATAACTATGATCAATAATACCCTGAGCAACCAAAGTGAATGAGGCTCCAAAAAGTTCGTACTTTTGCTCCATGTGGTGTAAAAGTCACTATTTTTCCTTGACCAGAATGAAAAATTTGATATATAGAAAGAAAATTTGTAGTGATGTTAGGAACATATAGTGCATCTTGGATATTTCCACCATCAAGTTGTATATCACCTTTTCCCTCAATAGAAAGAAAGGAAGAATATCCAACCTCAATTTCGAAGTAGAATTCAAACCTAGAGAAAAAAAAAGACTCCTTGAACAAGTCATGTAATGAGAAGCACCGAGAATATATAACCCAACTTCCTACAAGTGGTGACTGAGATCTTCCAACAACATTAAGTGCTTTTCCATGTTGATTAGAAGGAGGTGGAGTGGAGATAGAAAATTTGTGTTTCTTGACTGCATCCTCTAAGGCTTACATTTACTTATAACACCTATGTTCTTCATGATTACTACCCCCACAAAAAGTGCATGAATGGCTAGACTTATTCTTGGATTTAGAAGACTCCTTGGGTTTTGAGTTGTTTTCTTTTGGTTTAGGAGCATTTTGAGATGGAGAAGGTGTGGATTTGGTTTTAATGTTTGGTTTTCCATTTCCCTTAGGATTAGATGCAACTAATGCCTTTTGAGAGGTGGAAGACTCAAGGTGAGACAATTTGGATTCTTCTCTAGTAAGTCTTTCACAAAATGTTTCTAAGTTAGGCATTTTGAATGTGTCACCTAAGGCATCCATGCTAGAGAAAAAGGTAGAAGCAAAAATTTGGAATGGTCCTCTCAACTTGGATAGAATCAAGTAAACACACTCTTCATCTTTCTTATCTCTTCCACTCCCCTTCAACTGTGTTAACAAATGCTTGAACTTGGTAAGATAGTCTATAATTTTTGGAAAATATTTAGGATTAAGAGAGGTGATCTCAATGTCAAGTTGCATGGCTATCATATGATCCACCTTACTAAATAAATCCTCCAATTTATCCCAAATTTTGAAAGGAAAGTCACACTTTTCCAAATGAAACAAAATACTTTCACTTACATAAGTTCCTATCAAACCCATACACTCATCAAATTTGCACTGGTACTGAAATGTCTCATATTCTCTAGTGAAAACTAGTTGTTCTTTAGAAGTTAAAGCCCATAATCCTTTCCGCTTAATTATTGTTTCCATTCTTGGTTTCCATGTGTGGTAATTATGTGTTGTTAATGGCTCAACATGATCTAATATAGAAGTAGATGCCATCCTCAAAAAATCACCAAAAGAAATGCAAGAACCAAGCAATGTAACAAGATCCCCAAGCAATGCAACAAGAACCCCCAGATTTTAGCACTTTATAATGAGTGTGTATTACAATATGGCACTTTATAATTATAGTGAAATTCTCAAAATAAATATTTCCAATGGAAAGAGTGCAAAAACAATAACTTTTGTAAAAACGGTACTCAAAACCGAGTTACCGATCAAAAGTTACAAGCTTTTCAATATTATGCTCTGCTATTTATTTTAGTTGCCACTAAAACAAAATAAAATGCTCTTACCTTCACCACACAAATAAAATGAAAGGGGGCTGGAGTTAAGCACCTACTAGTAGGAATCACAAGCTTTAAGCCCTCATATGACCATACCATATGACCAGGGGCTAAGAATTTCAATGGGTGTGTGCAACTTACTATTTTGGGGTGTGTCGCTGGTTTTCGAGAAAGTCACATCCAACTGCTTCTTTTGGTGAAAAATGCTATTTCTGGACTGTGTTGAAAGTGACCTTCGCCACCCAAAATAGTAGTCTCATGGATTTTCCCGAAATAGCAAAAAGTGCACCATTGTCTATGGACCCTTGCCAAAAGAGGAAAGAAACATCTTTTCCGAAATCATCTGTTGCATGCCAACCGAGAATGCTACACCCACATAAATAAAAACCTAGATCTAAACTAAAAAATGTGAAAAACCTAGAAAATGATTTGCTGGTTTTCCTTCACAACTGACATGAATCCCAAGGTAACCCACCACGGTTCTCTGCACAACAAAAAAAAAAAAAAAGGAACCATAAAAGGAGTGATAAACAAATCGTACCAAGCCAAGAACACATATGTTAATTAAACACCATGATCAATAAGATGTAAGTAATTCACTAGAATAACTTTACATAAACCTTTGCAAACAAATGAGTAGCAATATCATATATTATTATGGAACTCAATGAAATACAATGAGAATGGGCCTTGCTTATATAGGCAAGGAATAAAAATCTAAGAACCAATCAAGGTCGTAGATCAAGCCATAAATCATGGAAAGAACTAGTCATCAAAGAACTAGCCATTCCATAGATTTATGAGAGAACTAGACATCAAGGATCTAGTCAATACCATAGATCTAGGAAAGAACTAGTCAATACCATAGATCAAGGAAAGAACTATACCTATCAACTAGATAATATCTCCTAATATCTAAATAAATAAAAATAAATATCCACACACATAAGTGGGTGAGGAATAATACAATAATGTACCTAGGTGAACATGAGCTAAGGTAAATACCTACTCTAACAAGCATATTCCCTTACCAAGGGATTCTTTTAACCATAAAAATGTATATTACTTACACACCTGTACTGGTTATAAAATTATTTATAACAATGGAAACAAATCAATAACTCACATAACCAAGGTGTATTCGTAGGAGGACAACAATATAGCTACCTCTTGCTTATTATTATCTCATAACTCTAGTCCATATCCCTTTATACTAATAGCTCAAGACATCAATAACCGAAATTCTAAAGATGTTTTGTTTCTGGAGTTTCATTCTCCATCATACATTTATCAAACTATTAATGGTAATACACAGATTTAGGTATTCTCCATGTTCCCCAATAGGGTTCTATTTTCCATCAAAATGTACATTCCCTACACACTCCTTTACTACATTTTAAATTATTTACAGCTACTAGAGAATTCAAGAGCTCTTATAACCACTACAATAGTCGCAGGAATAAATCTATATAGTTATAGCTAGTGAAAACAAATAAAGAATTCACATAACCAAGGGTGTATTTATAGGGGAAATTCTGTATAGCCACAACACATTTATTATTACCAAGAACCTCTATTTCATACCCGAATTAACTATTTGCAAGAAATTAACAACCCAAAAACCCAAATCATTTTAACATTCAAATCTCTTGCAAGGAATTTCATTTACATAAATTTGCAATGGAATAAACTGCTAGAAAAGGGATTAAGGTTTATCATGCCTGGAAAGCATTAATGGTCTATTCTTCAAACAGATTTAAGCATAAGAAGTAATTTCAACAACCCTTCCCCAGTTCATCCAAAATATGGTGATCAATATCTTTTCATAGCACCCCCAAAACAGTCTCAAAAAGCGTATTTAACCCAGTTCAAAGATTACCACATTGATTTTAAATTTGCATGTAAAAGATTGGAGCTCAATTTCCTTCCTAAAAATTCACAAAGTTCAAATGTAATTTTCCTCATCTTCTTCTTAACTTCCTCAAGACAAAACCAGAATGACCAAATGACATGCAAGAGGTTAGATTTTCCAAGAATCTTCATCATTCCCAAGGAACTAAATTTACTCTAAATGCAATTAAGGATACAGTGCATTTTTGGCAGCTTTGAAACTACCCCACCGCTGCCAATGTTACCCTCCAAAATTAGCAGGATTTTAAATATACAAATACTTCCTCTATTTGCATGGTGAAATCCAATATTACCCAATGCTTAGTCAACATTCAACATGGAGCAAAAGATTCTAATTCAAGTATACTCGCATGATGACTATGTCCCCTTTTAACACTTAAGTTTCTACCAATTATGGCATGCATGAATTCTTTGCAAGGTCAAGACTTATTTGAAACATGAGTCTTTGTAATGCATGGGTCCATAATGACCAATTTCACCATTTACATTAATCAATACAACTTATCCAAAACTGCAAGTCTTATACCCCAAAGATTGAAATAATCCAAGAATAGAAATTCACTTAGCGGTCTTGGTTGACCGATAATTTAAATAAGAATAAAATGTTTCCATTATAGGTTTAGCAATCTTAAGGCTAACACTATCGATTACCCACCCAAATTTTACTCAATAGTTAAATACTGAAGTATTCATTTACAAGTTCATATTTTCTCAACTAACGATAGTTGAATGGGTTGCAAATATCATTTGAACTACTAGAAAATAATGGTGATCAAAGAACAACTAAACCATACATAATATTTTTAAACATGATGAACTCAGAACAATCATGTAGTATTTACATACAAGGTTTACAACTTTCATCCCGAGAGTGGGTCATCCATTTTGCATTAACCTTGTTTCATGCTGAAATAACACCTTGTAGTAACGAGTAATTTCAGTCATCCTTTACAAGTCACTACTCAATATAGAATTGAAGTTATCACATTCAATCATCACAAATAACAATCAAGAAAGATATCAATTTACATCAAATTTTCTTTTACGGAAAGGCAGGTGGCCAATAGAAAATGATGTAAAACCATGTTTACATAATTCAATCAAGTTCAACAAAGAGATAACAACAATGCACTGTCAACTTCATATATTCCTCAACATAAG
The DNA here is from genome assembly GCA_018340775.1 of Taxus wallichiana var. yunnanensis. Lineage (NCBI taxonomy): Eukaryota > Viridiplantae > Streptophyta > Pinopsida > Cupressales > Taxaceae > Taxus > Taxus wallichiana. Next base: position 476,670,018 of record CM031238.1, read on the forward strand.
TATTCTTTACGTTCCTACCAGAAACAAAGGTAAGATAAAAATGTAAATTTAATTACGGGTGCTAGGCAATAAGTGATGTCGTGTGGTTGCGTGTGTGATTACATGTATGTGTGTATATCCTTCTTAGGACATACATCTCAACTTTCCATAGAAATCCTGAATCCTCATTCGAGTCTTCACTAGGATTGAAGATCTTCATGTGTGTCTTCTTGAGCCAAAATCTAAAAATATGTTTCTTAGAATATTTATATTTTTCTGTGAAGTATGCCTTACTATATGTCCGATTAATATTTTATTTATTTTTAAATCATCCCAAGGCTCTTAATACATCCAGAACAAGCCAACTAGATTTTTCACTACTTTCATTTCCTTACACCCTGTGACAACTAGCCCGATGTTACATAACTTGTTCCTAAACCTGATTTCTATTCTAGAACTTTCCTAAACTACCTTGGATGATTGCATTTATCTTCCAAACACTTATTTTATGCTCTAAGTTATCCCTTTATATTCCCAGGGTTGTTCACTGTGAAAACACCTTAAAATAGGTGTTTGTAGGCCTCCGTAAGCAAGTTTTTATGAATGGTTTTCAATGAATCCATGAATCACTTCCTACACATGAAAAAAACTTGAAAATTACATTATAAAATTCCTATTGGCCATTATTAGGGTAAAAATTAGTTGATTTGGTTGGAGGACAAGTTTACATTGACCGGGAGAGGGATTTTCAAAATGTGGGATAGGTTGTCATGACAAAAGTTTTGAATTTTTCATGCTAAAAATTTTTCATGAAAAAAATACAAGGAGATGATTGAGGCCTTGAAATAATTTTTGAATTATTAGAGACCTTAGAGGTAGTTAATACTACCCCACCTCCTATGTCATAAGAGATTCCCATCGAAGAGGCTAGAACCATCACATGAGCATATCTTTGCTAATTTATTGCATGCTTTGGGTCAAGATTTTGGAGCTGACATTCACCTAAGAAATGTATAAGCTACATTTTCTCAAGTTGCATTAGTTGAAGAGAAGGGTGGAAACTCAACATCTTAGGAATAATCCACCACAACAAAGGCTAGAGTGATAAAAGTAGAGTAGTCAAATTTTTAAAAAGTTCAATTGGAAAAACTTGTAAAACCTAAAACCATGGATCCTCTTCAATCATCTCTTGACATGGCGGAGATAATAATTGCAAATCATGAGTTTGTAGAGAAAGTTATAGAAATAGAGGCTCAAGATAAAATAAATGCACAAATTGAGCTAGTTAGAGAGCATTCTCCATATAAGGAAGAAGGTATTGAGATCAAAACTATTTGACATTCAGATGTAATTTCTCAACATCCTTCAACTAAGATGGAAGAAGAAGAGAAAAAAAAGGGAAAAAAAAAGGATGAATCCCAAGTATAGTCACCTAAAAGGTGGATGCACCATAAGTATACATTGATTATTCTAGCCTCATACTCTTTGAATCACAAGAGATTGTAGTTGCACCAAATTTCTCCCGAAACAAGAATAATGGGAAGGAAACACTCTAAGTGAAGGATGGTTGGGAGAAACACTCCCAAGAAAGAGAAAAGTAAGAGTAGAGAGTAAAGAAGTAGTCCTTGAGAACATCATTTAATTTAGTCCATCCAACACACCAAAGAAAGCCAAAATTTTATCAAGAAAAATGGTAGGACCTCAAGGAGAAAGGTTTGTGGATATTTCTACCCCACAAAATTATGTCTTAGGGTAAGAAGCTACCCCATCGGATTACCATATCACTTAGATCCCATTAGGGAAACCAACCACAAAGGGTATAAAAATGAGGCAAATATGGAAATTGGAGGTCTCTTCCAAAAGATGGATAAAAACAAATATACCAAGAATAAAATCAAAGAAAAGTTGACATCTTGTCACCTTATATGCAAATGTGTGTACAACCTCCCCGAATAGTGGGGAGATTGCCACAACTATCACTCTAGAATTGGTATAAAACACTAATGATTTGAGATGTATGGTGTGAACCACTAAGGAGTGGGAAAAGGAGATAAAATAAAAGGAAACAAAGTCATCAAGGAAATAATTAAATGCTACATTTAGTTTTCTCGAACAAATTGAAGAATTTAAAGAAAATATTGATAAGTATCAAATAAAACTTGAATATTGGGATGTATTTCTACCCAAACTTGAATCCACTGCAATTATGAATGATGAAGTGGTGGAAAAAGAATGAATATTTCCCCAAGATTGTAGAGGTAAAAACATGAATAAATGGGAGCTTTCAATTTGAGAATATAAACTTTTGGGGGATACATAAGAAAGATTTAGGACATGCGGGAAAAATAAAGGAAGTATATAGATGATATTGATTGCAAAATTGAAAGAAGTCTTCCCCTCACGAGATACTTACACTAAAGGATCTATAAAAAAGTGTAGACACAAAATCACACACTTAGTACTATTTACTTTTGTACCTCCAAGTATGTTGTTTTATATATGTATATTGCATAAGAAAAGTATTCAATGATACCACATTGCCTAGTCCATATTCTTTCTTTGTTTATTTCTATTGTGTTATCTCCCATATCCACCACTTCTACACTTATTCCCATTTAGATCACAAGGATCCATGTATGTCAGTCATTACACATTTATTGTTAGTTGTCTCTAGACACCAGCACCAAGGGCTAGAAACTAGCACCTAGACACTTCTATCCAACCTGGGTGCTCCTGTCCCCTTTGTTCTTGTTCACATTTTTGACATTTTTGGTTGGCCTTTTCATTTGTTTTACTCCTACCCCAAGGTCCTAGCAGGCATGTTGGGTCATTAGTGTCGAAATTAAAGCAAGCTATCCCTATATAAACACAACATACATACCATTATAATGATGGGAAAACCTCTATCAAGGGATATCTATCTACATATCAAAGGGAATACATCTTGGGCTTATTAATTTGCATACACACTACATAGGAAGGGAAATTTCATTTTTCCATGCACACAATTACATTCTATCTAGCTACCGGCCCCTATCTTGGTGTCATCAATGTGAGGAAAACCTAGGATAACTATTACACACAAACACATAGAACTACATTGGGTCTGAGATGTAGTGAAGTGCTCACCATAGGTTCACTTGTTTGATAACCTAGGAAAATATGACCCCTCATTTTGCATATTTATTTTTTAGGATTTGATGTATTTTTAGGGTTTTGCAGGAGATTACTTATGTTGTAGATTTATAGGTACTTCAATGATCCAAGTGTGACATACAAGTGATCATTGGTGAACAAGTGAAAAACCCTAATGACAGTGATGAAATCAGGTCTTCACCTTTTTGGAAAACTCTATCACCCCACATAGGTCTAGGGTGCCTACAAGTGCCCTCACCCCTACATAGACACCCATGTCTTGACAGTCCCAAAAATTTTACATTTTTCTAGGTGTGATTACAACATCCTAAGTTATTGTTTCATTAGTTATTCTGCTCCAAAAACACTTTGGGAAAAGATAAATCAAGGTAATTGCCATATCCTTCTCATTTTCTTTCATAGTTACATATCTAAAAATTTCTTAGCATTTAATCTTATTGTACATCATTACAACATTTTTCTAAATTCATATTTCAGTAAAATATATCAGATTTTATTGAATCATTTTGGTGAACCCGTAGCTTAGAAATAATTTCCATAGGATTAAAAAACCCTAAATGGATAAAAGTATATCTTCTCCTCCTAGGAAAGCTATGCATCATGAGAGTGTTAATCCTATCCTTGATGATGGTGTTGAGGCTGAATTGTTTGATCTTTATCGTTATGATAAATTTGATGATAATGTTCAAATATTTCTAGATGTTAATGAACACATGATTCCTACTAGTTTCAAACACTCTACTCTTAGCATTGTTTCTAAATAGAAAAATTGTTTTGGATCTAATCCATATTATTCCATAAAGCGCTAGGACCACTCCACCTTCGTCTATTTATGCTGATACTATTATCAATTATATTTTGGTCTTGATTGTGGTATTGTAGATAAAAAAATGATGAAAATGTACATGTGCATGTTGTTATTTCTCATACTAATCAGGATGATTGTAAAGTTGTATCTCATATTCCTTGCATTTTTGAAAGTGTTTATAATGATTGCAATGATAAATATCATAATGGTTCCTCTTCTACTTCCTTATATATTGATGATACACTTGATGAAATTATTGTGCGTGAAACTTTATCTGATACTGATGATCTACATGTTAGTAATGAATCTACTTCTCTGCATACTGCTGAATATGAATTCTCTACTCTAATTTCATCTTATTCTGAGGTTGTATCTAATAACATGCATGATGATTCTTTTCCTTCTATCATTTTCTTCTCCCATCAATTCTTCTAATGTTATTCCCAATACTTCTACCAATATTCCATGTTCTTCACCACATATTACTTCTTCCGCACCTACATCTAGTGTGCCTATAGCATCGACATTCTCCACTTCTTCTTCTGACATTCCTATGATCACTCATAATGGAAAGATTTAACCACTCAATGTACCTCTCACATCTTCTGCTATTCCTCCACATGATATTCTATCACTCATGCATGTTGTTGGAAAATTACAATCTCGGTCCAATCTCTCACTCTTGAAAGAAAATCCTATTATGATTCTATTGATAACAATTCTTTACATGGTAATCCCATTCCAAAAAGATTCACAATTCAGCATTCCCTAAATTTTTATCATGCTTACATTTTTATGTTTTGATGGTACTGGAAATCCATATCTACATCTCAAGCATTATCATTTAGATATGGCTTCTTACTAGAATGATCAATTACTTATTAAAGCATTCTCTCATATTATTACTAATGATTCTCTCTAGTGGTACATGTATTTACCTTTTGGGTCTATTAGTACCTATTGTGAGATGGAAGAGGCCTTTATTTGATGCTTCATGCTTAAAAATGGTCCTCGAGTCATACATGATCTCCTATCTGGATTACATGAAGGAAAGAAAAAACATATCATTGATTATATTCTATGTTTCAATTCTTGCATGCATTAGTTAGTATTTCATCCCATTGATTTAGAGAAGTCTTTCATCATTTTTTGTGGCTTGATTCCTACATTAAAATATCTCTTGCAATATGACACATGCAAATCATTTACATTATTATGCTATAAGGTCATTGATCTAGAACAAGATCTAATTACTAAACATATGATAGATCCTCCTACTATTTCTCTCTGCTACAATCTTGTATCATATTCCACTTCTTCTCCTCTTCCATCTATTGAATTTCCTCCAAGTTCTCCATCTCATCCACCCCGCAAGAAATTTTAGTCTAATTCATTACACAAGCATTTTTCATCTCCTCCACCATGTCGTTCTTTTCCTAAGGCATCTCAGTAACTCTTATTCGGGATCCATTACACTTTTCACATGCTGCTAAGCCTCATGATGTGTTGTGTTCTTTTCTTGATAAGCACTTGATTCACATACCTTCTTACCAACATCCTACTCCTCATCGCTTGCATGGATAGAGTGATTGTACTTATTAAAATTATCATTACATCAATGGCCGGTGTGATAATGACTATTGTACCCTTTATGACAAATTAAAATAATTAGAAGAAAAAGGCGTCATTTATTTTGGCCGTCACTCTCATGAGTGGTCTATTTCTCCAATTCTACATAATTTTTCTACTATTATAGTCCACTTATCACCTCCACATACTTATAAGATCATTATTCATCCACCACCTAAGGTCTTCATTCATGCTCTCCATCTCATTCATCCACCATTGCACCATCTCATATGTCGCACCGTGATCCTAATTCACAATGGCTTCCTAAGCTGATGACACATGTGGTTACCACTGTTGTATCTCTCATAATTGGCACCATCTCATCAGACATTCAATTTGGCTCATACACTTATGCTACTTCCACTTCACATGATTCCACCACCCTACACCCATTTGATCTCGGTAGGTGATTCTGCTCACCTCACCACCGATGACACACTCATGTTTTTAGAGTTCTTAAATGATTGTTAAGGGATCTATTACAATAAGAACACCACTTAAAATTTATGATACATGCTTCATTGATATGTATATCTAGTGTACACTATCATACCACTTCCCGATGACACACTCTTTCTTTATGGTTCATTCTTGATTGTTGAGGGGTCTTATATAAATGAACCTCATCCTCATACACATACATTGGGGGAATCGATCTTCCCCCTCTTCATCATACTAACACGTGATCACATACACTCTTGCAATCATTTTATTCACATCACTCTTTCACATCATTCATTCTATACATACATTACCATCTATCATTATTCATACATACGACACAATTGTTTTCATCGATCACATTATTTATTTCATACCCTATATATGTTATCCTTCATCATTTTCACACATTACCTATCTATCTATTTCAAACATCATTATACATTACTTGATATCATCATTTACGCAATGCAAATCAAACAAACACATACAAACAATACTTATCGCATCACATATCAATGCAACATCAACACAATACAATAATGCCCATCATCCATATATATATATATATATATATGATGGATGATGTACATTACCATCTATCATTATTCATACAATAAACACAATTGTTTTCATCGATCACATTATTTATTTCATACCCTATATGTTATCCTTCATCATTTTCACACATTACCTAACTATCTATTTAAAACATTATTAGAAAATATTTAATATCATAATTTTCGCAATACAAATCAAACAAACACATAAAAATAATACTTATCGAATCAAATATCAATGCAACATCAAAATAATACAATAATTCCCATCATCCACACACACACACACACACACACACACACACACACACATGTATGTATATGTATATATATCATAGTTAAAAAATACAATCGTTGGGGGCAATCCCCAATGCATCACTACATCAATACATATCATATATCATCATCACTATCACTATATACAACTACGGGAGCTCTAGAACTAGATGCTTCACCGATCAATCTACACCATTGTTTATAGGTCCTAAATCTCTCCATTTGTCTACATATATAGTGCCAACTAGACTGATTTCTAAGAGAACTAGCTTGTAGCTCTACATTTTTGTGAACACATCCTATGCTAGGGCTCCTCCACCTACAAACCTCCCTACCTTCTTTGACTCTCCACCTACACCTTATGATAATCACTTGACAATATGGTACATATGGCCTCTGCTATCACCATTGGCTCAAATAGGTGGGCATGCTCACCCATAATGGTATCTACTTGATCTAAAATCCCACCTCTCATGAGTACATATGTAGGTACATTCCGCATCAATGTGTAGATGAATGTGTCAACAATTAACAACCAATAATCACCACCTGCAACCATATCTTGACACATTAGTTAATACACATAGAATCCATGATAAAAAAAACTAAATAACAAACCGTAACTATCAAATAATCACACTTAGCCATCGTACTACTACACCATCACCATCATGGGAAGTTGTCTATCCTCTCTACTCTTCCAATTGGTGGTTCACCCACCACATCTAAAACAACTAGAAATAATAACACCTAATGATATTATGCTCACCATGTACTATATGCCTCAATATATCCTGCGTCATCCACCTACATTGATGTATGGCCGCATCTATCTCATCCTCACCAAGGGGTACTAGTTATGCTCTCATAGGTTCTGGTCTTACCCCTAGTAATACATATGGATCTATGAAAAAACCTTGATAAATACCAAACTACCGTGATACATGATCCAATTAAAATAACTTAGCCACCTCGGGACCTAATCCTCTACCAACATGATACGTTGGATACATAAAACTCCACTCCATCCTCTAGCCATCCTCCATAGGCTCGGTATGGCCTCCATATAATGGCCCTTGGCCCCATATGATACAACATTGATTTATAAGTATCGGTGTCCATCCTCCTACTCCACACACCTACCCATCTTGAAGAGAATATATCTCGGTCTCTCCCACTGCATGTGGCCCACTAAATTCCTCGGTATGGAAATTTTCTCATAGGCCCATACATGTAGCAATGTGGTGGCTCCTAGTCCACCCCCATGCTCCTCCTATGTGAACCTATATAGGTCCCTGTACAAATGTGTCAATACACATTGTGCCTAGGCATATATCATACCATCCTCCTCTATATGTCGATAGATATCATGCATATTATACAAGATGCATATACCACCATCGTCTACTTCCACTATGAAGCAATAAAAATGTAATAATTTTTTTGCAATCACAAAACACTTGATCTTAGTGTGGCATCCAAACTAATATGGGTCTTAGTATGTACCCATGTCCCTATAGAATACCGCATGTATGCTTTCATCTATCTTTGTGCATGGCCATCACCTAGACTCTCTCACCCATAAATGGCATTCACAATATGCGATATACATCCTCTAAGGTTACATTCATCTCCCAGAGGAAACTAAAAATTACACATGTATGTGCACCATCGCTTGCATAATGCAGTAATCATCATCATATTATGGGGTGCATCCCCATTCTTGCTATGTGTTGTAATACAAAATGACCATCCCTCTCATCATCTAATAAACCTAATCCCAACAACATACTCAAATGATGACCACAATGAACTCCATTGAATGAATATCCCTCAAAGACAACACAAAAAACCAACAAAACATGACATTAGTACCTCATATTTATGTAAAAATAATTAGTACTAACATCAATAAGCACCAATTTTCATATTCATCATGTTCTAGGCTCGAAATAGCCTCTTAGGTCACTAGTGCTCAAGAGAAGTATGCGGGTGCTCAAAAGCATGTCACCAACACCTAGATTTGGGAGATGACATCTTGAGGGATGCTACCACCTTGGATGCTCTTTCCTAGGTCGAAATGCCTAGAAATAAAAAAATCACAAATTTTTACAAAAATGATCTCATTTTTCCACTTTTTTGAAAATAATCGTACTCACAAGCTCCACTATTTTTCACAACACCATGGCCACCGCCACCATCTCGAATAGATTCAATCCCGTTCTAATTTATGGCATCTTCACACACTCAGAGCTCACAATCACACTCAATCAAGGTTCAAATGAATTCCCTATTCAATTTTCACTGTTACTATGTATAGAAATTTTATAAATATCTACTTTGTTATAATCATTATTTAGGATTATTCTCCACCTAATACATGCCACACATTTTCAACCATATGTTGAGCTCTACTAATCCATTTTCTCCCGTATTTGTCATTCAATTTATAAATTATATAACTATCATCTGATACACATTCCAAAATGTTATATGGAAATCTCGTACATGTTCAATTCGATATACATGTAATCTTGTGATATTTACTTACTTTTACATCATTTCACATCTCCTTTTGGCTCAACATTTTTTCTTTATGTCACCCCCTTTCCAAAAGGGGGCATATACTCAGGATCACTCTATGATCACCATCACATTGCTACACAATCATGATCATTTCACGTATACAATTTTTCATTATCAAAAATTTTCTCACACATTATGTGACATTTCACACTACTTTCTAGCAATCCCCTAATGACCTAATATGGGGAAACAAATGAAAAATATCTCCATGAGTAATCTATCATACATATTCAATCTCAACATAATTTTCTACTTCTCGAATCAAATCAACCAATCGACACAACACAACACATTTTACTATTCCTCCCAGATGACCTAACTTGGGAGTTACATCACTTCATATCTTTCCCAGATGACCTAACATGGGAAGTCACTTTACATTTTCTATCGCTTCCAAATGACCTAACATGGAATCCATCTAACATCATACACATCGTAGTGACACCCTTGGAGTGGGGGAAATGAGATGTCATTGCCTTTCTTATACTACTCCTATATGGTTTATTATTTGTAGATCGAAATGAACCAAATTTGGTCTTTGTCCATTTGTAGTGGATAGACCTTTTGAGGATATAGTCATAGTTAGAGGCTAAAACTATACCTCTCTCCCTAATAATATTCCTTTGGTGGAAGGACACCCAAATCCTTCAGTTTTCATAGATATAAAATCGGGTTAGGAATTGATCACTCTTTACCCCACCAAATATCCATCAAATGACAATTCAAATCTCAAAATCATTCACAATCAAATCATCAATTTTGCCAAATTCTCATCACAACGGTTCATCATATCTCTTTATACCACATGGATCAAAATTCTAATTCATGGATTGCACACTATATGTCCTTATTCTCGCACATACTTACTTCACAATAAGGCTTATATGAAATTCTTTCGGTATGTTCCTTAATTCCTTTACACTACTTAATTTAATTCAAATAGCATAAATGGCAGCAAATATAGACACAAAATCATGCACTTACTACTATTTACTATACCACAAAGTATGTTGTTTTATATATGGATCTTGCATAAGAAAAGTATTCACTGATGAAACACCGCCTAGTATGTCTTCTTGTTGTGTTTGTTTCTATTGTGTTCTCTCCCATGTCTGTCACTTCTACACTTATTTTTGGTTAGGTCACAAGGATCCCTATCTATCATTCTTCACACATTTATCGTCATTTGTCTCTGGACACCAGCGCCCATGGATGGACACTAGTACCAAGGCACTCTGTCATGACTTGGGTACTCATGTCCCCTTTTTCTTGTTCACATTTTTGATATTTGTGGTCTTCCTTTGGTTTTCTTACTCCTATCTTGAGGTCCTAGTTGGCATGTTAGGTCATTAGTGTTGAAATTCAAACAAGATATCCCTATATAAACATAACATACATACCATTATAATGGCAAGAAAAATTCTATCAAGGGTTATCTATTTGCATATCAAAGGGACTACATCTTTGGCTTATTACTCTGTATACACACTACATAGGAGGGTGAAGTTCCTTTTTCCATCCATACATTTTCATTTTATCTAGCTATTGCCCCTATCTTTCTCACATCGAAATGAGAGAAAATGAGGAGCATTATTCTCACACAAGCACATAAAACTACATTGGGTCTGAGATGTAGTACAATACTCAATTATAAGTTCACATGTTTGAAATCCAAGGATAGTATGACCTCTTATTTTACATCTTTATTTTTCAATATTTGATGTAGTTTGAGGGTTTTATAGGAGATTATTTATGTTGCAAATTTATAGGTACTTCGGTGCTCTAAGTATGAAATATAGGTGCTCATTGGTGAAAAGTGTGAAACCCTAGCGATAGTGATGAAATCAGGTCCTAGTGTTTTTGGTAGACTCCAGTGCCCCATAGAGGTCTAGGGTTCATGTAGGTTCCCTCATCCCTACCTGGCACCCGTGTCCTAATAGTACCGAAACTTTTGCATTTTTTTGGGTGCGATTGCAACATCATGAGTTGTTGTTTCATCAGTTCTTCCAGTCCATACACACTTTGAGATAAGAGAAATCAAGGTAATTTCCCTATCCTTCTCATTTTCTTTCATAGTTACATCTCTACAAATTTATTATAATTTATATCTTATTGTACATCATTACACGAGTTTTCTAAATTCATTAAAATATATCATGTTTTATTGAATCACATAGACATGTCGATGGAAATTATTCAAAGATGTTACGGGGATTGAACTCTCCAAATAATTTTAATTATTCTTCTATTCATAAGTTCATTCATTTAGAGAGGTATATAAATAAATTATCCAAAAGAGTCAAGAAGAAGAAGGCTATTTATATTGAGTTTGATACTACTTTATCCGAACAATAAATAGTCTTTCTATATCATGTAAGTCCAAATGAGGACCCCATTTTGGGGATGTTTGGATGCTTTGACATATATATGAATAAATTGGAGGATAAATCAAAGAGTGAACAAATTAACCTCAAACCTCATTAGGAATTCTCTTTATTCTTTATTCCCCTCCCCATTATTTATTCTTTTCTATTCATTATTCTTTCAAAAGGGAATTAAATAATTTGATTGCAATAAGCAAAAAAATATTTCTGGAAGCATACACATGATGGTGACATGATAGAAAAGGAAAAAAAGAGTTTTGTTTACAAAAAAACATTCTCCACTCCTCTAGAAACTCAATCATGGTTCAAAACCATTCTAGAATGACATATAAAAATGGAATATTTTTATTAGAATAACTCATCCATCTTGATTTTAGTTCTCATGGTGGGTATCTAGGAATATTCCCATAAGGGAAATGTTTATATAAGAATGATAAGAACCATTTTCCATGCTTGATCATGCATTTTGGAAAGTAAACAAAAAAACATTTGATGAATATAGCCTTTTATATTAATATTATGTTTGTTAAATAAATAAAATACAGAGGATTTCTTTCTAGTTATCTGTAGTATTAGTCACTTTGAATAAATATTGTTGTTACATTCCAATGTTTGTTTGGTTTTAAAATCCTTTCTACAAATCATGACTCCTAGAATAATATGAGATAATACATGCACACATCACTCGACCTAGACTCGAGCACTCACCCAAAAATGTTAACATAAGGAAGACAAAGCATATAGATCCATAACACATTTAGGTTCACAGATCTAGATCTAGGAAGGAATATCTTCCATAATCTTAGAAATAATTATTACACACATAACACTTAGGTTTAGTCAATATCTTCAATATCTTAATTATCACAATAACATAGAAATCTATGCCTATGCGATGCGAGCATGGATCTGATACGATAATCCAAAACATGTAATCTATGTTATCTATCTTTCCATATCCATCATCTCCTACCAGGTAATTCACTACATATATATAGGGTGGGGACTTTCCCTTCACCACTTATCTATTCCAAAAATAGGCCACATGCTATTAGTAGCCACACACCATTTTCATGCATAGCCACACATGCAAGTGTGCTATTTATAGACTACTGATAGTTAATTGAGGTGAAAATCCTATTCTTAGACTTTATCCATGCAAAATTGATCTAAATATGATCCTCCAAAAATAGACAATGCATGGCACACATGTCTCTGCATTGTTGGTGTGTTCTAGACATCATCTTCTAAAAATAGATCTTCATGCCCAAAAATGGTTAAGTCCTGAAAACTAAACTTCTATTCCATGCGTGCATTCTTCCTATCCATTCATGCCTTTATGTATGACTTGATTTCCCATGTGAACTTCTTGTGTGCTTTCTCTTTCAAGTGTTCTTTGATCAACATTACCCCACACTAATTTCATTGTCACCCCGACAATGGGTATCTCCAAAAACTAAAGTAAAGAATAGAAGAATGGAAAGAATGAATGAATGTATGAAAGAATGTTTTACCCTACAGTCTCTTCTTCAACTTGAATAACTAATTTTGGATATTCCCATTTTTTTTCAGCCTCCAAGGTTTTCCATTCAACGAGTGCTTGTTCTAATTTTTCTAGAAATTCCATAGTAATGGACTCCAATTCATCCCTCGTAATCTCCCCTTTTTCATTTTGCAAGACTAACACAATGCTAGACATTAAGGTCATTATTCCCTCTAGAAAATCCATCTTCTATGCAATGAGCTTCCCAATCTCTTCCAGTTGAGTCTTGTGTGGCTCTTGTGTTGCTACCAGGGCCTCGCGCTTCTACTTAACCATTGAAAATATTTCTACGCGGCCCAATGTTTCATCCTTCATTGCTCTCTAGACCTCATTGTTTTCTTCCAGGTCTTTATGTTGATAAGCACCTCTGGAGCTGTGTAGATGTTTAAATCCTAGTATGCTTTCTTTAATTCTTCTTGTAGCACTTGTAAAGAGCCCTTCATAGGATGCAATATTTTGCATCACTAAAGCTTTCTCTTTCTACCTCTTGTTCTAGATCCTTGGTGTTGACATGCATAGAGGTTCATCTTCAAGTACCAGGTCCACTAACTTTCCTACATAATGTATCACTGAGGGAAATGTCTGTGGTACCTTGGTCTCCAAGTGTGGCCTAGCTCTTATGACATTGTCACCAATCTCCTCTGCAATGCTAATAAATACAACGTTCTTCTTTTGTGCTAAGTCCCTCTCTTGTGTTAGGCACGCTATTTCTCCATCCTTAGTTTTAATCTCCTCTCTGAGCACCCTAATTGTGGCAGCCTTGTCCATATTTCACCTTTCCACCTCTGTTGAGACTTTGACCAATGCATTACTCACCTGTTCATCCGACATGACAGTAGGCTTTACTATCATGTGTCTAGCCTGAGGTGTCTTCTTCAACCTCTCATGATATCGCATGACTCCTCACATACATCAAAATCTGGCTCATCCATGTGTGTGTGCATGGACCATGACAACTAATTCCTCATGCACATTGTGGCCATATCTTCATCCATGAGCTCCCAGCCATATAAGTCTTTCTATGTGTAGCGTGCTCTAGAAATGGGTGTGGACAATTTTACCTATCCCTCTACATAGCCCATAGCTAGTGGAATGTGCTCTCCACTTGTTCTTCTAGACCATTCTTTGCTTAGGGACTTTAGCTTCCAAATTTGGGACTTGTGTCTCCATGTCCTGAGAAGTCTCTACAACTATCTCCTCTGTCCCTTTTCTTCCTCTCCTCTTTCCTTCGATTCCTCATCCTTTTGTTCTTCTATGTTCTTTGGAAGTGTAGGAGAATTAGGTGTGCTTTCCTCTTACTCTTTCACCTCCTCATTCAACTTCAGTTTCCTCCTTATTTACACGGTTACCTCCTTCTGTGGAGAGAGTTTGGGTGATCTGCGCACTATTGGTGGAGTAGAACCTTGGGTCCTTGTTCTCCTAAACACCCTCTTAAATATGTGCTCCCCTTAGATTACATTCAAGTCCTCATCATCCCCTCTTGTGGTTGAGGTGGTGTAGTGGTGCGCTCAACTTCATCCTTATTCGTAGGATGTCTTCTACCTCTATGCTCTAGACCACCACTATCTTCATGCTCATCCTCCTCATCCTCCACTTTAATTGGATCTATGGGCTTAGGCACTGGGATGTTCTCCATTGTATGCTTTCCCTTCGTGGTGCTAGAAAGTGCGAACTCACCTTCCACATACTTGTTATTCTCCATCTTTGGCTTTAGTTGGAGATACACCAACACTGCTCCAATATCTCCCACCACCAAAATTATTGGTTTAATGCTCAATACATCTTAAATGAGTCTTTCAACATATGCACCCCGCCCTAGATACACATATTTCTTCCTTAGTGTGTGGTAGTCACAATCTACCTTATCCGCATTGAATGTCATTCGCCGCACATTTGTAAACATGTGTATTAATGCCTGGAAGTACCTTACTTGTGAATGCATATGAAACTTACACCAAGGGCTCCATGCTCCATCTTTCATGGCAAACCATGCTATACAAAAATGCTAGTATACAAAAATTGAACTACTTTCCAACCACCGAAGGCAAGTCCTTGGGGATGTGTCATTCTTCCTCAAAAGCCACATGGAGCCTATCATACCACTTCTAAGCTTATTTCTTAACCTGCTCTGTCATGGATCCCTCACACAAGTACTTCTTGAAGCATTCTACAGGTGATTTTTGTTCCATTGATACTCCCATACCTTCTCTTTTGGTCCATTAGGTACTCCGATCTCCATGAACACCAGTGATAACAAAACAACTCCAAAGCTAATCTTTCCTCCTACGCGCATGCTTCCTCAACATTGTCTCTACAATATAACATGAAATGTTGTAGACTACTCCTTCAGACATCTTTTTGCAATGTGCAGCCACATGGTGTTCACTTGTGACCACCTTTCTTGGTCATTTAGCTTTGTAACAAGATGCGTGACCACTTGCACAACTGGATACTTCTTCAGTTTGTTGATGTCCATACCGCATGGACCCTTTGTATACCCCAACTCCTTTCTAGTCTCCAATATTGTAGTTTTTGTTTGTCATATCATCTCAAAATCATCTCCTATGCCTTTCAACCCCATTACCATGGAGATGAGCACAACTGAAATTTTGACTCTGTGACTGTAAAGTAGAAAAAGTCCTCATGCACTCTACTCATGAGCCATTGGTACAAGGGCTCATATTTCCCATAGTAAGGGAGCTCATATAGTTGGTAAAATCCTATCCTCTACAAGAGCTTCTCACCAGCATCGTCATACACCAACATGTCTTCTATCGTGTGTTTATTTGTCTTCATGTTCAACAACGTGTCAAGCTCCTTCTTATTCTCTATGGTACGGTGATTGTACTCACTCACTTTTCTTTTCCTTATGTGTGAATCCCACTCTTGGCTGATGATAACCCCCTCTGGATATTACATGTTAAAAAATTGATTTCTGAGCCATCTCTTCTTCTTCTTCTACCACCTTCTTCTTTCCCTTCACTCTTGCTGCAACTACTTTCTTGGGTGCCATTTCTACCTTGCAATCCTTTGTAGATCCTTTCCACTCAAATTTTACAAGGTGTGAAGAAAACCCTAGTTTGATTCAGCATTCCCTAGGTGAAATTACATGCCCTAGCTTATCTTTCACCTTGCTTCACTCAAACCCTTCACCACCGAGGACACAAGCTCCTTCTGTACACATCTCTTCATCACAACTGGTTACACACCTCTCACACCTTAAAACAATCACTCAACTCTTCACACTTGGCTTCTTTCAAATACTCTTAATCACAATAGTAAAAATGAACTCGCATCCCATCCTTATATAGATTTTCAAATTTTTGATACATTCATTACTCCTTCACCTACCAAATATCCTCTCATTAATTGACCAATTCCATCCTTTCCACACATTACATCCTCGTGCCCCAGCTATAACCTTCTAGCGCGCCTTCCTACCCTCTAGTCATAGACTTCTCTTCAACGTGCATGTCCTTGCACACGAGTACCTCTTCACTCTACCTTATCCTGGTAGTTATCATGGCCTCTTGCTTACCTCACGTTATATTGTTCCTTCATTCATCTCCATCCTTGGTCACTTTTGAGAAGCAATGTTTTACTTTGAAAACACCCGTAGCAACTTATTCTTTTCATCTTTCAATTCCCACAATCTTGTACCTGGATATCAACAACCACCCCACACTAAAAGGATGTGCAGTCCTCTATGCATAAACATGCTTCATGTAGTAATTAGCTTCATGTGCACAAGCGCGCTTATTTCACAACAACAAAAACTAAAGCAAAAAGAATAACGACAATGAAGGAAATGCATTAAGGAAATACAAAATGGAAACCTAATCTAAATGGAAATAATGCCTTATTACAAACACCAAGAAGACTTATTTATAGTAGGGCTTTAGCCTACTCCCGTTGAAGTAACCGGGTAACCGTGTTCCATCTAGTGCTTCTAACTAGAAAGCACCTATTTCAAGGATGTAAGTAATAACATACGGCCCTAACCAATGTACCTTAAGTTTTCTTAGATGGTGCAAGAACTTAGAGTCATAGAGAAGTACCATTTTTCCAATCTCAAACTTCTTATCCCTTATGTTTATGTCATGCCATGCTTTCTACTTGGCCTTTTCTTACTTCTAACTCCATCGTTTGCTATGGCTTCGTCACTCATCCAGTTGAATCATCTTCTCAATACATTCTTCTAAAGCTTGTTCATCAGCTAGACCTCTAATGCATGCACAATGTGTAAAGAAGGTAACATAAATTCTATAGGGAGAATGACTTTTGTGCCAAACACCAACTGAAATAGTGTGGCTTTGTTCAATCTCTTATAAGTTGTTCTATATGCCCAAAGAATAACTGACACTTTATCATCCCAATCCTTTCTTCCAACATCACAATTTTTTGTCAATGTCTAGCTCAAAATCTTGTTGAAAGCCTCAACAGTTCCATTTTCCTGAGGATGATAGGGTGTAGTTTTATGGTGTGCAACCATAAACTCATCTAATAGGATCCTGATTGTCTCATTCAAAAGTGTGTACCCCTATCACTTGTCAAGCTTAAAGGACATCCATATCTTGTAAGAACATTCTCCCATAGAAACCTAGTTGTTGTAGCCAGTCCTTCATAGGTGTTGCTTCTGCCCACCTTGTGAGATAATCTGTACAAGTAATGATATAACATGACCCAGTCTCAAAGGCATCCTACTTTTCTCAAATGGTTCAACACTAGTAATTGGTCTCAAAGGCATCTCATCTCTTTTCCCTGGTTTACCTAGATGCTGACAATGGTCACACACTTTGCAATATTCTTTACAATCTTTATACAATGTCTCCCACCATAATCCAACAAGTAGGATCTTTCGGGTAGTCGCATCACCTACATAATGGCCTCTTGTAATACCACCATGGGCTTCTTCCATAATATCCTTGCGCTCATGCTCTAATACACAACGGCGTAATACTTCATCTCTACCTAACTTGTAGAGGTCACCACTAATTAACATAAATGGTGCCACACATATAACAAGCTATTTCTTTTCTAATGCCTTCATTCCTTCTAGTGCCACACTAGTCTGTAGAAAGACAACAATGTCTTCTAATTCTGATGGCACATTATAACCTATATAACTGTGCATCTAACATGGTTTCTTCAATTGTTTATGCTTCTTCTCCTGAGTGAATTCTAGACAAGTGGTCTGGTCCAGAGTTACTTTTCCCTGGCTTCACCACAACTATGAAGTCAAACTCTTGAAATAGGAGTACCCATCTACATATGCACCCTTGTAAGATGGGTTTGTTCACCAAATACTTCAATGCCATGTGATCTATATAAAACAAAAATGGGGTTGCTAATAAGTACTGTCGAAACTTGTGCAATGCATAGATCATTGACAAAGCTTCACGCGCTCTATAGTTGTATAATTTTGTTCAACAGAGTCAACTTCCTACTAGCAAAAAAAATTGGATGATCTACAATACCTTCACTAGGTTGAGCTAACACAATGCCAATGGCCATGCCAGAGGCATCCACATGCACATGAAATGGTTTATCCCATGAGGGAAAGCGTAGAATGGGTGTGGTAGTAAGTTTCTCCTTTAATATCTCAAACGCGCACTACTATGGTTATCCCCAATAAAATGTACCTTTCCATTTTAGTAATTATTCCAAAGGGTGTAACAACTTTGGCATACCTTTAATGAACTTCCGATAATATCCTATGTGACCCAAAAATCCATGCACCTCACTTTGACTGGTAGGTGCTTCCAAGCCTAGAATGACTGCAACCTTAGCTGGATCAACCAAAAACCTTCCTTAGATTATATGTCCTAACAATATTCCAAAAGGTGTAGCAAATATGCACTTCTTGATGTTTAAAGAGATACTCAATTGTCTGCACCATTCAAACATTAAGTGCAGATTGTCACAATGATCTTTCACAAGCCCATATACTATCCAATCATCTAGATAAACCTATAAAAAGTCATGGATAAAATATTTGAATGCCTAAACAACTATCTATGAGAATACAACATGCGCATTTTTCAGTCCAAAAGGCATGACAGTATAAGAAAAACTGCCCCATTCAATAGTAAAAGTTTTCTTTTCTTGATCCTCCTAAGAAATCCTAACCTGATGATACCTAGAAACCCATCTGTGAAGGAATATATTTTTGCCCTACAAATCCTTCTAGTATTTCCTTAATAAATGGCATAGGGAATGGATTTGTTACACATGCAACATTCATCTCCCTAGTCCACACATATTCTAATTCATCCATCCTTCTTGATACTAATCACCATTGGACTAACCCATTCTGACTCATCAAGGGGCTTGATAATTCCATATTTCAACATGTTATCAATCTCTTCTTTGACCT
The DNA here is from genome assembly GCA_018340775.1 of Taxus wallichiana var. yunnanensis. Lineage (NCBI taxonomy): Eukaryota > Viridiplantae > Streptophyta > Pinopsida > Cupressales > Taxaceae > Taxus > Taxus wallichiana. Next base: position 476,689,756 of record CM031238.1, read on the forward strand.
TTTCATGTAAATTGGGGTTCATTCTATAAGGTCACTTTCTAACTAGGCGTGCACCATCCTTAAGCTTTATCTTCATTTCCCCAAGTGATTCATGCATGCCTTTAAGTTCATGATACCCTCAAGGGAATAAGTCCTGATAATCCCTGAGTAACTCAATGATCTTTTCCACTTCTGATTTTGACCAATAGTCTCCAATTATGACCTCCTTTGGCTTAGCCTCCAAACCTATATTCACCTTCTTTGTCTTCATGGGTTCGTGATAGGCATGCATATCCTTTTCTACACTATCCAAGACCTCGTGTACCCCTTATGAATGTTCAATATCTAGGTTCTTAGCTTCCTCATCATCCACAATGTAAACCATATTTCCTTTCTCTTTCTCAAGGAAGCACGTTCAAGTAGTATGGATTCCATTTCTTCTTCCTTTTCAAAATGTGCACTCCAGAATCTATCTCACCAAATAATTCCTAATATTCTCTTCTACCTTTGCACTATCTCCCATAGTTAAGTGCTTGACAAATTTTAATGCTTCTTCTACTGGAGGTTTAGTCGAGAAGTAGTCAAAGGTCTGGAGCATTCCTGCAGTCAAATTCTACCAATTCCCAGTCTCTCGATGTAGTTCTACATATACATACTAGGTGCATGTGCATCCTTATAGAGTAGAGTACAATATATGCACCCAGAGTGAAGGTGGTAATGCTTCTTGTCCCACTATCCAGAGTCTCTCACACTACTAAATGTGATGTTGAACAAGTTGATCACCATTATAAGTGCAGATATGCGTAGGTGCATTGCTCCTTAAAAACCTAGTAGATAGGGTGATTCCAATCTCCTCCCATTCTATAATATTATCTCTGTGGACTACCCACCAACGCGTTATTGTCCCCATGCAAGGTATACACTAACATATCTCTTCTCTTAATTTGATCTGTCCACTATGCTTCCATGGCTTTCAAAAATATAGGAAGATCTTCTACCCCTATATACCAAGGTACTGTGCTACCTATCCATCGAATAGAATGAAGTCCATTCTTGTATGCAACCATACTTTTTACCTCGTGCCCTACTATTTCATATGTACCATGAGCCAAATTGTCACAAATAATACTCATAGTATCACTAATAGAATGAGAATACTTCCCACTGTAGGATGCCTTCCTTTGATGGATCATTGACCTCTGGTCTTGAATAGCATGTACATAGATTCTGTTTAAGTCCTCCTCACTTAGAGGCTCAACATATGGTGTAGAATTCCCATCTGTCAAAGGTATCACAACTCTTTCCTCCTTGTTCTCAAAGCTGATATACCCCTTATTGAATCTCAAGTCAACATTATTCACATAACACCAAGGGCATCCAAGTAAGGCTGGAAAATTGTCTTCTTCTGCAAGTGCTAATACCTCAAAATCCCTAGTGAACTTGGCCCCTTGTATGGTTATAGATGCATCCTTCAAAACTCCTATGGGAGTGGCCTTAGTCCAGTTTTCCATAAACAACACATTAGATGATGGCTATAATGGAGGCCTCCCCATTTGTACCCATGCATCTAATGTAAGAACATTTACTTTTGCACTTGTATCAATCAATATGTTACTCAACAACCATCCATCCACAACAACATTCAGAGTAATTTCCTTGTCATAGTCAATGCTATTAGGGGAATATTTGCATGTAGGATCTATTTTCCAGTCTTAATACTTTTTCATGGAGTGTTCCCTTTTAATCAACTTCCAAATAGTGGAATGATGTTCTCTTGGTGCAACATTTTGCACACTTCTCTCAGATCATCGATATCATTTTAGACTATCTCTGATGCTTTATTCTTCTCCTTTAAGTATTGTATCTCACCCTAAAGATTCCTTAGCACTTCCATGGTATCTTGATAAACCTCCTTCTGATAGGTAGGATCTGGGTACCAGCATGAAGGACATCATCCTTAGTGATGGTAGGTTTCTCTGTAATGCCTCTCTTGTGCGTCACTTCAGATCGTGTAGTAATCTTCATTGTTAATGCCTCAGGTCTTGGTGCTATCTTGGGAATCCACAGATCTTCTACCATGTGTTGGATTCTAACCATCCTAATGCCTTTTTTCATTCTTTTGTTGCTTACTCAAATGCTCATATAAGTCTGGGAACTCTTCATAGCTATGGTTCTTTCCGCAAAAAGAACATGTAATATTCTGAGGACATTTACACCTATAGTGGTTAGGAGATCTACACATATAACATGTTCCACGAGGGAACTCACCTCTTCCTCCACCATGGCCTCATCCTCCATATCCACTACAATATCCACATCCTCTTCCATGACCTCCTTCAAAATGCCCCTCATTTCTATCATATAGCGCGTTTGATTATGATCCCAATCTTGGTGCTCATTCTTACCCTTAGAATTATCCATTATGCTTGTTTGTCATACCCCAATGTCTATAACATCCTGGATCTGACTAATCAACCAACAATCTTCAGTATCATGGGTCGTGGACCAAAATTTTTTATAGTAACAAGATACATTCTTCCTATTATCACGCTAAATTTTATAGTGACTAGCATCATGATTCAAATGAAAAATCTCACATTCCAATAGTAATGATTGTATAGATCTGTGAGGGTAACTATCCTTGGTGTGACCTTCCACTTCACAATCTGTACACCAAATTCCTGAGTGTGTTTCATGGGCTGAATTTGTTGATAGCTTCTCTAACTATTTTTCCATAGCTGTAATCTGTGCCTCTAAGAATGGACTAATTCCAGTGTCAATGCTCCATACTACCTCAGCATGTAAATATTCTTTCAAGTGCTTCACATAGATCAATGTATGTCTTATGTGACAATGCTCTTCTGAATGGTGTAATCAATCCACCAACGAACCATTGTGCATGCTTGGCTTGCATGAATATCATAAGAAATCTTAGATAGGAGTGTTTTAAAATGGGCATCATACTCACGTACACTCTCAGTAGTGCCTTTCTTGATATCCTTGAGCGTGCTTATACTCTTCTACTCAAATTTTGGGATATAGAACTCTTTCAAGAAAGCATCCTTCAACACTGCATAATCCACGCAAGTTTGATTAGGGTCAAACTTCCTATACCAGTTGTGTGCACATCCTTGTAATGTAGTAGAAAATTGACTTGCCTTGCACTCAGAAGCCATGATCCCTTTTACATGCCACAATATTTCACACATGTGCACATGCTCAACAACATCCTCTATGCCTCTATACTCTAGAAGACAAAGAGACATCTCCATATAAATATTCTGGGGTTGGTGTGGACCTTGCCCACCTGATCTAGAACCTCTTGTGTTTCCCTTGCCTCTAGAACCACCAGATCCACTAGAACTAGAACCACCTATACCTCTTGATCCTCCACCTATAGCTAGAATAGGACCTATAGATGTACTCCCCTATGCTCTGATAGTAGTACTATACTGAACCCCTACATTCTGTGTGGTAGTTCCACTTCCAGAGGTGAACCCAACATTTTGCACACTTACATTCTGTGTAGATGATGCACCTAAAAATGTTCCTCCAAATAACATTGAAGCCATATGTCCTGCCATTGATGTACTTGCTCTCTGACTTACTCTGGTTCTCCTGTTTCCCAAATTCACTTGCTTGATTACTTATCATACTAGATAATGGAAAACTAAGTGCAAGGGCTAGTCACCATGTGAATTAAGATGTGTTCCCATGGCCCAGGTAGTCTCTACTGGTGAACTTTTGTGTGAGGCCAAGGGGGATCCTTGTCATGCTTTCCAAGATGGGGAGTTCTTGATGCTCTGGCTCCATGTCTTCTATGTGAGCTTTAAATCCTTCATGAGCCATCTCTCTCCTCAACGCCATACTTTCTCAATGAAATGTTGCTTCTCTATCTCCCTCTCATGTGCCTCATTATACTTAAGCCACCTTTCCTCTCTCTCCTTTCTACCACTAGGTCTGCCATATTTCACCAAACTTGTTCCTACCCTCACACGTGGTGAGTTTAGTTAGCCATCGGTTTACTCTCCAGGTTCAAAGTTACCATCAAGATCTTGATTGCCAGTGGAATACCTTGCAAATATGCTCCTCTTAGATACCACAAAAATTGGAATTTAGCTACCTCTAGGAAAGAATAAATCAAAATTGAATATTCCAAAATATAATTGTTTAGAGCACCATGAAACTATGTATCCAAAATGTGAGTCTATATCAGATCAACATCATAAAGGGCCTAAAATTCTTCCCATGTCCAGAAAAGTGCACGATACCTCCAATTTCACTTAGATGCATAAGCAATCAGCCACTCGTATAATTCTATAGGAAAGATGGCAAAAAATATCTCATATAAACTATCATACAAATTCTGTTCTACCCAAGTGCATGTGTTAAACTCAAATCCAATGTTGAACCACCATGCATATTCTTCCTCCAGATCATGTATCCACTCCTCAATACTTTCTAGAGTTAACCAAGACGCACGTCTTCATCGCAAAACATCCTAAAACAATCAAAAATGGGTCCCAAAAATGGAACCAATGATGCAACCTATAATTCACCAGATAATACCCTAGACGTCTGCTGACACATCACTCAACCTAGACTAAGTGCTCACCCAAAGCACGCAAAGGTACCAAGTCCCTCTTTAGGGTTGCTGTAGTAGAATGTTAACATGATGAAGACTTAAAGCATATAGATCCATAACTAATACATCATTATACAATGCATGACAAATCTAGATCTAGGAAAGAATAGGTTTAAACAATAATCATGATAGAAATAAGAACATGCACTACCTAATTACACACATGAATAACACTTAGGTTTAGTCAATATCTTCCATCTCTTAATTATCACAATAACACATAAGCTTCTTACAATACTGGAAATCTATGCCGATGCGCGCATGGATCTGATACGGTAATCCAGAAACATGTACACTATGTTATCTATCTTTCCATATCCATCATCTCCTACTAGGTAATTCACTACATATATAGGGTGGGGACTTTCCCTTCACCACTTATCTATTCCAAAAATAGGCCACATGCTATTAGTAGCCACACACCATTTTCATGCATAGCCACACATGCAAGTGTGCTATCTATAGACTACTGATAGTTAATCGAGGAGAAAATATTATTCTAAGGCTATCTCCATGCAAAATCACTTTGAATCTGATCCTCCATAAATAGAAATGTGTGGCACACGTCTCTACATTGTTGGTTTGTTTTGTACATCATATTCTAAAAATAGATCTTCATGCCCAAAAATGGCTAAGTCCTCGAAAACTAAACTTATGTTCCACACATGTGTTCTTCCTATCCATTTGCACCTTTGTGTATGAATTTCATTCCCACCACGACTTCTTGTGTGCTTTCTCATCAAGTGTTAGTACCATCGTATCCTACCCATGTAGATTTCATCTCCCTTTATATATCCAACACGATGTCTGGTGGGCCTCGAATATTAGCTAAGTACAAGAAGGTGTGTGGGCACGCGGACCTATATGAAGAAGGGAGCACAAGGTAAAGGTAGAAGGATAGGATTTTAGAAGGGTATATCGAACCCAAGGCGTGCGTGTAAGGAAAAGGAAAAGGTTTCAAGACTTATCCATATTTAACATTCCTAGCAGCACACAAGAAAAGTGTGACTTTGACTAGGCATGCGGAGTGGATAAGGTGCCGACGACAACTCGATTGTCAAGGAAGGAATATTGTATGTGATGGAAGGATATAGAAAGACATCATTGTAGAAAGTGGAGAGATCAGATGGGAAGAAGCATGCTCCATTGAAGGAAAACATGGACACTTTACAACCAATTTATTACTTTAGGAAGGCATGGTGATGGATGTTAAAGCTATATATAGATGTTCGGGTAGAATGAAAGGAGGTCGACTTATTTGGGTGAGGGATTTTGAGAAAAGTGTGTGGTCACTGGAATCACATAATGATTAAAGAGGTGAAGCTCTATAGAAATAGGGATGGGTTCTAGGGATTTTCATTAGGAAGGCTATAGGAGAGATGACATATCTAGAGGGATGGGTCTATGAACATATTTGTAATCGAAAAACATAGTTTATGATTCTTATGTATAAGTCTTATCTACATTAAGAAATTTGGTCTATAAAGACCTTGAGGAATGTAATGTGGTTACTGAATAGAGAGTAATATGAACATATGGCCTTCTTTTAAAATATATACATTGTTCATGGGTATAAACCCTAGTTCCTTTTCTTTGTATTATCAGATATGTTATCTGTTTGATATTTTCTTTGTTATCTAAATGGATGCATCTATATAGTAACTCATCCTAAGACACTCAAAATGAATGCATGGTTATTTCCCTTCTTACATCTAAGATTCTGTCAATAGGAGATGTATTCTCACAAAACTCACATAAAGGAGGGGCTTGACACCTGCACATGCCTTGGGTGAGTGCCCAGTGCCCGCTTGGTGATAGGCTAGCGCATGGGATTAGACTATTGTTTCTAAGTATATAAAAATGACTACATATTGGTTCCATTTCGAGACTTATTTTTGAAGATGTTGTGAGAAATGGCATACAACTTGGTCCCTGTGATGCATGATGACAAAATGTCGACCTTGGAGAGTGTTGAAGTATGGTTCAAGAGCACGGAGGATGAGTTTGCTAAAATATTCAACACTAGACCTAAGTTTGATGCACGTAGATGGGTAGAAGAGAACATGTACCATGAGTTATATAAGACGTTCTTCTATTGTTTTCCAGTAGAACTATATGAATGGATTTTAGCATATGCATCTAGATCGAGATGGTACTATAGATCGCATGTACAAACCTAAGATGATTACTAGAGGCTACGAGGATGTTGATCGACTTGGACATGTGTTGTTGATCACTAGTGGAAAGGAGTGCTTTGATAAGTTATACTCTAGTATACACCATTTCTATATATTATTTTCCGAGAGGTTTTTGAGTTCAAGTTTCACGGGAGCCTAGAGGATCATTTTTACATGCTATCCCTTTGGCTATGAAGATCTTGATCATTACCCTAAGTTTATAGGCATTTCCTATGGTGGCTAAGCTTCTCTAAGTCTTGACGATGAAGCTAGGTGGATGAAGATGTAAGAGATTATGGTTGAAAGGGAAAGAGAAGAGAGACGACTCAAGTATAGTGAATCTCATGAAAGGAAGATGGCTAGAAAATGTGAGGTTGCAGGTGTGATGGATCTATGGAGGTAAACGTTGCGGGAAGGATTTGAGGTTCACGTAGAGGATGTGGAACCTAAGAAGTCTATGTTACCCCATATTGGAAAGTGTGGGAGAGAATCCCCTTCAACTTCTGATGAGAGTTCATCACATGGAGAAAGGAGAGCTATCGACACGTATCTAAACCCACTTGGTGACCAACCCCTGGTGTTTGGTTTTTAGATTAAGGAAGAAGTATTGCTAATCCAATTGGTATCAGTGGAAGTAACCAATCTAAAGCTAGGAGATATAATTTATCATTTGGTACATCCATGACTTTGCACAAACCATTCCTATGTTTGAAGGAATTTTTGGACAAGGTGCAAATACACAAGGTTTGTGTATCACATCACGGAAGTGGTATGGGACACACAACTAGCTAGCGGGGATAATATCACAAATATCAAAACGTAGTTCATTGGGACATTGGGGACACTAGGTGTGAACACTTTAGGCCATTTTTTGGCTACATGAGGTGGATCTAGTGGTATAGAAGTTGGAGGACCTTATGGACCTAGCGGATCTGGTGGGTCAGGAGGGACAAGACCTGGTGGATCTAATGGATCTGGTGGAGGAGGAAACATGGGAGGAAACCAAGGTTCTGGATCAGGTGGACAAGGGTCTCAACCACCTCTGCAATTATTCTTTGAGATTTATTTACACTTACCAAACTACAGAGGAATTGAGGATGCCACAAAACACATACACAAACGTGAATTGTTGTGGTGCACAAAGGGATCACCACCCCAGGGAGAAAGGGAAGTAAGTTTGCAATGACATTACAAGGGCACACACATAGCTGGTATCGTAAGTATGACCCCACCCAGATAGTCATGGACTACACTGCATTGAAGAATGCCTTCCCGAAGAGTTCTATATCCCTAAGTTTGAGAAAAAAATAGCAGCGCCCTGAAGGATATCCAACAAGGAATGGAAGGGAGTGTGCGGGAGTACGATACACGATTCAAAAATATCTTATCAAAACTATCCAATGATATTCACCATTCTTAGCATGCTTAATGGTTTTTTTGGGGATTTATAATGCTATTTAGAAGGTAAGCACATCACACAAGACTTTCACAAACCCGCATGATGCCTTGGAAGCTACCCCATCTGAGGCTATTGGGAGTGTTGATACTAGTTTTATCCCTTTTTTGGAGGCTCAAATTACTGCAATGGCCAAGCAGTTGGAGAAGTTGTCTACAAATTCAGCACATGAGGTTCAAAGTGGGATTTGGTGCATAGATTGTGAAGTGGAGGGGCATGTAAAAGATAGTTTCCCTCGGAATTTGGTATGCATTATGGAGGTAGACCATGAGATTTTCCATGGGGACCATGATGTAAATATGTTTCCTCTACTACAATGTGCAATCCAAAAGAATGTTTCTTTTTATTACAATATCTATACCTCTATGACCCATGATACCATGGATTATAGGCTGATTGACTAGATTCATAATGTTATTGATCTTGGTGTGTGCCGGACTCACCTTGTAAGAAGTTCCAAGGATGATGATCGCTCTTTATGAAGGGAATGCGGATGAAGGAGTGTGTGGATGAGGTTTTCAAAGAGGATTTTTTTGTTTTAGTAACCGTGATGGAGTAAGAAGTGAGTTACCATGAGTAAACTCTTATAATTGTGGGTCTATAGAGCATTATGAGCGTGAGTGTCCTTCTCTATTGTAGTGCTCGTGGTGAGGAAAAAAATAAGTACGATGAGTGCCCTAATTTGTTTGAGTACAGAGCTAACAACACCGTAAAGACAAAGGTGTTGGGATGGTGATCATAAATAAGGTCGACCCTTATTGGATGTCGTGAGTGGTGCGTGAGTTAGGATTAGAACTCAGTACTAGTGGCTTGACGACATTGGTGGAGGCCACACCCGCCAAGGAGATGCCAAGATAGAAACTAGTTGTTAGGGAAGAAGTGGTACATGGGAAGTATCTAGACCCTACTCATCAAAAGGAAGTGTATCAAGATACTATGGATGTGATTTATAGTTTTCAAGGGGAGATCTAATGTATAAAGGAGTAGTCAAGGTAGTTAGAGAAAAGGAAGAATGTTGAGGCTCCATAGAAGGCTCTCGATGAGGTCAGGTAAGTGTGTAAAATGTTAAGGAAGGATAATAGTATTCCCTTTCTATGAGAATGGTTACAGGGAGAAGATACCACGCATCGGAGAGAGTGTGAAAGGTAGGTTCTACATGCCAATCTTTCTCCTCATAGCCTTTACTATGATAAAGAGATTACATTGAATGTAATTGTTTATGGGTGGATTAGAAATATCCTCATTGACACATGAGTGGAGGTCAATGTTCTCACCTTAGATGCATGGCATCAAATGGGAAGGCCCGCATTACAGCCATCTTCGATTGTGTTTTATATGGTGAACAAGACACGAGACATATTCCCATTAGAGTCTTGAAGGATGTAGTTACCACTATTCAAGGAGCCAAGTTCATCGGGAATTTGAAGTCTTGGTGGTTTCGAGGTAGATAATTTCCTAGAATTACTTGGGAACCCTTGGTGTTATAAGAATAATGCTAACATATGGTTTAACAAGGGGTATATCAGTTTCAAGAACTAGTAAGCCCTTGAAAAAAATGGTGTGCGCACCATCATAGATCCTAAGGTAGTTGATCCTACATAGGGGTTGTCCAATTTGAAGATGCTCAATTTATGAGTGATACAAATAGCATAACATGTGATAATTGGGCACACGAGACTTATGAATTGATTGGGAAAAAATTGAGAGGATCTGTAAAAAGGGTGATGAAGGCATGCTTAGTCAAGCGCTTGTGAAGAAAGAAGCTACCAAGTTACTACAGAGGAGAAATCCGTGATGATTTCTTACGAGAAATGGAGGCTCAGTGGAAAAATGAGGAAAAAGGAGAAGTATTCTCAGTTATAAATTTCTTGGGACTGTAGTGCATTAGTGGGAAAAACATTATGAGAGTATCCTAGAGTGGTGCAAGGTAATAGTTTCATTTTCTATAAGGTTCTCCAGAAGCAATGCACCCATTGTTATCCAAGACTATCATGAAAAGGAACCCACCTCATTACATATCAAAGCATGTGAGAAGGTATGGATTGAGGGCATAAAAGCATTACCACCTTCATTATGGGTGCATAATTAATATTACACCTTACAAGGTTGTGTGCATGCATGGTATATCCACTCGAAACATGCCATCAAGACAGGGAATTGGTAAGAGTTGACGGTTGATCTCATTCAACATTTTGAGTATCAAAGTACCAAGCCATCAGTGGATAGGAAATTACAAGGTGTAAAGAACCTTATAATAGGAGATAGTGCCATGGTAGAAGATAGACTAATATAGTTGTTGAGTGAACCTAGTCTTGAGATGCACTTCGATGAAGAGGAATCAAAAGAGATATAGTTTGAGCGCGCATGAGGAAAAATGGTCTATGTAGTAGATGGTGAAGTAAGGGATATTTTGGATGCTAAGCATTTTGAAGGTACACGTGAACTCATAAATAACATTGATAAGTGAGCGTGTGCCTACCATGAGCCCTTGAAAATAAAGAAGGTTAACATTAGGAAAAAGACAAAACATAAGGAAGCTATCATTAGGGACTATTGGTGAAGAAAGAGGTTTAAAAAATCTTTTATCTTTTGCATGAATTCTAGTATTTTTTCCCACACGGGTACCATGAACTCAAAGGAGTCCACCATTCCTTGGGGGATATGAGGATCAAGTTGAAGGAAGGTGTGCACCCGATTTGGATGAGGCCTTATCAAATGAATCGAACTTGCGTGTATGGGTCAAGGAGGAAATAGATAAGATGAACACTTCAGAATCATTGAGGCTTTGGAGGAATTATAATGGATAAGTCGATGGTCATGAATATAAAAAATGATAGAAGAATAAGGATCTATTTTGACTACGGGGACTTGAATGTATTATGTGTCATCGATCCTTTCCCAACCCCTTTACTTGAATAAATTCTAGAGGGAGTAGCCGGGTGCAAGGTCAACTCTTTCACGGATGTGTTCTTAGGGTATCACCAAGTCAGGATTGTAAAAGAAGACCATAGAAAGAAAAAAATTTCCACTAAGTGGGGAAGCTTTTCCTATATGGTCATGCCTTTTGGATTGAAAAAAGTGCCTACTTTATTCTCGTGCATTGTGGTACAAGAATTTTAGGACTTCATCCAAAAGTTTATTCAAGTCTACCTGAATGACTGGAATGTGTATGGGTTGGTAAAATACCATTGTGACAATTTGAGGCTGATGTTTGAGAAATGTTAGCAGTAGAGGATATCCCTCAACATTAATAAATGTATCTTTGTCACTCCATTTGGAACCTTGTTGGGAATATTATATGTAAGGAAGGCTTACTAGTAGATCCCACTAAAGTTATAGTTGTTGTGGGATTAAGGGAGCCTACTTAGTTAAAGCACGGTGCGTGGATTTCTTGGGCATACAAGGTACTACATGAATTTCATCAAACGATATGCCAAGATCACTGCACCCTTGAAAGAATTACTAAAGCACAAGAGTTCCTTTCATTGGGGAGAGGCGTAACAGAAAGCATTTGACACTTTGAAGGATAAACTTGTCACTTTGCACCCATACTACGCTTTCCTTATTGGGATAATACTTTCCATGTGCATGTTGATTCCTCAAGAACAACCATGGGAGTAATACTAGCACAACTTGGTGAGGGGATTATTTATCACCCCTTTTGTTTTACAAGTAGGAAGTTGACACCAGTAGAATAGAATTACACAACTAATGAGTGCGAGGCACTATCAATGATCTACGTCTTTGCATAAGTTCAAGAAGTATCCATTGGCAACAAATTTATATTCTACATAGATCACATGACAACTGGAGTACTTGGTAAATAAGCTTGTTCTACAAGGGAGAATATGTCATTGGGTCTTATTATTTTAGGAATTTGAGTTTTCAATTGTGGTAAAAGCAAGGAAGAGCAATTTAGGGCCTAACCACCTATCAATGATTGACTCAGGGGAGGAAGTGCAAATCATTTATGATACCATGCAAGACATGCAACCATTTAGGTTATGGTGCACACCCTCAAGCTTAGAAGATATCACAATATTCTTGAAAATTGGTGTGGTGCCGAAGGGATGAAGGCTCTAGAGAGGAAGCAATTGGCTATACGTGCCACACCTTACATGTTGATTAGTGGATATATGTATAATTTAGGATGTGATGAGGTTCTACACCGATGTGTATTAGAACACAAGCTTGTGGTAATTATGGAGAAAGATCATGGTGGGATTACGGGAGGAAACTATGTAGGAAATAATAGAGTGCAAAGATTCTAGTGGTAGGGATTGGTGCGAAACCATCTACCAAAATTGTATTTAATTTTGTAAGGCCTGTGACCATTTTTAGCGCCTAGGAAAACCTGGAAAGAGGGATGATATGCCATTAAGGAAAATAGCCTACATAAAGACATTTGAAAAGTGGAAAATCAAATTTGTAGGACCCATTTCACCTACCACCACGAAATCTTGGTTTGCGGTATATCATTACTTACATTGATTACTTGACAAGATGGGCAGATGAAACACCTACAAAGGATTACACTACAGTGACAATTGCTAGATTTTTATGGGAGAACATAATCAACAAGTATGGATGTCCTTTGAGCTTGACAAGTGATAGGGGTACACATTTCCTAAATGAAATGGTTAGGATTTTGTTAGCAAAATTTATGGTGGCCCATCACAAGACCACCCCTTATCACCCTTAAGTGAATGGAACTGCTAAAGAATTTAACAAGATACTAATTCACACGTTGACCAATATTTGTGATGTCGAAAGATAGGATTGGGATGAAAAAGTATTAGGTGTTCTATGGGCATACATAATAAACTATAAAATATTGAACAAGGCCACACCGCTTTGGCTTGGTTTTTATCGTAGAGGCTGTTTTTCCCATCGAATTCATGTTACCATCGTTGCGTATAAAGTGCGCAGGAAGATTAGGCGATGAACAAGTTCTCAAAGAAAGAATCAATAATTTAATATAGTTAGATGAGATACGATCACTTGCTAGATTAATTTAGAAGGATCAAAAGGCTAGACAAAATGCATGGCATAATTGTAATATCATGAACAAGTAGTTTGAGGTTGGGAAGATGGTTATTTTTATGATTCCAAGTATCTCATGCCATCTTGGGAAATTTAAATTCCATTGGTTGGGCCCTTATATTATCTCTTACATCCTTGATTCAGGTGCATGTCAATTACAAGTGCTGGATGAGACAAAGTTACTTGGCCATTTCAATGGGAGTAGGATGAAGCCCTATTATAAATAAGCCTTCCTAGTGTTTGTAAACAAGGCGATTGCAAGTTAGCTTAAGATTTCCCTTTATTCATTTTATTTATTTGTGTTTTCCTTTCTCGTTGTTTTTTTATTTATTTGTGTTATGTTTTTCCCTTGTGCGCCGATAACCACATTATTTTCAAAAGGTTGTGTATGTGCAAAGGACCATGCATCTGTTTTAGTGTGTGGTAGAGTAGTGCGAAGTGAATTATAAGTTGGCGAGTAAAAGTTAAAATGACTCGTTTGAAGGATAGAAGGCACGTGGGAAAATGATGGATGAAAATGGTTGGTGTCGGGATAAGGATTTATAAAGACCATGTACGAGAGATGGAAAAAGAACAGGGAACAACATGAGGTAGGCAAGGAAAAAAATTAGGTAAAGGATAAAAGAGGTGTCTTCGGTGCATGAGACACACACATAAGAGTCTTGATCAGGTAAGGTTTTTGTGCACAAGAAGTTTGTAAATAGTTTTTCACGCAGGTTTGGGTGCATGGGTAAGGGCACTTAAGTTCAGATATATTGGAAAAATATGCACTTAATGCTAAGTACATTGGTAGGTGGCATATCATTTATTGCTGGAGAGGAGGAAAAAGCTATAAGTATGAGGTCGGGCGAATCATTATTTTACCTTGCCAATACGAAGTAGAAGAGCTCTGAAAAACTAGGGCATCTAGAGAGATTTGTGTGAAGGAATAAGCATCATAAAGATCTAATTGCGTGACTAGGGTTGATTTGCAAAAAAAGTGGAAGGAGTACATGGGCATGGGGACATTTCTTTTGGAGTATGCCATCTTGTGGAATGATTTTCGTAGTTAGGGTTTGGTATCTAGGGCATGGAGGTAAGAGGATTATTTGCAGAGTTGATCCTTAGATTTGAGTAGAGTAGTAGAATAGAGCAAGGAGGAATTTAAGTTTTAACCCAAAAAGTAGAATGACATCAAAGAAGGACACCATATTGCCAAAGAAACAAAGGAAAAGGGAAAATGAAAACAAACCACTATCATTGCTAGTTCCAATGAAGAGTAGTATGTAGAAATGCAGTACCTAGATGGAGTGTTGTTAGGGAAAGAATGAGAATCACACTTGAGGAACATTTCTATAAGTGACTATAATCATCACACGAGTACCATAGAAAAAGAGATTGCATTGGGCTGGTTCATCCAACTAACAAGAGGACACTAGAAGGAATACTGATCTACAACAAATGTAGTCATTTTTAACCCTTATCACAAAAGAAAGGAACCCCATGCACATCGGCCTATCTCCTAGTGGAAGTCAAGCGCTCACCCGAGGCACGCGTAGGTGCCGAGTCTCTCTTTTATGTGAGTTTAGTGGGAAACATCATCTATGATTTGTGTTTAAAATACTTTCAAATGGATTTAGGACATACAAGAACCATAGAGCTCAGAACAGCCTCTAGATCCTTGCAGTCATTTTAGATAGAGTACTTAACAAAATCTATAATGTGTACCATGACAGAAAGAAATATACAAACATCCATACTTAGCATAAAATGAAAGAGAACTTATGAAAGAGATGTATGCATCAGAATCATTGATATTCATATATATATAACAGGAAACCTCATTACATCCATGGAGCCATTACAAAGGTCACAGAGAAGTAGACCACAGTCATGCATTACAACTGGACTAATGTAACTAAGCTACCAAAAGAAAAATTACAATCCCCATGCCCAATACATCCTTTCCCAAATGTAATTACCCACTAGTAGAGTTCTTGCAGTATTTCTACAGAGCTCCACCCACACTCTAAGTCTCTTCGTTTACTCTATAGAACTTGTATTTATAGCTTTTACTACTTCTAACTCATCCTCCAGCACCCTCAGATCCGATCCCAAGTGTCTAAATGTGGTCCTCTATGCAAGCATGCTCCTCTAGACCTGAGCTTCCCACTTTATCCCATAATGTGCTTCTAGAAGATTATCTCATGAGGCATGCTCTTTCCTAGGCCAACTTTGTCACCAAGTGACACATTATCCACACGCAACCAGGTCATGCTTTTCATGTGTTCTACCCCAAACGTATAATTTTTCTAAGTCCCAAACCCTTGGTTATGTCTATGTGCTGCGCACATGTCATGTGCACCACGGGCTTCCTTAAACCCTTTTCTAAAACCCTTCCTTTCACTTTTTCTTTGCGCACGTTTCTTTAATAGGACCTTACACGCCTATGTGCCTTTTATACTTAGTCAATATTCTAGGGGCCCAACATCAGCCCACACTATGCCTATTCTTTGTCCATGGGAACACTCCTCTTAGTGAGAGAAAGAATAAAAATAGGCTTACGCCTAGGAAAAAGAATAAGGGGATGAAAGAATGGGGAAAGAAGAAAGAATGAGAGAGTGAAATAATTACTACAATAGACTAGGAAAATCATTTTCAAGACGACTTCCAATTTATTCCAGGCATCGACTTCGTCCTGCGCTCTTTGATAGAGGTTGCCGACCAGGGCTGCTTACCTCCCCAAAATTTAGTCCATCTCCTTACACACTCATAGTATCTGTGATCTTCTCCAACTCCTTGCATATATCCTCCAATGTGTCCATTCTTCGTGTGATACGCAAATATAGCTCCTTCAATTGATTTTTGATTGAAACCCTCAAGGTTTCAATGGCCTTAGATTTCTTTTCAACCTCAGAAAGGAATTTTGTCTCTTTCCACCCTATTCCCATTGTTTTACTCCTGAAACTCCTTAAGTTCTACCTTATGAGTGGAAACCAAGGTGCCTACCACTTTTTCTCTATCCGTGTAATTGTCATACGTAGATTCAGTAGTCCGAGAAGCGGCCCTTATATCAGCAAGCACTTTGCTATACTCACGATGAGTGTTATGACCCTCTCCAAGCACGCCTGTCACTTCCTCTGCAAAATCCAAGGCTGGAGGCTATCTTTCCATGGTGAGGACCCTTGTTAAATCCTCCAGGCATCCTAAATCAGATCCATACTTCTACGTGGGTGATGCTAAGTCTGGATGCTTTAATAGTATGGCCCCGTTGATGGATTCTACTTTCTTGTACACAACGCTCACCTTGGCCTTTTCATCCTTCAATTCCTGTTGCCACTGGAGCACTAATTAAATTTTCCTAGCTCAACTCCTTGGTTAATGTAGCTAGCTCTTCCTCTTTCTCCTTCAGCTCCCCTTCCAGATCCCTAATCCTATCATTTCACCTAAAGAGTCTAGCTTCTAACTCAATGGAGACTTTGTTAAGTGCGTTGCATAGTTGTTCATCTAAGAGCTATTGGGTATCCACCACTGTTTTATCTTCTCCTAGTCCTGGCAATGTTACTATTGCCCCTTGGCTTACCTCAAACTCTAGTTCATCAAGGTGGGACTCAATTTCCCAAGAGATCATCTTCCTTGTCCACGGGTAGGCAGCCTCCTTGTCAAAAGATGACATGCATACAAGCTCCTCCATCAGAAGTGTACTCTAGAACTACACACAAAAAACACCTTCTTGGGGTCATCAATATAACCCATCTCTGGCCTCCCCCTCGCATGCCTTCCTCCCATGCACGTACCTTTGGGTATACTTACAGTTAAAATCAGGCCTCTAGTGCTACCGCGTTCCTCTTTTGCACTCTCCTTCTCTTGCTTAACATTGGCTCAACACTGTTGTGCTCCACCTTGTCCTCCACCAGGTTCTCAATGTCCCTTGTCTCCTCTTCTTCTTCCACCTTGGTCGCTTTGCTCTTGTGCCGAGCTTGGAACCTCTTGCTTTTGTGTGCTAGCCTCTTCATCTTTTCCCATGTCCTGGGCACTTCCTCCTACCTGGCTATCCTTGTGCCACACAAAAAGGAACCCTTATTCTTCTTCTCCACCTTCCTCCTCTGAATCATGTATATTGAAAACAAGCGGCCCTTGATCTTTCCCGGGGTCCTCTTCCCCACTTACTTCTTCTTCACTACCATCCTTCTCTCCTATGTACTTGCCCATACTTCCAGCTTCTTCTAAGGTGGTCTCCTCTTCTACCCTCTACTTTTTCCTAACTAGAGATTCCAGTGTAGGTGACTTTGTTTCTTCTTTTGATGACTCCTTATCTAATGGCTCTTGGTTCTGGAGTCTTTTCTTTGACTATGGGATTTTTCTTGTACATGTACGTGCTAGTTTTGGCACTTGTCATGGGGGAACCTATTTCTGTGTCTCCACCACACTTGGGATTTTATTTTCTGTTTCTTTTCCTCCCATTTGGGCATGGGTATTTTCCTCCCAGTTGGATCCTGAGGTATAGATACCTCATTTTCTAGGTATGTGCCCTTCTCCGACTTGGGCCTTATGTGAATGTAAATGTGTGCCATGGATCCTCCTATAATGGGTAGAGTCATGGGCCTTGTCATTTACACTTCATGTGACACGTACCGCTCTATGTACACACACTTTCTAGGGTAGACCAACCCTTTGCGTAATTCCCTGTGGTCTTTGTCCAAACTACCAAGGTCTAACTTAAACTTTTTGGACTCCTTGAACTGTTTACTCCCACTTGGAAGTACTGAGTTGTGAAGGCAAAGGGGAGCTTGCACCATGGGCTCCATGAGTCATCTATCAACTTGAATCTACCCAGAAATAATGTTGGTACACAAAAATTTTTCCTCTCCCCTAGTGGCCACTGGCAGTTGTTCGAGAATTCTCCATTCTGCCCCAAACACATTCCTTAGGTGCGTGTACCACTTTTCCAAGCATGCCTTGTGCATTGTTGTCATAGTGTCACAAGCGTACTTCTCAAATATTTTGGAGGGTGAGGGTCTTCAGTAGGGTACTCCCATACAAACTTATCTGATGCATCTAGTACCCCTATCTCTGAGAACACAATGGTCAGTAGCACATTTCCAAAAAGGATCATGTCACCTTCCTTTGTGCAGTTGATAATTTCATCCGTGATGAATGTGGAAAAATTATAGATGGTTCCCTCTAAAATATTTCTACAAACATTTAACCATGGCTTACTGACTTGAGTCCATCTCTCTTGGCCATTTAGCTTGGACACTAGGTGCATAGCCATCTTCATTACTGGATCCTTGATGTCTGTGACATCATAGTACCTTGACCCCTTTTTGCAAGCAAAAGTGGCAATAGTTTCCTTAATCACTTCCTTTTCTTTAAGTCATCTTCTAACCCATCTCCTTCACAGATGAGGCCTGTGAAATGTGAAATGAGCTGAGGAGTTATGTGCATCTTGTACCCCATGCAAAGTGGAAATAGTCCTCATGCATGTGCAACATCAGCCACTGATACAGTCGCTCAGGTTTCTGAAGTAGGGAAACTCAAAGAGTTGTAGTAACCCTGCCTTCTCCAATTTGACCTTTACATCATCATTATATATGGGCAAACCCTCTAGTGTCCTCTTGTTTGTTGGGCACACTAACTCCAGTGCCAACTCCTTTTCAATTGTGCTTGTTTGATGATTATAATCATTTATAGACATGTCCCTAAGATGGGACTCCCACTCCTTCCCCAACAACACTCCATCTGGGTATTACATTTCTACATACCATTCCTCATTTTTGCTTGCTTCAATTTCTTGTTGCTTGCCCTTGCCCTTTCCTTTTCCCTTCTTGGGTGTACTAGCTGGTTTCTTGGGTGCCATTTTCTAGGTCTTCTACCCACTTCAATCACTTCTGTTACTTTGTTCTTCCACTCTCTCCAACCCTAGATCTCAAACTTGTGAAGAAAATTACTTAAACCCATGCCCTAGTTCTTCAAACCCTAACTGGGATACTCCCTTCACAAGATGACATCTTCTCACACTTTCTCCCACGCTTGTGAAATCCCTTCCTCCTGGTTTGTAAATCTTGAACTAGCTACTTATGCTTTAATTTCTCCAAATTTTTCTTCACATGGATCAGTTTTTGGAAGCCCTAGTTTGCAAAGGTGCAAAAAGTGCTTCGTTCTCTTATACGCAAAGTGAAAAATGAAGTGTCCACCCCCTTATTTATAGTTTTTCCCTTTTTGAGCATTAAGTGCTACTTCACCTACCACCATACTTTCTTCATTTAATGCGGATTTTTCAAACAAATCCTGACTTAAGTGCTTTCCCTCACATGCCCAACCTACGCGGAAAATCCTCCAACCTTCTGGCACGCAACCAATCCAACCTGACAAGAGACTCTTACGTGTGCAAAACCAAGTGCCGAAGGCACTTCTTTGTCCCCGATTTTTGATCTCACCTACCTTGTGTTGCTTAATGTACTTTCTCCTCCTTTGTACGTGGGATCTATAAGTAGCTTTATCTTGGCACCAACCATCCTTTTTCCATATTTTCTCTCCATACACCTCTTTCAACCGGGCCATTCAACTGGGATTTTTAACACAAACTTCCTTGGTACTTTAACCATGCACTCCTTCACATTACTCCACCCCACACTTAAAATGATGTATGGTCCTCTGCACACTCACAAATTCTCAAAAAGTAGTAATAAGGTTATCGGCACCCAAGGCACAAAAAAAAACAAAAGGGAAACACAAGAAAAGAAATGCATAAAGGAAAATTCTAAACTAATTGGCAAAACTGCCTTATTTACAAACACCAAGAAGACTTATTTATAGTAGGGCTTTAGCCTACTCCCATTGAAGTGTCCAGGAAACTTCGTCCCATCTAGTGCTTGTAACTGGCACGCACCCGAATCAAGGATGTACGAGATTGTGTAAGGACCCAACCAATGGACTTTCAACTTCCCAGGATGGCATAAAAACTTAGAATCATATAGTAAAACCATCTGCCCAACCTCAAACTTCTTGTTTCTAATGTGGTGATCATGCCAAGCTTTCTACTTTGCTTTCTCTATTGTTTGGCTCCACCTGGCAAGTGATCATCTCTCATCTAATTTCATTAACTCCTCAATTATTTCTTCTAGCACTTGCTCATCAGCCAACCCTCCTGCGCACGCTATTCACAGAGAAGGTAACATGAATTCAACCGGCAGAATAGATTCCATGCCAAACACCAATTGAAATGGTGTGGATTTTTTCATCCTTTTATACGTTGTCCTGTAAGCCCACAATACTGTTGATACTTTGTCATCCCAATCTTGTCTTCTCGACGTCAAAAATCTTGGTCAGGGTATGACTCATTATTTTTTTGAATGCTTATGCGGTTCCATTTTCTTATGGGTGATAGGGCGTAGTCTTGTGATGAGCCACCATGAACTCTGCTAATAGGATCCTCACGATCTCATTCAAGAAATGCATACCCCTATTACTGGTCAAACTCAACGGACATCCATACCTCATGATAATGTTCTCCCACAAGAACCTTGCCGTTGTGGCTTGCTATGCAATCTTTAGTTGGGGCTTCCTCTGCCCACCTTGTCAAATAATCTATGCAAGTGATGACATAACATGACCCAGTCCTATGTGCCACTAGTGCAATAGGGCCTACAAAGTCTATTGCCCACTTTTCAAAAGGCTTTGTGCTAGGTATAGGGTGTAAAGGCATTTCATCTCTCTTTCCCGGTTTACCCATGCATTGAAAATGGTCACACACTTACAATAGTATCTACAATCGTTGTATAGGGTTTCCCACCACAAACCTGCCATTAATATCTTACATGCGGTGGCATTAGTTGCATAATTCCCACCCACACTTACTCCGTGTGCTTCCTCCATGATGGTGAGGTACTCATGCTCTAACACACACCTATGCAAAACTTCATCATGTCCTAACTTATATAAGTGTCCCCTAATTAACATATAGGGAGTGGTGCGTATGGCTAACTACTTTTTATCTAATGCCTTCATTCCTCTCGGTGCCACACCTTCCTTTAAAAATACTGCAATCTCTTCCAAATTTGAGGGCATGCATTGTAACCTAAAAATTATGCATCCGGCATTGTCTACTCAATACTCTACGTGTCCTCCTCGAATCAAATCTTGACAGATGATCAGGTCCACAATTTCTTTTCCCAAGCTTCACTACAACAGTGAACTCAAACTCTTGAAATAACAACACCCACCAACATATGCACCCTTGTAGAATAGGCTTGTTCACCAAATACTTTAATGCCATGTGGTTAGTGTAAAACATGAAGGGTGTTTCCAGCAGATACTATCTAAACTTGAAAAACATGTAGATCATTGAAAATGCCTCATGCTTAGTTGTGGTGTAGTTTTTCTCTGCTGGTGTCAGCTTCCTACTTGCAAAACATAGAGGATGATCAATGATCCTTCACTGGTCATGGCAAGCACTTTGCCCAATAGCGGTCCCTGAGGCATCTACATGGACATGAAAGGGCTTGTCCCAAGAGGGAAAACGTAATATAGGCACGGTGACAAGCCTATCCTTTAATGTATCAAATGCCCTTTGCTGCGCCTCTCCCCAATGGAAGGAACTTTTATGTCTGAGTAGTTCCTCTAAAGGCATGGTGATCTTGGCATACCCCTTGATGAATTTCCTATAATAACCTCGTATGCCCAAGGAATCCATGCACTGCACTCTAGCTAGTAGGCTCCCCTAACCCCACAATAATTGTAACTTTAATGGGATCTACTAAAGAAGCCATCCTTACATAAATTCTCAAATGGTGTAGCAAACACACACTTTTTAATATTAAGGGATATCCTCAACTTGCCTATACCTCTCAAACATTAACCTTAAATTGTCACAATGGTCTTTAACTAGACCATACACTGTCCAATCATCTAAATAGACTTGA
Organism: Taxus wallichiana var. yunnanensis; assembly: GCA_018340775.1. Taxonomy (NCBI): domain Eukaryota; kingdom Viridiplantae; phylum Streptophyta; class Pinopsida; order Cupressales; family Taxaceae; genus Taxus; species Taxus wallichiana. Next base: position 476,711,959 of record CM031238.1, read on the forward strand.
AGAAACTTATGGATGAGTTCCTGAACACTTGTACCACTATGTGCAAAAATAATAGTAGGCACATTATTCAACACAAAGGGAATGACCGTGTATGCAAAACATCCCCACCGAGTGGTGAAAGTTGTCTTCTCTTGGTCCTCCTTTATAATCCATACTTGGTGGTGCCCCAAAAAATCCATCCATAAAGGAATAGATTTCGCACCTAGCGAATCCTTCCAAAATTTCTTTAGTGAAGGGGGTCGAAAGGGATCAATAACACAAACTGTGTTTAGCTCCCTATAATCCACACAGATCCTAATTTTCCCATCCTTCTTGATGCTGATTACCATCAGACTTATCCATTTCGATTCCTCCACTGCTTCAATGATCCTAGAAGCTATCATTTTGTCTATCTCCTCCTTAACCTTTATGTGTAAATTGGGATTCATCTGATAGGGCCTCTTCCTAACCGGGTGCACACCGTCCTTCAGCTTTATATTTATCTCCCCCAAGGAATGGTGAATGCATTTGATCTCATGGTACCAATGAAGGAATAAATCCTCAAATTTGCACAATAGATCAATGATCTTAAAGACTTCCTTCTCTAACCAGTAATCTCTAATAATAGCTTCCTTTGGTTCTTCTCTTGAACTGATGTTAACCTTATTTGTCTCTAAGGGCTCATGGTAGGCGTGCACACGAGTATCAACACTTTCCATTACCTTGTGTGTCCCTACAAAATGGATAACATACAAGCTTTCTGATTCCTCTCCATTAATCACATACACCAAATTTCATTTCTCCTTTTCAAAAAACATGTGCTCAAGATGTAACTCTTTTGTTTCCTCTACTTTTTCTTCAAAGTGCACCTCCAAACTTGTTCCACCTAGTAACTCCAATAGCTTATCTTCCACCATGGCATTATCCCCCATGGTAAGGAGCTTGATACCCTACAAGGCCTTATCAACTGATGGCTTGGTACTCTGATACTCAAAGGTTTGAATGAGGTCACCCATGAGCTCTTGCTAATTCCTTTTCTGGTGGAGTGTCTCCGAATGAATGTACCATGCACGCGCGCAACCCTACAATGTAGAATACAACTTATGCACCTAGAGGGATGGTGGAAAAGCTTCTACACCTTCTCTCCAGACATGTTCACACTCCTGATATGGAAAGAGGTGGGCTCCTTCCCATGGTAGTCCTTGATGGTGGTGGGCACGTTACTCCTAGAGAATCTGATAGAGAGAGAATTTTTACTTTATGCCATTCCAAAAGGCTCTCCTAATGTGTAGCCCACCACCGTGCCACTATGCTGAGCAAGACATAACTTAGCATCCCTCTCCATTCCTTCTCATCCTTCCACTGAGCTTCCACCTCCTACAGAAAGATCTCAGGGAAGGCTCCTCCTGAATACTTGGGCAACTCTTTTCCTCCTAGGTGCCGAACTATGTACACCTTTGTTACCTTGGTCACCAACCCTCTCAACTTCCATCCCATCAATTCATAAGTTCCCGCACCCAATTGTCACATGCTAGACTGGTGGTATCACTTACTGACTAAGCATCCTCAAACTAGATAACTCCGTTAGTAGGATGTATTATCTCTGGGTCCCTGATTGAGTGCACATATATCCTATCTAGAACTTCTTCCCCCAAAGGTTCAATATAGGGTGTCGACTTCCCATCAGCCAGGGGTATAATGACCCACTCCTCCTTGTTTTCAAAGCTGATGTACCCTTTGTTGAACCAAAGGTCCACATTATTCTTGTAACACCATGGGTGCCTAAGTAGCACTAGGAAATTGTCTTCCTCATGAGCACCAAGACTTCAAAGTCCCTAGTAAACTTAGCTCCCCTAGATAGTAATAGCTGCATCCTTTAAAACACCAATGGGCATCACCTTAGTCTTTTTTTCCATATACAACACATTCAAAGATGGTTGTAAGATAGGTATTCCCATCTGATGTCATGTATCCAAAGTTAGAACATTAACCTCTACTCCAGTTGTCAATGGGGATGTTACTAAGGATCCATCCATCTATAAATGAAATCAACATGATCTCCTTGTTATAGTCAAGGCTATGAGGGGGAAGGTTTACATGCAAGACCTACCTCTCGCACTCTCCTCCTCATGCGTGGTACCTTCTCTCTCAACCATGATCCTAGCAAGGGAATGATATTCTCTTGCCTTAGCATTTTACACACCTCCTTGACCTCATTTATGTCATCCTTTGGTGCCTCGACTCTCCTTCCTTATTCCTCCCTCCTAGATTTCTCCTTAGAAACTGTATTTCCCCTTATAAACTCTGAATGACAACCATAGTGTCTTGATACACCTCCTTCTGATGCGTAGGTCTGGATACTTTCCATGAACTACTTCCTCCCTTGAAACCAGGTTCTTCTGTCTTGGTATCTCTCTTGTGTGTGTGACTTCTACCCTTGTTGTTACCAAGACAGGCTCTAAACCTACATCCTGTGTTACTCGAGGCATCCACTGGGTGTCTACCTTCTTAATACTAACCATTGCAGTGCCCTTGTCTTTCTGGTGTTGTTGATTCATGTGCTCAAACAACTCCAGGAACTCCTCATACTTATGCTTCTTTCCGCACCACGAGCAATGCAACAGGTCTGGGCATTCACATTTGTAATGATCTATAGATCCACAATTGAAATAGGTTCCACATAGGAACTTAGTCCTTCCTCCTCCGTGGTTACCATGACCACATAATCCTCCTTGAAAACCTCTTCCACATGCACCTCCATTTGTGTGCTCCTCATAACGGCAATCCTCACCCTTAGAACTATTGACAATGTTGGTCTGGCACACCCCATGATCAATGGCCTCATGGATCTGATCAATGAGCCTACAGTCCTTAGTATCATGGGTTATAGAGGTGTAAATATTGCAGTAACAAGATACATTCTTCCAGATTACACGCTGCAGCAAGGGGCATCTACTCACATCATGGTCCCCATGAAAAATTTTAGAATCTACTGCCATGACGCATACTTTGTCCTCTGCGGGTAAAATTATCCTTAATGTGTCCCTCTACTTCATATCATGCACCACAAACCATCGCGAGTCTCATGGGCTGAGTTCGCAGACAAATTTTCCAACTGCTTGGCCATAGCAGCAATCTGAGCTTCTAGGAATGGTCTAAGGACCAGCATCAACACTATCAATAGCCTTGGTGTGTAGAGTAGCTTCCAATGCCTCACGTGGAGTCTCAGTAAAATTTTATGAGATAAGGCCCTTCTAAAAGGAGTGATCAACCCTCTCGACAAACCACCGAGCATGATGTGAAGGGTGAATATCATATGATAACTTAGACAAGTGAGTTTTAAATCATGCATCATACTCCTACACACTCTCTCTGTCATTCCTTGTTAAATATCCTTAAAAGCAACGATGCTCTTCTGCTCAAACTCAAGAATGTGGAATTCTACCAAGAATGTATTCTTTAAAGCAATATAGTCCACTCTTGTCGATGAGGGTCATATTTCCTATACCGAGAAATGATGTGCCCTTGCAACATGGTTGCAAACTGACTAGCCTTCTGTTCTAGGGTTGTGATACCCTTTACATGCCATAGCAGTTCACATTTGTGAACATGTTCCATAACATCCTCAATACCTCTATAATCGGGAAAATGTAGAGACATTTCAAAGAAAACTTGTGGGGGTGGTTGGGGCCTAAATCCTCCTAAGCTAGAGCCTTGGTTTCCACCTATGTTTCCTCTATTGCCTAATCCACCAGGTCCACTAGGTCCTAAACCACTAGATCCACCAGGCCCACTAGGTCCTGAACATCCAAATCCACCAAACCCACCGGCTCCTATTCCTCTTGAACCACCAGGACCCATTTACTAGGTCCATCGGTCCCGAACCACCGAGATCCACCGGACCCTCACCGAGGTCCTAAAGTGGTCGTGCCAAGGGTCCCTATAGTTCCACTGAGCTATGTTCCTATGGTCTACGACAATGCCCCACTGCCAATAGTATACCGTGTGCCACTCCTAGACATGAGACCAAAAGCTTGTGTGTCTATACCTTTCCCGAAAGTCCTAACATTGGATTGGTGTTTGCAGCCATAGAAGGCTCAAATGAGAAATTATACCTCCTGGGTGTAGACCAATCACTTCCAATGTAACCAACTAGACCGGCAATATTTTCCCCCTGATCTAGAAAACCAAGTGCTAGGGTCCAGTCACTAGGTGGGCTCAGATGCATGCTAACGATTCCTCTCTCTCCACGTGACAAACTCTCATCTAAAGTCAAGGGGTATCTCTTACGCGCTTGCCAAGATGGGGTCGCACATACTTCTCAGGTTCCACATCCTCTGCATGAACCTAAAATCCTTCCCATAATGTATGCCGCCATACATCCATCACACTTGTAACCTCACATTATCTAGCAATCTCTCTTTCACATGCTTCACCATACTTGATTCATTATTCCTCCCCATATTTCTCCGCCACAACATCTTCTATCTTCCTCCACCCTAGCTTCCTCGCCCAACGCTCATAATGGTTTAGCTGGCCATTGGGAATGCCTCTAAACTCATGATAACCATCAAGATCTTCATAGCCAGAGGGATAACTCGTTAGAATGATCCTCTGGCTCTCGCAGAAACTCAAAATAAGTAACCTCCCGATAGGAATGTGGAAATGGTGTACTCCAGAGTGTAGATAGCCACTACTCCTTTCCACCAATGATCCATAGCGTGGGTCCACATCAGATTTGTATCCTGCAGCCTTTGGTATTCTTCTTGGGTCCACACACATGATCCATAATGCCAACTTGATCTAGATGCATAGGTTGTGAGCCATTCATACAGTTCCACTGGGAAGCAACAGAAAAAAGTCTCATACAGATCATGGTAGAGGTCCAGTGCTAAATCTTCTACCCATCTACGTGCATCAAACTTAGGTCCAAGTCTTTGAATCTCTCGAGCAAATTCATCCTCTCAGTGCTCTTAAACCACAATTTAACACTTTACAAAGTTAACCTCTCTATCATTACTTACTACATAGATCATGATGCATGTTATTTCCCACTATAACTTTGAAAAGAGGTCCCAAAACAGAACCAAGATGTATTCATTTTTACCCCTATCACAAAAGAAAGGAACCCCATGCGCGCTTCGGCCTATCACCCAGCGAAAGTTGGGTGCTCACCCGAGGCATGCATGGGTGCTGAGTCTCTCTTTTATGTGAGTTTAGTGGGAAACATCATCTATGATTTTTGTTTAAAAGAATTTCAAATGGATTTAGGACATACAAGAACCATAGAGCTCAGAATAGCCTCTATATCCTTACACTCATTCCAGATAAAGTACTTTAATAGAATGTATAACATGTACCACTGGCATGAAGGAAACATACAAACATCCATAATTAACATAAAAGGAAAGAGAACTTATGAGAGAGAAGTATGCATCGAATCATTAATATATATATATATATATATATATATATATATATATATACACGAAACCTCATTACACCCATGGAGCCATTACAGAGGGTCACGAGAGAAGTAGACCACAATCATGCATTGCAATCGGACTAATGTAACTAAGCTTCCAAAAGAAAAATTACAATCCCCATTCCCAATACATCCTTTCCCAAATGAAATTACCCACTAGCAGAGTTCTTATAGTATTTCTACAAAGCTTTGCACACAATCTAAGTCTCTACATTTACTCTACAGGTGCTTGTATTTATAGATTTTCTGGACTGCCAACTCATCCTCCAACACCCTCAGATCCAATGCCAAGTGTTTGAATGTGGTCCTCTATGTGAGCATGCTCCTCCAAGCTTGAGCTTCCCACTTTATCCCATGATGTGCTTCTAGAAGATTCTAACACAGGCATGCTCCTTCTTGGGCCAACTTGTCGCCAAGATGGCATCTTATCCATGCGCAACCGGGTCATGATTTTCACTTGTTTTTCCCCAACATCCAATTTTTCTAAGTCCCTAACCCTTGGTTTTGTCCACGTGTGTTATGGACACCATGAGATTCCTTAAACCATTTTCTAAAACCCTACCTTGCGTGCTTTATCCTTACACACCTTTCTTAACTGGGACCTTGCACGCCTATGTGCCTTTTATACTTAGTCAATATTTTAGGTGCCCATCAATGAAGAATCAAGGTAAAGTTGAGAAGGCCGGGTTCTGCAACTATATGAGTTGCCCTATTTTGCAAGCCCAAGTAGTTATACAAGTGGTTGATGTCACACATACATAAAGACCACTTCTATTTTACATGACATAAAATGCGTATAACTCCTTAACTCATATAAATGTTCACTATCTGATTTGTGAAAGAGACTCCACAGATGACGACTTGGATGATAAAGACGCCATCAAGGAAATTGTGGAGGCCTATGACTACAAAAAGTGTTATCATTACTTTGATATCTCAGATATTCCCGACCCTCGCTATGAGAATTGTTGCACACTTAGTTACCAAGTTGAATCATCAAGAAAGGTGGACACATGTGAAAAAGGCATGGCTGAATGTATGCCGAATATTTCTGAAGGCACCATTTACAACTTATCCACCTATATTATAGATGAGATCGTTAGTAGCGCGTAGGAAGGAGAGAAGATATTTTTCGATAACATTCTCCTCACCATTGTGTTCTCAGAGATTAGAGTGCCCGATGGGATAGAGAAGTTCATATGGGAGTATCCAAAAGAAAATCCCTCACCCACAAAAATGTTTGAGAAATATACTTGTGAGACCATGACGGCCACTCACAAGATGTGCCTGGAAAAATGGTATAAGTAGATGTGCGATGCATTTGGGGTAGAGTGGAGGATACCTGAGCAATTTCCTGTTCTCTTATATGGGGGAGTGGAGTTTTTGTATATCAACATTTTTGTATTGGCCAATTCACCTTAATAGATAGGACTAAGAGTCCATGGTGTAAGCTACCGTTTTCTCTCACCACACAATACTTCCAAGTAGGGTTCAACCATTTTAAGGAGGCCAAGAGACTAAGGTTTGACCTTAGTGAGGTAGATCAAGACCACCACGAGCTATGCCAAAATCTCATATATCCAAATAATCTTGAATATGTGGAGAAATATGTCTCCCATGAAGTACAAATGATGAATCCTTTGACACTGCCAATCACCAGAAGGACTGTAGCAAGGGTATATTTACACATAAGGCCAAAGTTTGAGAAGGGTGCCTACCTAGAGAATGATGTCTCCATTTTAGAAGACCTCATAGGAAGAAATAATTTCATGCCAAAGAAGAGGGAGAGAGAAGAGGTGCAGGAGAAGAAGGCACCAAGTGTGAAAATAACAAAATATGTGGGCATGCCGGAAACAAGTGCAAATCCAATTAGTAATGTGCGTAGGAGGAAGTCCCCAGTAGAAGAAAGACCCCTAAGAAGAGGAGCTAGAGAAAGAGGATCCTCTCACACAAGGAGAATCACTAAGGAAGGATTTTCCAATTGAAGGGGAAGAAAAAGAAGAATCTTCTATACTTTGGAATCACCAATTAGCAATAAGAAAAAGGTGGAAGAGAAGTTTGACTCGGAGGAGAAAGATAGCCTAGAGTCCTACATAGGAAACAAGGATGATGACAATACCAAGGAAGCTCAAGACTATCCTATATATGAGGTACACAACTCGAGGATGAGGAAGATAAAGATAAGGATGATAAGGAGAAAGCAAATGCTCAAGGAAAAAGGGTGAGCGAAGAAGTAAACACAAGAGATCGGAGGACCCAAGGCCTCACCAAGGAACAAATAGAGGAGGCCGTAGAGAGAGAAGTGGCAGGTATTGTCAAAACATTAGTGGAATAAGCGAGAGCACATCATAGATGAAGTAGATTGAGGAAGAAATCATTGGAAATGAGTATGGCATCATGGTGGAGATCCTAGCCTAGCAGTGAGCTTTCCAAAGGCTACACGAACATGTGGGAAGAGTGTGGTGGTAGCCCAAGGACAAGGAATGGATTACATCAATGATCTAAGTAAGGTGATACACACATGCTTCCAGAGCACTGTTCCAATAGAACAACTCCTAGCAATACCCTCATTTGACATAGAAGGTGCATAGCCACGAACCAAGAAGATGTTATCTTAGGATTTTGAATCCCATGTTGATGAACCTAAGTTTGAAGTAAGCTAACGGACATCGATGAAGGTTCCAAAGATGAAAGGAGTAAATCCCTTGGTGAATTCTCAATAGTTGTTAGATGAGAAAGTCTATAATGCACTCAATAAGGTTTCAGTTGAGGTTGAGGCCATAATTTTTCGAAGGAATGATAGGGTGAGATTCCTAGAGGCAGAGTTAGAGAAGAAGGAGGAGGATCTTCTTGAGAAAAGTAAGGACCTAAAATAAGAAGAACTGATTAGCACACAATTAAGGCATGAACTAAAAGAGGAGAAGGAAAGGGTGCGTGAATTACACAAGAAAATTGAAATGATTATAGATGTTATTGTTTTAAAGCATCCTAACCTAGCGATGTCTAAGCAAAATATGTATCAACCTTGTAGTTCCTAGAGGATTTGATTTGCATCCTCACTATGGAGATGCAGATGCTCACCTTAGATTCCACAAAAGAAGAGTTGGCGCGCCAAGAGAGAGAAGAAAAGATGAAGGTTATAGGGATTATTTCTCAGTATACCAAACTCCTTACCAATGTGAAGGCCACCATGTAAGTTGTTGAAGCTACCTATGATAATTGTGCTGATAGAATAGAAAACATCCTGATTACTACACATGATACAAAAATTAAGGAGTTTTAGGAGAAGAATAAGGGGAACAGAGCAGAGTGGGATAGGATCTTGACCAAGGTGGAGAAGAAATCAGAGGCTATCGAGACCTTGCAGGGATCGATCAAAAACTAGTTGAAGGAATTATATCCCCAGATCACTCGTAAGATGGATGCCCTTGAGGATTTGGGAAAACAACTGGAAGGAATTTTTGAAATGATGAGTGCCAAGGGGGAAGGGATAAGCTTTGAGGAGGTAAGCACCCTAGTAGGTGACCTCTTTCAGCAAGCGTAGAGTGAGGTTAATGTCTGGGAGAAGCTAGAGGTAGATATAGGGAAGGATTTACCTCTCCTCCTTCAATAATGAACTTGTTCTCCTTCATTTCACCATTCTTTCATTATTTCTCCAAATTATTCATTTCTTCATCCTTTTCTTCCAACTATTCAAATCCCACCATTCATCAAGAGAAGTGTTTATGAGGAATGAGAACAGGAATAGTGTGGGGTGATGTTGGGCCTCAGAATATTAGCTAAGTACAAGAAAGCACGTGGGCGCGGGGACCTATATGAAGAAGGGAAAGCAAGGTAAAGGACTGCAGGGTAAAGGCACATAGGATAGGGTTTTAGAAGGGTTTATCAGAATCTAAGGTGCACACATAAGGAAAAGGAAAGGGTTTCAGGAATTAGCTATATTTGGCGTTCCTAGCAGCACATGAGAAAAGCATGACCCGACTAAGCATGCGGAGTGGATAAGGTGCTAGCCTAACAACTTGATGGTCAAGGAAGGAATATTTCATACAATGGAATAATCAAGAAATTCATCATTACATAAAGTGGAGAGTTCAGATGGGAAGAAGAATTCTCTATTAAAGGACCACAATGGACAATCGAAACTGATCTATTACTTCGAAGGCATGGTGGTGGATGTTAAAGCTATATATAGATATTTTTGGGTATAAGGAAAGGAGGTCGACTTATTTAGAAGAGGTATTATGAGAAAAGTGTGTGGTCACCGCATCACATAGAAATTAAAGAGTGAATCTCTACGCGTAAATTGGGATGGGTTTTAAGGATTATCATTAGGAAGGTTATAGGAGAGATGACATATCTAGAGGGATGGGTCTATGAACATCTTTAACTGGAAAGCATAGTTTAGGATTATAATGTATAAGTCTTATCTGCATTAAGACATTTGGTCTCTAATGACCTTGAGGAATGTAATGTGGTTACTAAAAAGAGAGTAATATGAACATATGGCCTTCTTTTAAAATATATACATTGTTCATGGGTATAAACCCTAGTTCCTTTTCTTTGTATTATCATATCGATTATTTGTTTGATATTTTACTTGTTATATAAATGGGTGCATTTATATAGTAACTCATCCTAAGACCCTAAGAATGAAATGATGTTTCTTTCCCTTCTTGCATCTAAGCTTCTGTCAGTAGGGGATTTATTTTCATAAAAATCACATAAAAGAGGGTCTCGGTGCCTGTGCGTGCCTCGGTGTGAGTGCCTAGCACTCACCGGTGATAGGCCGATACACATGGGATTAAACTATTGTTTCTAAGGACATAAAAATGACTATAATATCTTCCTATAAATTACATTTACCTTGCATATTTTTAGTGTATTTTCCATGAACTATGAAGATTATCATCCCAAACATCATTCTAGTTTAAGTTTTCAACATATTATTTGAAAATGATGCTTGTGATCACATACAACACTCTTCAAAGGGCTCTCTGTATGATGTATCAAAATTTTTAAATGCTCATGTAAAAATTCTTTTGAATGAGCATTACATTTTTGGTTGTATTTGATCTCATATTAAGGTTACAACTAGTGTGAGGGTTTTAAAATTAATATCTCCCTCTCTCTTTCAAGCCACCTATCATGTTCTCCCACCTTGGTTTAGGTAGAGCCATAAATTAGTAGGATAAAACCATGTCTCCATTCACGTACCTCCCTATAATTCCCATAAGGCATGGTCAAGAGAAACAAATAGATCCATCCCCAACTACAAAATGACATATCAAAAGTCTATCTTTTCTCCTCGTCCCCTCTTCATCTTTTCCTTATTTGGGGTGTTAGATCGCAAACCAACATAGGGAACACAATTAAATGCTAACATCTCCACTATGAGAGTACGGGAGGGGTTTTACACATCATTTTAAAGCATATTTATTAAATTTTTCAAGGTCTTTGAAGGTAAATTTTTATATGAAACTCTAGTGTTTAACTCGCAACTAGAGGACTAATTTTCCAAATTTACTTGTCTAAGTTTTAATTCATCTCAAGTCACATTTTGTGGGAAAGGTTAACAATACAATACAATCATTATCATTTTGCATAAACCATTTAAATTTTAATGTTTCAAGCACTAAAATTCATCTTATTTAACCAAAACATACTCATCACTTGATTTTAATTTTTGATACAATTATGAAGAAAACTAAATATACGATAATCATGCTAGAAAGAGAGATAAAACCATTCTGGGAGGAAAAAGGAAGTGTAGGAGGTAATCTAGATCTACATAGGATGGAGATTTGTTTACCAAATGCCAACTGAAATTCTCAACTATTATTACCCATGTATTTTTCCATATGCCAAGTCACCAAGTGCATTGATAGGTGAGTTCACAAATAATTTCAAAGTGAGATTTTCAACTCACCATGGGACCAATTTACGTGGGTTGAAGTTCGAAATGAAGGTGATCTTATACTTCTAGAGTTCCAACTGATCTCATTTTCACATTGTCATCGAGCTCATATAATTGATGAGTCACAATATTTTGCAAATTTACCAAATTTCCAAATCAAGTTGTGTGATTGTATGGAAAGTTGAGACACCTCACCGCATGGTATATTTGAGACATGGAATGAGTCACACATTTTCAATACATTCACCTACTCAACACTCCAAATTCATTACCAATGATACCATGTATTTTTACCAACTTAATATTGCAAAACATTCAAGCCAAGTCATATTTTCATGGAGCGCATTCCATTCCACATTTACTAAGAGAATAATAAATCAACTACCAAATCACATGCCATACATTATTTCCCAACAAACATAACACATGCCATATTCAATTCAAATCATTTTATGGTCTTTTGACTTGCCAAAAATGGCTTCCATGGAAACTCACGGTGAAAACAATGAAAACACAATTCTTTTTGGCATTTTCCACCATAATTTGTTTTGGCACACATGTATAAGAGTGATGTTGTAACAAAAATTAGGAAAATCCCCAAAAAAATTCAATTCATTACAAAATAATCATCCCATTTCTTCATCCAATGAAAAACCACTCCATTTATCTACTCATATCTCCGCATAAACATGAGTATACCGAGAAGGTGAGCCATCTAAATTTGAGTGAGTATAGAGGAGTTGTTTAGAGTTTTCTAGGATTTCAAGGAATGAGAGGATGCAATTGTAATTTTGAGGGTGAAATCATATCCATTGGTTCTTTCCCTATGGCATCCTAAAATCACACCACTAACACTTGAAAAAAAGAATTTTATTTTTAGTATGTCAAGATGGATGCCCATACCCTTCTATACAAATATTTCGCATAGGTTGGAGGTACGTTGGTAAAGTGGATGGTATAAATTGGGAACAAATAGAATTAATTGGGAAAAATAACTATTTTTAATCATGCAATACAACTATCATCTAACGCCAATATAAATTTCATAACATTACCAAATAATAAATCCATCTACCTCCATTAAATTGATGAGATATTTTTTCTCTTATGTTTATTTTATTTATTAGTTATAGTTATTTTAAAATATAATTTTTAAAAATTATTTTAATCATTTATTGTTATTGTTATTATTATAATGATCGTATAATCATGAATTTCAGTGACCGTCAAATATATCCTTCAGGATGAGATTGACATGATGAAAATAAATGGGAGGAATCTTCATAAGTGAGACATTATAGCTTGGTTAATGTCTAATGACCACCAAAAGTTACCAATAAACATGACAAAGAACTATGAAGGGGCTTAAGTTCCCTTTCACAATGAAGGCTAAAATTGTTTATAAAAGAAAATTCATTTTCATAATAGCATTTAATCACATGTTAATCAACCGGTACATGCGAAGCCACACTAACACACCAATTTTGGGGTTTCATGACACATTATTTTATAAAAATTAACCCACATCATCTCTAACTAGGTACAATAAGTCATAATGCTACATTTATTAGAGCATGACATTTGAAACAACACCCAAACTCAACTCGCCACTTTGTCGTTATAAAAATTATTACGTAAAAATGATGTAAAAGAGTGATCAAAGGTATAAAACCCAAAATGTGTAAAAATACACCCATGGTAATTTCTAGTGCTAGATGACACATAAATAATTTCAATTTATCATTTGGTGATAAGGATCTACAAAGAGTTGACTCGTTAGTTTTGATTAAAAGCATTCTAAATGAACTAGTTAAAAATTTGATGACCTTAGAAAAGGTTGATGAGTAGGTGTGGTGGGATGGGAATCGCATCTCCCTCCTCTTATAAGAGGATCATCCTTGACGTGACATAAAACCAGGATATGAAGGGGGTACTCATGAGAAAGGGGAAATAAACACCGAATCTAGTCAACAATGAAAATGATCATGTCATTAAAACACAACCACAAGGGAACAAAAATAAAATAAAATTTCTCTCGAATTAATTATGTTCTATGAAGATTGGTAGTTATTTTATGTTATTACTCATTTATATATTTTTCTTTATACCATTTCTTTGATTTATTAATAATATTATCTTCATTGATTATAAATTAAATTTTAAATTTCTAATAGGTTTCTCAAGAACACATGGCAACATAACATCATACCAGGCCCAAACCATAAAGAGACTAATTTCACAAGGTACCTCAGTAACACATTTTCATGACTGTAACTCAAAAGAAGACTACCAACTCAATGATGGGAAGAAAAGTATAACCCACACATCATAGTACCTAATATACATGCCCCTAATATAGAAAATATACATAACATGTGATTAATATAACCATAAAGGATTACACTAATATGTATGCAATATCTTTTCATATGAATTTGTTAGAATTTTAGGATTCTAATAAATATGGATTTAATCAAATTACATATTACATAATGTTACAATAAATATTTAAATAAAGATTACATCATAACATAAGTAAATAAAGAAATACTTACAGGAAATAAATAACACAGGTGACACAGTATTTATAGTGGAAAACCCCAATAGGGTAAAAACCACTTTGAAAATAACCTTTTACTTTAAAGAACTTATTTTACATCTAGTAAGATCACCTCCTCCTATAAAAACCCTATTTACCAAGGGTAAAACCAAATCCCTTGATTTTCACACCTTTGATATATTTCCCGAATATATCAAATGAGGACCTAAAGTCCTTTTTATATAAGGTGATTGGCATATGTCTCCCGACCCACCTTTTCAACCTTAAATGGTTGACACATATACCTAGGTTTATAATATTTAATATTAGAAATATATTCATTTCATGATAATAAATATTTAACCTAAAGTATAAACCTAGGTTAGCATATTTAATAATAGAAATATAAATATTTCATATTATTACATATTAACATATATATTAGTTATGGACCCATATACATTAAGGGTTGGCCAGACCACTTACTCATTATGTTCCAACAACATTAAAAATACAATTGTATCCACATAGTTTCAAGATAAAATCAAATATCAAAAGTCATCAATGAGGAACATTAAGCCTCAATCATCACAATATATAACATAAGACTCACATGAGTAACTCATGAATCAAGTGATATATCATATATACAAACTCCATATGCTTCCCAAAATATAAAAAATTATCATAGTACCAAAATAAGTTAGGTTAATCCTTGGACATTAAATCATAGAGCCCCATCACCTAAAAACCAAATGTGTAACAACATGCAACCCCAAGTAATATAGTCCTACAACCTCTATGATTACTCAGTACTCCATAAAAGGTATATATTAGGTTGATGGAAAATGTATAATTAAATACAACATGGTAGAAACAATTCATTCAAACACTTCACCAAGTCCACACTAGACAACAGATAGCCAAGTAGCATCAAAATTCATAAATATTCAAGTTTTAAAAAGTAGGAAATATCGATATAAATAGAAAATAAATGGGTAAGTAGTCACATTCAAACAACAAAAATATTATAAAAAAAAAAAAAAAAGCCTCAAATCTTAGCAATAAATTAATTAATTTTTTTTGATTCCATGTGTAACTAAGTTTAAAAATAAAATATGTATGAAATGATCCACATCACAAAGCCCTATAGTATCCTCTAAAGAGGCTGCTCTTGGGGTACTATCTCATCGAGCACACATCTCGACATGAAGAATACTCTTGGGATATACAAATTGTTAGAACCCAAATAAGTCTTCCTTGTTTTTGGCTATATTTGGATTATTAAGTAGATTTTTTGAACAAGATGGATCAATATGGGGATAATTTCCATAAGCTGATTTGGTAATGTGAAATTGGGATTTCTGGTATACTTAGTAAGAATTCAAGGGTAATAATTGTATATTACCCCGGATCCCGGAAGCTTGATATCTCTGAAGATGATTGAGGGAAAATCATTCCCCCTCTCCCGAGATGATGCCTTTGGATGGTCATTCTCGAATAATGTACAATTTGGGGGCTCCGATCTGTTTGTGCAAATAGTTGTCCTGGACCCGGCTGTTCATGTGGAATTGATAAAGAAAAGGGGATTGATGGTGCACAACTTATAAAGGAATGAGAAGAATGGTTATGACTTTCTTTCCTTCTAATGACATATGCAGTTAAGTGCAATATATTAAAACATGAAATGGTAATTGAAAAATCTACTTTTAAGGTGTTCTTATTAACAAAAAGAGAAAACATAAAGTGCAAGAGGATGTATGAATGAATGATAGTCACACATGCACAAAAGGAAATTTCAAGGCATTGTTTACAGTAAAAAAATGGGGATTCTATTTATGGGGCCCCAACCCTTCGCTATATAATATTGCTCGAACAAAATAATATAACTAAATACATATTGTTAGTGCATTTGTATGGTGGCAGTAGGTTCAGGTCTCCATCCCATCAGGAATGCAAGGAACACCCTTTAGAAGTTGGTCTCGACACTTGATGAAGTCTTCATGGGCCTCTGCTCTAAATACAAATTAAATAGCCCCTACCAAACCCTTGGACATCCTCATTTCACGTAGCACAACACTGCTCATCCTCGACCCATTCAAAATTTCCACCAATTCCTTCCTTTGCTCAGGTGTTTTTTCCCATTCGGGAAAAGCTAGTCCACTTTGGTAATTTGATTTGGAAGGAAAACCTTTGGTTTGGTGTAACATCCACTTTGTTACTTCTCATCCAATTTTTTTGTAAATTTATGCATATGATTTCAATACCCATATATTTATATCTACATAAACCTTAGTGTAATCCATTTCCGATAACTGTTATGAACCATGTGCAGTTGTATGAGAGAATATTGAACTTGCTCGTTCTCCCTCAATGCTCTGTACGAGCCTATACATCAAATTTATCCTTGGTTCTCCTTTACAGGACATGATATATAAGTGAATACTCCTAAGTGTCTACCTGGGTTCCAAATATGAATTCCCCAGGTATTTGAAAACTTAGATTAAAGGGAAATCTCGACTGTGTAATTAGAATCTTACACCACTTTTCACAAATTTTCTGAGTCATGTAAGCCATGCTCAATTCCACGATGGCACACTCATCATTAGGAAATTTTTTGTTTCACCTTAATCACTTATTCAGTCATATGGATTCAAAAAGTAGATGTTGTAAACAACTACAAGTCTTGAACAAGGTACAAATCTAGTTTAACCCACGCAAATACGTACCTCTATGTCATTCTATGATGCCTATGGGAAAGTGTCTTCGTAACAATTCACCTTGCTACCAGAACCACTTCCCTTCCCGTAGCCATCATAATTTGATATAAGGTGCGTACTCAAGGTCAAATTTGTGTTTTTAACTCTATCAAGGTTTGTACTTATTTCAATTCCCTACTGCAATCTAGACTCTTGAAGAGGCAACTCCACACAACTACTAAGCAACAATATCCAAATAATGACAGTTGTCCTTACAAGGATACGACTGTGTAGTGGATGTAGTGAGTTAGCTCACCAAGCATTTTGTATTAGAGCAGGGTATCTTTCTTTTATTTTTAACATAAATTTAAAACCATAACAAGATATTCCATGTCTCGTGACTATTCCTCCTCGAGTGAGTCACTCTATGGTCTTATGACTATTCCTCCTCGAATGAGTCACTCTATGGTCTTGTGACTATTCCTCCTCGAATGAGTCACCATCAAGGTCTTACCGCAGTTAGCTTCAAGAGTATTAAGTTCTTTCAAACTATCTTAATTACCTTAATAGATTACAAGCTAGAGACAACCATAAATGGAATCGAAGCAATAATTGTTTTAAGTTCATTATTGCCGATTAGTTACTTTCTTTGCTTAACCAATAAGCCTATGTTTCTTACCAAAGTATTTTCATTATATATCACTGATATAACTATATCACCTTAGGGCAGCTTTGGTATTATATTTCTATATTCCTTACAAATGTAGAAGGTGCAATCACTTATCATTGGAAGGTATAAGGATGTATCATCCTTCTATTGAATTCCTCGTACACATGAGGATATCTAACCTTCCTTCCTAAGTACAACATATTTCTTATTTTATGCTTAACTGTAATCATTCAATTGAGCATACTTATTATAAATTGTTTATTGATACTTGTGATAAGTTCATAGCATGTAAGTATTTCCTTAGGATTCAACACCTAAGAATTACCCACCCTTAAGGGATTCTCCCCTTTATTTTAACTTAAATCATAAGATCTCATCTAAGATATCATCATGGTTCCTTTTAATCCTTGTCATTAAAAGAACCTGATTTATTTTAATCCTTGATTAGTTTTCACTCTTGATTAGGAAACCTTGCATTTCCAAGTCGCCTATGCATGATGAATCAAAATTCAATGCCCAATAAAATAAGGGCTTACCAAGAAATGATATACTTCAGATTTTTAGAACAAAACAATGTCCTTATCTAGGAATTAAGAAGAATAAACATATATACGATGGAAATCCACATAATCACATTGGAATACTTTTCCTTTGATAATTATCTGATCCATTAAACTATAGTATTACCAACAGTTAATCAGTAGCCATAATAATGAAGTAAACTTTGTTACACATAGCAATCTGACTCATCGATGCTTTGTCACAACATGACTCATATTAGACCTATAATATGATTTTAATATCTATCTCAACTATATACGTCTTTCTCATTAAGGATATAATATTTCATTTTTCAATCCCACATAGGAAAATTTACCACTTATCTTGGCAATATAAAATCTCGTATTACTAATATCCTCAAGTGATATTCATTATTATTGAACCATTCTAATTTATAGATAGATGTATAGTCATGATGCAGACCAATTAGTACTATCACCCTGACTTACTAATTCATTCATTGAACCCTCATCATGATGACAACAATCAAAATTATAGTAAACACTCATTCCTTTGAATTCCTTCAATAATCATTAACGTTGTTATTTCATAGCATAAAGCAAGATTTAGTAGAGATCAAAACATTCATCTTTCATTGATTACCATCTATACAATTACAACCAAGTATCTAAATCATGCCTGTTGTAATAACATGACAAATCAGTGATAAATCAATAGTTTTCAATTCTAGAAGCAGTATTTTTCGGTCATAATGATAACTTTTCAACTTTTGTCTTCCTTCCAACTTATAGAACTTCATCTCGCAAAGCATGTTAGCACTCGTCACCATAGAAACCGAGCATGAAAAATATTTATCCCATGCCTAATAGTTAATGCCATTGATCATTTAAGTAAATGAAAATTTGCATTACAATAATTCATATAATCTCCATAAAAGGACAAGTTAGTAATAACACATAACAAATCAATTATTCATTCATCAAACAACTAATAACTCATATAGGAATAAGAGGTAAAACATAGAATCCATTCAGCTTACCCCTTTCCATACTTTATTATCTTAGGTATTTGAAGTAACTATGTTTACCTTTTATGTTGTTCAAGTAAATCATATAGTTATATTCATATTCACTTATTTCATAACTTACTCTACATCCAAGTAAGTTATAAGATTACTGATTTCCTTATTTCCTAACTCTCTCTACTAAATTAGTACTCCATACAAGTAAGTTCCGATTTACTTACTTCATAACTTATCCTATAGTACAAGTAGACCATGAGAGTAGTACAAATTTAATCAGGCCACATATTGCTAACCACCCAGGTGCTTGCTACTAATTTACAAAAAATATCCATTATCAGACAAGTACTAAATATCTAACAATTCCAGAAGGTTTTGAAAAATAAGTTAATTAGATTAAAGGATGATTCATATCCGTTGGTTCAAATTGAAAGTAGCTCCCTTACTTTTAGCCACAAAACTCAATATGACTAGTTTGGTAACTTCAAAAGTCATAATATTATGTTAGATATATGTATCACATAATAATTAAATATAAACACAAAATTGTGAACTAGCTCCCCATATCCATATTACAAAATCTATTAGCATAGTAAGATATTATGGAAAAACATGGATTTACAAAGTTTCCCATTAACCCCAAGACGTTTGTGAACTTTCTCTTCCAAGGAGCAAAAAATACTGCTATCCCTTAGGGTTCTCAACCCCAAAGTAAAATTTATGAGAGCATGTTTTCCAAACACTTATCACGTCATAATGAATGGTGAGTAGGACCCCTTTTATTCATTCTAACCTATTTCCCACCGATAGAGACAACTATCTCTGAGGTCGGTTTAAGGACATCAAATATCACAAAATTACAAAACAAGGCTCATGATGCCAAGCTCCTAATCAATTCATAATTGAATCATGGTTTTGATTTCTTAAAATCTTATCAACATATTTTTAAACACTTTAAATCATAGTACAACCATATCCGTGATCCATATGGTAAGTCATTGTAGGAGTTCCTTCCTCTCCAAACACTTATCAAACAATCTTCGATAAAGACCTAGGATCAGGAATTCAACATATTCCCTTACCAAAGGATTATTTTAACCATAAAAATGTAAATACATACCCATCCATGTACTGGATATAAAATTATTTATAGTAATGGAAATAAATCATTAACTCACATTACCAAGGTGTATTCACTGGTGGTAAACAGTTTAGCTACAACTCATTTATTAATATCTATTGTAAATCTATTTATATCCTTGACTCTAAAAGCTCAGTAAATCAATAACCGAGGTTCCACATATATTTTGTTTCATAGTTTCATTCACCATCATACATTAATCAGGCTATTGACGGTAATACCCAAATTCATGTATTCACCACGTTTCCCAACAGGGTTCTGTTGGCCATCCAAAATGTGCACACCCGACATACCCAAATACTACCTTTTAATTATAAGTAGTTACATAATATTTCAGGAGATTTTCTTAACCATTACCACAGTCCTAGCAACAGATCTATTTAGCTACAACTAGAGCTAACAATACAAGAATTCACATGACCAAGGGTGAATACGCAGAAGGATTTCTATAAACTACAACACGTTTAATATTATCAGGTAACTCTATTACATACCTGACATAACTATTGGAATAATTTAGCAACCCAAAAACCCAAATCATTTTAACTTTCAAAACTTATGCAAGGAATTTCATTTACATAAATTTGTAATGGAACAAACTACTAGAGAAGGGAAAGAGATTTATCATGCCTGGAAAATGTTATCAATCGATTCACCCAAAACGATTTGGGTGAGCATTTCTTCCAAAGAAATCATCTCACAAGATCTCGCACAAAAAGGTGACCAAATCTACTCACAGCTCCCAAAATAATCCCAAAATATGTATTTAACACAAGTCGATGACCTCATAATAGATTTATACTTGCATGTAAAATACTGGAGCTGGAGCTTGAGTCTCCTCTCAAAAATTTCCAGAGTTTGACTACAGTTATCCTCATTTCCACTTAACTTCTCAAACCAAAAACAAGAATGATCAAATGGTGAGAATGTGGTTAGCTTCTCCAAGAAGCTTCATTGTTTCCAATGAAGTAAATGCACACTTAATGCATTTAAGAATGTAGTGCCTTGTTGGCAGTTTTAAAACTACTCCATTGTTGCCAAATTTATCCCCTAAATTTATTGGGGTTTTAAATATAAAATATTTTCTTTGTTTTGCATCAGAAATCTAATAATACTCAAGGCATAGTCAACATTTAACATGGAACAAAGAATTTTAAATCAAGTATACTCGGATAATGACTATGTCCTCTTAACTCTTAAGTTTCTACCAATTATGACATGCATGAAGTCTATGCAAGGTCAAGGCTTAATTGAAACATAAGTTTTAGTAATGCATGGGTCTAAAATGACCAATTTTAATATTTACAATAATCGATCAAACTTACCCAAAACTGCATGTCTTATATCCCAAGTAAATTTCAAGTCCATGTTCTGAGATTGGAATAATTCCAAGAATAACAATTCACTTAGTGGTCTTGGTTGACCAATGATTTAAATAAGAATAAAATGTTTCCATTTTAGGTTTATCAATATTTAGGCTAACAAAATCAATTGCCAAACCAACTTTCACACAAAGCTATATCAGTATTCATTTATAAATTCATCCTTTCCTAATTTAACGATAGTTGAATGGGTTGCAACATCGTTGAACCACTAGAAAAATAATGATAATTCGAGACAGATGAACCATACACAATATTTTTACACTTGATGTACTAGATCACTCATGTAGTATTTACATACAAGGGCTATAGCTTTCCTCCCAAGAGTGGTCATCCAATTAGCATTAACCTTGTTTCTTGCTAACATAACACTTTGTTAGCAAAGAGTAATTCTAGTCATCCTTAATAATTCAATACTCAAAAATAATAGAAGTTATCATTTTCAATCATCACAAACAACAATCAATAAAGATATCAATTTACATCAAGTTGTCTTCTACGACAAGGTAGGTGGCCATTAGCCATTGATGAAAAACCATGTTTACATAAATCAATAAAGTTCAGCAAAGAGATAACAACATCACACTGCCAACTTCATATTTTATTCACGTAAGTATTCTTTACGTTCCTACCAGAAACAAAGGTAAGATGAGAATGTCAAGTTAATTAAGGGTGTTACTGCTAGGCAATAAGTGATGTCAAGTGGTTGCATGTGTAATTACATGTATGTGTGTATACCCTTCCAAGGACATACATCCATGCATGTAATTATACACATATCTACGTAACGAGGCTTATTGTCTCACCCTCGACATTCCTTCAATATCACGACACAATTTCCAAACATGAAAAACAAAAATCTAGGGGTATTACATACCTACCCCCTTAATGAATTATCATCCCGATGATTTCTCCTAATAGTCAAAATTGAATAGTCATATATAGGTTACATCAATAATCCATTAAATAACCATTCATCATTTATCATTAGAGTTATAATTTCTCAGATATGAAATTCATATGTATTGGCTTTTAACAGACTTTTAATGGAAAACCAGTCATTAAATTATAATTTCATTCAAAATTCTTATCCTTTACTGGACATTCGTATCATTCAACAATTGAATAAATCGAAAACAAGTTTTTATAATCAAACCAACAACAAACTACTATTTTTGTTTCTTTACTAACTTGTTTTTCCAGTTTTTATATAAGTCAAGAGTCCACTCTATTTAACAAGAGGAGTCATTTCTCATCATATCAATTTAAGAAGGTGTAAAAAAGAATTATCATCTTGTAACATTCCCATTTTAAGACTTTAGAAACAAGGAAATTTTTATTTATTTATTTATGTTTATAGTGTTCATTGTTTTTAATAAAGCATTATTTAGAACAAACATTCCCGCCAATCAAATTCAATGGATAACGATATGCAATCGTAATGACTCGGTGATTCACCTATCTATCCATTCCATAACTCGTAAGCTACCGATCTATTTATGTTAAGTTATGTATCGAATACATATCATATATTTTGTCATCTTACCCTACACTGGTACCGAATGATCTATTTAAAGAACATATTAGAATATCTGCTACCAATATTCATTTGATATCATGTTGTTATAAACTTGGTGACATAGGACAACACAACCATTAGTTTGTGATACTTTGGCCAAATATTTATAACATACTATATATGTCACTATTCCTAGACGACATACTCATCATATTGGAATACGTCCTTCACCTCACTCCTCAATTATCATGATTGGTATTTACTAACTACCATCAGTCCACTTGTTCTAGGTTTAACCCTAGCCCTAGATAGGAACATAACCTATTATAGGAAGACGCTCACAATGGCTTAGGGTAAATGGGCATACTTAGTTGACCTAAGTCAACCAGATGTGCCAACGTACCTTGAGCCATTGGAAGCTAATTCATATCCTAAATATTCTCCTATCCAGTCCTAGAGGGAAACTAAGTTCAATTCCAAGTTCCTATCGGGTGTAGATCTAGATGATCAATGTGGAAGGGTGATGCCACATGTCAAATACAACATTGTATTCTCAAGAAGACCCAATCCTTCTTGAAAGTATATCCTCGCAGCTTGGTGTGTGCAAACATCCTACGAGAAAATGCCCCATCAAGATGTACATACCCCGAGGGGATTGTAAATACATTGTTAGTCTAAATTATTTCTTGATTTTAGTAACCTTGCCAAACCCTAATCCAACACTCAATAAGTTCTTTCCTAAATTTTCTTCATTTAGTCCCTGAAGAACTTCATTTATACTTATGGTTGTTGTTAATGTTAGATTTATCATTTACACTTGCCAATTAACCACAACCAAACAACGTTATCAAGTTTTGTTTTAAAAATACAATAACTTTTAGATAGGTTCAACGTCTGAATATATCCAATTAAGGTAGACTTCATACCAAATGAAGTCTAATAAATTGTAATCATATTTTCAAACCTTTTTGGTTTATATTCAATTAAGAAAGAGAAAGAGTCTTTATCTTCATGTTTAAGTGTTAGGGTATATCCTACCCAATATCCACATTTCTTAATGTATGTTCAACACACATTACATTACTATATAATAGAGTTTAGATAAAGAACATCATATTCTACAGCTTAACAAGCTGCATTTTGATTAGGGAAATTGAACTAAATCCCTTTATCCAACTTATCAAAGGATAACCAATTAAGCATAAAATAATATGAAGAATATCAACAAGATAGAAATCCATCTTTTTCATACAAATACAAGATAATTTACACAACCAATACAAGTAAATTCTCATCTTTCAATTCATATTTATAACTTATACATTTACAAGCCTTATGCATTTTAGGCATACTGCATAACAACCGCCTTCATTAAAAAGAATACTACTTTTATTTTCCAATACAATCTCAAGAACAAATCAGAATTCTTCACATGAATCAAATTTAAATCAGCCAATGCATCATATAATTTTTGCCTTCTTTTATCACTTACGAGGTCCATCTACAAAAATTGCTAGCATGGGTCATTTCAATGAACTGAGCATGATAAGCACTAAGCCTTAAAACGAAGTGCATTCCAATAATTGTTCCATTAAAACAACTCTGCTTTAATGAGACAATTATTACATCATAAATATCAATATAAGTAATAGCAAACGAAAAGAAGTACATTTAACCAATTTGAATTCACTTCCAAGAGAAGAATAATATAATCCACAACATCTACCTTACAAAATTAAAGTTTAATTGATCCTAACAATTACCTTTAAACAACAAAGAAAGGGTTTACAACATAGTTCACATTGAGATGATACATCTAGCTCCTAAGCAAGGAAGAAGGATATCCATTCCAAACTATGCTCAACACAAAAATATCTGAAAATAGATACAAGTTCATAACATGAATTTAATTGTTTCGTTTAAAGGACAACTACCTTTAAATGCAACATTTCAGATTTTTAAACAGAACAAAATCCCATATCAATCTTAAGAAGGAATATAGAGTTTAAACAGTCTTACAACAAGATTGTATTTTTGTTCAACAAAACTGAAACAACAAATCTCTTCCTTCATCACTTTAACAAATGATATGAACAAGGAAGGCTAAACAGGTATAATAAATCTCCATCTTGCAAGAGAACTAATAACAAAAGGGTTCAATCAAATGAACTAATCCCTACCAGTTAGAAAGGGAATCTTATCAAAATTTGACTCAATATTCTAATTTATTCTCCAAACTTAACAAAAAATTCCCATCTCTAATCCAAACAATAAGCTCATACACTAGTTCCCAAGGAGAAAACAAAACCAACTTAATGCAAAGAAATGTACAACAGTTCCCCTTACAATCCTTGTCATTACAAGCATGAGTTCCAAATTTAGTTTAGAACAACATACAGTAAAGTTTTAAAATAGCACTGTCCTAAAAGGGTTCCCAATTTCCTTCTTCTTTTAAAAGACTCAAGCATTCACTTATTGATCCCAACAAGATTAGAAAACCTGAAACTTTAAACTAAACCAGTTCAAGAGTATGCTTGAACTCAAAACTAAAGTTCCTTTACATGCCTCCACAACATTGTATTAGTCGTGGGTGATTCATAATTCTATTAGAACTATAAAATGAAATCAGACTTGAACAGATCTAAGTATTCTACCTCCACTACTATTTCTAAGCACTGGTACAAACTTGTTTAAAAGAATTCCAAATTCTTCTATCAAATGAAAGCATTTCCAATTAAATCTCCAAGAGATGTTCAAACAGCTCAGTCATACTACTTACCCAGAATTACCGGGAGTAATCAGTTTGCATTAAAGGAGTTATAAACTCTCAACTAAAAATACAATTTAAAACCAACTCACAAATACCGAATAGAGCTAACATGTCATTCAACTAAAAATTCCAAACACTATGTATCAAATTACATGTATAGTTCCGAATCACAAAGTTTCAAATGTGAGCACTGATATATACAAATGTTATGAGACAAGTCAAAATATAACACAAAAACCTTAACCAGTTTATAGCGTAAACAAGAAACCTTAATTCGACTTCAAAATGAAACACAAGTTTCTCACAGAGTAGTTTAGAACTAATCAAATAGATATTCACATGTTCAGGGCAACCACAAATTCCCATTCCAGTTTGATATCAAACAAAGAGAACTCACACTAGCTCAAAACACGAGCTCCTACTAGAGTTCATAACTAATCAAAATACTATTACTATGTAAAATTACAAACTTCCATTAACATTCTAGATTAACACAAGAATAAACACGAGTACAAAGGTACATATGGACTTAAAACAATAGTCCAAGATTACTCGAGAATCCAAACACTATTCAAAGTGACAAGAATCTCTAATCCAAATCCTTAACAAAACACTATCCTTGAATCAAGCTTAACTACACACGAACTTGAATACAGGGTCAAACAAAACACCATCTCAACACAAGCTCAAGTTCAAACAAAACACGAGCTCAACTGCAAGCTCTAGCTCAAACAACATGAACCCGAATACAGGCTCTAGCTCAAACAAAAGATGAGCTCAACTACAAGCTTTAGCTCAAACAAAGATGAGCTCAACAACAAGCTTTAGCTCAAAAAGACAAGCTCTAAGAAATATCAGACAGGATTCAAGTTCCCAAAACCCAAAACCAAAATAAACAAAGAACGAAGGTCGGCTTAAAAACACTTCTTTGAATTTTGGTTCAAAAATGATAAGCAAAGTTACAAAGAATAAGTTTCTCATGCCTATCACACTAAATAGCACATACCAAGATAGTTTCAAACACATATCAATCATTTTCCAAGGATTCATACCCAAATTTTCAAAGATTACAAAACCCAGCAAGAAAATAACTAGATAAAACATGCAAGCTAAGAATCTCATAAGAGCGAGTCATTTTAATGAATCATTTAGAAGAAAGCAAGAGATCTTACAGATTAGAGCCTATCATTCCTGATAGTGCTTTTTTCAAATCAAAGGAGACTTTTAGAAAAGCTTCCAACTCCTTTTCTCTTCCACGAAAGATCAACCAACCAACAACTTTCCTCAGAATGCCTCATATACCTTCCCATGATTGAAAATAGACCAGGTGAGTTAAAAATAGCAATGAAGTGCAAGTCAAACTGCTAGTTTGAAGAACCAATTTGCTCCATGTAGAGTAAAATCTGAAAAGCATGCAAAAACCAACAACCTCCCATAAATCCACCTTCCAAGTTTCCTAGACAGGTTTGTGAACAAAACCCGAGGCCAATTAATTTCATTAATTCCAATTTTCCCACTCAACTCTCCTTTCCACCACCTCCCAAATTTTTTGAATGCCAATTCCAATTTAATATTCAACTCCATCTTTAGTTGATCTTCCACATAAGCCTCTCGCTAAATCAGTTAGCCCTTGCCAAGACCGGCAAGTAGATATTCCTTTAAGAACCTTATCAACAATTAAATGCCATTAGAACCATCGCCTTAGAGGTATACGACCCATTAGGTTCCCATTAAAATAGCTTAGGATAGATCCTTAAACTTAGGTTAGTTTAGGAATATTTACCTTAGGCCTTAACACATTACCTTAGGTAATTCCAACATTAGGTTAGATCATATCATAACCATATAGCATTAGGTTTTAGGTTAATTTAGATAGCCTAGAAACCTTTCCATACTCCCTTAGCACAAGGTTTAGGTTAGAAATAAAATCAATTAAGTAACATAGCTAGGTAGTAAATATATTCTTACCTAGCTTAGGATTCCGTAGGATAATCCTTTAGTTTTAGGATTCCGAATCCTTCTAATGTCATGAATAGGCTACATTTCATTTATGTCACTATGGACTAGCCAAGATCAATCTTCAAGGACCTAAGCACAACATATACTGAATAGAAACATGTTCACACAAGATTAAAGAACTTTTAATGACAAATTCCAGTTCATCATGTCCCTCAATTATGGAATATCAATTTACCATTCATTCAGCTGAGGAGGTTTTAAACATTCCTTGGATCACTGAAATTGATCCAAGGATGAGTCAAATAAAGAGATAAGTTTGCAAATTTTAAACCATCTTGCAACTCACCTACAAGAAGTGAAAAATGGATTCAAGGAAGCCATTCCATTCCAGTCTAATGATCATAAGAATAGAAAATATTTATCCATATCAAGCATGATCTCCAACAACCAAAAGAACACATCTTTAGAAGAAGATCACAAGCCAACACTTGAAATGCAAAAGAGAAATATAACAATTGTCGAGAGTGTTACACAACTATTTTTATAATGTTTTTGTTGGGCTAAAAGAAAGAAATAGCCATTATCCCTTCAATCACAACTAACTACCAGAAATTCAAGAAGAATCAAAACTATACAAACAATATTATAGCCTTAGAATACTTTACACCTATTGTTGTATCATTATTTTCAATCAGAAGTTTATAACCCCGACATCACCAATATATTTATTCTTGGTTAGTCCATTAATACCCACATAAGGTATATTCATTTTCATCAAAAACATTTTAAGTTATAAACTGTAATAAATTATATGAATTAAGACAGTTATACTTATCACCAGATGAACGCTTGATAATCTTTAATACAATCTATCATTTGAGTTACTTCTTATTACAATCCGTTGTAATAAGATCCAAATTTAAGTAAGGCCATAACCAATACTTGATCATACTTATAAATATATATAATTCCAGACTTTCCTAGCCTTCCATAGTATCTGACATATGCCAAGCATCCATTATGATATAAGTCATACTCAATTATCTCTTCAGAGAGAGAGGATGCCTACTTAATCCAACAATTACCTCATAAGGAGGTTATGAGTCCTTTATATTATTTGGACATTAGAAGAACAAAGGAATAAGTGTCTACTTCTCAGTCATGTACTTGTATTTGATCACCCGACACTTAATCATTACATTAAAAATGTGCTTTCCTAGATACATACTCCCTACTAAGAGGTCAAGACTTTTCAGTCTTTATTTTACAAGAAAGATACATTCAACCATTCATTGAATTATAACTTAGATATTTCATATATCAGCTATCTACCACCTCTTCACAACTTTCTCATTCTACCTCAAAGGTCTTATTTGATCAAAAACACCATTAAATTGGTTTTCCTAGCATAATGAGCCATCAACGGTGTTTATTAAGGAACTCTTAACAAGCACTGGCTCACAAACAAGTATTAATAGATTATTTATCTATCCTTAAGAAAGAGGTCTGGAGGATTGTAGAAGATCGTCACAACTTGCTTACCTTTAAACCTTACAAAGTGTCAAGAATAAAGTTATTTATATTCTATATAACTTTCCAATAACAATATTTTCAGCCGGATGTAAGTAAATTGTTTAAAGATCATTTTAGTGGATGGAATCCACATATAATAATATAAAGAATAAGTTGTAGGTTTATATAAGACTTAATCCTATCTGTGTTTGAGGTCATGCATGAACCTTTATCAATGAATGTCATTCATTTAACCAGAACTTTACTTCCAAACAGACACTTAAAGGGACAGTAAATATGTCACTATTACCTATTCTATCCTCATATTCTATTATTCGTGATAGAGAATCAAGTTGAAGAACTCATAATAGGTTCTTATATACATATAAATTACCATGATTACTAAATGAAGGTGAGATTACTATTCCAACAAGTCTTCGAAAGAAGGTAAAGGAATACACTCCTTTTTTTAACAACATAATACACCAAGGTATTATTTTAAGTATAGAGACTAAGACAATACCAAATATCTTATGGGTTTGTCCAAGGCCCAATCTCACCATAAATATAATTGACACATTTGTTGCATCAAGAAGGATAATTAGCAATCTAAAATTACTCAAGAAATCCCCAATGAGCTGAACTATCAACTTTCATCCATCCCATATACCATGGAATTGACACAAAATGGTCTGACCAGGTAATACCTTACAAAGGAAAGAAATCAACCTCACAAATCCTCATCAAGTATTTGACCCCGAGGTTGTAATTTTGTAAAAACAAAACTAAGTTGACTGGGTGGTACCCACCAAATTACATATACTCTTAGGAGTATCAATGTGTATATACTTTTGTATACAAAAAGAAGAACATGACTACTAACTCACAAAGTAGTTAGTCATATCTGAATTACTATAATCAATCTTTTTGCAAGCTATATAATGATCAACCATACTCATTACTTAACCAACAACTAAATAACATTATTCAAACAAGAGGGTTCCACTCATGCCAATAACTTAGATGCCCATATTTTTAATGGGTGATCATAGAATGAAAACGTAGATCCCCATTATCATTCATATTAAGAATAGTTCTACAAGGATGCCAACATAATAATGATAGTAATTTTGTTCACACATGAACAAAATGTAATAAGTAGCAAGAAGGAAAAGAGACAATCCATGCATACTTCTTAGTTCAAATGATTTCCAACCTTGTAATTCATGATTATCAAGAATTGGGAAGATAAAACTTAAACATACTTGCAATATGTCAAGTATTCACAAGAAATGGTCTCAACTCCACCTTTTTTCCTAAGAATACAAATCTTACGCTCGGTATCCATTTCTTCTTTTCTTATCTCCCATAAGGTACACAAAGTGCATGGAAGACTAAAAAAATATAGATTATATTTTCCCATTCATAGAAGATAATATCCTTGAGTTGGTATTCATCTTTTAATGACCTAAAGCATTCACTTGTTTCCTGACCAAGTAGGTCACTCAAAAGGTTTTCTCCTAGAAACATATCCAAGGCTCTAGACTCCTTTTAATGCTCATTATCAATTTTCTTCAACTCATTAGAATTTTAGTTCAAAAATTTCCAGATTTCTTTGACCTTAATGACCCAAAATTACATATATTACCGAATCATTCCAAAAATTAGTCTGTTAAAGTGCAGGTTTCATTTAAGAAGGTTTTCCCCTTTCCTTTTGTTTGCTGCTACTTCTGTAGATAATTATTTCTTATCTACTTCTTTCTACCCTAAGCAGGTTTATAAGTCATTTTAGACTTACGTTTTGAATCATCATTGAGACAGTTCATTCCATCAAGTGGATCCTATGATGGTTGTTATCATTCAGCTTAATTTAATTATCTTAGCTGATCCAATTCACACTTATCAGCTGCTCCACGCATCTATCTGAGTTAGTGTGCAATGAAGGATTGTTAGTTTTTTTAAAGAACTAACCTACCATCAAACCTAGAGCATTCTTTTGGTCTGGTTCATTATTCTTGGTAAATCATTTTATCCTTCATTTTATTTTACTAATAAATATCATAATTTAGTAAGCGTAAGGACCTAATAGGTCCAAGAGCTACAACCTTCAACTCTGATACCAAAATGTAACATCCACTTTGTTACTTCTTGTCCATTTTTTAAAAACTTTATGCATCTAATTTAAATACCCATATATTTAAATCTACATAAACCTTAGTGTAATCCATTTTTGATAACTATCATGAACCATGTGCAGCTGTATGAGAGAATACTAACTTACTCATTCTCCCTCAATGCTCTGTACGAGCCTATACATCAAATGTATCCTTGGTTCTCCTTTACATGACATGATATATAAGTGAATACTCCTAAGTGTCTACCTGGGTTCCACCTATGAATTCCCTGGTATCTCGATAGTTTAGATTAAAGGGAAATATCAACTGTGTAATCAACATCTTACACCACTTTGCGCAAAGTTTCTGAGTCATGTATGCCATGCTCAATTCCACGATGGCACACTCGTCATTAGGAAATTTGTTGTTTCACCTTAATCACTTATTCAATCATATGGATTCAAAAACATAGATGTCGTAAACAAATACAAGTCTTGAACAAGGTACAAATCTAGTTTAACCCATGCAAAGACATACCTCTATGTCATTCTATGATGCCTATGGGAAAGTAAGTGTCTTCGTAACAATTCACCTTACTACCAGACCACTTCCCTTCCTCGTAGCCATCATAATTTGATATAAGGTGCATACTCGGAAGGTCAAATCTGTGTTTGTAACTCTATCAAGGTTTGTACTTATTTCAATTCCCTACTACAATCTAGACTCTTGAAGAGGCAACTCCGCACAACTACTAAGCAGCAGTATCCAAATAATGACAACTATCCTTACAAGGATACAACTGTGTAGTGGATGTAGTGAGTTAGCTCACCAAGTATTCCGTATTGGAGTAGGGTATCTTTCTTTTGTTTTTAACATAAATTTAAAACCATAACAAGATAGTCCATGTCTCGTGACTATTCCTCCTCGAATGAGTCACTCTATGGTCTTATGACTATTCCTCCTCGAATGAGTCACTCTATGGTCTTGTGACTATTCCTCCTTGAATGAGTCACCACCAAGGTCTTACCGTGGTTAGCTTTAAGAGTATTAAGTTCTTTCAAACTATCTTAATTACCTTAATAGATTGCAAGCTAGAGATAACCATAAATGGAATCGAAGCAATAATTGTTTTAAGTTCATTAACCTTAGGGTATCTTTGGTATTATATTTCTATATTCCTTACAAATGTAGAAGGTGCAATCACTTATCGTTGGAAGGTATAAGCACATATAATCCTTATTTAATTCCTCATACACATGAGGATATCTAACCTTCCTTCCTAAGTACAACATCTTTCTTATTTTATGCTTAACTATAATCATTCAATTGAGCATACTTATTATAAATTGTTTATTGATACTTGTGATAAGTTCATAGCATGTAAGTATTTCCTTAGGATTCAACACCTAAGACTTACCCACCCTTAAGGGATTCTCCCCTTTATTTTAACTTAAATCATAAGATTTCATCTAAGATATCATCATGGTTCCTTTTAATCCTTGTCCTTAAAAAGAACTTGATTTCTTTTAATCCTTGATTAGTATTCACTCTTGATTAGGTAACCTTGCATTCCCAAGTTACCTATGCATGATGAATCAAAATTCATATGCCTAATAAAATAAGGGCTTACAAAGAAATGAGATACTTAAGATTTTTAGAACATAACAATGTCCTTACCTAGGAATTAAGAAGAATAAACATATATACGATGGACATCCTCATAATCACATTGGAATACTTTTCCTTTGATCATTATCTGATCCATTAAACTATAGTATTACCAATAGTTAATTAGTAGCCATACTAAGGAAGTAAACTTTGTTACACATAGCAATCTGACTCATCGATGCTTTGTCACAACATGACTCATATTAGACCTATAATATGATTTTAATATCTATCTCAACTATATACGTCTTTCTCATTAAGGATATAATATTTCATTTTTCAATCCCACATAGGAAAATTTACCACTTATCTTGGCAATACAAAATCTCATATTACTAATATCCTCAAGTGATATTCATTATTATTGAACCATTCTAATTTATAGATAGATGTACAGTCATGATGCAGACCAATTAGTACTATCACCCTGACTTACTAATTCATTCATTGAACCCTCATCATGATGACAACAATCAAAATTACAGTAAACACTTGTTCCTTTGAATTCCTTCATTAACTACTAACCTTGTTATTTCATAGCATAAAGCAAGACTTAGTAGAGATCAAAAATTCATCTTTCATTGATTACCATCAGTACAATTACAACCAAGTATCTAAATCATGCCTGTTGTAATAACATGAAAAATCAGTGATAAATCAATAGTTTACAATTCTAGAAGCAGTATTTTTTAGTCATAATGATAACTTTTCAACTTTGGTCTTCCTTCCAACTTACGAAACTTCATCTACAAAACATGTAAGAACTCCGTCACCATAGAAACCGAGCATGAAAAATATTTATCCCATGCCTAATAGTTAATGCCATTGATCATTTAAGTAAATGAAAAGCTGCATTACAATAATTCATATAATCTCCACAAAAGGACAAGTTAGTAATAACAACATAACCAATCAATTATTCATTCATCAAACAACTAATAACTCATATAGGAATAAGAGGATAAAACACAAAATCCATTCACTTACCCCTTTCCATACTTTATTAGCTTAGGTATTTGAAGTAACTATGTTTACCTTTTTATGTTGTTCAAGTAAATCATATAGTTATATTCAGATTCACTTATTTCATAACTTACTCTACATCCAAGTAAGTTATACGATTTCTAATTTCCTTATTTTCTAACTCTCTCTACTAAATTAGTACTCCATACAAGTAAGTTCTAATTTACTTACTTCATAACTTATCCTGTAGTACAAGTAGACCATGAGAGTAGTACAGATTAAATCATGCCACATAATGCTAACCACCAAGGTGCTTGCTACTAATTTACAAACAAATATCCATTATCAGACAAGTACTAAATATCTGACAATTCCAGAAGGTTCTGAAAACTGAGTTAATTATATTTAGGGATGATTCATATCCGTCGGGTCAGCTGAAAGTAGCTCCCTTACTTTTAGCCACAAAACTCTATATGACCAGTTTGGTAACTTCAAAAGTCATAATATTATGTTAGATATATGTATCACATAATAATTAAAGATAAACACAAAATCGGAACTAACTCCCCATATCCATATTACACAATCTTTTAGCATAGTAAGATATTATGGAAGAACAGGGATTTACTTAGTTTCCCATTAACCCCAAGACATTTGTGAACTTCCTCTTCCAAGGGAGGGAAAAATACTCGCTATCCCTTAGGGTTCTCAACCCCAGTAAAATTTACGAGAGCATGTTTTCCAAACACTTCTCACATCACAATGAATGGTGAGTAGGACCCCTTTTTTCATTATAACCTACTTCCCACCGAAAGAGACAACTATCTCTGAGGTCGGTTTAAGGACATCAAAGATCACAAAATTACAAAACAAGGCTCAGGATGCCAAGCTCCTAATCAATTCATAATTGAATCATGGTTTTGGTTTCTTAAAATCTTATCAACATATTTTTAAACACTTTAAATCATAGTATGACCATATCTCGTGATCCATATGGTAAGTCGTTGTGGGAGTTCCTTCCCTCTCCAAACACTTATCAAACAATCTTCGATAAAGACCCAGGATCAGGAATTCAGCATATTCCCTTACCAAAGGATTATTTTAACCATAAAAATGTAAATACATACCCATCCATGTACTGGATATAAAATTATTTACAGTAATGGAAATAAATCATTAACTCACATTACCAAGGTGTATTCATTGATGGCAAACAGTTTAGCTACAACTCATTTATTAATATCTATTGTAACTCTATTTCATATCTATGACTCTAAAAGCTCAGTAAATCAATAACCGAGGTTCCACATATATTTTTTTTTGGAGTTTCATTCGCCATCACACATTAATCAAGCTATTGATGTAATAACCAGATTCATGTATTCTCCATGTTTCCCAACAGGTTTTGTTGGCCATCCAAAACATGCACACCCGACATACCCAAATACTACCTTTTAATTATAAGTAGTTACATAATATTTCAGGAGATTTTCTTAACCGTTACCATAGTCCTAGAAATAGATCTATTTAGCTATAACTAGAGCTAACAGTACAAGAATTCACATGACCAAAGGTGAATATGAAGAAGGATTTCTATAAAACACAACATGTTTAGTATTATTAGGTAACTCTATTACATACCCGACATAACTATTGCAATAATTTAGCAACCCAAAAACCCAAATCGTTTTAACTTTCAAAACTTATGCAAGGAATTTCATTTACATAAATTTGTAATGGAACAAACTGCTAGAGAAGGGAAAGAGATTTATCATTCCTGGAAAATTTTATCAATCGATTCACCCAAAATGATCTAGGCCGAGTGGCTCTTCCAACGAATCATCTCACAAGATTTGCACAAAAATGGTGACTGAAATCTACTCACATCTCCCAAAACGATAAAAAAATATGTATTTAACACAAGTCGATGACCTCATAATAGATTTATAATTGCATGTAAAAGGCTAGAGCTAGAGCTTGAGTCTCCTCTCAAAAATTTCCAGAGTTCAACTATAGTTATCCACATTTCCACTTAGCTTCTCAAACCAAAAACAAGAATGATAAAAGGGTGAGAATGTGGTTAGCTTCTCCAAGAATCTTCATTGTTTCCAATGAAGTAAATGCACACTTAATGCATTTAAGAATGTAGTGCCTTGTTGGCAGTTTTAAAACTACTCCATTGCTGCCAAATTTATCCCCTAAATTTAGTGGGGTTTTTAATATAAAATAATTTCTTTGTTTTTCATGAGAAATCTAATAATACTCAATGCATAGTCAATGTTTAGCATGGAACAAAGGATTTTAAATCAAGTATACTCACATGATGACTATGTCCTCTTAACTCTTAAGTTTCTACCAATTATGCCATGCATGAAATCTATGCAAGGTCAAGGCTTAATTGAAACATAAGTTTTAGTAATGCATGGGTCTACAATGACCAATTTTAATATTTACAATAATCGATCAAACGTACCCAAAAATGCATGTCTTATATCCCAAGTAAATTTCAAATCCATGTTCCGAGATTGGAATAATTCCAAGAATAACAATTAACTTAGCGGTCTTGGTTGACAGATAATTTAAATAAGAATAAAATGTTTCCATTTTAGGTTTATCAATATTTATGCTAACAAAATAGATTGCCAAACCAACTTTCACACAATGCTATATACCTAAGTATTCATTTATAAATTCATCCTTTCCCAATTTAACGATAGTTGAATGGGTTCAACATCATTGAACCACTAGAAAATAATGATAATCCAAGACAAATGAACCATACACAATATTTTTACACTTGATGTACCAGATCACTCATGTAGTATTTACATACAAGGGCTACAGCTTTCCTCCTGAGAGCGGTCATCCAATTAGCATTAACCTTGTTTCTTGCTGACATAACACTTTGTTAGCAAAGAGTAATTCTAGTCATCCTTAATAAATCAATACTAAAAAATAATAGAATTTATCATTTTCAATCATCACAAACAATGATCAATAAAGATATCAATTTACATCAAGTTGTCTTCTACGACAAGGTAGGTGGCCATTAGCCATTGATGAAAAACCATGTTTACATAAATCAATAAAGTTCAACAAAGAGATAAAAACATCACATTGCCAACTTTGTATTTTATTCACGCAAGTATTCTTTACATTCCTACCAGAAACAAAGGTAAGATGAGAATGTCAAGTTAATTAAGGGTGCTACTGTTAGGTAGTAAGCGATGTCAAGTGGTTGCATGTGTAATTACATGTATGTGTGTATACCCTTCCAAGGACATACATCCATGCATGCAACTATACACATAGCTACGCAACGAGGCTTATTGTCTCACCCTCAACATTCCTTCAATATCATGACACAATTTCCAAACATGACAAACAGAAATCTAGGGGTATTACATTTGGTGCTCATTGAAGTACTAGGAAGGGAATGAACCTTATGAGAAGAGACCATATGTAGCCCAACCATGGCAGAATCCAAAGAAGTTATCTCCACCTTTGATCCGCTAACATGAAGGCCTAACAATGGGACTTCATCGTTGTTCCCATGTTTTTGAGCAAAAAACTAGAGCATTATTCCCGAAAGGGAGGGAGCGTAGTAGGCCTTCATCATGTGCCAATGATTATCATGAACATTAGGGAAGTGATGAGGCGAGTGATTCATTAATGCCTCAAGTTTAAACTTGAACTCTAGATGCACCAAGTAAAAGTGCAGGGTTTGAAAGATGGAAAAGGAGGGACACATTTAAGCTAGACGATTTACAAAGGATAGAACTAGGGAAGGTTGATGGAGACAATCCTGAGGGTTAGCCCTAATGTTTGGAATGCTGAAAACCTAGTGGATTAGGGCCTCATTAGGCCCAGAGAGCTAAAAAAAATGGCCCATATGGACTAGTTCCTCCCCCGAGGGATTTGCACTAAAAAAATGAAACCATTACTAGGAGTTTTGAAATAAAAAGGAAGGTGGCTCTAGAAAATTATAGAAAATATAAGTTGGATAGGTGACGAAGGGAAGGAATTGATGGGCCGCTTAAATAGGCATGGTGATGGCATTGATGTGGCAAGAAAAATCATTCCATTATTAATACCATATAAATTTTCAATTTCTTGGTACGTGTGAAATGTAAATGAAAATAATATTGTTTATGAGGAGCGTGTCACCGGAGAAGAATTAACTACCTACAAAATTTGAGAATGTCTCATCACATTAACTTTTTGTAGCCAAATCATGATTTTACACATATGGAAAATTTTAATGTTAAATGTGATATGACCTATAAAATATCTTCCTATGTCATCAAATGATGTACATGTGAAACAGCTTTAATTTGGAGCAATGAGTGACAATTTGATGATAATAGTTTATGTTTTCATGGTGGTGAAGGTAATTAAAAATGACAATTATTATGGATAATGGAGGAATATGATTGGAAACCCTAAAAGGATAATATGTGTGTGTGTGTGTGTGTGTGTGTGGGTGATAATATTTTTTAGGAAGATGATGGATAAAGAGAGGAGCAGAAAAATGGGCGGGGAAGTCTTAGGGGGAGAGGAAAATTTTAGTGGGACTTCAGAGTGGTATAGTTAACCATGGAATGAGAACTTGTCATGTGATGAAGGTTTTATCTATGCAAACCAATTAGTATAAATTTTTGTTAAGATGATTGTATATTGTACAGTCATTAATAGACTTTGAGAGCATTAATACATGTTTCCCTTGTATTTTCCTATGTTTAATGGTTATGTCTGATGAATGTATCTGGAATCATGATATTTTATTTTCTTTCTTGGTCTCAAAGTGATGTTGGGTGGGAATGAATTGTGTTTTGTGTTAAAACTCTTTTGGTTTGTGAATGTATTCATACTATGAATGTATTTTGTGCTCTCTCATATCTTGTCTAGGGAAGGTGTAAGCATATGGTGTTTTCTAGGGGTACTTGAGAATTTTATTTCTTATACCTATTAAATCTCCTTGTGGAATGGGTAGAATTTGGGGGTATGATTGGTAATATCTTGGGGGTCCCTTGATCTAGACCATTGGAGCATGATCTCGCATACTATAATCTTATGTTAGGTCTACTGAGCTGGATTTTAAGGAGTTTAAAGATTGATTTTCCTAGAGATTTCCTTACATGTAATTGTTCACTAGATTCACCAAATTTCTTTGCTTGCATCCACATTGAGATGTAGACAGACCTCGGTTAAGCTTTTGTTTCTCATGCTTTTCATCATTTTTCCCTCTTGGCTCTTCCCCCTTCTTTTTATTTTCCTCACTATAGGATCTCCCCTCACCTCCATTTAAAATTGATATAACTATGTAATAAAAACCATGATCCATTTGGCATGCTTAAGAGTACTTTGATCATATCAAACTGACCCGCCCCAAGAACACATTATAAACTCGACACAACTATATTGTTCTTGTGTTGGGCCCTGAATTAAATAAGTACCAAGGAATAATTTAGTATGTGTGGGAGGTGGTAAAGAAGGAAGCTGCTCAAGAAAAACCATGCAAGGGAAAGGCATGTGGGAGAAGAGGTTGGCGTGTGCAGGATCAGGAAGGTTTAGGGACTTATCCATATTTTGAAGGAGTTTTCACAGGAGAAACACGTGAAAATCCCAAGTAGGCATGTTGAATGGATAAGGTGCCATCTTAGAGCCTTAGAGGTCAAGAAAAGAA
The DNA here is from genome assembly GCA_018340775.1 of Taxus wallichiana var. yunnanensis. Lineage (NCBI taxonomy): Eukaryota > Viridiplantae > Streptophyta > Pinopsida > Cupressales > Taxaceae > Taxus > Taxus wallichiana. The sequence goes on from CM031238.1 coordinate 476,751,502, forward strand.
TATTCCACATAAGGAATATTCCCAGGATGATCATTACAGTTATGGAGGCATTCAAAAGCGGCATAAGCATCGACCATGGAGGACCACACTTCCACTTGGCATGTGATCTGTTCATGAAGGAAACCAAGGTGGTGCATCCAAATCCTATTTAAAGGAGTGTTTGGGTCTGAAATAGAGGAGGAGAACAATAACAAAGTGTTGTTAGGATGCTTGTAGGGTTAAAGAGGGTTTTAAGTGGTAACGAGGTGCTACAGGAATACTTACAAAGATGTTATTGATCATGTATGCACGATTTTGGGTCTGAACAAGTGTTGTAATAGGTAGAATAGCTAAGAAATCTCTCTCTGAAGATTATTTTTTAGGATTTAAGATAATATTCCTTGATGTATTCGGTCTGTATGACCCTTATGAAGTAATGAGGCTAGTGTAAATGTTTATAAATCAAAATACATGTGTGATTATGGTTATTCACATTCTTAAGCGTAAACCCTTTTGTTATTCATATTATTCTAAGTAAAATCTAGTTTCATTATGCTTATTTACAATGTTCATTTCCATTTATGATGCACTTGTACATAGATCTCGTTGTTTATAATTTTTTTTTGAGTGAATGTCTATATTTCCATTCTTTCAACTCATTATCCATTAATGGTGAATAATTCTTGTGAATCTCACATAAAGGAGGGGCTCAACACCCACAGGCCTCTTAGGTGAGTTCCCAATGCACACTTTGGGTGATAGGCTAATGCACTTGGGGTAGAAAGGAGGTACATGAAGAAGACTACATTTTGGTTCCATTGTCGGGACCTCTTTTGAATCTATTATGAGAATGATGTGTGATGATGGAGTGTCTGACCTTGGACAACATCGAGACCTAGCTTAAAAGCACAGAGGATGAGTTTTCTCAGAGGTTTAGTATTGGATCTAAGTTTGATGTATGAAAAAGAGTGGAGGATAACCTATACCACAAACTCTATGAGACATTCTTTTACTATTTTGTAGTCATATTATCTACCTTGAATACTATTTTCTAACCCCGAGTGCACCAACCTATCACCCAATGGGAGCACAAGGTGCTCACCTAAGACATGCATGGGCACTTTGAGTCCCTCCTTTATGTGAGAATTATGAGAAGGTTTTTCCATTAATGGAGGATGAATTGCATAATGAGAAGTACATTTACTTAGTTAAAAGAAAAGTGGAAGGGAAAACTTACAAATCCACACATTAATGCATTATAGAAACTTAATAACAATGTAATAAGCACAAAAACCAATTTCAAGCCATGGTAATTATACAACACAAGGGTTTACACCCTTAAGCATGATATGCATAATGAACCCTTATATATATATTCATTTAGAATAGTTCTGGTAGCCACATTACAATCAAAAGAGGTCATCACAGACCATACATGTTAAATGACAAAGACCTAACTCCTACAGATCTTCCCTTGTATGAAACCCTAGCTATACCATTCCATTTTAACCCCTGTTATAGATCTTAGTGCCATACAGAGGCTCATGACATCCCTCACAACCCTTAGCACTAAGTTCTCTAAACCCTAACATTACTGCAACACTTTGTTACTCAACATCTTACTCTTGATGCATTCCCTCTATCTCTTGCATTCTCTTCTAATGTTTGATGTATCTTTCTCTAGTTTGAGCATCTCTTTTTATAGGATCAACACCCACCACCATGCCTTCTCTTCTAAACAGATCACGTACTAAGTGTTGATGTGCTCCTCTAATGGTGAATGATTATCCTTGAAACCCCTCCACTCTCTATAATGATGTCTCCTGGGAATATTCCCTACATGGAATATCCTTTTCTTGACCTCCAAGGTTCCGAATGGAACCTTATCCACTCATCACACCTAGTTGGGTCCTCACATTTTTCCTCAAGTGTATTCAAAATGCCAAATATGTCTAATTCCTTTGAATCCATGTTCTAGCTTTCGCGTGTACCCTAGTTTCACCTAAACCATTCTTAAACCTCTTTGTCCTACACATTTTTCCATGAGTGCCATTTTTCTCACTAGTCCTACAAGCGCTTTGTCCTTAGGTACTTAGCCAATATTTCAAGGCCCAACATCACCCCACACTAAATGTGTTCTTTATCCTTGGAAACATCTTGCCCCTTCAAATAATAAAGAATAGTGGGATCAGGAAAATTAAATGAAGAATGAAAGAATGGAAGAATGGAATAATATTCTACTACTCAGTAGGAGGAGTAAGAATTCCTTCCTTACTATTACCTCAATATTTTCCCAAGCATCCACATCACCATACACTTGCTAAATTAGGTCACCCACTAGATCACACCTCCTCAAAACTTAATTCATTTCCCTTAAGATTCAATGTATCGAAAATTCCTTCTAACTACTTGTTAAGGTCGTCTAACACATCCATCCTACGAGTGATCTAGGGGTATAACTCCTTAAGTTGATTCTTAATCAAACCCTGTAAGGATTCGATTGCTTCCATATTCTTCTCAACCTCAGCTAGGATTTTATCCCACTTCACCCTGTTTCCCTTGTTCTTTTATTGAAACTCCTTTATATCCACCTTATGCATAGCAACTAGTATGCTTGCTACCCTATCTCTGTCAGAATAAACTATTAGACATAGCCTCAACTAATTGCAAGGTAGTCTTTACAGTGGTAAGGAGATCAAAATACCAAGTAAATGTTTCCCCAATATTTAATCTTTCTTCCTCCTTCTGGCATGCCAATTCCTCTTCTGTTGATTCCAATGTGAGCGGTCGCCTTTCCATGGTGAGGATGCGGGTCAAGTATTCCAAGCATTGCATGGTTGACTCATATTTTTGCTCAAGCAGGCCAGTCTAGGTGCTTCAAGATTATGGCATCTATAATCATCTCTATTTTCTTAGAAATATCATGCACCTTTGCCTTCTCCTCCCTTAATTCACACCTTAATTGTGTGTTGATCAGCTCCTCCTGCTTTAAATCCTTGTTCTTCTCAATGATTTATTCATTTTTATTTTCAAGTTCCTCCTCTAGGACCCTTACTCTATCATTCCTCCCGAAGATTCTCACCTCAACCTCCATCGATACCTTGTTGAGTGTGTTACAAAATTTCTCATTTGATAGTTGTTGAGCATTCACCAGAGGGTTTACTCCCTTGGTATATGGTATCTTTATCGGTGCCCAAGACAACATATTTCATGTGCATGGGTATGTACCCTCTTCTTCAAATGAATACCATGTAAGGAGTTGGTTTGTATGCCTTTGTGCTTTTGAAATGCACATGTAGTAACTTATTTAGATCATTGATATAAGTCATCCCTTGATCCTATGTCGTTGACACATTATTTCCTCCCTTGCTCGCTACCTTTGGGAAGCTTATCATCAGTTGGGATCTCCGCCCATGCTTCCATATTGCTTCTCTACACTTTTTCTTTCTTCCCCTCCTTGAGCACTTCTTTAGCGTTGCACTCCACCTCTTGTTCCACCAAGTCTTTTATTATTCTTGCTACCTCCCTTTCTTCACATCTTCTATCTGATCCTTGGTCAGGCTTAGAGTCCTTTGATCCTTTGTGTTAACTTCCTCACTTCCTCCCTTGCCATGAGCACCTCCTTCGTCCTCATCCTTCTCTTCATTTCCCTCCTCCTCTGAGTCATGTACATCATACACAAGATGGTCTGAACCTCATCATGCTTATCGTCATCCTTGTCACCCTTGAAGTCCTCCATGCTCTCTGTTTCTTCTAAGTCCACCCTTTCTGTTACTTTCTACTTCTTCCTAACTGGTGATTTTAGTATAGGAGATTATTATTTTTCTTCCTCTCTAGGAGACTACTTTATTTTTGGTGAATATTATTTTGTATGGGATCCTCTTACTCTTGTGCTTCTTCCTCATGTTTCTTCTCCTTCTCTTCTATGGCAGACATCTTCCTCCATACATATGTGCTTGGTTTTACTCTCGACTCCTACACACATGTAGATTACGTTGCCTATATAATTGGTGCCTTCTTCTCAGGTGCCTCCTCTCTCTCCCTTTTCCTTGATGTGGCCTTATTCCTTAGGGTGAGACCTATTTTTAGAAGATGGCGTGTGGGACACATCAACGATGCAAAGATGTGTGCACCATGCATTGTCTATATTTGGAGAAGTGGTTCAAAGCATCTATGCATGAAGACAAGCTAAGAATAGAATTGACACTTCAGTTATCTGTAAGAGGACTATAGATAGCACACTTGCATGTGTGGCTATAATTGTAAATGGCGTGTGGCTATCAATAGCATGTGACCTATTTCTGGAATAGATAAGTGGTGAAGGAAAGTCCCCACCCTATATATATGATGTTAGGTGCATAGTAGAGAGAGATTATAGGAGCGGTGTATGTATGATTCTGGACATATGAATGGGTGTATCAGATCCATATGTGCCTTGATATAGATTGATAGTACTGTAAGGAGCTTCTATATTTATAGATGGAAGATATTGGCTGAATCTAAGTGTCATTTTATGTGTAATTGAGTAGTGCATGTTATTAATTCAATGATGATTACTGTTTAAGCTTGTTCTTTCATAGATATGTGGGTAGCATGCACTATAGAATGATGGACTAGTTATGAATGTATATGTTTCTTCCTTCATCATGTTAACATCCTATTATAACAACCCTAAAGAGGGACCTGGTACCTTTGCATGCTTTGGTGAGCACTCAGTCTAGGCTGAGTGATGTGCCAATGTGACTAGGGTGTTATCTTGTAAATTCTAGGCTACATCATTGGTTCCATTGTTTCCGGACCTCTTTTTTAGTTGTTTTTAGGATGTTTCATGATGAAGACATACTGGTTAACTCTAGCAAGTATTGAGGAATGGATACATGATCTAGGAGGAAGAATATGCATGATGGTTTAGTAGTGGATCTGAGTTTAACACACACACTTGGGTAGAATAGAACCTATATGACAACTTATATGAGAGATTTTTGCTATCTTTCCAGTAGAGCTATATGAGTGGCTTACTGCTTATGCATCTCAGTGGAACTGGAGGTATCGCACTTGTCTAGACACAAGAAGAATTTCAGGCCCTTTATGATGCTGATATGATCTGGACTCATGTGGTGGATACATGGTTTTGTGGTGTTCTAAATAGTTATATTCTAGAATATTCAATTTCGACGTACTCATGCCCAGAGGTAGCTGAATTCCAATTTTTGTGGTATCTAAGAGGAACATATTTACATGGTATTCCACTAGCGATCAAGATCTTAATGGTAACTTTGAACCTGGAGAGTAAACCGATGGCTAACTAAAATTTCACCACACGTGAAAGGTAGGAACAGGTTTGGTATTAAGATGGCAGACCTAGCGGTAGAAAAGTAGAGAGAGGAAAGGCGGCTTAAGTATAATGAGGCACGCGAGAGGGAATAGAGAAGCAACATTCCATTTGCAAAAAAGTATGGCATTGAGGAGAGAGCTAGCTCATGAAGGATTTATGGCTCACGTAGAAGATGTGGAGCCAGAGCATCAGAACTCCCCCATCTTGGAAAGCATGATAGAGATCCCTTCTCGGCCTCACACAGAAAGTGTGCCAACAGAGACTACTTGGGCCACAGGCGCACATCTTAATCCACCTGGTGACCTAGCCTTTGTGCTTGGTTTTTCAGTATCTAGTATGACAAGTAACCAAAAAACTAACTTGGGAAGTAGGAAAGTAGGAGTAAGTCAGGGATCAAGTACATCAATGGTAGGATATACAACTTCAATGTCATTTGGAGGAGCATTCTTAGGTGCATCATCCACATAGAATGTGAGCATGCATAGAATGTTGGATTCACCTCTGGAAGTGGAACTACTTCACAGACTATAGGGGTTTATGTATAGTACTACTTCGAGCACAAGGGAGTACATCTACAGGCCCTATTCCAACTACAGGTGGTGGATCAGGAGGTATAGGTGGTTCTAGTTCCGGTGGATCTGGTGGTTTTGGAGGTAGAGGGAACCCAGGAGGTTCTGGATCAGGTGGTCAAGGTCTATAACAACCACATAATATCTATATGGAGATGTCTCTTCATCTCCCAGAGTATAGAGGTATAGAGGATGCTTTCCAAACATGTGCATATGTGTGAAATCTTGTGGCACACTAAAGGGATTACAACTATTGAGAGTGAAAGGCAAGTCAATTCACTACTACATTATAGGGGCACACACACAACTGGTATAGGAAGTTTGACCCTGATCAAACTTGCATGGATTATGTAGCACTTGAGGGATGCTTTCTTGAAAGAGTTCCATATCCTAAGTTTGAGTAGAAGAGTATAAGTGCACTCAAAGATATCAAGCAAGGCACTACTAGAGTGTATGTGAGTATGATGCTCATTTTAAGACACTTCTATCTAAGTTGTCTTATGATATCCATGCTAGCCAACATGCACAATGGTTCATTGGAGGATTGATTACACCTTTTAGGAGGGTGTTATCACATAAGACATACACGGATCCATGTGAAGCACTGAAGAAACTTTGCATGCTGAGGTAGTTGGGAGCATTGACACTAGTGTTAGTCCATTTCTAGAGGCTCAAATCATAGCTATGGCTAAGTAGTTAGAGAAGCTATCAGTAAATTCAGCCCATGAAACGTGCTTAGGAATTTGGTGTATAGATTGTGAAGTGGAAGGTCACACCAAGGATAGTTTCCCTCATAGATCTGTATACTCATTACTGTTGGACTGTGAAATTTTCCATTTGAATCATGATGCGAGTCACTTGTCCTTTGTTATAATGCGTGATAAGGAAGAATGTATCTTGCTTTTGCAAGATTTTCAGGTCCACGACCCATGATACTGAGGATTTTTGGTTGATTGGTCAGATCCAGGATGCCATAGACATTGGAGTATGAAAAACAAGTATAAACAAATAATTCTAAGGATAGGAATGAGCACCAGGATCGGGATCATAATCAAACATGCTATGATAGGAATGAGGGGCATTTTGAAGGAGGTCATGGAAGAGGACATGGATATCATGGTAGATATGGAGGATGAGGCCGAGGTGGAGGAAGAGGAGAGTTTCCTCATGGGACATGTTATACATGTGGATCTCTTGACCACTACAGGCATGAATGTCCTCAAAATAATGCATGTTCTTTCTGTGGGAAGAACCATAGCTATGAAGAGTTCCTGGACTTATATGAGCATCTAAGTAAGCAGCATAAGCAAGAAAACAAAGGTGCCGAATGGTTAGAATCTAGCATGCGGTAGAAGACCAATGGATGCCCAAGATAATAGAAGGACCTGAGGCATTGATAGTAAAGATTACTACACACTTGAAGTTGCACACGTGTGTGCGAGAGGCATTGCACTAGAAGCCTACGATTACCAAGGAGGAGGTTTTGCATGCGAGGTACCCAGATCCTGCTCATCAGAAGGAGGTTTACCAGATACCATGGAAGTGCTAAGGAATCTTCAGGGTGAGATACAATACCTAAAGGAGTAGAAGAAAGCATCGGAGATAGTTCAAACTGATATCGATGATCTGCGAGAGGTGTGCAAGATGTTGCGCCAGGAGAACATTATCCCATTGTTAGGAAGTTGGTTAAAAGGGAACACTCTGCGCATGTAAGTCTTGAGACCGGATGATAGATTCTACATGCAAATATTCCCCCTGATAGCATTGACTATGACAAAGAGATTACTCTAAATGTTGTTGTGGATGGGTGGCTGTTGAGAAACATATTGATCGATATAGGCATGGAAGTAAATGTGTTGACATTAGATGCATGGGTACAAATGGGGAGACCTCCATTACAACCATCATCTAATGTGTTATTCATGGAAAACTAGACTAAGGCCACTCCCATAGGAGTATTGAAGGATGCATCTATAACTATACAAGGGGCCAAGTTCACTGGGGATTTTGAGGTATTAGCACTTGCAGAAGCAGACAATTTTCTAGCCTTGCTTGATGCCCTTGGTGTTATGCAAATAATGCTGACTTGAGATTCAATAAGGGATATATCAGCTTTGAAAACAAGGAGGAAAGGGTTGTGATACCCTTAAACAGATGGGAAGTCTACGCCATATGTTGAGCCTCTAAGTGAGGAGGACTTAAACAGAGTCTATGTACGTGTTATTCAGGACCCAAGGTCAATGAGCCATCGAAGGAAGGCATCCTACAGTGGGAGGATTCTCATTCTATTAGTGATACTACAAGTATTGCTTGTGACAATTGGGCTCATGGTACATATGAATTAGTAGGGCACGAGGTGAAAAGTGTGGTTGTGCGTGCAAGAATAGATTTCATTCAATTCGATGGATAGGTAGCACAGTACCTTGGTATACAGGGACAAAAGATCTTTCTACTTTTCTAAAGGCCATGGAAATGTAGTGGGAAGATCCAGTTACAAGGAGAGATATGTTAGTATATACACTATGGGGACAACAATGCATGCTGGTGGGTGGTACACAGAGATAATCTTATAAACTGGGAAGAGATTGGAATAGCTTTTTCTACCAGTTTATAAGAAATAATGCACCTACGCAAATCTACACTTATCATGGTGATCAACCTATTCAATCATCATTCAACAGTGTGTGAGAGACTCTGGATAGTAGGACAGGAAGCATTACCACCTTCACTCTAGGTGCATAGATTGTATTCCATGCTCCAAGGATGCACACGCGCTTGGTATGTATATGCAAAACTACATAGAAACTAGGAACTGGAAAGAGTTGGCTAGGTATGATCTAGACATTTGACTATTTCTCGACTCAACCTCCTGTAATAGAGGCATTAAAATTTGTCAAGTGCTTAACTATGGGAGATAGTGCAAAAAAAGAAGAAGAGCATATTCAGGAATTATTCGGTGAGACAGAGTTCGAGCATGTTTTGAAAAGGAAGAGGAAATAGACTCCAAACTACTTGAGCGTGCTTGCCTTGAGAAAGAGAAAGGAAAGATGGTCTACATCATGTGGATGACAAGGAAGTTGAGAACCTAGATATTGAACATTCACATGGGGTGTGCGAGGTCTTGGATAGTGTAGAAAAAGATGCACGTGCCTACCATGAACCCATGAAGACAACAAAGGTGAATATAGGTTCGGAGGTTGAGCCTAAGGAGGCCATAATTGGAGATTACTGGTCAGACTCGGAGGTAGAAAAGATCATCGAGTTACTCAAGGATTATCAGACTTATTCCCTCGAGGATATCATGAACTTAAAGGCGTGCATGAATCACTTGGGGAAATGAAGATCAAACTTAAGGATGGTGCATGACCAATTAGAAAGAGGCCTTACAGAATGAATCCTAATTTGTGTGAAAAGGTAAAAGAAGAAATTGATAAAATGTTGAGATCTGGCATTATCAAGCCCCTTGATGAGTCAGAATGGGTTAGCCCAATGGTGATCAATATCAAAAAGGATGGATAAGGATTAGGATATGTGTGGACTACAGGGAGCTGAATGCTGCATGCATCACAGATCCTTTCCCTATGCCATTTACTAAGGAAATACTAGAAGGTGTTGCAGGGTGCGAAATATATTCTTTCACAGATGGATTTTGGGTATCATCAGGTTCGGATCACTCAGGAGGATCAAGAAAAGACAACATTTACTACTGAATGGGGCAGCTTTTCCTATATTGTGATGCCCTTTGGATTGAAAAATGTGCTTGTTGTATTCTCGCATATTTGTTCAGGCGTTCAAAGATTTTATTCACAACTTCTTACAGTCTACCTAGATGATTGGATAGTATATGGGCTTGTGAAAGATCATTGTGACAATCTACACTTAATGTTTGAATGATGCAAACAATTGAGTATCTCTTTGAACATCAAGAAATGCATATTTTCTACACCATTTGGGATATTGTTAGGACATATAATCTACAAGGAAGGTTTGCTAGTTGATCCAGCCAAGGTTGTAGTCATTTTAGGCCTGGAAGCACCTACCAGTCAAAGTGAGGTGCATGTGATTTTTAGGTCATACAGGATATTATAGAAAATTCATAAAAGGGTATGCCAAAATTGCTGCACCCTTGGAAGAATTGTTGAGGGGAAAGGTACATTTTATTGGGGAGAACCACAGTAGTGCACGTTTGAGGTATTAAAAGAGAAACTTACTACCACGCCCATTCTGCACTTTCCCTCATGGGATAGACCATTTCATGTGCATGTGGATGCTTCTGGTATGGCCATTGGCATTGTGTTAGCTCAACTTGGTGAAGGTATTATAGATCATCCAATCTATTTTAGTAGGAAGCTGACTCCTGCTGAAAAAGGAATTATACAACTACAGAGCATGAAACTTTTTCAATGATCTACACATTGTACAAGTTTCGAAAGTACTTGTTAGCAACACCATTTGTGTTTTATACAGATCACATGGCATTGAAGTACTTGGTAAACAAGCCCATCTTATAGGGGCACATATGCAGATGGGTGCTCCTATTTCAAGAGTTTGACTTCACAGTTGTGGTGAAGCTAGGGAAAAGCAATTCTGAACTAGACCATTTATCTAGAATCAATTCAGGAGAGGATGCACAAAAATTGAAGAAACAATGCCGGATGCACAGTTATATAGGTTACAATGCACACCCATGGAATTAGAAGACATTGTTGTCTTTCTACGAGATAGGTATATCACCAGAAGGAATGAAATCATTAGAAAAGAAGCAGCTTGCTTATATGCGCGCCACCATTCATGTTAATCAATGGTGACCTTTACAAGCTAGTAGAGATGAAGTATTATGCCATTGTGTGTTAGAGCATGAGTGCAAGGATATCATGGAAGAGGCTCATGGTGGTATTGCAGGAGGCCATTATGTAGGTGATGTGACTACTTGGAAGATCCTAATTGTTGATTATGGTGGGAGACACTTTGTATAAAGACTATAAAGATTATTGTAAGGCGTGTGATCATTGTTAGTGCCTAGGAAAACCAGGGCAAAGAGATGAGATGCCTTTGAGACCATTACTAGTGCCGAACCATTTGAGAAATGGGCCATTGACTTTGTAGGGCCTATTTCACTAGCCACGCATAGGACTGGATCACGCTATATCATTACTTGCATAGATTATCTTACACGGTGGGTAGAAGAAGCACCTACGAAAGATATATGGCAGCTACAACAACTAGATTTCTATGGGAGAATGTTCTTACATGATATGGATGTCCTTTAAGCTTGATAAGTGATAGGGGTACACACTTTTTGAATGAGACAATCAGGATCCTATTAGATGAGTTTATGGTTGCACACCATAAAACTACACCTTACCATCCTCAGGAAAATGGAACTGCTGAGGCCTTCAACAAAATTTTGGGCCAGACTTTGACAAAAATATGTGATGTTGGAAGAAAAGATTGGGATGACAAAGTGTCAGCTATTTTCTTTGGGCATATAGAACAACTTACAAGAGATTGAACAAAGCCACACCATTTTAGTTGGTGTTTGGCGTGGAAGTTATTCTTCCTATAGAATTTATGTTACCTTCTTTGCACATTGCACGTTTGGAGGTCTAGCTGATGAACATAGCTTTAGAAGAATGTATTGAAAAGATGATTCAACTAGATGAGCACCAAGCCATAGCACGGTGGAGTTAGAAGTAGGAAAAGGCCAGGCTAGAAAGCATGGCATGACAAAAACATAAGGGATAAGAAGTTTGAGATTGGAAAAATGGTACTTCTTTATGACTCAAAGTTCTTGCACCATCCAGCAAGCTCAAAGTGCATTGGTTGGGGCCGTATGTTATCACTTCTATACTTGAATCAGGTGCTTTTCAGTTAGAAGCACTTGATGGAACACGGCTACCCTAATTACTTTAACGGGAGTAGGATGAAGCCCTACTATAAATAAGTCTTCTTGGTGTTTGTAATAAGGTAGTATTGCCATTTAGTTTAGGTTTTCAATTATGTATTTCCTTAATGTATTTCTTTCATTATCATTATGCTTTGTCAATTTAGTTGTTGTTTGTGTAATAAGTGCACTTGTGCGCATATGAAGCTAATTACTTGTATGAAGAATGTTTATGCATAGAGGACTACACATACTTTTAGTGTGGGGTGGTTGTAGTGATCCAAAAGAAAGACAGAAAAAGACTGTGGGAATTGAAAGATGAAAGGAATAAGCTCTACAGTGTGCTTTAAGTCAAAAGAAGATTGTTTCTCAAAGATGACCAAGGATGGAGATGAATGAAAGAATAATATAACGTGAGGTAAGGAGGCCATGTTAGCTACCAAGAGAAGGTGCAGTGATGAGGTACTCGGAGCAAGGGGAGCACACGCTTGAAGAGAAGTCTATAACCGAGGGGTAGAAGGCATGCTAGAAGGTTATAGCTAGGTGTGAAGATGTACCACGAATGAATGGATTTGGTCAATAAATGAAGGGACATTTGGTAGGTGAGGAGTAATAAATGCATCAAAATTTGAAAAATTTATATAAGGAAGGGATGTGGATTCATTTTTACCATTATAATTAAGAGTATTCATGAGAAGAGCCAAGTGCGAAGAGCCGAGTGATCGAGTTAAGGTGCGAAGGGTGTGAAACCAAGAGTGATAACCAGATTTGTGCTATAAGAAGCTTGCATCCCTAGTGGTGAAGGGTTTGAGTGAAGCGGGAGACAGATAAGAGTTAGGTTACAAGTTTCCACCTAGGGCATAATTGAATCGAGCTAGGGTTTGATTCACGAGTTGAGGAGTTGAAGTTGAAGAAGAGACATTTGCAAGGTAGAAATGGCACCAAAGAAGGCATCTGCAACAACAAAAGGAAAGAAGAAGGTGGTCATTGAGGAAGAAGAGATGGCACCCAAAAGCCATTTTTCGGAGATGCAATACCCAAAAGGAGTCATTGTCGGCCAAGAGTGGGATTCACCCATTAGAAAGAGTAAAGTGAGTGAATATAATCACAGGACGTCGAAGAATAAGAAGGAGCTCGATTCCTACTCATGGCTAGAACAAAAAATGCACATGGAAGATGACATGCCAATATATGATGATGCGGGTGAAAAACTTTTTTGAAGAGAATTGGGGTATATCAGTTGTATGAGCTGCCATATTTTGGGAAGTATGAGCCCTTGTACCAGTGGCTCATGAGAAGGGTACACAAAGACTTCTTCTACTTTGTAGGCAGGACAAGTTAGAATTTCATCTACGCTTGTCTCATCAGTGATAGGTCTGAAGGCCACAGGGGAAGACATAAAAGGTGACCTTGCAGATAAAACATGATTTTAAAGACCAAACAGGAGTTGGGATACCTGAAGGGTCCGTGGAATGGACATAGATAAATTGAAGAACTATCCAATTGTATAAGTTGTAACACACCTAGTTACCAAGTTAAATGATCAGGAGTGGTGGTCACAGGTAAACACTATGTGGTTGCATGTGGCACAAAAGATGTCGGAAGGGATGATCTATAACATTGCAGGCTATATTGCAGAGAAATAGTCGAAGAAGCATGCACAGAGGGAAGAAGATCAACTTTGGGGCTGTTCTACTATCACTGGTCTTCATGGAGATTGGAGTACCAGATGGACCCAAGGAGAAAATATGGGAATACCCCATGGAACAAGTCCCAGCTGAAAGATTCAAAAATACCTATGCAAGGGGACCATGAAAGACGAAGTAAAGCAAAGGGTGGAGAAGTGGTATGATAGGCTCCATGGCGATTTGGGAAGAATGGCACATTCCAAAGGACCTACTAGTAGTGGTAGGAAAACAAGTTCAGTTTTTTATGTACCAACATTTCTGCATCACACGTTTTCCAATGAAGGATGGAGTCTGGAGCCCTTGGTGCAAGTTACCTTACGCATTCACTGCGAGGTATTTTCAAGAATCTGTTCATAGATTTACTGACACGCGCAAACTGATCTTCAATGTAGATAAGGTAGACTGTGATTACCATACATTGAGGAAGAAGTATGTATATCTGGTAAAGAAGTGCCTATATAGAGAGAATTATTTCAGAGGTGTTGAATATCAAACCAATAAGTTTGGCGTAGCAGAGATGTGGGGGCAACATTGGTATATCTCTAGTTGAAGCCAAAAATGGAGAATAAAAATATGTGGAAGGTGAGTTCACACTTCTAGCACCACCAAAAGGGAAGCATACAATGGAGAATATCCTAGTGCCTAAGCCCACAGAAGAAAATCAAAGTGCAGGATGAGGAGGAGGAGCGCAAGATAGTGGTGGTTTGGAGCATAGGGGTAGGAGACATCCTACAAGTCAGAGTGAAGTTGAGCGCACTTGTTACACCACCTCAGCCACAAGAGGGGGATGAAGAGGACTTGAATGTGGTCCAAGGGGAGCATAGGTTTAAAAGAGTATTCAAGAGAACAAGGACCCAAGGTGCTACCCCAACCACTATGCGCAAATCACCCCAACTCTCCCCATAAAAGGAAGCGACCACGCAGAGAAGGAGGAAGCTGAAGTTGAACGAGGAGGTGAAGAAGAGTCAGAGGAGAGCATGCCTACATCTCCTACACTTCCAGAGCACACAAAAGAAAAGGATGAGGCATCAAAGGAGAAGGAAGAAGAAGAGAAAGGACTAGAGGAAAAAACTGTAGAAGATATTCAGGACATGGAGACACAAGTCCCAAATTTGGAGGCTAGGGTTCCTAAGTAGCAAAGGTCTAGGAGGACAAGTGGGGAGCACATTCCACCAGCCATGGGGTATGCAGAGGATGCAGAAATATTATCCACCCGCTTCCTTCTAGAGCACAATAGCACATGTAGAAGGATCTATTTGGCTGGGAGTTGATGGATGAGGATATGGTGACCGTGCGAAACTAGAAAGCAACTATCATGGTCGATGCACACCCACATGGATGAGCCTAATTTGATGTGTGTGAAGAGTCATGCATTTTGAGGTGACTGAAGAAGGCACCTTAGGCTAGACACATGATAGTAAAGCCTACTTGTCATGTCGATGACAGCAGTCAACAATGCACTGGTGAAAGTTTCTGTGGAGGTGGCTAGAAGAAACATGGACAAATCTGCCACAATCAAAGCATTGCGTGAAGAGTTGAAGACAAAGGATGTTGAGATAACACATGTGCATAACATAGGAAAGGGACTTCACGTAGAAGAAGAATGAAGTGTTCATAAGCATCACAGAGGAGATTGGGGACAATGTAATCAAAGCAAGGCCACACTTGGAACCCAAGGTACCAAAGACATTTCCTTCAACGAATACACTATGTGGGAAAGTTGGTGGACTTGGTGCTCGAAGATGAAACTCTACATATATGTAAAGCACCGAAAGATCAAACAGATGTCGAATGGGAGAAATCATCTATGATGAGAAAAAAATTACATCTTATGAAGGGTTGTTGCAGGCATTACAAGAAGTCTTGAAGAAAGTGGATCAAGCTTTAAATATATGCACAGCTCTAGAGGCACTCATCAACATTAAGACCTTGGAAGAGAACAATGAGGTCTAGAAAGCCATGAAAGATGAGACATTGGGCCATGCAAAAAGGTTGTCAATGGTTAAACAAAGCGAGGCCAGCAACAACAAAGAGCCACACAAGACTCGGTTGGAAGAGCTTGGAAAACTTATTGCGTAGAAGATGGACCTTTTGGAAGGAAGAATGACATCCATGTCCAATGTTGTGTTGGTTCTACAAAATGAGAAAGGAGAAATTACATGTGGGATGAGTTGGAATCCATTGTTGTGGACATCCCAGAGAAAGTGGAACAGGCACTCACTGAATGGCAGGTTTTGGAGGCTGCAATAAAAGAGGAGTATCCAGAGCTGATACTACAAACTGATATAGAGGAGGTTTCTTAAATAACCTCATATAAATTCTTTATTTATCCACATTCTTCATTCTTATTCTTTCATTATTATTCTTTCCTTCAAATTTTTGGAGATACCCATTGTCGGGATGATAATGAGATTAGTGTGGGGTAATGTTGATCAAAAATACTTTTCAAAGATCACACAAGGAATCCACGTGGGATAGAAGGCCAAGATCAAAGGCGTGGAGGACAGGAAGGACCCACGCGCGCGAAAGGCAAGTTTAGATTTTAGGACTTAGCCAATTTTGAGCATAGAGACCTATTTTTAGAAGATGGCATGTGGGACACATCAACGATGCAAAGATGTGCATGCCATGCATTGTCTATATTTGGAGAAGTGGTTCAAAGCATCTATGCATGAAGACAAGCTAAGAATAGAATTGACACTTCAGTTATCTGTAAGAGGACTATAGATAGCACACTTGCATGTGTGGCTATAATTGTAAATGGTGTGTGGCTATCAATAGCATGTGACCTATTTCTAGAATAGATAAGTAGTGAAGGGAAAGTCCCCACCCTATATATATGATGTTAGGTGCATAGTAGAGAGAGATTACAGGAGCGGTGTATGTATGATTCTAGATGTATGAATGGGTGTATCAGATCCATACGTGCCTTGATATAGATTGACAATACTATAAGGAGCTTCTATATTTATTAATAGATGGAAGATATTGGCTGAATCTAAGTGTCATTCTATGTAATTGAGTAGTGCATGTTATTAATTCAATGATGATTACTTGTTTAAGCTTGTTCTTTCATAGATCTGTGGGTAGCATGCACTGTAGAATGATGGATTAGTTATGAATCTATATGTTTCTTCCTTCATCATGTTAACATCCTATTATAACAACCATAAAGAGGGACTTGGTACATCTTCTTATCCCATCGCACATGGCACTGATGATTTCCTTTGCTATGAATGTTGAGAGGTTATAGATGGTCCCCTTCGAGATCTTCTTGCAAATGTTTAAAAGCCTTGTTGATCTACGTCTATCTCTCTTGTCCATTTTTTTGTAACCAATCACGTGGCCATCCTCATTACGGGGTCAAAAATTACGGATATGTCGAAGTACCATAACCCCTTCTTGTAGTCATAGGCCTCCACAATATTCTTGATGGAATCCTTATTGTCCAAGTCATCATCAAATTAATCTCCCTCATAGGTAAGAGTAGTGAATTTAGAGATCAGTTGGGGAGTTATCCACATCGTGCATCCTATGAAGTACAAATGATATTCATGTACACGTGACATTAACCACTTTGGTACAACCACTCGGGCTTGCCAAATAGGGAAAATCATAGAGTTGCAATAATCTCGCCTTCTCCATGTTCACCTTCACTTCATCATCATAGATAGGCATTCCATCCGGGTGTCTTTTTGTCTCTAGGGAAAACTAGTTCTAATTCCATCTCGTTCTCTCTATTGCTCGTCCAATGGTTGTAGTCACTCACAACCATATTTCTCATGTGAGAAACCCATTATTTTCCAAGTAATACACCATTTTGGTATTACATCTTTGCGTACCATTCTGAATGAAGTTGGTGGAAATAGCTTGTTTCCCTTTTCCCTTGCCCTTATTTGGTGAAATGGTGGTTACTTTCCTTGGTTCCATTTCTCATCAAGTTACTCAAATTATTTTCTCCTAATCCTAGCTCTACTTAGTTCTACAGCTCTACTCTTACACGAAATATCCCTTCAATCTTGTGCCCTAGCTATGGAACCCTAACTTGGAAAAACCCTTCCTTCCATAAGATGGTGTATTCACTTGCGGGTTATTAAAACTCCTACAACCCTCTCCCTCACACCCATGTACTATTTTTCCACCCTAGTTTGCTGATCAAACTAGCTATGCACTCAGATCTTCACAACCCTCTTTCGCATAAATTTTCTCAATGATGCCCTAGTTCACAAGAGCTCTTTGATATCACAAATGTAAAGTAATAATAATGTATCCCGACCTTCTACTTATAGTTTTTGCTTCTTTTTTGCAATAAATGTAATGCCACCTACCATTGTACCTTTACAATAAAGGTGATCTTTTCTTATTAAGCTAACCTTCAATGCTTTTACCCTTGCACCCAATCCAACAAAAAAATATTACAACCTTTTAGTGCATAAAAATCCTTACTTGACCGAAGACCCTTTTGCGTGCACTTGCAGGTGCCGAAGGCATTTCTTTTGTCCTTACCCTGATTTTTGACATTACCTACCTCATTTTGTTCTTGTGCTTCTCATATTTGTACATAGTCTTCCAAACTCCTTATGTCAACCTTTCCTATGTGTTCTCTTCTAAATTACGTGCTTTTTATTCTTCAATATGGGCCATCGAAACATAGCTTCTATTACCAACTTCCATTACTTGTCACATTAATCCACCCCACACAAAAATAGATGCACGGTCCTCTATGCATAGATTTTTTTTGAAAATAATAAGTGGATACCAGCGCACAATGCACACACAATTACAAAAATAAAGGGAACAAGAAACAAGAAGGGGAAACACAAGGAAATGAAATGCATTAAAAGAAATCCTAGGATAAATGACAATACTGTCTTATTTACAACCACAAGGAAGACTTATTTATAGTAGGGCTTTAACCTACTCCCATTAAAATGGCTCAGTAACCTTGTCACATCCATTGCTTGTATGTGGCATGTACCTAAATCAAGGATGGCGTAGAATTTTTAGTTTCCCAAGATGACGTAGAAATTTGGAGTCATAAAGCAAGACCATCTACCCAACCTCGAATTGTTTTTTTAATATGGTGATCATGCCATGTTTTTGTCACACCTTTTTAGTCTTCTAACTCCATCTAGCAAGTGATCTCCTTTCATCCAACTATATTAAATTCTCCATGCACTCTTATAGTTCTTGTTCATTAGCTAACCCTCCCGAGAACGCAAAAAAAGGGATGGTATAATGAATTCTACTAGTAAAAAAATTCCATGCCAAACACCAATTGGAATGGTGTGGCCTTGTTAAATCTCTTATAGGTAATCCTATATGCCCATAGTACAGTGAGACTTTTTCATCCTAATCCTATCTTCCCACATGACAAATTTTCATCAACATGTGACTCGGAGATTTGTTAAACGCCTCAATAGTTCCATTAGCTTATGGGTGATTATTATGGTGGGATATCAAAAATTCTACCAACAACATTCGATTGTCTCATTCAAGAAATACGTACCCTATCACTTAAAATTAGCAGACATCTATATTTGCTGATTATATTTTCCCACAAAAACCTACTTTTTGTTGCTTCATGCAATCCCTTGTAGGCACTTATACTACCTATCTTGTGAAGTAGTCGGTGTAAAGTGATGATATAATGCAAACTTGTCCTTTGTGTGGAAGGTGAAATTGGTCCTAAAAAATCAATGACCCACTTTTCAAATGGTTCTACACTAGCTATTGGCCTCAATGGTATCTCATCTCTTCTTCCTAGTTTTCCAAGGTGCTAGCAATGGTCACAAGCCTTATAAAACTCAATACAATCTTTGTAAACCATTTCTCACGAAAAGCCTTCTAAAAGGATCTTGTGCGCGGTTGCTTTCCCTGAGTAGTTTCCTCCTGCAATCCCACCATGTGCTTCCTCCATGATTTCAACATGCTCATGTTCCAACACACACCAACGCAAACACTAATCATGACCTAGCTTGTATAATTCTCCACTAATTAACATGTAGGGTGCGATGCGTATGGCTAATTAATTTCTTTCCAGAGTCTTCATTCCCTTTGGTGCCACACCCATTTTGAGAAACACAACAATATCTTCCAAATTAGAGGGCATGCATCATAACCTAAATAGTCACGTGTCTAGCATTATATCCTCAATGCTCTGTGCATCTTCCTTGAGTCAATCCTTGATAAATGGTTAGGCCTTGAGTTACTCTTTCTTAGTTTCACAATAACTGTAAACTCAAACTCTTGAAACAAAAATACCCACCGACATATGCGCCCTTGTAAAATGGGCTTGTTCACCAAGTACTTCAATTCCATGTGGTCCGTATAGAATATGAAGGGTATTTCCAACATATATTGTCTTAATTT
The DNA here is from genome assembly GCA_018340775.1 of Taxus wallichiana var. yunnanensis. NCBI lineage: Eukaryota > Viridiplantae > Streptophyta > Pinopsida > Cupressales > Taxaceae > Taxus > Taxus wallichiana. The sequence continues at coordinate 476,771,329 of CM031238.1, forward strand.
GTGTAACACATAGATCATTGAGAATGCTTACCTCTCGGTAGTAGTATAATTCTCGATCTCTCTTGGTGTTAACTTCTTGCTAGCAAAACACAAGGGGTGATCAACAATTCCTTCTCCAGGTTGTGCTAAGAATACCCCAATTATCATCCATGAATCATCAACATGTACATGGAATGGCTTATCCCAAGAGGGAAATCATAATATGGGCACAGTGATAAGCCTATTATTTAATGCATCAAATGTCATTTATTGTGCCTCTCCCTAGTGAAATGCACTTTTGTGTTTTAGTAACTCTTTCAATGACACGATGATCTTGGTATACCCCTTAATAAATTTCCAATAGTACCTTGTATGCCCAAGGAATCCACTCACTACACTCTAGCTGGTAGGTTCCCCCAATCCCACAATAATGGAAACTTTAGCAGGATCCACTAGCAATCCTTCCTTACATATGATATGCCCTAGAAAGGCCCCACATGGAGTAGTAAAAACACATTTCTTAATGTTGAGGGATATACTCAACTACTGAGATCTTTCAAACATCAACCTCAAATTGTCACAATGGTCTTGTAGTCATTTTTATATCCTTAGAACAATAGTCTAATCCCATGTGCACTATCCTATCACCAAATAGGCGTTGGGAGCTCACCCGAGGCATGCACGGGTGTTGAACCTCTCATTTATATGAGTCTTGTGAGAATACATCCTTAATTACATATTTAGATGCAGGAAGGAAAAGAACCATGCATTCATTCTAAGAGCCTAAGATGAGTTATCATATCAATACATCCATAAAAAATAAGTATCTAACATAATACATAATTGATTCATAAGCACAAAGGAAATACACTACAATTTATGCTCATGAACACACATATTCTTTAAACGAACCTTATATTCATATTACTTTGAGTTCAATAACCACATTACATTTATTAAGTCCATAATAGACCAACATAACAATGCAGATCGTAGTCATGTATTAGGAACCTAAGTTATGCTTTCCACAATACAAAACTTGTTACAAACATACCCCTCTACATATTTCATCACTCCTACAATTATCTTAATCCCTACCCAAAGGATCCTTCATTATTATTGTAGAGCTTCTCCTATCCAAGTGCTATCTCTCTCTCCCTCTCTACATCTCTTCTTCTTCTTCTACATGAGCATATCTATATAAATTCATTCTCCACCTACATGCCTTCCCGAGATAACAAATCGGTTGCCAAGTTTCCATGTGGTCCTCTAATGAAGCATGCTTCCTTTGACCCGAGATCTCCAATCTTTGCAATGATGTCTTTCTAGATCCTTCCAGCATATGCATGGAATATTCCATTCTTGACCATGCAAATGTTAGGTGACACCTTAGCCAATCTGCATGCTAGGCGGGTCACACTTTTCTTGTGTGCTTCTGAACACCAAATATGGATAAGACCCAAAACTCATCTTGTCTTACGTGCCTGCACCGTGTGTTCTTCTAAACCTTGCTAGAACCCTACCCTGTGTGCCTTCACCTTGTGTGCCCTTCTTCAAATAGGTCCTATGTGCCCATGTGCCTTCTTGCACTTAGCTAATATTCTGAGGCCCAACATCACCCCACACTACACCTGTTCTCCGTCCTCGAAAACGTTTCTCTTCAACGAATAAAGAATGGAGAGATCTCGAATAGTGGGAAAAATAATGAAGGAATGAAAAATTTGGGAGAAAAAATGAAAGAATGGGGAAAATGTAAGATAACGATGCTTATTTTTAAGGAGGAGAGGGAAATCCTTCCCTATTTCTTCCTCTAGCTTTTCCCAGAATCAACCTCACTCTGCGCTTATTGACATAGGTCTCCGACTAGGGTGCTTACCTTCTCAAAACTTAGTTCCTCCCCCTTAGCACTCATTATCTCAACAATACTCTCCAATTCCTTTCCTAAGTCATTAAGTGCATCCATCCCGTAGGTGATCTGGGGGGTATAATTCCTTTAGTTGGATTTTGATCGATCCTCGCAAGGTCTCGAGAGCTTCGACTTCTTCTCTACCTTAGCCGTGATTTTATCTCTTTCTTCCATATTCCCTTATTATTTTCTTAAAACTCCTTGATTTCTATTTCATGTGTGGTGACCAGGATGCTTTCCACTCTATCTCTATCATGCGAGTTATCATATGTAGCTTCCTCAACTTACGTGATGCCCTTTACTTCAAGGATTTTGGTATATCGAGAAACGATCTCAAAACCTTTAGCTTCTCCTCTTTTTCTTGGCTCAATAAAGTTTCTTCTATAGTTTCTAAGGCAAGTGGATGCCTTTCCATCATGAGGATGGGATTCAAATCATCTAAACACCTGCAAGGATGATTCATATTTTTTTCTCGTGTGGCGCTAATTAAGGATGCTTTAAAACAATAACATCTCGTAATCATTTCAATTTTCTTATGTAGCTTGCACACCCTTGATTTCTCCTCTTTCAATTCACGCCTTAACTATGCACTAATAAAATCTTCTTGCTTCAATTCCTTTCTCTTCTCAATGAGCTCCTTTTCCTTCTCCAACTCCTCCTCCATGAATCTCACTCTATCATTCCTTCCAAATAGTTTGGCCTCAATCTCAACTAAATTTTTTTAGCGCGTTGCAGACCTTCTCATCTGATAATTATTGAGAATTTACCAAGGGATTTACTCCTTTTGTCTTTGGCACATTCATCAGCACTCCCTGACTTACTTCAAACTTAGTTTCATCCACATGGGACTCAAATGCCCAAAATAACATCTTTCTGGTTCATGAATATGCACCTTCTTCATCAAACAAATTCATATCCATGAGTTGTTATGTTGGTATGGTTCTTTGGAAGTGCACATGTAACACCTTTCTTGGATCATTAATGTAGCCCATTCCTTGCCCTTGTGCTACCACTACGCCCTTCCCACCTATTTTCTCAGGATTTGGGAAGCTTACCACCAAATTAGGATTCCCACCCATGCTGCCATATTCTTTCCCAATGCTTTCTTCTTCTATTTCCTTCAAAATTTCATTTGTGATCTGCTCCAACTCCTATGCCACCAAATCCTTAATAATTCCTACCACTTATCTCTCCATGAATTTTTCACTTGTACCTTTGTGAGGCTTGGGGTTCTATAATTTTTGTGATTACCTCTTCACTCACCCCCTTGCCTTGATCCTCTATTTCTTCTTTGTCATTCTTCTCTTCATATTTCTCCGCATCATTCTTCTCTTCATCTTCCTCCTCCTCTAAGTAATGTATATAATATACTAGATGGTCTTGATCTTATTTGGGCTCATCATCATCCCTATCACTAATGTAGGTCTCTAGGCTCTTTATTTTCTTTGATTATGCCTTTTTGCCATCTTTTGATTCTTCCTAACCGGTGATTCTAGTATAGGATATTCTTCCTTCTCTTTCTCCTTAATAGGATACGTATTCCTTTGTGAATCTTCATGTGTGAGGGGTCCTTCATTCTCCAACACCTCTTCTTCTCGGGGTCTTTTCCTTGACTAAGGACTTCCTCCTACGTGCATAATTTCTAGGATTTGTCAATGCTTCTAGTGTGCCCATCGATTGTGTGGTTTGCACACTTGGTGCCTTCTTCTCCTGTAACTCTTCTCTTTCCCTCTTCTTTGGTGTGACATTTTTCTGACTGTTGGGTCTTATGGAATGGAGACATCACTCTCTAGATAGGTGCCTTTCTCAAATGTAGGCCTTATGCATAGATATACCTTGGCTACAACCCTTCGATGATCAGCGGTGTTATCAGCTTCATCATCTGTACTTTTTGGGAGATATACTTCTCCACGTATGCGCACTTCTTATGGTATATGAGTTTTCAGCGTGGCTTGCGGTGGTCTTGGTCTACCTCACTAAGGTCGAACCTTAGCATTTTAGCCTCCTTGAACCGATTAAACCTTGCTTTGAATTATTGTGCTTTGAAGGAGAAGGGTAGCTTGTACCATGGGCTCTTAGTCCCATTTGTCAATGTAAATCTGTCAATGCAAAATGTTGATAAACTCAGAACTCGATTTGCATCCATGAGCATGGAAAACTACTTAGGGATCCTCCATTATTCCCCAAATGCATCGTGCATTTGCTTATACCACATTTCTAGGTACGCCTTGTGTATGACCATCATGGTTTCCCAAGTATACTTATTTAACCTTTATGCGGGTGAGGGTTGTCTTTTAGATAGTCCCAAATGAAATTTTCTGGCCCATCGAGCACTCAAATATTTGAGAAGAAAATGGTGAGGAGAGTGCTTCTGAATAGTATCTTTTCTCCTTCCTACATGTTTCTTATGATCTCATCCGCAATAAAGGTAGACAAGCTATAGATGGTCCCTTCTGAGATCTTCCGGAATACATTTAAACATGCCTTGTTTACTTGCATCCATCTTTCTTAATCATTAAGCTTGGTGACCATGGGCGTGACCATCCTCATAATAGGGTCTAGAATTTCTGTGATGTCAAAGTACCACGAACAATTTTTGTAATCATAAGCTTCCATAGTTTCCTTGATGGCCTCCTTATCACTGAAATCATCATCTATGGATTCCCCTTCACAATTTAGGACAATGAATTTGGGTATCAACTAAAGTGTTATGCACATCTTTTGGTCTACAAATTAGAATTGGCCTTCATGTACGCACAACATCAACCACCGATACAATCGCTCGGGTTGCCAAAATAAGGCAACTCATATAGTTGCAATAGCCTTGCCTTTTCCAATTTTACTTTCACCTCATCACTATATATTGGCATTCCATTTGGTGTCCTCTTGTTAGTTAGAAGAACTAAATCCAATGCTATTTCTTTCTCTAGTAGTGCTCATGTGATGGTTGTAATCTCTCACGACCATTTGTCTTAAATGTCACACCCACTCTTTTCCTAGAAATACTCCATCCGGGTACTTTGCATTTATGCGTACCATTCCTCATCGGAGCTAGCAATAGTAGCGGCCTATTTTCCTTTTCCTTTCCCTTCTATTTCTTTGGTGAAATGGTCACCTTATTTGGTTTCATTCTTCTTTTTAGTTTAAAATTTTAAACTCGTTTCTCTACTCTATTACTCTACTAAAATCTAAGGCTTAACTTCATGAAGAAATTCTTCTCTCTCCGTGCCCTAGGTGCCAACCCTAACTAGGAAAACCCTTCCACAAGAAAACGTACTTTAAACAAACTCTCACCACACCCATGTACTCCTTCCACTCTGGTTTGCAGATTCACCCTAGTAACAAACTTAGATCTCTATGATTTTTCTTCCTTCATACAAATTTAATTGGATGCCCTAGTTCGCAAGAGTGCTTCAACTTCATAATAAAAAGGTAAAATAATGACTTTCCGACCTCATATTTATATTTTTTTCCTCCTCTACAACAATAAATGATATACTACCTACCAAAGTACTTGCATTAAATGTGGATTTTCCACTACGCCAACCTTAAGTGCCCTTACCCACATGCCCAATCCTGCGTAAAAAACCTTCTACAACCTTCTTGCATGCGTAAAAATCTAATCTAATCAAGACTCTTACGTGTGCATCTATAGTGCCGAAGGCACTTATTTTGTCCTTTACCTAATTTTTTCCCTTTCCTACCTCATGTTGTTCCTGTGCTCTTCATTCTTTGTATGTGGTCTTTGTTACAACCTTCTTAACACCAATTTTCATTATCCACTATTTCCTCATGTGATTTCTCAATCTTACATGCTTCCTTCTACTAGGCCACTTTGAATGTTTAATACTTGGCTTATACTTTTCTTTGCACTACTTCTCCACAGACTAAAATAGATGCGTGGTCCTCTACACATACCAAAATTTAGAAAATAATGTGGTTACCAGGCAAAGGCACAAGGTGCAAAATGAAACAAGAAGAAAGGAACTCCAATGAGAAATGGAAACACAAGAAAAGAAAAATCATAAAGGGAAATCCTAAGCTAACTAAAAATAATTCCTTATTTAAAAACACCAAGAAGACTTATTCATAGTAGGGCTTTAGCCTACTCCCATTGAAATGACTAGGTAATCTTGTCCCATCTAGCATTTGTAATTGGCAAGTTCCTAAATAAAGGATGTACAAGATGGTGTAAGGTCCTAGCCAATATAATTTCAACTTCCCGAGATGGAAAAAAAACTTGGAATCATATAACAAAACCATCTCGCCCAACCTCAAACTGCTTGTTTTTGATATGATGATCATGCCATGCCTTTTATATTTCCTTTTTGTCTTCGAATCCATCTAGCAAGTGATCTCCTTTCATCTAAATACATCAACTTATCAATCCTCTCTTCCAAAGACTTGTTCATCATCCAATCCTCATACATGCACTATACACAGTGATGGTAACATGAATTCAACTGGAAAAAAAAACCTCCATGCCAAACACCAATTGAAATAGTGTGGCCTTGTTCAATCTCTTATAGGTTGTCCTGTATGCACATAGAATGACTAATACTTTTTCACCCCAATATTGCCTTTCGACGTCACAAATCTTGGTCAATGTGTGACTTAGTATTTTGTTAAATGCCTCAACAGTTCCATTCACTTGAGGGTAATAAGGGGTAGTCTTGTGATGGGCCACCATAAATTCTACTAATAGAATCCTGACCATTTCATTCAGAAATATGTACCCCTATCACTAGTCAATCTCAAAGGACAATGATACATGTTGATTATGTTTTCCCATAAAAATCTAGTAGTTGTCACTACAGTGTAATCCTTCATAGGTGCTTCCTCTACCCATCTTATCAAGTAATCATTGCAAGTAATGATATACTACAAATGAGTCCTTCACACGACTAGTGAAATTGGCCCTCCAAAATTGATTTCCCATTTCTCAAATGGTTTAGCATTGGCTATTGGTCGCAAGGGAATTTCATCCCTCTTTCCAGGTTTTCTAAGGAACTAGAAATGGTCACAGACCTTGCAAAACTCAATATAATCCTGATAGATGGTTTCCCACCAAATCCCTTCCATTAGAATCTTCTGCACAGTAGTATTTCTTGAATAGTTTCCTCCTGTAATCCCACCATGCACTTCCTCTATAATTGCCACGTGCTCATGTTCCAATACACATCGGCGCAGAAACTCATCATGTCCTAACTTATACAAATCACCATTGATCAAAATGTAGGGCAAGGATTATATTGCTAACTACCTCCATCTAGATCCTTCATCTCATCCAATGCCACACCAATTTTTTAGAAAACTCGCAATATCTTCAAAGTCTAAGGGCACGCATTTCCACCTAAATAGTTACGCATCCGACATGGTATCCTCAACGCTTTGCATGTCCTCCCCTAAGTTAATCCTTGATAAGTGGTCAAGTCCTGAATTGAGCTTCCTTGAATTTACAACCACCGTGAATTCAAACTCTTGGAATAATAGGACCCAACGGAATATACCTCCTTGCAAAAAGCAGATTGTTCACTAATTATTTCAATGCCATGTAGTTCATATATAATATAAAGGGTGTTTCCAATAGGTATTGTCTAAACTTATGCAACATGTAGATCATTGATAGTGCCTTGTGCTCAGTAGTGTAATTCTCGTTATACTAGTGTCAACTTCCTACTTCAAAACAGAAGGGATAATCAGCAATCCCCTCACTAGGATATGCTAGTATTGATCCCATGGCTGTTCCTGAGGCATCAACATGCACATGGAAAGGCTTATCCCAAGAAGGAAAATGTAATATGGGTGCATTGACAAGTCTATCCTTTAAAGTGTCATATGCCTTCTACTGCACCTCTCCCCAATGAAAGGAACTCCATTGTTTTAGCAATTCCTCTAAGGGTGTGGTGATCTTGTAATACTCCTTAATGAATTTCCTATAGTACCCCATATGTCCAAGGAATCCACACACTACACTTTGACTAGTAGGTTCCCCCAATCCCCCAATAACTGAAACTTTGGTGGGATCCACTGGTAGGCCTTATTTACATATAATATGTCCTAACAGGGCTCAAAATGGACTAGTAAAGACACATTTCTTAATGTTAAGGGATATCCTCAACTCGCCAACATCTCTCAAACATCAACCTCAATTTTTCACAATGATCTTTCACTAGCCCATACAAAGTCCAGTCATCCATGTAAACTTGAAAAAATTTATGGATGAAGTCCTGAAATTCTTGTACCATGATTCACGAGAACACAATAGGTGCATTCTTCAATCCAAAAGACATAAATATGTATGAAAAACTTCCCCATATAGTGGAAAAAGTTGTCTTTCTCTAGTCTTCCTTTGTAATCCTGACTTGGTGATACCCTGAGAACCCATCCATGAAAGAGTAGACCTTGCACCTGGTTACTTCTTCTAGAATTTCTTCGGTAAAGGGGGTTGAGAAAGAATCGATCACACATACTAAATTTAGGTACCTTTAGTCAACACAAATCCTTATTCTTCCATCCTTCTTGATATTGATGACCATTGGGCTTATCCATTATGATTCCTCCACAACCTCAATGATACCAGATGTTATCATCTTGTCTATTTCTTCCTTGACCCATATGTTCAAATTTAAATTCATCTGATAAGGCCTCTTCCGGATTAGGTGTGCACCTTCTTTCAACTTGATATTCATGTACCCCAAGGAATGGTGGACACCTTTGAGTTCATGGTACCTAGGAGGGAACAAATCTTGGAACTCACATAATAGATCAATGATATTTGAAAATTATTTTGCTACCAATACTCTCCAATGATAGCTTCCTTAGGTTTTATCTTTGTCCCAATATTAAACTTATTTATTTTCAAGGGCTCATGGTAGGCACGTGCTTGCTCATCAACATTATCTATGACTTCACATGTACCTTCAAAATGGTTAACATCCAAACTTTCCATTTCCTCACCATCTACTACATAGACCATTTTTCCTTTTTCCTTTTCCATGCATGTGCGCTCAAGTTGTACTTTCTCTGATTCCTCTTCATCAAAACTTGTCTCTAAACCATGTTCTCCTAGTAGCTCCTATATTCTATCTTCCGTCATAGTGCTATCTCCCATTGTAAGGCACTTGATTACTTGTAATGCCTTATCCAATGATTTATTTGTACTCCTATACTCAAAATCTTGCTTGATATCAGCAACCAACTCCTACCAATTACCTATTTGATGACGTATTTCTGAATGAATATACCATGTGCACGCATAACCTTATAAGGTTGAATACAACTTATGCACACATAATGAAGGTGGTAACACTTCTACGCTTCCCATCCAGGCCTTTTCACATGCTTGGACATGAAATGAGGTGGTCTCTTTACCATGGTAGTCTTGGATCATAGTGGGCACGTTGCTCCTAGAGAACCTTACAGAAAATGTGACTCTTACCTCATGCTATTCTAGGAAGCTATCCTAATGAATATCCCACCAGTGCACTATAGTTGTGAGAAGGTTATAATTGAGCATTCCTCTTCTCTCGTCCTCATTCTTCCACCGAGTCTCCATTTCTCACAAGAAAACTTCATGGTATGCTCCTCTAGAGTAATTCAACAAATTCTTCCCCTGTTAGGTGCTTGACTGAGCACACCTTTATTACCCTTGTTATAGATCCTCTCAATGATCACCCAATCAAATCATAATTCCCATGCACCCAATTGTCACATGTCATGCTAGTGGTATCACTCAAGGACTAAGCATCTTCAAACTGGATAACTCCTTTTGTGGGATGAATTATCTCAAGATCTCTGATGGATCACACATAAATTCTATCGAGGACTTCCTCTCACAAGGGCTCAGTATAGGGCATTGATTTCCCATCTATTAAAGGGATAATCACCCTTTCTTCCTTGTTCTCAAAGCTGACATACCCCTTGTTAAACCACATGTCGACATTGTTCTTATAACACCAAGGGTGCCCAAGTAACGCTGGGAAATTATCCACCTCAGCGAGCACCAAGACCTCAAATTCCCTAGTGAACTTATCCCCTTGAATAGTGATAACCATGTCTTTTAAGACTCCAATGGGCATTTAATTTTTCTTGTTTTCCATTACAACACATTCAAAGATGGTTGTAATATGGGTCTTCTCATTTGATTCTGTGCATCTAAGGTAAGAACATTGACCTCTGCTCATGTGTCGATGAGGATATTACTTAGAAGCCACACATCAATAATTTCATTCAATATAATATCCTTATCATACTCAAGGCTATGAGGGGAAGGTTTGCATGAAAAACATTCCTATCAAGCTCTACTCCAAAGACATGGTACCTTATCCCTCACCCATTCTCCTAGAAAGGGAATAATATTATCTTTCCTTAAAGTCCTACATACTTCCTTAACTTCATCTAGGCCCTCCTTTAGAGCCTTGACATTCTTCCTTTACTCCAATTGCTTTGACTACTCCTTTAGACATTGAATATCCCCTTGCAAAATCTAAATCACATCCATAGTTTCTTGATACACTTCCTTCTAATGAATAGGATATGGATACTTCCCTGTACCACTTCTTTCCTAACAACCGCTTTATGTCTTGGCATCTCCATTGCATGCACATCCTCTTCTCATGTTGTTACAAGTATAGGCTCTAATCTGTCTCACACACCACTCTTGGAATCCACTTGTGGGTCGGCATTCTTTATACTCACCATCCCAAAGGTGCCTTTGTATTTCTAGTGATGTTGGCTCATGTTCTAAAAAAACTAGGTAAAACCTCATACTTATGTTTTTTCCCACACCATGAGCACTACAATAGGTCAGGACACTCACACTTATAATGTTATGTTGATTCATAGTTATAACAAGTTCCTTGTGGGGAAATCACTTCTTCCTCCACCGCGATTCTTGTGACAATGAAATCCTCTGTGAAAACCTCTTCAACATGTTCCTTCATCTGAATGCCCTTTATAGCGATGATCATCATCCTTGGAACTACTTTCAAGACTAGTTTGGTGCACACCAAGATCAATAACATCATGAATATGGTATATCGTTCTGTAATCCTTTGTATCATGGGTTGTAGAGGTATTGATCTTGCAATAACAAGAAACATTCTTATAGATTTCATGCTATATAAAGGACACATATTTGCATCATGATCCCCATGGAAAATATCACATTCTACCGCCATGGTGCGTACCGAACTTCTAAGGGAAACTATCCTTTGCATGCCATTCCACTTCATATTCTATACACAAAATCCCACTATGAACCTCATGCATTGAGTTTCCAGATAGTTTCTCTAACTACTTGGCCATTGCAGTAATTTGAGCTTCCACAAAATGGCTAACACTAGAATCAATGCTCCCAATAGCCTCAACATACAGGGAAGCTTCCAAGGCCTCACACGAGTATGTGAAAGTCTTGTGTGACAGTTCCCTTCTAAATGGTGTTATCAATCCTCCAAAAACCATTGAGCATGTTGAGAAGGGTGAATGTCATAGGATAGTTTTGACAAGAGAGTTTTGAACTACGCATCGTACTCCCATACACTCTCTCGCCATTCCTTTCTAGATCTACTTTAGGGTGGTGATGCTCTTCTACTCAAATTTAGGGATATGGAACTCTGCTAGGAAGGTGTTCTTCAATGCAGTAGTCTACCACCATTTGATGGGGGTCATACTTCTAATACCAACTATGCACATGCCCTTGTAACATCATTGCAAACTGACTTGCCTTCTACTTCGGGTAGTGATCCCCTTTACATGTCATAACTATTCACACTTGTGCACATGATTTGTAGCATCTTCAATGCCCTTGTAGTCAAAAGAATGAAAATAAATATCAAAGAATACTTGTGGAGGTGGCTAAGACCCTTATCCTACCGATCCGAGCCTTGGTTCCCTCCATTGTTTCCTCCACTAGATCCACTAGATCCACAAGGTGTTATTCCTCTCGACCCACCGATCCTCCAAATTGGCTAGTTCCACCAAGTCCTCTAGCCAATATACCACTAAATCCACCTCATGTAGCTGAAAAATGGCCTAAAGTGTTCATGCCTAGTGTTCCCAACATCCCATTGAACTGCACACCGATGGTTTGTGATATTGTCCCACTACCAGTTATGTGTCCCACACCACTTCTAGATATGATACCCAAACTTTTTGTATTTTCACCTTATCCAAAAATTCCTCCAAATACCACAATGGTTTGTGTAACCATGGATGTCCCGAATGAGAAAATATATATCCCAGTGCAATCATTTGCTCCCATGGATACCAACTGGGTTAATAATACTTCTCCCTTGATCTGGAAAACCAAGCGCCAGTGGTTGGTAACCGTGGGTTTAGATGCACACCAATGGTTCTGCTTTCTCCATGTGATGAACTCTCATTAGAATATGAAGGGGATTCTCTCTCACACTTTCCAAGATAGGATAACATAGACTGATCAGTTCCACATCCTCTACGTGAACCTTAACTCCTTCCCATAATGTCTACCTCCATAGATCCATCACACTTGCAACCTTGCATTTTATATTCATCTCACTTTCATGAGCTTCACTATACTTGAGTCGTCTCTCCTCCCTTTCCTTTTTAGCCACAATTTCTGTCATCTTCCTCCACCCTAGCTTCCTTACCTAGTTCTCGAGGAACTTAGCCAGCCATAGGAAATGCCTCTAAAATTAAGGTAATGATCAAGATCTTCATAGCCAAAGGGACAACACATAAAAATGATCCTCTGGGCTCCCTTAGAAACTCAAACTTAGCAAAATTTGGGAAAGTATACGTATAAATGACATATTCTAGAGTATAAGTGGTCAACACTCCTTTTCACCAAAGTGATCAAAACATATGCCCAAGTCATCTTTGCATCCTGTAACCTTTGGTAATCATCTTGGGTCCATATACATGATCTATAGTACCAGATTGATCTGGATGCATATGTTGAAAGACATTCATATAGTTTTACCGGGAAACATCAAAAGAACATCTCATATAATTCATGGTATAAGTTCTCTTCTACCCATCTATGTGCATCTAAATCAGGTCCAGTGTTGAATTTTGAGAAAACTCACCCTCCGTGTTATTGAACCATGCTTCAATCATTTCCAAGGTCATAAGTTTGGTCATCACGCATCACAGGGGACCAATATGTATGCCATTTCTCACAACAACTTTGAAAAGAGGCCCCAACAATAGAACCAAGATGTAGTCATTTTATACCCTTAGAATAACAATCTAATCCCATACATACTGACCTATCACCCATGGGCATTGGACGCTCACCCGAGGCATGCACAGGAGATGAGCTCCTCCTTTATATGAGTCTTATGAGAATACATCCTTAACTATAGATTTATATGTAGGAAATAAAAGAACCATGCGTTCATTCTAAAATCCTAAGATGAGTTATCATATCAATGCATCCATAAAAGAGAAGTATCTAACATAATACAGAACTAATTCATAACACAAAGGAAATGCACTAGGATTTATGCTCATGAACACATATATTCTTTAGAACATAACCTTATATTCATATTAATGAGTTCAATAACCACATTACATTCATTAAGGCCATAACAGACCAATATAACAATGCAGATCATAGTCATATATTAGGAACCTAAGTTATGCTTTCCATAATACAAAATTGGTTACAGACCCACCCCTCTACATATGTCATCACTCCTATATTTCTCCTAATCCCAACCCAAAGGATCCTTCATTATTCCTATAGAGCTTCACTTATCCAGTGTTATCTCTCTCTCCCTCTCCACATCTCTTCTTCTTCTTGTACCCAAGCATCTCTATATAACTTTAGTCTCTATTGCCATGCCTTCCTAAGATAATAGATTGGTTGTCAAGTGTTCATGTGGTCCTCCAATGGAACATGCTTCCTTTGATCCAATCTCTCCACTCTTTGCAATGATGTCTTTCTAGATCCTTCCATCACATGTATGGAATATTAGATTCTTGACCATGCAGCTATCACGTTGGCACCTTATCCACTCCACATGTTAGGCGGGTTACGCTTTTCTTGTATGTTTCCTAGAACACCAAATATGGCTAAGTCCCAAACCCTATCTTGTCTTACACATGTGCACTGTGTGTTATGCTAAACCCTATTAGAACCCTGCCCTATGTTCCTTCACCTTACGCGCCCTTCTTCAAATAGGTCTCGCACACCCATGTGCCTTCTTATACTTATCCAATATTTTGAGGCCCAACATCACCCCACACTATGTCTATTCTCCATCCTCATAAAAATTTCTCTTCAATAAATAAATAATGAGAGGCTCTGAATAGTGGGAAAAAGAATGAAGGAATGAAAAATATGGGAGACAAAATGAAAGAATGGGGACAATGCAACTGCGGGCTATGAAACCTTGTGTACCCATACCTTGGCCAAATTTTGTTTCAGAAAATATACCTCCAAACACAAGAAATTATTGTGTAGCCATAGATGTGATAAATGAAAATTTATACCTCCTAGGTGTTGATCGGTTACTTCCACCAATACCGACTCAAGGGTTATCAATATTTAACTCTAGATTTGGAAAAATACATGCCAGGGGTTGGTCACACCAGTGATGATCTCTCATTAAAAGCTAAAGGGGTCTCTCTCTCGCACTTTCCAAGATGGGGTAACACAGATGTTTTAGGCTCCATATCCTCTACATGAACCTTAATTCCTTCCCGTAACGTCTGCCTCCAAAAATCCCCTACAACTTTTTGTTGTCTAGCTAACCCCCTTTCATGAGATTCATTATACTTGAGTCATCTCTCTTCCCTCTCTTATTTAGCCACAATGTCTGCCATCTTTCTCCACCCTAGATTCCTCACCCATTACTCAGAAGAAGCTTAGCCAACCATAGGAAATGATTCCAAGCTCAGTGTAATGATCATGATCTTTATAACTAAGGGGATAACATGTAAAAAATGATCCTCTAGGCTCCCTTAATAACTCAAAATCAACAACATACGGATAAGTATATGTAGAAATAGTGTATTCCATGGTATAACTAGTCAAAACTCTTCTCCACCAATGATCAATAACATGTGTCCAAGTCAGATCAGCATCTTATAGCCTTTGATTCTCATCTTGGGTCCATACGTGAGATCTATAGTAACATATTGATCGAGATGCATATTCAAATCCACTCATATAACACCACCGGAAAAAAAACAAAATAAGGTCTCATACATCTCATGATACAGTGCTCTTCTACCCATTTACATGCATCAAACTTAGGTCCAATACTAAATCTATGAGAAAACTCATCCTCCATGCTCTTAAACCATGCTTCAAAATTGTCCAATGTCAAGCGCTCTATCATCACGCATCATTCTCACAAAAACTTCAAAAAGAGGTCCTGACAACAAAAAAAAAAGATGTAGTCATTTTATCTACCTTCAATATTATTTTCTAACCCCAAACATGTCGACCTATCACCTAGTGGGTGTTGGGCATTGTGAGAAGATTTTTTCATTAATGGAGGATGAATTGTAGAATAAGAAGTACATTTACTTAGTTAAAAGAAAAGTGAAAGGGACAACTTATAGATCCACACATTAATGCATTACAGAAACTTAATAACAATGTAATAAGCACAATAAACTAGATCTGAGCTATGGTAGTTATACAACATGAGGGTTTACACCATTAAACATGATATGCATAACAAACCCTTATATATATATATATATATATATATATATATATATATATTTAGAATAGTTGTTATTTTCACATTACAATCAAAAGAGGTCATCACAGACCATACATGTTAAATGAAAAAGACCCAACTCCTACAAATCTTCCCTTGTATGAGACCCTAGTTATACCCTTCCATTTTAACCCTTGTTATAGATCTTAGTGCCATATAGAGGCTCATGACATCCCTCACAACCCTTATCACTAAGTGCTCTAAACCCTAGCATTACTACAACACTCTGTTACTCAACATCTTACTCTCAATGCATTCCCTTTTTCTCTTACATTATCTTCGATGTATGATGTATCTTTCTCTAGTCCGAGCATCTCTTTTTATAGGATCAACACCCACTACCATGCCTTCTCTTCTAAACATGATCACATGTCAAGTGTCAATGTGGTCCTCCAATGGTGAATGCTTATCCCTTTGCAAACCCTCCACTCTCTATAATGATGTCTCTTGGGAATATTCCCTACATGGAATATCCTTTTCTTGACCTCCAAGGTTCCAGGCTAGCACCTTATCCACTCATCATGCCTAGTCGGTCCTCACATTTTTCCTCAAGTGTCTTCAGAATGCCAAATATGGCTAAGTCCTTTGAACCTATGTTCTTCCTTTTACACATGCCATGGTTTCACCTAAACCCTTCTTGAACCTCTTTTTCCTACATGATTTTCCCTCAGCACCCTTCTTCTCACTCGTCCTACTCGCACGCATCATTTGGTACTTAACCAATATTTCAAGGCCCAACATGTTTCCCAAGAGAGTCATATGAATGGATTTCAGCATATGCATCTAGGTCAAGTTGGTACTATAGACCTAATGTATGGACCCAAGATGAGTATCAGAGGCTACATGATGTCGATCCGACTGGATCTGTGTTATTGGTCACTAGTGGAGTAGAGTGTTGACTAGTTATACCTTTGAATACACTATTTATAAGTATTATTTCCCATAGATTACTGAGTTTGAGTTCTTAAGGGATCTTAGAGGATTGTTCGCATGTTATTCCACTCGCTATTAAGATCCTAGTTATTACTTTGAGTTTGGAAGAATTTCCCATGGTACTAAAAATTTTTTAGGCATGGGGAGTGGAAGCTAGCATGGTAGAGGATGGAGGACCTTACAATGGAAATGTATAGAAAGGAGATGTGGCTTAAGTATAATGAAGGTCAAGTGCTACGCCCTTAACCTATTGTGTGTATTAGGATATGAGTAGCCAACTTATGGCTTACCATTTCATTTAATTATATCATTTATACTTTCTCATGCTTAATAGGTCAGCCTTGGTGATGGCCATAACATATAAATAGTATATATAGGGGATTTTAGGTAGTAGTTCATTATCATTTGAGCATTTGAGTCTTATTATATGGTTTGGAGGTTGCCCCTCGAAGTGGTGAAACTATTATAATTTCATATTAAGATCATTATTCTGAAATATTGTGTTATATGGTGTTCTATTGCTTCTCATAATCTGAATTATACTAGTAATTTCATGACAAGTGGTATCGAGTTGCGATTCGGGCCAAAAATTAGGGCAAAAACCCTATTTTTTTTGTTTCTGCAATATATTTTGAACCAAAGAGAATTGGTTTGATATATTTTTACCATAGTTGTGAAACATTTCATGTAAGGTTCTATAAAAATTTTAGAATTTTTAAATTTATTTTGCACAAGTTATTACAAATTTAGGGTTTTTCATAAAATTTCTCCCTAGGGTGAAAATTGTGGAATTTGTTCAAGTTCTTTATGTTTTCGAAAGATATCAAAAAATATTCTTAGTATCTTCTCTTTGTTTTTTCCTGTTCGACTAAATTTGTATCGAAACCTTAAACCCTAAGGTTTGATATCATGACGGGCCTTCCACAAGAGCAAAAAGAATCAGGTTACTCCAAGTAAAACCCTAGATAAAGATGGGGTATTGATTGAAGATATGGATTCAGAAGGTGTAAATACATATTTCTCAACACTAGGGTTTACCTCAGTTGATCATAAGGTGAGCCAACTTGAGTATGAGCTGCGAAATGTACAATTTGAGATGGCCTCTAAAGGAGACATAGACCAAATCAATCATCGGTTGGATGATATCATCCAACATGTAAAGGGTAAAAATTATGGCCAAATCCATCCCATATCAACCAAGGAGGATCTTCAGTTCAAAATCATGGACAAAATAACCATGTTGGATCACTTTTCCAGCCCAATCAAAATCCAACTTATTCGCAACCACGAAACATGATGCCGAAAGTGGATATGTGCAAATTTGATGGTAAGGATCCCTAAATTGGATAAATCAAATGGATAAATTATTTGAGCTACATCAAACACCATCAGGAAAAAAGGTTACATTGGCATCCTTGTATCTTGAACCAAACCAATTCATTTGGTATCGATGGTTATGTGCTTAGAGGCAGAAGAATGGTCTTGATGTCACTTGGATAGTTTTTACCAAGGAGTTGCAATTGCACTATAGTTCTAGTGTTTCAGAGAGCTACTTTAGTCAATTAGCAAAGTTATGAAAAATAGGATCACCAAATATTATGTGTATCAATTCCAACCTATCCTTAAGGGTGGAGAATATTCTAGAAGAGAATCAATGACTTGTTTCTTGGGGTCTTAAGGACCACATCGAGCATGAGGTATGTATGTTTAATCCACTCATGATTTTTGATTCTATTATCATGGCACGTTGAGTAAAGGAAAAAAATGTAGTAGGAGGCCACCTTTCATTAACACCAAATCTTTTGTAGTATCTCTTCCCCTTCATTTTATAGTCCAATTACACGACTCCTCAACAAATGGAAGAAAAGAGAGCAAAAGGATTATGTTTTAACTGTGATAGAAAATATGGACCGGGACACAAATGTGCTGAGAATAAGTTGTTCTATATTGACAGAGGTAATGAGGATGATAAGGACACTCGAAATTATAGGAGAGGTTGAGGAACCAGTAGAAGATGAAGTAGAGGATAACCAACCTATAGTTTCTTGCCATGCATTTTTAGGTATTAGTACTCCTCAAACACTCAAGGTTATTGGTTATCTCAAAAATAGAAGGTGACAAAGTTGATTAACTCGGGAGTACTCATAACTTCATAAATAGTAAGTTAGATGCCCGCCTTAATTATTTTATTTACCTAGCTCCAAAATGCAAGTTATGATTGTAGATGGTGGGATAGTCAAGTGTACAGGAAAGTGCCATAGTATCAAGATTTCCATGGGAGACTACATGTTAGACCCACCTATGTTTGCTATTTCTATGGGAGGGGAAGATATTGTTTTGGGTGTCTAATGGCTCACAACCTCTATAGAGATGAATTTCTAAGAATTGTTCATGCGATTTCATTCGAGATGGAAGGATAATAAAATTGAATGGGATTGTAGCTAAGTATCCATAGATTATTTGCTCTCATCAAATGCAGAAGGTTCTCAGAAAAGGAGTAGATGGATTTATAACAAAGTTATTTTCCATAGAATTACAAAATACAGAGTCTTTAATGCCACTTGATCTTTAGAAGATTGTTGATGCTCACTCATCTATTTTTGATGCAATTCCAAAGGGACTACCACCAGTTAGGGATCATGACCATGCCATTCAGTTGATTCCAAGGATCCAAACACCTAACATCATACCATACAGATACCCATATTCCCATAAAAGTGAGATCAAGAAAATGGTTCAGGAAATGTTGAAGGCAGGTATCATCAAGCCTAGCCAGAGTGCATATTCTTCACCTATGGTCATGGTACGTAAGAAGGATGAAACATAGAGGATGCATCCAGATTACCAAGAACTCAACAAGTACACCATCAAAGATAAGTTTCCTATTCCAATAATTGATGATTTACTTAATGAATTGCATGGTGCTATTTATTTCACAAAATTATATCTTTGTTCGGGTACTATCAAATTGGAATAAAAGAGGAAGATGTTCATAAAATGGCTTTGAACTCATGATAGCCATTATGAGTTTTTGTAATGCCTTTTAATCTTACAAATGCACCTTCAACATTTCAAATCTTGATGAACATTGTTTTTAGGCCATTTTTAAGGAGATTTGTATTAGTTTTCTTTGATGACATATTGATTTATAGTAAGACATGGGAAGAAAACTTACAACATGTAAATAAAGTGTTGGAAGTTTTGGAGAAACATAATATCTATGTAAATCCATCAAAATGTTATTTTTTTGTACAAGAGGTAGAGTACTTGGGTCACATTGTATCCCATGAAGGATTTAACGTTGATCCTCAAAAGATCAAAGCTATGGTGGAATGGCCAAGGCCCAAAACTCTCAAAAATCTTCATGGGTTCCTAGGACTAACAAGGTACTACAGAAGATTTGTGTAGGGATATGGTAGAATAGAAACCCCACTCATTGCATTACTAAGGATGCCTTCCATTGGACAGATGTAGCCACTAAATCCTTTGAGTAGATAAAGGAAGCCTTGTACAACACCCTAGTTTTGGCTACTCCTAACTTCTCAAAACCTTCATTGTTGAATGTGACACTTCGGATCAAGATCAAGAGTAGTTATAATGCAAGAAGGAAGACCAATTACATTTGAGAGTCACAAATTCAAAGTAAAAGATCTTCTCAAACCTATCTATGAGAAAGAATGATGGGTATTCTTCATGTGGTCAAGCAATGGAGGCCCTATCCCATGGGTAGAAACTTCAAGGTAAAAACTCATCATGATAGTCTCAAATAATTTTTGGAGCAAAGGTTATCATCTGAGGAACAAAAAAGTGGGTAAAAAAATTTTGGGTTATGATTTTGAAATCATATATAAAAAGGGTAAATAAAATGTAGTAGTTGATGCGTTTTCCAGAAGGGATACATTCGCACATGCCTTACTATGTGGAATGTCCATGATGACAAATGATTGGGTGGATGAAGCAAGATTGGTATGGGATCAAGAAAAGGATACACAATCTCTAATACATAATATCAAGCAAATATCTATGACATCTAAAAAAATTTAGAGGAAAAGTAATGCTCTGTGGTATAAGGACATGTTATACTTGAGTAAATATTCTGAGTTGAAGCATAAGATTTTTGCAGAGCTATATGCCTCGCCTATTGGAGGAAACTCTAGGTTTTTGAAGACATATCATAGAATAAAAAGAGAATTATTTTGGGAAGTAATTAAGGGGATGTAAATTTTTTTATTACAGTGTTTAGTGTGCTAAGAGAAAAAGGGGAAATAATTAAGACACCAGTCCATTCTGAACCCTTACCAATTCCTAGCCGAGAGATGGGAGGAGGTCTCCATGGATTTCATCACCGGATTGCCTTGTTTAGAGGGTAAGAATGTTATTTTTGTGATTGTGAATAGGCTCATAAAATATACCCATTTTGTGCCCTATCACATCCATTTGCAGCTAAGATACGATACAACAATTTTTTGGAGACAGGTTCAAAGGCTACATGGAACCCCAAAGATAATTGTAAGTGATCGTGATCCTATTTTCACAAGTAATTTTTGGACATAATTAATTTCATGTTTGGATACTCAACTAGCTCACATTCCATCTTATCATCCTCAAACCGATGGGAAAATGGAAGTGGTCAACAAATTATTATAGGGGTATCTATGTTGTTTTGTATCGAGATAAATAAGAAAGGTGGATTAAATGGCTACCGCTTGCAAAATTGTGGTATAACACATCTTTTCATACCCCTTCTAAAATGACCCCATTTTTAGAATTATATGGTTACCATCCACCTTCTATCACTTCCTCCTTGAGGGTGTAAAATAAGGTCAGAGATGTTGAGGAACACATTCAACATCAACAACAAGTTTTTGGCTAGATTGAAGGAGAATTTAGAATTAGCACAAAACAAGATGAAACAACAAGCAGATCAACACCGTAGTGAAAGAAATTTTGAAATTGGTGACTGGGTTTTTCTATGTCTCCATCCTTACAAATAGATGTACTTAAAGCAACAAAAAAGGACAACAAACTTGCTCCTAAATATTATGGCCCTTATTAGGTTCTCTTTGACGAAAATTTGTAGTGTTCCTTATAAACTAGAGTTGCCTCCATCTTCACACATACACCTAGTATTCCATGTTTCATGCCTGAAGAAGGTTATTGGACATAAATTTGATGCCCAGAAAGAGTTACCAGAACTTGATGAGGAAGGAAGAATCATTTTGGAGCTAGAGAAGATTCTACATACACATACTAAGACACTAAGAACCAGAGACATTAAGGAATATCTGATCAAGTGGAAGAATCTAAGCATAAAAGATGCAACCCAGGAAGATGAAGGTTTTTGCAATAACATCCAGGATTATTCAATGTTGAGTAAAACTTTGGTTTGAAGGGGAAGGGCATGTTACACCCTTAACCTATTGCTTGTATTAGGATATGAGTAGCTGACTTGTGGCTTACCATATCATTTTATTATATCATTTATAATTTCTCATGCTTAATAGGTCGGTCTTAGTGATGGTCATAACTTATGAATATTATATATAGGGGATTTTAGGTAGTAGTTCATTATTATTTAAGCATTTGAGTCTTATTATAGGTTTGGAAGTTTCCCCCTCGAAGTGACAAAGCTATTATAATTGCATATTGAGATCATTATTCGAAATATTGTGTTATTTGGTGTTATATTATTGTTCATAATATGAATTATACTAGTAATTTCATTACATCAAGAGAGGGAGTTAACAAGACAAAGTGAAGCTACATGAGTGATGGATTTATAGAGGTAAACATTGTGGGAAGGATTTGAGGTTTGTGTGGAGGACATTGAACTTGAGCAGTCTAAGATACCCCATCTTGGAAAGAATGGAAGAGAAACCCCTCGATTCCGGAGATATCTCAACTTATGAAGAAAGGAGGAGATTTGTAGGCATGCATCTTAACCCACATGGTGACCATACCCTTGTGCTTAGTTTTCCAGTTCCTGAGATAAGTATTGTTAACCCTGTTGCTTTTGGTATTAGTGGTCGAGTGACACCTAGGAGATATAATTTTTCATTTGGTACATCTATGGCCTCACAGTCATTTATTGTATTCATAGGGATCCCGTCTAATACAACATTTAGGTAAGATGAAGGTACGTAAATCTTGAGTGCCACATCCGGGAGTGGGTCAAATTTTTAGACTATTGACGTGCATTTTAGCACAAAGAAGGTTTCGTAAGGAGCATCTACGTTAGACCCCTTACCTACAATAGGAGGAGGATTTGGTAGATATAGAGGAGCTGGCACTAGTGGATCTAGTGGTGCTATGTGGTGGAAATATTGGAGGGGGTAAAGGTTATATATTTGGTAGGCAAGGGCCTCAACAACCTTAGCAAGTATTTTTTATAAATTTCTTTCCATTTGTTTGATTACAAAGGCATGGAAGAATCTGAAGAGTATGTGCACAAGTGTGAGTTTCTATGGCTTGTGAAGGGAATCACTTCCCTATAATGGAAAGAAAGATAATTGGAAACCATGTTGTAAGGACATGCGCATAGTTGGTACCGTAAATATGATCCACACCAGAAAGTGGTGGATTATACCACACTACGTGATGCATTTTTGGCTAAGTTCCACATCCCTGAGTTTAAGCAAAAGAGCATCAACATATTGAAGGAAATCCAACAAGGGATGGAAAAAGTGTGCATGAGTATGGTACATACTTTAATACTCTTCTATCAAAGTTTTCTTATGATATTCACCCATCTCAACATGCTTAATGGTTCATCGGAGGGCCGATCACTCTGTTTAGGAGGGCACTTTCACATAAGAATTTTACTGAGATCCACGTGAGGCCCTAGAGGATAATTTTTTTACTGAGGCTATGGGAAGCACTGATACCAATGTTAGTTCATTTCTTGAAGCCCATATTTCTTCCATGGTGAAGCAACTCGAGAAACTATCTAGTGAACTTGGCTCATGAGACTTGCAGTGGGCTATGGTGCACGAGAATAAAAAGTAGAAGGACATACAAAGGAAAATTTCCCATAAAGATCAATGCATGCCTTGTTGGTGGACTGTGATATTTTCCATAGAGATCATGATGCAAGTATATGCTTGTTGCTACAGTGCGTGATTTGTAAGAATGTGTCCTGTTATTGCAAAATTTATACCTCTACTACTCATGACACCAAGGATTATAGATTGATTGACTAGATATATGATGTCATTGATATTGGTGTATGCCATACCAACATTAATAGTATTTCCAAGGATGATGGTCTTTATTATGAATGGCATGTAGATGGAGGAGGTCATGGAAGAGGCTTTCGGGGTGGATTCTGAGGCCATGGCAATCGTAGAGGAGGAAGAAGTGAATTTCTTTGTGGAACCTATTATAACTATGGATCTACAAAACATTACAAGTGTGAGTGTCCCAATTTTTATTGTGCTCTTGGTGTGGGAAAACACTCAAGTATGAGGAATGCTCAATTTTTTTTGAACACATGAGCGAGAAGTAGCAGAAGGATAAACATGCTAGGATGGTGAGCATAAAACATGTTGATCAACATTGGATGATAAGGGTGGCGCATGAGTCGAGTTATAACTTGTCTTGGTGATGATGTAAGTTGAGGCGACGCACGCTAGGGAGATACCAAAGCAGATACCGTTAGTTATAAGAGAAGAAGTGGTGCATGGGAAGTATCTAGACCCTATGCATCAGAAGGAAGTGTATCAGAAACCATGGATGTTATTTGAAGCCTTTAAGGAGAGATCCAGTTCCTGAAGGAGCAATCACGGAAGTTAGAGTAGAAGAAGAGTGTCAAGGCTCCACAAAAGGATCTAGATGAAGTCAGGGAGGTATGCAAGATGCTTTGAGACAAGAGAATATCATCCCTCTGTTAGAATAGTAGCTAAGAGGAAAAGTACCAAGCACTAGAGGAGAGTGTGAAAGGTAGGTTTTACATGTTAACCTACCTCCTCACAGTCTTGAATATGATAAGAAGATTACCTTGAATGCCGTTATAGATGGATGAATCTTGAGTAAAATTCTAATTGACATGGGCATAGAAGTTAATGTTCTCACCTTGGACACATGGAATCAAATGGGAATACCTCCATTACATCCATATTAAAATATGTTGTATATGGCTAACAAGACAAAGGTGATTCCCATTAGTGTTTTAAAGGATATTTCTATAAATATCCAAGGGGTGAAATTCACTAGAGAGTTTGAATTCTTGGTGCTTTCTCGAGGTGAACAACTTTCCAATGTTACTTGGGTGCCCTTGTTATAAAAAAATTCTGACTTACATTTAAATAAGGGGTATATAAGTTTTGAGAACAAGGAGGAAAATTTAATCATTCCTTTCACGGATGAAAATTCAATGCCCTATACTAATCCCTTGGGAGAATAAGACCTAGAAAAAATCTATGTGTGCACTATCAGGGACCCTGAGGTTGTGCAAACAACAAAATAAGGCATTATTTAGTTGGAAGAAACTCAATCTATAAGTGATACAACTAGTTTGGCATGTGACAATTGGTCACACAGAAATCTGATTTAGTCGGAAGGAAGTTGAGAGGGTATGTGATGAGAGTAACAAATGCATGCTCATTTAGGTGCTTGAAGGAAAACAATTTCGAGTTACACTTTGGGAGGAAACCCCGATGTTTTCCTATGAGAAATAGAGACCCAATGGAGATGTGATATCGAAAGGAGAATTATTATTAGCTATACTTTTCTCTGACTGCAACACTTTTTTTGGGTGACCCATCAAGATAACCTTCTAGAGTAACGTAAGGTGAGAATTGTGTTCTATATTAGGTTTCTCCAAATAAATGCACCTATTGCTATATAATATTATCATGGGAAGGAACCCACCTCATTTCACATCTAGGCATGTGAAAAGGCCTGGATGGAAGGCACAGGAGCCTTTCCTCCATCTTTATGGGTTCATAAGATTTACTCCACCTTACAAGGCTATGCACAAGTGGTACATTCATTCGAGATGCACCTTTAGACAAGAAACTGGGCAGAGCTAAAGAATGATCTCATTCAAGCTTTTGAGTATTGGAGTTTTAAGCCATTGGTGGATAAGGTGCTCTAGGTTGTTAAGTAACTAACTATGGGAGATAGTTCCATGGAAGAGGATAGAGTACTGGAGTTGTTCGGTGAACCTGGTTTGGAGGAACATTTTGATGAAGAAGAATTATAAGAGGTACAACTTGAGCACGCTTGTATGGAAAAGGAGAAAGGAAAGTTAGTCTACTTGATAGATGGTGAAGAGGTGGAAAAATGGATTCTAACCATACTATCGGTACATGTGAGGTTATGGATAGTGTTGATGAGTAAGCACGTGCCTACCATGAACCCCTGAAAACTAAGAAGGTTAACATTGGCTCGAAGGTGGAACAAAAGGAAGCTACTATTGGAGATTATTGGTTGTATAAAGAGGTTTATAAAATCATTAATCATTGTGCGAATTCTAGGATTTATTCCTACATGAGTACCATGATGTTAAATGAGTTCACCACTCCTTAGGGAAATTAATATCAAGCTAAAGGAATGTGTGCACCCAATTCGAAGAGACCTTATAAAATTAATTCAAACCTACAAGTCAAGGTCAAGGAGAATATTGATAAGATGATTACATCAGACATCATTGAGGCTATTGAGGAATTAGATTGGATAATTTTGATGGTCATAAGTATTAAAAAGGATGGGAGGATAAGGATTTGCATTGATTATAGGGATTTGAATGTGGTTTGTTTCATTGATCCTTTTCCAACCCCCTTTACTAAGGATATCCTGGAAGGAGTAGCCGGGCATGAGATCTATTCTTTCACAGATAGATTATCAAGATATCAGCAAGTTATAATTATAAAGGAGGACCAAGAAAAGAAAAAAATTCCCACTAAATGGGGAAGTTTTTCCTACACGATCATGCCTTTTATACTGAAGAACATGCTTGTTGTGTTTTTGTGCATTATGGTTCAGGAGTTTTAAAATTCATCCATAAGTTTCTTCAAGTCTACCTAGTTGACTAGATAATATATGGATTGGTGAGGGACCATTGTGACAATCTGAGACTAATGTTTGAGAGATGCCACTAGTTGAGTATATCTCTCAACATTAAGAAATGTGTTTTTGCTACTCCATTTGAAAACTTGTTGGAACATATCATATGTAAAGAAGGATTACTAGTAGATCCTTCCAAAGTTGTTATTGTGGGTTTAGGGGAGCCTACCAGCTAGAGCATAGTGTGATAATTCCTTGGGCATACAAGGTATTACCATAAATTTATTAAGGGGTATCCCAAGATTGTCATGCCATTAGAGGAGTTATTTGAAGCACAAAAGTAAATTTCACTGGGGAGAGGCATAGTAGATGGAGTTTGACACATTGAAGAATAGTCTTATCTCTGCATCCATATTAGATTTTCCCTCTTGGGATAAGCCATTCCATGTACATTATTTATGCTTTAGGGATGGTGATTAGAGTAGTCTTAGCACAACCTAGAGAGGGAATTATTGACCATCCCTTGTGCTTTTCTAGTAGGAAGCTAACCCCAATAGAATAGAATTATACTCCCATAGAGCACGAGGCACAAATGCCAAGTATTTACGCACTACAAAAATTCAGCAAGATTTGTTGGCAACACCCTTTATATTCTACATAGACCATATGACATTAAAATACTTGGTAAATAAGCATGTCTTGCAAGGGTGCCTATGTAAGTGTGTCCTATTGTTTTAGGAGTTCAAGTTTACGGTTATTGTAAAACCAGTAAGAGTAATTTAGGGCCCCACCATTTATCAAGGACTAACTCAGGAGAGAAACATGCAAAGCATTGAGGATACAATGTCAAATTCA
This sequence comes from Taxus wallichiana var. yunnanensis, assembly GCA_018340775.1. Lineage (NCBI taxonomy): Eukaryota > Viridiplantae > Streptophyta > Pinopsida > Cupressales > Taxaceae > Taxus > Taxus wallichiana. Next base: position 476,798,731 of record CM031238.1, read on the forward strand.
CAACTATTTAGATTACGAGTATGTGCCCTCCGACTTAGAATATATTGTTGTGTTTCTCAAAACAAGTGTGGCACCAAAGGGAATGAATAATTTGGAAAGGAAGTAGTTAGCCATATGTGACATGCCCTATATGTTAATTAATGGATACTTACACAAGCTAGGCCATGATGGAGTTTTGTGTTGGTGCATGCTTGAGAATGAGTGTACTATAATAATGCTAGAGGCTCATGGTGGAATTATAGGAGGACACTATGCGGGGATATGATTGCATGCAAGATCCTCTTAGTTGGCCTTTGGTGGGAGATAGTTTACAAGGATTATATTGAATATTGCAAGGCTTGTGATCATTTCAAGCACCTTGGTAAGCCATGAAAAAGGGATGCATTCCATTGAGACCAATAGCTAGTGTTGAACCATTCGAGAAATGGGAAATTGAATTTGTAGGCCATATTTCACCTTCTGCACGAAGGACGGGTTTGCACTATATCATTACTAGCACCTATTTTCTAACACAAAGTGGGTAGACACAATGCTTATGAGGGATTACACAATGGCCACAACACCAAGACTCCCATGGGAAAATAAAATCAGCATGTATGTGTGCCCTCTGAGTTTGAACTAGTGACCAGGGTACTCAGTTTTTGAATGAGACCGTTGGGATTTTGTTGGCATATTTCATAGTGGCTCATCAAAAGACTACTCCTTATCACCCTCAAGCTAATGGGATTATTAAGGCATTTGTAACATTCCCATTTTAATACTTTAGAAACAAGGGGATTTTGTTTTACATAATGTTCTCTGTACTAAATAATCATAATTTAGAACACACATTCCATGTCAATCAATCTCATAATAGATAACCATATGCATCTCAGTAAATGACTCGGTGAACTACCGATCTCTCATTTAATGACTCGATTTACCAACCAATCTCTCATGTTAACTTAAGTATTATATACTATGGGTATATTATGTATATTTGATTCTCTTACCCGGTTATGGGTATTGAGTGTTCTCATTAAGAAATCTATTTGAATATTTATGACCATATTCATCTGAAATCACATTTCTCAAACTAGGTGACACATGAAAACACAACCAGAGTAGCTTGCATACTTTGGCCAAATATTTTCAACATACTGTTCATGTTACTATTCCTAGACGACATACTCATCTAATTAGAATACATCCTTTACCCCACTCATCTGTTATCTAGAATGGTCTTTACTAACTTCTATCAGTCCACTTATCCAAGGTTTGACCCTAACCTAGGGTATTGATATAATTTGGTATAGGGAACCACTCACGATGACCTAGGGTATATGGGTATACTCATTTAACCTAAGTCAATTGAATGTGCCAAGTTACCCTAAGTCATTGAGAGTCACTTCCTATGTTAAATCATATCCTTAGCTTGATCTAGAGAGAAACTAAGTTCAAGTCTAGGTTTGAGTAGATCTAGATGAACCAATGCTGAAGGGTGTTGCAACATGTCAACTACACCATTGTATCCTCGTGAAGACCCAAGTCTTCATGAAGGTATAGTTCTACAGTTGGCATGTGCCAACATTTGACAGAACTACGTCATCATGATTTACACACCTCAAGAGGTCATTTCCACTTAGTTATCCTTGGATTAAGATTTAAATCACAAAACCTTGCATAACCCTAATCCCAATAATCCTTAAGTTTTCCATCTTTAATAGAGTTGATTAAGTAATAAAAACCTCATTACCTATGATTTCTTTTATGTTCATTACTTTTTGCTTAACGTGCACTTAATAAAAAACAAACAACATTTATCATAATATTTAATTAATGTGTCTCAACCATTCAAGGAATGTATAAGAACCAAAGAAGGTTTTATCATGAGAGACTTCATAAATATGAAGTCTAAATGGTTATCGAACTCATATACCATTCATTTATTTTGCATCCTTTTGAGAGGAGGATAACCTTCCTCATTATGGTTAAGTATTAGGATTTATTATACCCTTATCCAATACACACATCCTAATATTTAAACTATACGTTCATAACATCATAATAAACCATACAAGATTAGGTAAAGAACATCAATACATGCAACTTAGTAAGTTGCATTCAAGTAAGGGAAATTGTACTAATTCCCATTTATCTAGCCAATTCAATGACATCAGAAATAAGGATCCAATCAGATATGAATGACAACATCAAAGATATGATTACAAATTTTCTTCATATTATGAACAAGAGAATATAAATAATCAATTTAAGTAACTTCAGTATTTTCAATTCATCAAGATAAAATACACATCTTACAATAATATGCATTACCGACATATTTCATGTCAATAGCATCAAGATCATTAAAGAATACAAATTTCCTTCCTTCAATACATCTCAATAATAAATTAGAATTCTCTATAAATGGTCCAGACTTTCAAGCAACCAATACATCATAAAAGTTATTTCCTTCCTTTATCACTTACAAATTCCATCTGTAAAAATTGCTAGCATGGGTTAGTTCATTGAACTGAGCATGATAAGCACTAAGCATTAAAATGAAATGCTTTCAACTAACTATTTCATTAAACCAACTCTGCTTTAATGAAACAGTGAGGTCAAGCAGACAAATAAATCATAAGTAATAACAACCATAAAAGAAGAACAATTAATCAATTTGAATAACATTCAAGGAAATATCATGATGTAATCAATAATCTACAACATGATATCAGATAAATAATGTTCCATCCAATACACTTATCCATATCAAATAAAAGTACCTTCTAATTATTTCCTTCACAATTCATCTGAATTTGAAATACAAATGTAAATAAGAGTCTCACACATCAGATGTGACATCCTAATCCCAAATCCAAGACATAGCCTAATTTCTCAAGTTAGGCCATACATCAACATTAGGATAGTATTTACTCAATGCACAACATCTCACATTAGTCTTCTATCAAAATATTAAAATTTTTTAACACAAGTCAAGTGAATAAGCAAGTAGCAATGATGACTACTCAAGGCATTAAAGAAAGTAGTGCAACTGAACCAAATAAATCTTATGAAAAGATTTACCCAAAAGAAGGACAACTGTGATAAAATAGTTTAAAACTTCCTTTACAATTTGGTTAACCCAAACCCCCATGCACAACTTCAGAAAAGAGACCACAACACATATTCTCCTATAATTTCCAAAGGGGCAGTGATCAGACTTTACCCCAGAGAATGAAAGAGAAGGAGTCAAATGACATGATCAAAGGGAATTATTACACTCTAACAAATGTGAAGAAGGTCGCATAAGGACAGATGCAGACCCAATCCCAACATCCTCCACTCTTTTATAAAATAAAACACATATAAGAAGAGATTAAACAGAATGTGTGATTATTGCATTTGAAACATATTTCAAGCAAGGTTCCCCATCATGGACAACCATTGACAATAATATTATACCCATATCAAAAAGGAGATGCATTAACAAAGTTGTTAATCACCAAATAGGGTAATTACAGTCTTCAATAGACATTCAAAATTGACAAAGTTACAGTCATGAAAACTAAGCTTATTATTTTCTTCCAGGTGAAGATAAAACAATAGAATGATCGACTCATAATCGTAACCATTCGAGATGGAAGAAAACATCAATAGAATGTACAAAGAAGAATCCATCAAGATTAGATTTCAAGAAGATGCAAAACAAAGGTCAACATGACTTAGCAATAGGTGCTCAAGTCAGCTAAAGAAATGATGAAATTCCTTTTGTTTCAATTCCATGGACAGACTTAACTGTACACATCTAAGAAATTGACAAGACATTATTTTATTTACAACACACACAAAGATCTAGAAAACCTATCAAACTAAGCTGATTTGGTTAGTTCCAGATTAAGTAACCATCAACTCCAAAAGTCAAATACCCATTCAAAAATTACCATGAAATTACAACAGTCATATTTTAACAAGTTTACTCCAACAAGTTACCAATGCTTAACCAAGATAAGGAACAGGTAATCAAAATCAACAACTTCTAATTCAACTGGGAAGTAGACAACATGATCGACTTAATGAAATCTCAAACGGGACTATGAGAATGACCCCTATATCGACTCAAATGAGTCGACTATCACAATGTCCCCAACCGACAGGGCCTCATCACTTATCCTTTAGTTCAGGCCCTAGAAATAAAGAAAAACATAGTATAAATAAGATTAGAAGTATAGATTTCACACAAGTATTCCCAACAAGGTAACATCAAAATCCAAGGGTCCAAGAAACAATTATCCCATAGTTCCATAAAAGAACTTAATTTGAGTGACCCAATTTTAAACTGAAAAGTTTAAAGGAATAATAAAACATTCACTCTTGTTTCCATACAAGAAGAACCCACAAAAACAGAGATTCCAAACACCCAATAACTGCCCAACTTCCATCAAATACCGAATCCAAAGAACTGATAGAGTATACAATGAGTTCAAGAAGAAGGCACACATTTATTGTTTCTCTAAACAAATTTGAGTTTACACAACTCTAAATCCAAGCATGCATATTCATACAATTCCAACATGAGTAACATAACTTCCACAAAACAAAGAAGTGACAACGAAGGGTATTCATTTACCTTCTAACAACCCAAACTACAACTTGGTTTGAAACTTGAAGACACATATCATTTCCATAAACCCATTTTTGAACAGATAAGAAAGATTCACACATGCACTTCATTACTCAAATCACCACAAGATTTAAGGTGGGATTCAACATCAAATAAATAGAAAAAAACTCAATGACTACCTTTCCAAGCAGAGATTCCTCAATCAGAGAATACAAAAAATATTCAAGCAAGGAAACCAAATAACCATCATAGAAATAAAAACCCATTTATCTCACGAGAGAAAAGTTTTTTTAATGAAGACACTTAGAGAAAAGTAGAGCAACTTAATGGATAGAGCCTATCATGCCTGATAGTGCTTCTGTTGATTCAAAGAAGATTTCCAGCCGAGCCTTCACAACTCCTTCTTCTCCAAATGAAATCAACAACCAAAAACTTCCTTCTCAAATGCCTCATATACTTCCATTGGATTGAAAATAGTCTAAGGAGTTAAAAATAACAAAAATTGAAAATAAAACTACTGGTTCGAAGAACCAGATAGCTCCATGTAGAGAAAAATTAGAATGCATGAAATACCAAACAAATCCCAACAAATCCACTTGCATGGTTTCCAAGGTGGTTTGCTCGCCAAAAATGATGACCATAAATGTCATTAATTTCCAATATCCTACCTATATCTCCATGCCACCACCATCTAAAGTTAGCGAGTCTAAATTCAAAGAGAACATGCATTATTTAACTTTAGAGATGGTGCCAACTAGGATCCCCTCTAGTTTCCATGCCTCTGTCAAACTAACAGTATGTAATGTTTTAAATTCAAAAATCAAATCAAATAAATGACTTAGAAACCATCGCCACCATCTCATACTTTCCATGTGACTCCCCTTAGGTCCCTTTCTATCCTTGCATTAGTTTAGGATAGATATCATTAGCTTAGGATCCGACCTTAGGTTAGTTTAGAAAGTATTTACCTTAGGTTTATAAACATTGTCACAAGTAAATTTTCCATCTTAGGATAGACCATGCCCCATACCAATTTAGCATTAGGTAATAGGTTAGAAATAAACCTTTAGTTACCTTATGTTATTTCCAAATTCTCAACTTTGTAAAACATACAACTTAGGTTAGGATGTAACAAGATTAGTGTAAACTAGACATAAGGTAGGTCTAGTTTACCTTAGGTTAGAATCCTATTAGGATGGATCTTAAATATCTAGGACTTAGGTTATTACCCTCAATAGTCTTGAAGTATACCTCCATCCTCTTTACACCATTCAACATCCTGGAGAAATTAGCAAGAAGATCCGAGCATACTACTTACAACAGAATGCAAAGTAAGAACTTCCAATAAGATCAAAGAATTTGTATAAATACAAGAGTTCAGTCCTTTATTTCCTTTAACCTCTGAATGTCAGTTTACCATACAAATCAGGTAAGAAGAATTAAAACATACCTTAGATCAATGAAATTGATCAAGGTTTTGTTATTAGAAAGAGATAATTTGTAAACAATCATTACCTGTTACAACCTTTCTTATCTCAACAGAATGGATTCCTTGCAAGAAAAATAATTTTAGCAAAATGAATCCAAGAACATAAATAAATTATCCATGGCAAGCATGATTTCTAACAGTCAAAATAATACACCTTCTTAGGAAAAATCACATGTCAACACTTGTAATGCAAAAGAGGAAAAGTTAACAGTTTTCCATAGGTGTTACAACATTTAACAAGCTATTGAGCCATATACTTACCAATATTTATGATGTTTGGAGGAACGATTGGGATGAAAAATTATCATACGTGCTATGGGTGTATAGAAAAACTTACAAGAGATTGAACAAATCCACACTGTTCTAATTGGTGTTTGGCATGGAAGCTATTTTTCCAGTAGAGTTTATGCTACCCTCTTTGCATATTGTGCACACAAGAGGATTGGCCAATGAATAAGCATTGCAAGAGTGCATTGACAAGATAATGATGTTAGATGAAAGGAGATCACTTGCTAAATGGATTTAGAAGACTAAGAAGGTGAGATAAAAGGCCTGGCATGATCATCACATAAAGAATAAAAAATTTGAGGTTGGGCAGATGGTTTTACTTTATGATTCTAAGTTTTTGTGCTATCATGGGAAGCTCAAGGTCCATTGGTTGGGACCATATTATATTACCCATATACTTGATTCAGACACTTTCCAGCTATAGGTGCTAGACATAATGTGACTTCTTGGGTATTTCAATGGAAGTAGGCTAAATTCCTACTATAAATAAGGCTTCTGGGTGTTTGTAAATAAGGTAATATTTCTAGTTAGCTTAGGATTTCCCTTAATGCATTTTTCTTTCTTTATGTTTCCCTTTCTCGTTGCTTTGATGTGTTGGTTTGTTTTGGGCATGTGAGTGTACCGATGGAAAATTACATCATCAAGGTTTTATGTGTAGAGGACTGTGTTTATTTTTAGTGTTATGTGGAACATGAAGGGGAAGTGAGTAGGACATGGTAAGAGTTAGAGGAAGTTCCTAGAGAAATGGATATGTGGTGCCCAGGTTGTGAATTCAAAGGCACATGGGATCAAAAGAGTGCATGTAGTAGAGGTGATCATTAGAGAAGATTGGTGTCAAAATGTTTTAAGAAACCACATACAAGGGTAGAAAGCATGAAGAGTTTTATGATCAAGGCACTTGCATGCCGAAGGTTACAGGAGTGTTCACGTAGGTTTACGCACGGAGGAAAAGTGATGGATATAATACATGGAAGGATGGCATAGGAAAATGCCAACTTTAATGCATTTTACGTTTTTGGTGGCATCGGGCTTTATGTGGAAAAATAAAAATGGTTATAAATAGAAATATGATGAGCTATTGTTTTTCACCTTGCATTTCGTTATCGAAGAAGTTCTTGCATTAAGGCCATTCTTACGAAGAAGTGCAAAGATGAGTGTGTGAAGCTAAAGAAATTGAAGGAATTATGAACCAATGTGGAAGTAAAGTGTGCAAGTTTATGCGTGATGAGTTTGTTTGTGGGTTCCTGTGGGTAGATACAATGTCTTGTGGAAAGGAAGTGCTCTAGGTTAGGGTTTACAAGCTAGGGAAAGGGTTATTCATGGAAAGTTAATAGAAGTAGATCCAAGGGTTTGAGCAAAGTAATAGAAATTGACGCAAGGGAGAAACTACAGAGGACTGAGGAAGAGAAAAATGACACCAAGGAAAGGAGCGACCACTTCACCGAAGAAGGGAAAGGGCAAGGGCAAAGGAAAACTGATTGTTTTCACTAGTTTTAATGAAGAATGGTATGCAAGAGATGCAATACCCAGATGGTGTGCTGCTAGGGAAAGAGTGGGTGTTGCATATAAGGAAGATGGTCATGAGAAATTATAATCATTGCACGAGCTCCAAAAAAAAAAAGATGACCCTAGAGTTGGTTCACCCAACGGAGAATAGGAGATTAGATTGGAAACCTATCTATGATGATGAAGTAAAATTGAAGTTAGAAAAGGTTGGGCTTCTATAACTTTATGAGTTTCCCTATTTTGGAAAACCTGAGTGACTGTACCCATGGTTGATGTTGTGCATGCCTGAGGATCACTTTTACTTTGTAAGACAAAGAATGCGCATAACTCCTCAGTTGATTTCCAAGTTCACTAGCCTAATCTGTGAAGGGGAGTTGTTGGATGATGATTTAAGTGACAAGGAGGCCATTAAGAAGACTGTTGAGGTGTATGACTATAAGAAGGGTTCTGATACTTTGACATCACTGCAATCACCAACCCTATTATGAGGATGGCCACACGATTGGTGAAAAATCTAAATGGGTAGGAGAGATGGACACAGATAAACAAAGTCTGGTTAAATGTCTGCTGCAAGATCTCAAAGGGCACCATTTACAACCTCTCAGCTTTTAAAGCAGAGGAGATTATTGATGTCACAAGATAGGGAGAAGATCATGTTCAGTTATGTCCTCCTTACCATTTTATTTTTAATATTGGAGTGCCTAATGGGCCAGATAATTTTTTTGGGAGAACCCGAATGAGAACCCCTCTCCTGTGAAGAGGTTTGAAACTTATACTTGTGACACCATGATAACCAATCTCAAGGCATGGTTAGAGTTATTGTATAAATGGATACATGACACATTCAAATATGAATGGAGGATACCAGAACAACTTCCTACACTAGTGGATGGAGAAGCTGAATTCACCATATACCAAATTTTTTTATCGACAGGTTTACCTTGACAGATGGCACCAAGATTCCTTGGTGTAAATTTCCCTTCTCCTTCACAACACAATATTTTCAAGGCATGGTAAACATGTTTAAAGAGGCAAAGAAACTAAGATTTGATCTAAGTGTTGTAGATCAAGATCACCACAAGATGCACCAGACCTTGGTGTATCCCAAAAAGTCCAACTACATAGATTAGTATGTATATCATGACGTACACATGATAAAACCAGTGACATTTCCTATTACAGGTAGGACGAGAGACAAGGGTGTATGTGTGGCTAAGGCCTAAGTTTGAGAAGGGAACTTATGTTGAGGATGATGTCTCTATCCTAGAATATCCCACTGGGAGAAAGAAGAAAGTAGTAATTAAGAAGAGAGAACGAGAAGATACTTCTACAAAAGGTGTCGAGCACACGTACAGTGTAGAATGTTGTGGAACATGAGTCAGTCATGGGTACAAGCACCTACGTTCGATGGAAGAATTCTCCCATCAGGAAGGAGTCGCCAGAGAAAGAAAGATAAGAGTCTCCTGAGAAGGAGAAGTCCCCTGTGTTGGAGTCACTAGTGAAGAAAAAGAAAATGATGGCACAAGGTTTGGACTCAAGAAGACAGGAGAGAATCAAGGATGATTATTCGAAGAGGAAAATGAAGGATATAATGAAGAGCATGAGGAAACTTCATAGTATTCATGTGTATAATGCACACGAGTCTAGTGAAGAAGGGGATGGAGAAGATGAGTATGAGGAGGGAACTCATGCCAAAAGAGGAAGTGAGGAGGTGAACATGCATGGTCAGAGGACCCTGACCCCTAGCTTAGAAAAGATAAATGATATAGTTGAAAATGAGGTGGTGGGTATTAAATGAGATCTAGTAGGCCAAGAGGTGGAGTGCAATGCTGATTAAGTACTAAAAGAGATTGAGGAAAGCACTAGTATAGGGAAGGAATGTGGAAGTATGGGCAAGGACCTCAACTTAGTAGTAAGCTTCCCAATGACAGTGCACATAGGTGGAAAAGGCGTAGTAGTAGCGTAAGAAAACACCATGAATTATAACAATGATCCAAACAAAGTCTTGCACACGCAGATTCTAAAATACAGCTTCCTAGAGACCAACTCCTAGCTTTTTATTCATTTGATGAATAAAGTGCGTACCGATGTACTAGGAAAATGTTGTCCTGGGTATTTGATTCCCATGTCAAGGAGATCAAATTTGAAGTTAATAAAGGTGTAATGATGGAGAAATCAGGTACTAAAGGAATGAACCCCCTTGTAAATACTTAAGAGTCATCGAGGATGAGCAAGTTTGCAACTCACTCACCAAAGTTTCAGTAGAAGTGGAGGAAAGACATTTTGGGAGAAATGACAAAATAAGAGCCTTGGAGGAGGAACTTGGAAAGAATAATGAGGAGATCATTGAGAGGGATAGGGAGATAAAGAAAAAGGAGTTAATCAATGTGCAGTTAAGGCATGAGCTAAGGGATGAAAAGGAAAAGGCGTGTAAAGTCCGGGAAGAAGATATAGGCTATTTCGGATGCCATTATATTGAAGCACTTGGACCTAACCCCTCTTGAAAAAAGTATGAGTCAACCATGCATTTCTTATAAGACTTAACACACATACTCACCATGGAGAGGAAACCAATAACATTAGATTTAGCGAGAAAGGGTGATGGAATGCCGAAAGAAGAAAGAGAAGTTAAAGACTGGGGAGATACTAATTTGGTACTCTGAGCTCCTTTCCTTAGTAAAAACCGCAATGTAAATGGGAAAATTTGTATATGAAAATTGTGGCGAGAGGAAAAATTAGCAATAATATTAGTTTCCATCCATGAAGTGGATCTAAAATAATTTCAAGATAAAAATAAGGGCAATAGGGCGGAGCAAGAAAGGATCTTGGATGAGGTAGAGAAGAAATTAGAGGCAATCAAAACCTTAAGATTTTCAATTAAAAATAAATTGAAAGAATTACACCCCCAAGTCACTCACAGGATGGATGCACTGGGAGACCTTAGCAAGTAAATGGAAAGCATTGAAGATGCACTAAAGGCTAAGGGGGATGAGATGAATTTTGGTGAGGTTAGCATGATGGTGGGTAAATTACCTCAACATGCCCAGAATGAGGTGGATGCTTGGGTTAAGATTGAAGCCCCCGTGAAGAAATATTTCCCACTTCTCATACAACAATAGCAGTGATTCTTCCATTCTTCCATTATTTATTCAATCACAAATTCTTTCATTTTCCTCTATTATTTATTCTTTGGTGGAAGGGAGTGTTTCTGAGGATAGAAAACATGCATAGTGTGGGGTAATGTTGGAACCTAAATTGATTAAGTCCCAAAGAAGAAGCCAACATGTGTGGGAGGCAATAAATAAGGAAGGCTTTTAGGAAAAAGTGTGCAAGGGAAGGCACGTGGGAGAAGAGGTTGGCGCATGTGGGAGTAGGAAGGTTTAGGGACTTAGCCATATTTTGAAGGATTTGTCACAAGAGACACATGTGAAAAGATTGAGTAAGTGTGCTTTGAATGGATAAGGTGCCAACCTAGAGCCTTGGAGGTCAAGAAAATAATATTCTAAGGAATATTCTTAGGATGATCATTACATGTAGTGGAATAATTTGTAAACTGGCATAGGCATTTGACAATGGAGGACAACACTTCCACTTGACATGCAATATATTCATGAAGGAAACAAAGGAAGTGTATCCAGATCCTATTTAATGGAGTGTTTGGGTCTGAAATAAAGGAGAATCAAACCAATAACGAAGTGTTGTTAGAATGCTAGGAGGGTTAAAGAGGGTTTTAAGTGGTAACAAGGTGCTGCAGAATACTTGCAAGGATGTTATTGAGCATATATGCATGGGTTTGGGTCTGAACAAGAGTTGTAATGGGTAGAATAGTTAAGAATCCTCTCTCTGTAGATTATTTTGTAGGATTTAAGATAATATTCCTTGATGTATTAGGCCCATATGACCCTTATGATGTAATGAGGCCACTGTAAATGTTTATAAATCAATATACGTGTGTGATTATGGTTATTCAAGTTATTAAGTGTAAAACCTTGTGTTCTTCATATTATTCTAATTCAGATCTAGTTTCATTATGCTTATTTACAATGTTCATTTCCATTTATGATGCATCTGTGCATGGATCTATTATTTATATCTTCTATTTTTGAGTGAATGTCTATATTTCCATTCTTGCAACTCATTCTCCATAAATGGCGGATCATTCTTGTGTTGCTGACATAAAGGAGGGGATTGGTGCTCACGCACACCTCGGGTGAATGCCCAACGCACACTAGGTGATAGGCCAACAGGATTGGGGTAGAAAGGAGGTACATGAAGAAATGACTACATCTTGTATTCAACTCTAAGTCCCATGTTATTAACTTGATCATCACTTTTGGGACATGGAATTTCAATTCGTACTTTTATTTTCCCTCCATCGAGTGAATGTTACATTTGGTGGCTGCACTTGGCCCCAATTTTCCTTACTTGGTGTTTCTAGAGTATCGATCTAAATATGCACCCTACCCTCCATGCTTTCACATCCACACCCCAGGGTCCTCTCACTCTAGCTTGGGCACGAGTCAAAAGTAGTGGGGACCACAACAACACCCTTTTTATGGGTTCCTCCCCATCGCCTCCCTTCAAGAAGGGTGGGTGGGAAACCGGAGGGAGACCTCACTCTCGGATACAAAATGATGAACCTTGTGGGTATCCTCCCATTTTCTTTCCTCTCGCCTCGGGGCCTCCTTTCCTCTCCCAGCGGATGCATTTTTGGGAGACAACACCTTTGTGGCACTATTTCAGGGATCCAAACATTCTGGTACTTATTTTATTTCTTGGTCTAATGGGCTTGAGCTATTTTTAATATATGAAAATGTGTTTTGATTTGTGATATGTTGTTGTAATATCATGTGATTCATTTTTTCTAGATATTTTTCTCTCGGTGGTGACTCAGTTATTCTCCTAATTATAGTAGGTCAGTGGATTTTCATGTTGTTAGGATGTGATCTCGTATGTTTCCCTTTTTTTACCATGTATTGTGCCTACCTTTTATTGTCATCTAGGATTTGCATCTGATAGAAGAAAATACTTGTAAGAAATCAGTTCCTTATGAAGTGTCCCATGGGTACATGTGAAAATAGTGAGGAATGTTTTCTTTCTAAGGTACCTTTTAGGAAAAAATTATTCACTTTGGATTTTGAGTAGATATATGGGTACCCTCATCAGATCCTATTTGGGATCGTGGTCCAATACAGCCATATTTTAAGGATATGGATATGATTCTATGGAACAACATATTGCTAGGTTTGAAAAGATAATGCATGAGTATCAAGTGGAATATGAAGATGTTTTTATGAGGTTATTTGTGCAAACACTGCAATAAGATGCTAGGGACTAGTTTAATTCTTTACCTTAAATCTCTATTCATTCACGGGCATAATTGGTAACCTTATTTATTGAGCATTATAGTGATGATCTGAATTTCCTCTTTTGTGAATATGATGAAAATTCCCTATATCTGGATGTAGGAAGAAGGTTCATGGGTTTCAGGAATCAAGAAAACAATATGGTAGGGCTAGTGCCCATTATTAAGATGTTGACAAATGATTGTATTAATCAGGGTGATCGATTGATTATGATTGTGTTTGTGTGATGAGTGTTTTATGCCCCATATTCCTTGTGTTGGAGACAATGTGCTTGACCTAGACAAAAAGTACTAAGAAATGAAGAAAAGGATCTATTACATGGATCCTTGAAAAAGTATGGTATGATGTCTTTTATTGACCTCATACTTTCCCGTACAGCTGGTGAGTTTTGGGATATTCTCTCTGGGGTATGTAGGGAGTTAGATAGAGATATAGATGCATTCATCTTAGATGTAAGTGGTAGTTATTTTTATTTTTATTTTTTCTTGTTAATCAAAGGAATGATTACCAAATATAATAGAGTTTTCCCCTCGATGGAAGACAAATGCATGTTGTTTGATACAATAGTAAAACATGAGAGACATCTCAGAATGCTACATGAAATGCCAAAAGGTCAACCAGAGGATATGAGTTATGATAATTTGGATTTATCTCATTCTTTTGAGGATGTTGTCATAACCTTGATTAAAAAGGAGAGTTACTTGCACAACAATGATACGATATTAGTAAAAAAATACCACGAGGTTAGTAATTTTATTTTAATCACAAAGGATGTTAATATTGAGGTATATGAAGGGTTTAATACCAGCCCCCCATGTGTTGGGACATGTGTGACATAGATAAGTGTCTTTTCTTTAATGGAAGGTAAGGTAGATACAAACAAGAGTGTGTGTATTGATCATTATATTCACATATATGTTGGTTTTCAGAAAAGTTTGGATGGCTAGGGACTTTTCTACTTTGGAGAAGGAGAAGTTCATTGAACACCTTGGGGAACACATGCAGATCATTGATTTGATGAATTTTATGGTGTGCTGTGGAAAGGTAGATATGTATGACCAAGGCATCTAGGTAGAGTAGGCTTACATATTCGAATGAGGACTTAGGTTCTTTCCTGCATAATGAGGGGCTCTTAGATGATGACCATCGGTTATTAATTGGTGTTTCAGTTGAAGGGATCTTGATAATTACTTTTAAGGGATGGTATGGTAACTTATGTGTATGGATGAGACATAGGCATATTGTATGGGACCACGATAGATCTGTGATGGATTTTTGTCGAGTCATTGAACCCGGTGGCTCACTTGTACAGTGTATAGTGGTTTTCTTTGTTTTTCTGGTGGTTTTCTGTTGGTTTTTTGTTTGTTTTTTGTTTCTCTCTTGTTGGTGACTTACGGTTTTGGAAATTATCTGTTGACTTCATTTCCCAATGGATAGGTGACTGATCTTCGATTCTAGTGTTCTTTGGACACCTACATGGGGAGTCCATCCTGAGCAGGAGCCAATGTTGTTACCCCAATAATTCTACCCGATTTTGGATATATTTGGATTATTAAGTAGATTTGTTTGAACAAGATGGATCATTATGGGGCTAATTTCCATAAGCTGATTTGGTAATGTGAAACTAGGATTTCAGGTATGCTTGGTAAGAACACAAGGGTAATAACTATATTTTACCCCAAATCCTGAAAGCTTGATATATCTGAAGATGTTTGAGGGACAATCCTTCCCCGTGTCCCAAGATGACTCCTTTAGCTAGTCATTCTGAATAAAGTACAATTCAGGGGCCTGGTTCATTTTTATAAATAGTTGTCCCAAACCTAACCTATTCATGTGTAATTGATAAAGAAAAGGGGCTTGACGGTGCACAACTTATAAAGGAATGAGTAGAATGGCTATGAATTTCATTCCTTCCCATGACATATGCAGTTAATCGTGATATACTAAAACATGAAATGGTAATTAAAAATATTCTTTGAAGGTGTTCTTATTGATAAAAAGAGAAAAACAAAGTGCAAGAGGATGTATGATTGAATGAAAGTCACATATGCACATAAAGAAAGTTTGAGGCATTGTTTATAGTAACAAAACATGTATTTTATTTATGGGGCCGCAACCCTTCGATATATAATATTTCTCAAACAAAATAATATAACTAAATACATATTGTTAGTGCATTTGTATGGTGGAAGTAGGTTTAGGTCTTTATCCCATCAGGCATGTAGGGAACACCCTTCAAAATTTGGTCTCAACACTGATGAAGTATTCATGGGCCTCAGCACCAAACAAAAATTGAATATGCCCAGTCGGACCCTTGGACATCCCCTTTTCATGCAACACAGTATTGTTCATTCTTGGCCCATTTAGAATGTCCACAAACTCCCTCCTCCACTTAGGTTTGTTTTCCCATTCAGGAAAATCTAGTGCACTTTGGTAATTTGATTTGTAAGGCCAGCCTACGGTTTGGAAAACCTCAAGAGAAGGCGTGACTCCATGATCTAAAGTACTAGGAAGGGTATGAAACTTATGAGAAGAGACCATCTGTAGCCCAACCATGGCTTGAACCTCTTCCATGGAAGAATCCAAAGAAGCTACTGCACCTCCAATCCACTGGTATGACTGCATGATGACAGGCCTTCATCATTGTTCCCTGGGTGTTGAGAAGAAAACTGGAGTGTTGTCCCTAGAAGGGAGGGAGTGTAGTAGGCCTTCATCATGTGCCAATGATTATCATGAACATGAGGGAAGTGATGAGACCAATGATTTCTCAAGGCCTCGGTATTAAATATAACTTTAGATGTACCAAGTAAAAGTGTAGGGTTTGAAAAATGAAAAAAGAGGGACACATTTTGGCTAGATGATTTACAAAAGATAGAACCAGGGTAGGTTGATGGAGACAATCTTGAGGGTTATCCCTAGCATTTGGAATGCTAAAAACACAGCGATTAGGGCATCATTAGGCCCAGGGAGCTGAAAAAAATTGGCCCATATGGACCGATTCCTCCCCGAGGGATTTGCACTCAGAAAAGATGAAGCCATTACCAGGAGTTTTGAAATAAAAAGGAAGGTGGCTCTAAAAAATTATAAAAATCAAATTTGCATAGGTGACGAAGGGAAGTAATTGATGGGCCGCTTAAATAGGCATGGTAGTGGCATTGACATGGCAAGAAAAATCATTCCGTTATTAATACCATATCAATTTTCAATTTCCTAGTACATGTGAAATGTAAATGAAAATAATATTGTTTATGAGGAGCATGTCATCGGAGAAGAATTAACTACCCACAAAATTTGAGAATGTCTCATCACATTAACTTTTCTAGCCACATCATGATTTTACACATGTGGAAAATTTTAATGTTAAATGTGATATGACCTAGAAAATATCTACCTATGTCATCAAATGACATACATATGATACAGTGGCATTTGGTGCAACGGGTGGTCATTTGATGATAATAGTTTATGTTTTCATGGTGGTTAAAGGAAGTTAAAAAAATGACAGTTAGTCTAGATAATGGAGGAATATGATTTGAAACCCTAAAAGGATAAGATGATTTTATATAGATGTGGTGAGAAGATTATTAGGAATAGGGTGGAAAAAGGTAGGAGGAGAAAAATGGGAGGGGAAGTCCTAAGGGAAAGGAAAATTTCAGTGGGACTTCATAGTGGCATAGCTAACCATGGAATGAGAACTTTTCGTGATGAAGGTTTTCTCTGTGTAAACCAGTTAGCAGGAATTTGTGTTAAGATGATTGCATATTGTATAGTCATTAACAGAATTTGAGAGCATTAATACATGTTTCCCTTGTCTTTTCCTATGTTTAATGGTTGTGTCTGATGAATGTATCTGGAATCATGATATTTTCTTTTCTTTCTTTGTCTCAAAGTGATGTTGGGTGGGAATGAAGTGTGTTTTGTGTTAAAAATCTTTGTGGGTCATGACTATATTCATACTATGAGTGTATCCTACACTCTCTTAGATCTCATCTAGGGAAGGTGTAAGCATATGATGTTTTCTGGGGGTACTTGAAAACTTTATTTCTTAGACCTATAAAATCTCCCTACGGACTGGGTAGAATTTGGGGGTATGATTGGTAATATCTTGGGGTCCCTTGATCTAGGCCATTAGAGCATGATTTCACATACTATAATCTTGCGTTAGGTGTACTGAGCTGGATTGTAAGGATTTTAAAGATTGATTTTCCTGGAGCTTTCCTCACATGTAATTGTTCACTGGATTCACCAACTTTATTCACTTTCATCCACATTGAGATGTAGACATACAAGCCAAAATAAATCGGTATAATTTTTATTTCTTTTCTTGCTTTGAATTTTTCTATGCAACATCACCAAGATCACATAGTATGTCCCAAAATCATATAATACACTTACAAAAACATAGAGTTAATTATACAACAAGATGGAAATTGTTTGACGCCAAAAGTAAAGACAAATCACACTACCAAGCCTACCTATGAGGCTTGCAATGGGGAAAATATCATCATTGTAACTACCACTTATAGCTCCACTAAGGAATCCTGGATAGCCTTTGGTTCCTCCAAGATGAAATATGTCACTCATCTTCCAAATTCACCTTATCCCTTCATTATAACAGGTGTTTATTCCTCCACTAAGACTAACCAAGATTTCCGTAGTTCCTCCAAAGAAACAACACACAATACTCCTTATTCCTCCCTTCACTAACAACACCTTATTCCTCCAATAAAAATGATGCAATCTCACCCCAACATGATGAAACTTACACAAAAACATGAAAAAAATATTCCCATTAGTGTCATATTTGATCGTAGACAAATGAAACACAATATAATTATATAACCACAAATGACAACTAGAAGATGTAAATTATTAAATAATGTACACGCTTTTCATTGTTTAAATATTTATTACAATTTAATTACTTTATTTTACCTCCTTGATTATACCACATTTTATGTATGCAAGCTATATGCCTTGTCTCAAAATTTACACATTTTTCATGTCATTTACTCCTTTACTCACATGAAGTACACTTTATTTATTTACATTCTTTAACATAGTTAATTTTTGAATCTCAACTACAAATGGATTTAGTTTTAATAAATATGATTCTCATAAGACTCATCTTCAAGTTAAGGATACATGTTTCCAGAAGATATGTTTTTGCACGAAACAATTTGTTTTACCTTATCAACATAAAAGGGTTTAACACTAAGTTAAAAGGGATGTCTTAGGTTACTTCTTACATTTCCAATAAAACCTTTCTTTATGACACCATTATAGTAATTAATTTTGTACATATGTTTCATCCAAAAATGACCTCGTAAGACGTCTTAGGATTGGATGAAATCCAATTCAATGTCAAAAATTTCATAGGGTCATTTCTAGGATAGTTACCACATCTCTACCTCATGAGAGCATAAAAAGACTAACAAGATTCCATAAAAATGGTTTCCCTTCTAGAGACCTTGAATTTCAACCAAGGTGTTCAAAATTAAAAATTTAATGGCTCCAGGGAAAAGGTGTCTTAACCTCCAAGGTCAATATCTTGCAAATCACTCCCAGGTATCATATATTTAAAACATCATAGAAAGGTATGTCTTACCATGATGTTATTGTATTAGTGGATTTCCTTATTCATTTTTATCTTAGGGTGAAGATTTTGATAAAAACTATGAAAAATTTGAAATAAAATAGAACATACATAATCAAGAACCACACCCTTTCATTTTTCTTATGTAACTAGTTTTATTTAGTTTGCATTAGATTTAAATCAAGATTTCCCCTTGATGTGCCAATGTGAGGTTTCCACCTCACTACTATTTATTAATTTTTTTACTAACCTTACAATTTCACATTATTGTATTCTCTAAATGCTCCCAAGAACCCATGTGAATAATATTTTTAGTCATCTCCTTGTGTTGTTTAGAAACATTCACTACTTAGGTTTTCAAATTTAAAATTATACCATTGGAAAATTTGTCTCATACATACTTGTTGGTGCCCATTTTGATTTTTCTGATATTTGGTACCATATTTATAGATTTCACCATTATTGCCTAGCGTGACTCTCCCATTTTAGTAATGTTCATCATTGTGCTAATGAGTTAAAATATTTTCATTTTCACATTAATATAAACCTTTTCATAACCTAATTTTATTCCTTAGTTCCCTAATGTGCTTATCAATATGTTTCAAGAAGGCTTGAAGGAATCCTAAGTTTTATTTGCAAGTTGGAGGACTCCAAGGTATGATTTTGTAGTTCTATGATGCTCCTTGCTATTTTCATTCCCTGTTCATACTTTGAAGAACTTAAAGAAGGATGAAATGTAGGATTGGGGATGTTTCATATGTGTTTTGCAGTGCTAAAGAGAAAGGAATGGGTTTTTCAGGGCCAAACTTATATGATTGATATTCATCCTCGGTGTATTTTAGCCTAACCGTATGAGAAGAAGGGGATAAAATTTTATTTATAGGGTTTCATGGTGTTTCATCCATTTAGAAAGCTTAAAAGTTATTTTGTTCACCTTCACCCTTTTGCTTATACTCCATCCAAGCCAAACACTTATCCATTTTTGGGAAAATTCCTCCTTTGGTAGGGAAAATTAGATATTTAAAGAACATGTGGAATGGTTACCTTATTCCATTGTTCCTTTCATTCATCGATTCCCCACTTAAGCTAAAAACTTCAATTTATTGGGAAAACTATATTTTATTAGAACTCTTAGAACTATTCTCTCATTACCTCCCTTCCCCGATTTCCCACTTCCTATAATTTCTTTCTTTCATCAATCATATCAGTGTTTGGTGGAACATGGGAACATTCTATACTTCCCTCCATTCCGTGCTTCTTCCCCTTCACTTAATTACCAAACTCCTCCCTCCCATATGTTAAGTCAAGTCAACTCAACACACCTGTAACTTTTCCATAGTTCTAACTGTTCACCACTTCCCTACTTCCTTTGATCTACCAATTCATCGTCCTTACCTCCATTAGATAAGTTAGGCCTTGGTGGAACCTCCATAACTATTCCAAATCAATGCCTCCATTCCCTCCATATCTAAATCATTAGGAATATTTTTTAGTGCTCACATTTGTTAATGTTATATTGTGTAGAATTATTATTAAAATGAGTTAACATAAAATAACTCATTTAATAATAATATAGTAGTTTAGAATAAATTAATACAATCTCATATTGATTTGTATTTTATTGTTGTACATGAGTTGTAGTACAACTCACTAGAGATTTTAGGGAACTAGTAGAGATATTATGGGATATTATGAGAGATATATGGGATAGAAATTGAGTGATATGTGGATCATGGAGAGATAAGGGGGATTCATGATGTGAGTTGGCTCCTCTTTTGTAGGAGATCAACTTATATATATATTGTAACCTCTCTATAATAATAAATTGAGAACAATGAATTAGTTTATGTGTTAATCGTGTTTTATTTAGAATGTTATTTAGTACAATCTGATACCAAAATAATATTTGGTATCAGAGAAGGTGGCTCTTGGTTGTGCTCTATGGAGTTTTACATTCAAATGATTCTGATTTTTTAAAATACATCTGGTAAATCACATTTTTCTCCAAAACCTAGAATCCAAATTCTGTGAAATTTTGAGGATTTGTTAATTCAGATTTTGGGCATGATCTATCAAAAAATTGTCTTGGTTACAGAGAAATGAAGAAATCAATATCGGAGTAGCAGTTACGTTGAAGCTCATGAGATAGTAGTTGTGTTTGATAAAAAGTAAGTCTCTATTTTTGTGTTGTCTCAAGTTTATTAAATGATAAGTCTTTGAGTCATCCGTAAGATTAATAATAATAGTGAGGTCTTATGTTTTTATTGTCTCATCATTGTGTCGTCAACAATGTTATTGTATTATTTTTGAAAAAAAAATCTATAGTCAATTTGTAAAGGATGCATTTTCGGGGTAACCGACGTCTTCTATTGTTGAAATGGATATTCCATTAGAAAAAATTATTGGTTTTAACTTTCACACATGGAAAGTTAAAATTCAAATGCAACTAATGAACAAAAACTTATGGGGAATAGTCAGTGGTAAAGAAACACAACCCACAGATGCAAGTAAGTTACTTGAATGGCAAAGCAGAGATGATAAGGCCAAAGCCATCATTGGCCTTGCACTTTCGGATTCTGAACTACACTATGTAGATTTGGAAAAGTCATCCATTGAGATTTGGGAAAATTTGAATAATTTGTTTTGTGCTAAAGCGATTAATGAAATTTTTTCCTTAAAATTACTCTTATTCAAATTAAAAATGAGTGAAGGAACTACTACATCTAGTCATATAAATTATCTCAGATCTCTCATGAGGTAGCTAGTAGAAGTTAAAGAACCAGTTGATCATGAAGATGCTAAAGCTATTTTATTAAATAGTTTATCTTCAAAATATAACAATTTTGTTTTCACTCTTAGTCAAATGCCATCTCATTCCTTGGAAGACATGATCTTAGCTCTCCTAGTAGAAGAAAAAAGAGAAATATCAGATGATGTAGGAGAAGAAAGTGTAATGTACTCAAAGAAAAATCATAATTTAAAAAAAAAAACAAGGATGAAGTTGAATATTTTTATTGCAAAAAAAAGGGGCACACATCCTGGTTTTGTAAGGTTCAAGCTAATGATATCCTCAAAGTAAAACTCAAAACGAATGAAAAAATGTAGCTAATGAAAAAGAACCATCCAACGAGGAAGAATCGATAAAGGAAGAACCAAAAAATGATGGTAGTGGTTATAATTCTGAGGATTTTCTATACTCAGTAAATAACTTCCTAATTGGAGGAAGGAGGAAACAGAGGAATAAGGTCAATCAATAACCTCTCACAAGCCACAAGCGATGGGCTGCACGATGAAGTTGTGGCATTTTTTCAGTTGTGTGTTTGATTTCTGCTATGTGAAAATAAGAACAGATGGATCATACATGTTCAAAATTCTAATGTGTGAGAAATTTCTTTTATTTTCCCCTAGATGTAAGAAGGTGATGAGAGCTAAAAGAGTACTGTTATATCTAGGTTGTTGGTTGACCTTATAAAACCATCATTTGTTATGGTTATTGGTTAACCACATGTAAAACCATCTTGTTTGTTTGTATATTTTTGGTAAACTGAGTGTAAAACCATCATGGGTATTTATAGGTTGGTGGTTAGCCAGAGTGTAAAACCATCATTGGAGTTGGGTAGCAATACAAGATAATTTTTTCCCCATGTTCACACTAAGGGGGAATGTTAGGAATATTTTCTTTAGTGCTCACATTTGTTAGCATTATATTGTGTAGAATTATTATTAAAATGAGTTAACATAAAATAACTCATTTAATAATAATATAGTAGTTTAGAATAAATTAATACAATCTCATATTGAGTTGTATTTTATTGTTGTACGTGAGTTGTAGTACAACTCACTAGAGATTTTAGGGAACTAGTAGAGATATTATGGGATATTATGAGAGATATATGGGATAGAAATTGAGTGATATGTGGATCATGGAGAGATAAGGGGGATTCATGATGTGAGTTGACTCCTCCTTTGTAGGAGATCAAACTTCTATATATTGTAACCTCTCTACAATAATAAATTGAGCCAAATGAATTGAGTTTGTGTGTTAAATCGTGTTTTATTTAGAATGTTATTTAGTGCAATCTAATACCAAAATAATAGAATCAAGCCATTAAATTAATTAAATTAGCCCCAAGTGACACAAAAATAACATTTCCTTTGTTCCCTACTTCCCGATTCTATAATTTTCCGACCAATGAATTATGACATGACATGTGGAACTATTTATAGTCATTATTTTACCCTCAATACCTCTTTCTAACCCCAAGCGCACCATCCTATCACCCATCATATGTTGGGTGCTCACCCGAGGCATGCATGGGCACTTTGAGCCCCTCCTTTATGTGAGCTTTGTAAGAGATTTCTACCATTAATGGAGGATTATTTGTAGAAATATAAGTACATGCATCTACTTAAAAAGAATAAGATATAACTAACAGATCTACACATCAATGCATCACAAAATTTAAATAAACATTGTATTAAGAAAAATAACTAGATCTAAGTCATGAAAAGCCAAATAACATGAGGGTTTACACCCATAAGAAATATGTACAGAATAGATCCATGTATATTGATTTAAAAGAGTTTTTGTAGCCATACTACATTCAAAAGGGTCATCTCAGACCATATACATCAAGTGAAAGAGCTCTAACCCTTCCAAACTAATCTGATCAAAGATCCTAACTATGATTTCTCCATTATAACCCTTTTTATAGACCCCAGTACCCATACGTATGCTTAATGATATCCCTTATAACCCTATAACATCAATAACTCTAAACCCTAACATCATGAGCTCTAAACCCTGAGCATTTCCTAAGATTTCTGCAATACCTCATTACCCTCCTTCTCTTAGCACTATTTTACCTTCTAGCACCTTTGCACTACCTTCTCCCCTTATTCTTTTTTTTTTTCCAACACTTCTTTAAATAGGATCGACATCCACCACCATGACTTCTCTCATGCGCAAATTGCACGCCAAGTGTTAATGTGGTCCTCTATTGGAAAATTCTTATCCTCTTTGAAAAAACTTCCACTAACTATAATAATGCCTATGGGAATATTCCATGCATGGAATATCCTTTGTTTGGCCTCCAAGGTTCTAGGTGGCACCTTATCCACTTACTATGCCTAGTCGTCCTCACATTTTCCTCAAGTGACTCCATGATGTCAAATATGGCTAAGTCCTTTAAACCCTTGTTTTTCCTCCCGAACGCACCATGGTTTCACTTAAACCATTTTCTCGACATATTTTTACCTAAGCACCATTCTATTTACTAATCTTGTGCATGCACCTCTTGAGTACGTATCTAATATTTAAGGTCCAACACTATTTAAAAATTTTCAAAATTGTAGTCTTTCATGGATGGGGCTTGAACACGATTTCATATTTTTCTCGTAAATTTTTTCCTAGCTATCCATTTCCAAAAAAATGGTTGCGTTGGAATGGTGATAAAGAGGGATTTCTAAAAAGGTAAAATTTGGGGAAATGGTGCAATATTTCTAGATATTTTAACTATAAAATTTTGGGTGGGAAAAATACCATTTTTATGGATGCAATGGAATATTTAACAACTGGAGATGTTTTGCATGATCCTCCTTCACCAATATATGCTTCTATAAGTGGAATATTCCCTTTTTACCCCACTAGATGAAGAATGAATGAGTGGGCATTGTATTATGGACATTTGGTATTATTTCCTCTTCCATTTCCTAGATTACATGTTCCTCCATTGATTTTCCTTAATTCACATGGATTACCATCTTGACCATTGATTTGGAATCTACATAGCATATTATTCCAATGTTTTCACTATTATTGTGTAAATATGATGTTTGCATTCAAAAATAGGCTGGAAAATTCATTTATGCACAAAATAGATTGAAAATCGAGGGTTTAACCTCTCGAGCAAGGTTTGTGATTTTTAGTAGCTCTATAAATATCAAGATACTTGTAATTATAAATTTTAGGTTTGAGATAAGGTGGTTTCTCATGTATAACCATTAGTAGGATTTGAGATTCATCTTCTATATGTTTCCCTTGTCTTCAATGTAATTGAACATGTAAAATCAATTCTACCATGAATTCTGGTCTTTCTCATTGTAAATAGATCTTGAAATATATAAATTGTGGTTCTCTATTATAATAATGTGTTTATATTTCCAAATAACTTCATAAAAAAATTTGCATCTGATTGTGTGACTGAGAATTGAAGAATTATTTCATTGTAGTGTTACATTGCACCATTTGTTTTAGTTATAAATCTCCTTTATGTAATTTTTGCAAATGTATATCTATCTTCCCTAGGGTGTCCTTTGGAATTATAAGTTTGGTATGGTGAGTGCATGAGGCTTCATTCTCAAGTGTTTTTTTTGAGGTCTCAAGGGTTAATCTACATTTTTTCCTTTCTTGGGTGTTAATGAGAGAAATAAACCTCTAGAGAGTGACTTTCCTTTTATTTTAGGTGTGAATACATGAATAATTATCAATACAACATGGTTAATGCATCTACTTCCTCTCACTAGATATTTTCCCCCATTTCCATATAATTCCACTTTCATTTACACCATCCTTTTGTGCTAACCCTATATATTTCATCTCCCTTTACATATACAACATGATATCTACTTGAAAATCACATTTACCTTTCATATTTTGAGTGTATTTTCCATGAATTGTGAATATTAACATCCCAAGTGTCATTCCATTCCAAGTTGTCAACATTTTTTTCTAGAATGATGCTTGTGATCACATCTAATTTGTCTCTAGTGGATTGTGTTTGATGTATCAAGTGTTTGTAATGATTGTGTGACCATTCTATATATTGAGAATTACATTATATGGTTGCGAGTTGATCTTAGATATAGGGTTCAATAATCTTTAGGGTTTGAAACATAATATCTCCCTCTCTCTTTCAATCCACCCCATAGGTTCTCTCACCTTATACCACGAAGATCCATAAAGTAGCAGGTGAACAACCAAACCCTTAGTAAATTTCCTCCCTATCATCCTTATGAGGATCAATCATGAGAAGAAGATAAATGTCCTGGATATAAAACAAAAACTCATAAGTCTATAATTCTCCCTTGTTCTCTCTTCATACAAATACGCATTCTAGTCTTGTTTTGGGGTGTTAAATTGGGAACCAAAACTAAATTGGTTCTCTTTATGGGAATTGAAGTAATAATTTTTTTAGTTCCGAGGGTTTAAAAAGTTTTATCAAATCATCATATATTTTCTATTTTTGGAGTACGATTTGGTGCATTTCCAAGTTGATTTATGATGTCTAGAGTGAAATCTCTAGTGATGAATCCATTCTCGCTTTCGGGCTTTACTAGTGCTATATTACTCACTATATTTTTTTGACTCCACATTTATAAATCTTGAGGGATTGAGATCTCCATTTAAGGAATACCATGATAAAGAGCTATTTCCTAAATTGGGACATTGTAGAGGAACAAGAGGAAAGTTTGGAAACTAGATCTTGATTTAAATTCACAAGGTAATAACATCCACACATTTGATCAATTTTTTTACCTTTAGCGAGAAGAGCATTTGAGTTCTCTTGAAAGGTTGCCACTTAGCATCCCTATTTTTCAACTCCATAGTTTGTTTTAAAAAGATTCTAGACCTATAATGTTTGGGAGTACTCCTTTTAGAAATTTGTAAAATAAGATCCCTCCTCATATGGTTCATATCTTGTTTGTTCAAAATAATGGTGATCATATTATTTAGAATCTTGTTAATAACAACATGAACCATCATCCTCCATGTGCCCCTTTCATAGTCAATGCTTTCAGACCCATCGATATTTGGGACATGCCTAGATATCCAAATGAGACTCTAATGAAATCAAGAATATGTTTCCTAAATTCCAAGGAAATAATGCTATTAGTGGTGATCAACATCTTAAGTTATTCCAAAACATTATGGATGATTATGAAGTAGAATATGAAGATGTTTTCTTGAAATTATTTGTGCACACTTTAAGAGAATGCAAGAGAATTTTTTAATGCATTACCTCATGGTTCAATTGATTATTGGGATGAAATGATGAATGCCTTTAGAATTCAATATGGTGATAGGATTGACCCTAGGTTCCTCTTATCTGAATTTAAAAACATAAATAAAAATCCCAATGAATGTGTACAAGATTTCAACACAAGGTTCAATAAGAATTTGATGAGATTACTAACTAATTTGAGACCAAGTGATGAGTCTTGTTTGATCAAATATTCTGATGAATTAAATAATATGGAATCCTTTTACTTGAGAGACAACAAACCCAATCAGTTTAAGGTAGACATTCAACATGGACATTCAAATTGAAAACAACATCAAGGCTAATGGAAAACATACAAAAAGGGATGGAGTGATAATTTTCAATCTGAAAGACCTCAAATAAGTAATTATACCTATCTAGAAGAAGTGGTTAAAACTTTGGTAGGGGAAGTTAAAGATATCTCCTACAAACTGGCAAGTGTTGAGAAATTATTCTCCTCAAGCCCTCAATATAAAAATCAGAATCAAAACTAAAAAAATTAGAGTAGATGATAGAAGAAAGAGACCCATGGGTCAAAATGATAGGAAACATCCACCTAAAGAAAATAAGATAATTCATGATCCATTGAGTGTAAAATTTGTAGCTTGGATTAGAATTTGATAATGTATGTGTGCTTGATAGTCAAGTACATTTCGAGCAGTGTAACCTCTACTGAAATTCTATGATCTATAACTATTGATGATTTTTGGGAAACTGTAAACAAGGTATACTATCTTCCTCTTGAATTTATTTATAAAATTAATGTAGCTCAATCCTTTGAATTAAAAATCATGATTTTGAGTACTTAAGATCTTTAATGATCAAAAATTATGATGGAGAAGTACCTTCCAAGGAGGATAGGGAACTATATATCAATGCAATTATTTCCTAAGAGAAATATTATAATTTTAGAAAAAGGAAAGAAAAGATACTTTCCTAAGCCTCAAACGCTAAGATGAAAATCTTGAAAAATGTTCCTAAAGGAACCCTAAGGAAATATACCATGTAAAACCCCTACTATTAAGCTAAATCCAAGTGTAGACATTGGGTTTTTGTCAACATGCTTACTTCACCTTATACATACATTATTTAATCTAAAATCTATCTAAAAATCATTATCCTAAGTCACCCTCTTTAAACCTCCATAAATATAAATTTACACCCTCATAAATTACCATTTTACACATCCTAAACAACCCAACCACTTTAAATTTACCATAACCATCTTAAAACCACTCAAACCTATTTTATCCTCACATCTTAATCTATACAACTTATCCATAACCTCGCCCTAGCCATTTCCCATCATCATTTACCCAAAATCCTCATTTGAAAGTTTTTCCAACCACTTTATAAGTGTTTTCCTAAAACAATCAGATCTCCTATGATCTAACTAATTTCTAGGGATTATAAATATGAGTTTTTCTCCTTTCTCAAGGATCTTCATAAACCATTTTATCATGCCTAATTTTTTTTTCAACTCCATGGAGAATCTAAGTCATTTCCAAAGATCATCAAAGTTTTACATCATCTCCATTCTATCCCAAGATCATCGTTTTGGTGGCATTTTCATTGATCACATCTCATGAAATCAAATGTATTTAATCAAATCTATTAGATATTTTGAGGAATTTGTTTCTCCTTTCTGCATCAAAGGGTATTTATTTATCTTGTCTCATTATTCACATTTCATCCAAACATCAAAAACAATAAAAAAATAATCATTTAAGGGCTTTGTTTATCATTTTTGTTAAAAATTTTGAGTTTATAGTAATCACCGTTGATTTCTCTTGATTTCCTGAAATCCCTATCAAATCATATCTCTTTTCTAATTTATTAGTTTATTATCATTTTTGTCAATATTTTTAGATTTAACTTGTTCTCTGAAAGTATGGTTTTACTTTAGATGGTAGTACCTGGTTGGTCCCATCCCATAACTAACATTTATGACCTTCTTATAGTTCAAAACCCTTCTTCTAGAACAATACAACATCCTTCATGAGTTGACATTGTGTGCAATATGATTTTCCACTGACATAGAAGAAATTGAAGATCAGATCAAGTTCCTCCACAACATTCAACAAGAGATAGAGGAATTTTGGTACAATTACATTGAGCCCATTTAGATTGCATCCTCCCTTATTTGGGCCACATTTGAAGGTACGCATGACTTGCCCTTCAACCTCAAGTTCTAAATCTTCTCATCCATTATCTATCTATTTTTTCATTTATATATATTTATCATTATTTTCAATCTACTTAATTATATCAAAGCGAGATGACATCCTCCAAGGAAGTCCCTTTGGATTCTTGGAATCAACCTTTACCAAACAACTCATTTATCCATTTATCTAATCTATCTTGTTCATTTGTTGTTGATATGCAAGTTTCTTCATTTTGGGAATAAGGATCTTTATTCAACATCAATCGACATTTATCATTGTGGGTATCATTAAACCCCATCATCCTCTAAGGTTTCTTCATCAACACAAGAAGAAGGAGCTTTATTAAAAATCAATCAACATCCATCATCGCAGGTATCGGTAAACCCCTTCATCCTCGAGGTCGGTTGGTTTTGGTATTTCATTTTATTAAGTTATATTTGTAAAGAAAACAATATTTGTTACATTCTAGAAAGCCCAAGTAGAACATCATCCCTTTTATTTCATTTTAAATTAATTACTTCCATCTTTAGGTTATCTGCTCTATAATCGTCAATGGTTTGGTTAAATTGCCGAGTGATTTGGGTGAATCACCAACAATTCCTATAAATCTCCAATGATCTCTACAGATTATTTTTTATTGTTCAATAAATTGAACTCTAATGTTGATTTCTCTTTTTCTATTCTCTATTTTAATCATCTTACCTTTACAGTTGTGTTGGTGCTCGAAATGATATCATCCCTTTGTCTTGAACACATCTTCAAAAACATTTATGTTGTTTGGTTTGTCCATGTGAAAATGTGAGTTCAAATGTTACAATCATGTTAAATCCATTTGAAAGTCTCATATTTAGGTTGTTTTTCCTCTTTTTGATTGAGGATTGTGTTAGACATGTTGTTCCCGAAGATCCTGTAATTTTTTTTTATCATGAATCGGTTTTAAATCATGAAAAATGCCTTTGTATACCATTCCCGGTCATGTTGTAAATTTCACGTTTGGCTCCATCACCCGATGATACATGGTGTTCTATAGTTGGTTCCGGTATGACGGGTTTGAGTTACAAAGTTACAACAATCATATAACATTAAAAAAATGCTAACTTATCCCCGAGGCCTAAATAATATTCCTTTGAATATTCGTAGTCAAAAAATGTAAAAACAGAAATTGACTCCACCTCCAAGAAGTACACGTGTCACAATTTGGCTGAATGCGGGGTTGATTGTATCTCTTGACTATAAGGTGATAAAATATAAAAGTGCAAAGAATCTCCCAAGACCCGCCAAGGACACATGGCACTTTTTCATGCAAAGAGCAGGGAAGCGGGTCATCGGAGGAAATTGGTAACTTTGAGTTCAAATAGAATGAGAAAAAATATTAAAAAATGGCTCGTAGCTCTGCCACCGTTGGGATGCAACCACATGTCAAACTTGGGATGGAAGTCAAGGGCGGGTGATCGGTCAAATAAATCAATATGTATGTATTTAAAACATAATGCAAGAATGCAAAAATTTTCCTTGAGTCTGCATTACATAAGACTTTTCCATGTGGATGACTCATATTTAAAATTGGGAAAGGTGAAATGGATGACCATGATGCAATGCATTAATGAATGTTGCCATCAATGCATTTTCACACAAATCAAGGAGGAATTTTGAAGTCTTCAAATGCATTGATATTTTTGCTATCGTTTGATGAGATCTGGATGCCATTGTTAGTAGAATTCCTTGAGGAACAACATGAAATTGATTACGAGATCATGAATAGAGAACCAAAGATTGAAGAGCCTTCAAACTAGAGATGAATTTCATGGATATTCACCAGAAAATTAGTAAGAACTAAGATACCCCTATCCTCTTATTCATTTTCAAGGAAATTCAAAGTAAAAATATGGCACTAAAGATTAGTACCATGATGTCGGGTTTTCTTATTACTTCTGGAATCAATAGTAACCTATAAAAAATCACGGATACACATTTGATGAATGTCAACCTAGATGAATTATTTCAAAGAGACAATGGCCCAAATAAAGAGTGAATTAATGGAAGAAATTCAAACCATTAGTATTGCTTTAGCTAGCACTATTTCACCCTCAGTACACTTCCCAGAACTGGTAAGAATTTGTGTGATGAATTACAACCTAGAGAAGAGGGAAGTACTAGATGGAAGTGGTGAAGTGGTATTAACTTTGACACCCGCAACCATCAAGATAATGCTAAAATTTCCTGTGATTAAAAATATGATAACCTTAGGTATCGACTTAGCCCTACAAGATTATGAAGCTAAGAAAAAGGACTATGCCCAACTTATAAATACCAAATGAATTTTAACAGAGAAAAAAATAGCCACTCGAATCCCTAAAATACCTATTATGTCACAATTCATTGAGTAAGCAAAAGATGTTATTGTATTGTTGAGTCAAATGGCTGGATTAGAGACAATGAATGAATTCAAGGAGTGGATGTGCACCTATATGTGGATAATTTTGGAGAATAAGGGGAACATTTGCTAGGAAAACTTTATTACAGAGCACTTCATGACCACATGATAACACTGACAACAAAAATATAGATGGATGACACTGGAGAATTGGAATTTTACATGATGACCTACTTGATTTATAATATTGCAAGCCATATGTGGTTCCCTATCCTTATGCCATGTGTTGATTTAAGAAGTTCCAAATGCATAAGATCTTCCCTCAATTATAGTTGAGTAATTGGAGAGAGAATGTGAGATTAGTTAATGATTCCTTATTTACACCAATCATCTGCTTATTCATGCTAGAATGGGAACAATAGAATATTTCTGAATAGGTTAGACACATAATCATGGAATTTGGGTGATATTTTCATTCAGTACATGAATTTTACATACACAAGGGTTAGCATATTTGAAGGCCAACCATGTAAGCTACCTAGATATTTAGATGATAAAATGACCTTGTGTGAATTGGCAAGACAATTGACACCAGTTCACAAATTAATTACTAGAAAACATAAGAAAAACATTAAGTTCCCCATCAATATTGGAAGGTACTCTTGCCCTTCAATTATAAAATCCAGATTGATGGAAGATGAGATGAAAAGGTTTGAGATGGAAAGGTTTGAGGCAAGGGCCAACTATGACATCAGGTGGGTATTCAATAATCTTGCAAACACTTTTAAACATGAGCCTAAATTTGAGGATTATTTGATGAATTGCAGAGATGAGGAGGAGGTCAGGCTAAGATATTTCTCAAGAATGACCCTCACTCAAATTATAGATTTCAATATTGTTGTTATCCTGAGGGAGTTGTGTATGATCCACATACTATGAGTAAATACTATCTTTATCAAAAAGTGGAGGGATAAACATGGTCCCCTTGAATTGGAATGAAGAGGATTTAGATGATTCATATGCCCAAATAACTGATGTAATGAGAAGAACATTGAATTGGCTTGCCCAAAAAATAATTATTTATCAATTTAAAGCACACCGGTTCTTAAATATTTCAGGGATTTGGGAAAATTAAAAGATCACATTCCTCCCCTAAAATAAGGAGATGATAGAATGGATCCCTTGGGAGGAAAATATCCTCAATTTCCTTCAAAAGGCCTACTTCAGGACTTGTAGATGAATGGAATTCTGCTACTAGTGGGACTAGTACTTCTATGTCTGCTCTAAAGTAGAAAATTGAAGAAATGCTCCTAAAATCAATGCAAAATGCTACTATCACTTTTGTAGTTCCACTAAAATCAAAAGGAAAGGGTATGGCTACTCATAGGACTCCTCCAAATGTTTTTCCAAAACCCCAAAGTACTGATAAGTTAATGAGCAGGGCCATAACAAGTGGCCATGCACAACCTAAGCCACATGGTGAAGAAAAGAGAGCAACACCAGACCTTAAGAAGTTTGAAAGGGCACACAAGAGACACAAAATTGTGTATGAGCCAATCCTAGTAAGAGAAGGTGCTCATACACACAAGAAACATAAGCACATGGATGTAGTAATTGATCCCCTAGAACATGAGAGAATTAATGTTTCCCAGGTACAACATGTAACATCAATGTCTTATTTTCATCTTTTTCTTCGTGAGGGAGTGACAATTGGGATCACACATGAATAAACAACTCAAGTTAATTTATTATCTAATCTAATAGATAGTGATGTATTTAATCAAGGTGTGAAAACATCTGAAACCATGTAAGTTGAAAATATCAGTGTACCTTTATTTGAACAATTGCAAGAGTCAAGTAGAGATAATGGATGTTGATATTGGTGAGGATTTTTCCACATTGGATGAATTTGACATATCTATTGATGAACAACTAGTAAAGGGTGTAAGTGATCCTCAATTGAGTGAAAGAGTATTAAAAATACTCGTGTGCGAAATAATGAAACTAGAGTTCAAACATCAGAGGTACTCTCTATAGATCAGGTAGATCTAGAGTTAAGCAAGCCAAATGTACCTAGTGGAAAAATTTTAAGTACAAAGGTATTGGATGAGAAGGATACCTCTCATTAATTCAAGTTCTTTAAGGATAGTGAACCATCTCAAAAGGAAAATCTAGATATGAAAATATAGCAGAGGTTGCACAAGATGTAACTATTGAGAATAAGCTTATTGATAGTGTGGATGTACAAGATTTGGGTAAGGATAAAGAACCAATAATGGAAAGCCAACCCACCATACTACAACATGAGGTATCAATAGGGAAAAATGATGATAATGTGTCAACTCAGCAACCTCCAAAGGATATGGGAATCATGGAAGGAAAAGGATTGCTGCAAGAGAGGTACTAGTTCAAGAAACTCCCAAGGAAAAGTTTAAAGAAAATATTGCATCAACTGAGGAAATAAAGAAATAATAGATTGTAATCACTGATGTAATTCTGAAGGAGATTGGCCAACCCCAAACTCAAGATCAAGAAGGAAAAAAATCAGGGGAAGTTCTAGTACAGAGTAAGAACAAAGAGATAATTGTGGGAGATGAACAGAAAAACAAGAAGAATCATCATTCCAAGAGGTATAAGAGGTGTCCAATCAATTTGTGATTATCCCCAAGAAACCCCAACAAGAACTGTAGGAAACAAAAATTGGGACCACTCTTACAAAAGGATGGATAAGAGAGTTGATCTCAAAAGAAGAAGAGGAAATTTTCCTTGTGAAGGCTATAGATCTCACAACTCTATCTTTTCAAAAATCAAAGTGAGAACCTCCAAAAGGGCTATAGTTCTCACCAAAACTCATACTTGATCCACTGGGATCTAAAACTTTAGAAGTGGCAATCCCTCATGAGGGAAAGACAAGAGAAAATATAACAACTAGTGATTATAGTGTCTAGATTATTCCCTTAGGAAAGCCTTCAAGAGACCAATTAAAATAGGGAGTATCAGAGGAAATAAGTGACTTGTTATAGAAGGTTGATGAGGATAGGATAACTAAAAAAAAATTGAAATAACAAGTCAAATCTTTGAGTTCTAGTCTGCAACAATTAATTGGGAAGTCTAATCAAACTCAAGCAAGTACCTCTGCTAATACCCAAAGAAATGGAAAATATTAATAAGGATGTTAAGAAAGTTTAGGATGTGGAAACATGGGTTAAGAAGTTGACAAAAATGGGAAAGAAGCAATTGAAGAATCCAGAACAAGTATGAAGATCTCAAGAATATTCTTAATGAAATTGATGAAATGATTGAGCAATGTGATAACAAAATCTTCTACTTTGAAGGAAATTTTCCCAAGTTAAACCATATAACTCAACTCAGTGATGAATTTGTTGAAAAATAAGGGATTGTGCCAAAGGAATTCAAAGGAACTCAACATGCTATGGAGGAATTAGCAAAGATTAGGGTGGAAGTTTTGAATGGGATCAAAGAAAAATAGAAGCTAAAAGGAAATGGGTCGATGATACCTTAGATGCTATTGATTTAAAACTTGAAGATATGGTTTTTGAAAAATTCAAGAAGAGCTATGGTGATCTAAAGAATGAATTTTTGTTTAGTTATTTTGAGAAAAGCATTCAAAAAGATGACTTTTATTATGAGGTTATTAAAGCAATGAGGAAAATTGAGACCAAAATTGTAGAGTGAGAGCTAAACCATTGGAGTTTAAGTGGAAAATGGGTCACTTTGTGTGGATGCAATAAATAGGAAGATACTAATTTTCCAACACCATACAAGGCCAGATGAAGAAGAAATAAATGATATTTTTGAAGGTATGATGCATATCTGGAAAGGTTACCAGAAGAAGCAGGAGAATAAGCTGAAGAAGAAAAGGATGTAGACATGAAAGATGATGAACAAGCTTAGGCTTTTCATTCTTAAAAATTTATCTTCTTTTCATATTTCATTTGTAACTGAGGCTTAATTTGATACTATTGCTTCATAAATAATTTATATTACTTTTAAAGCTTGTTATTCTCTGATGTAAGTTGTAATTTGATACAATGCATTAGATTTTTATAGTGCTTGGATGAAATTTTATGTCCATTGTGAAAACATATATTGTAATTTTTGTATTTTGAAAAATGAAAATGGGGATCTATAGGGGCCCCAACCCATGAAAAGAAAGATTACATATATCCTTGAGAGTTGTATCATAAAAAAGGAACAATAACAAGAAACTTTAGGCATCCAATACCAAAAATCCTTTACAAAATCCTCTCTACAAAGAGGAATTTTCTTCACTAATTTGTTTTTCCTAAGCCCATGTTCATCTGTCCCTAGTGCCATTTGAACAAAAATAATGTCTCCTACTAGTGTGTAAGACATGCCCATTTGCAAAAGGTCATCCATACTAGATAAGGGACTATCTAATAGACTAAGAAATTCTGACCGCTTCTTGTAAGAAGAGACCCATTCACTCATATCCAAACCACCTTTAGAAAATTCCCTTTTCCCTCTAGTTTTGGTAGAAGAAGTTGGTTGAGAATATTTAGCTAGAAGTGTGACTACAAATGAATCTGGAACAATTGGAGCAGAAGGCATAGAGGTAGTAATTCGAGTAGAAGGCCCGGAGCTAGACTCACCTTTATGTTTTTTTCAAAAGGGAAGTGATGATTCATGAGTTGGGGGGTGTTCTCATTGGTTATTTTTCCTTCAAGACCAAAACACACTTCTCTAATGCATTCAATTGATGATAGAGGGAAGGTATTGTGTCCAAAAAAATATCTCCATCAAGCACATATGACTCCAGAGGGATTTCTTTCACAACAAATGCCTCATTAGAAATGTATGGGAATACATGATTGGAAACACAATGCATATGAGGCCTACTCACAAGCCAAAATTTCCTTAGTGACTCAGGATTTCTCTAAGTTCAAGCCTGAACAAGTGAAAGTACATCATCTAAAAGGCAAAGAACATGTAACTTATCTTGACAAGTATCCTAACTAATGTGGCTCAAATGAATGGAGGTGTCAAGGGCCCAGTTTAATCCTCGAGGTCATCAATTTAAAAAAGCATCCTCACAAAAGATTCATCCATACTTGATAAATCGAAATGGAATACAAGTATTCACGGGATATTTCCTTCAAACTAGACATTACTAGCTCCCCCGCCATGAGATAAACAAATTTCTTCAAAGTGACTATATGCAAAATAAGAAAGTATGAATTGATTAAGTGAATGGCATGTTTTTTATAGGATTTTTAAAGCATATGAGCTGAGTTGGGTGCAATCATGGTGAAAATCACTCCTGAGATCTTGATAAGATATCTGCATGAGGAAATTGAAAGTTGAAATGAATTGGCATTGAGAAAAAATGGTGAATTGATATTATTTGACAAGAATCATGCATGATAACTAACCCAAAAGGCATGAAAATAAATGTACAACATTCAAAATGGATTCTGGAAAAGAAAATAAGAGTATCTATCAAATCGAATCACCTAGAGGCACTCGAAAGTCCCCAAAAGTGGATGTCCAGTCACCAAGGGAAAATAATGATTAAATAAATGGCCAAAAGTGATGACATTGCATCCCAGTCATACATAAACATAACAAAAATGTGAAAATCTCATATTTCTCACACCTGGTAGCATGATGAGTCATCTCCATGAGGATAACATAAATTGAATTATATATTGTAAAGAAGGATATTCTCTTGAAGATCCACATTTTTGGGGTGGGGGAATTGGGGAGTAAGTGAGAAAATAGAATTGTATAAAGGTGATGAGAAGACTCTCGCATAAGGGGGGTAAAATTTTCTGATATTTTTCAAAGAAAAAAGAAAATTGAGAGAAAAACCAATTTCCTAGGAAATTGTTTGAGAAACCTATTACTTTCTTTGAGCCTTCAAATTAAATCATGTCAAGATGGTTGCAAGTGTACAACCATTGACAAGCATTAAGACTGTAGATATACTTTCCCTTGTTGATAAATTTTATGAGCCTTGAATTAATTGTGTTAATAATGAGCATTGTTGTATCTGTTGTCAAGATGATATAATTTAAAATAGTTATTAATACTCCCATTGCAATATTATTTTAGAGATCATTTAAGTCACACAAACCTTTACCATTCTCGGAAGCATTCTAGAAATTGCAATTGCACTATTGAGAAGAGATTTCATTTCATTTTTGTAATAAACAATTTTAAAGTCACTATGTCTCCACTTTGTTAAATGTTTCTTGTAATCCTTTGAGTGTATCTTAGGCATGATAAATTGTGAATATCTAATGTTTTATTAAGTCTTCAACATGATCTTTTGTGTTTAAATCCTTAAAGATTGTGTGAAACCGTGCATTCTTGGGATTCCATGAGTGTACATCTTCTGGTTGAAGGTTCATTGTGAGCTATTTGAGGTATATTTGTCTTACACTTGGTAGATCTCCCAACATTTGTTAAAAGTTCCTTGAAATATGGTATAATCAACTTTATCCTGCTTAATTCCCCAAATCAAATACAACCAAAACTAACTAATCCTACCAGAACTACCCATGTTTGCCTCATTAAATCCAAAAATATGCTAAAGCAAGTTGGTTCCATACTATCTTTAGTAGTATGAGCTTTGTTTAGAAGACATCTACACTATCTAGAAGTGACAACTCATGAGAGTTATCCTTTGTTGAATTGACCATGTCTTCCTAGAGTTGTTTTTCAATTAATCTACAAAGGAGTGCCAAATATTGTTGATACATCCACCCCACTCAAAATTACAAACTACAGAACATGTCCTCTCACCCTGGCTAAAGGAAGAGCCTAAAGTAGGAGGGTAGGTCATACCCTCAAATGAGGTGCTACCCGATTCCTCTGAGCTCAAGTGATAAAGAGATGATGAGATCCTTCTCTGCTACAAAACAACACAAATCTAGATCTATCATCATCTAAGCATGCTTCTCATGCTTTTCATTCTTCTTGACCCTAAAAGGAGGACTGATCTGGGTACCAACACCACTCTGGCACCATTGTTGGGGAAATTTGTGAAAATATATACAAATATCAACCTCTGGTAATGTTTCATACATGTTTAGATGCAAATACATGGTCTAAATGTCATCCTTTGTTGAGCTTTGTGAAAATTAAGCAAGATCAGAAGTTATTTGCATGATATTTCCTAGTTTAAGAGAACTTTGCACTAAATATGCTTGGCTAATGGTAAATATTGACAAAGGATGCTCATATTTGTCAAGCTTTATAGAAATTGAGTATTGATTTACAATTGACAAGTCATTTACAGTGTTTTACACATCTAAGGTGCAAATCCTTAGTGGTGACTCCATATTTTGTTCGAATTTCTGGTAAATGTCAGTGTCTTAAGCTTTGACAATTGAGATTTTTGTTGATATTTACAAATATAGAAGGAAGAATACATTTATTTAACAAATATCCTACTAGAATATTGTTTTCAGATCTTGGAAGAACAAACCCAAATAAGAAACAAGTCTGGAAATCATTGGGGATCAAAGGTCAGGAGAGAAGGTAGTGTCAGTCATGGAAAGTGATCAACCTGTAATAGAGGATTATTCTACATCTTTAGACAATTTAGAATCAGGTAGTCCTCGTGTAAATATAAACACTCCAATTGGTGAAGGGCCATCATTTGTAACTATAATAGGTATTCCTCACCTCCCTCCTTTATCACTTATAACTAATAGGTTTTTTGTGAGACTGATTCATTGAAGGATACTTACTTTGAAGATCATACACTTGTGTCCTAAATACCTCTTATCCACACTATTTTAATCCTCCTATAGGATCACCTCCTTATAATAACATGGATCATCCTCCACCTAGACATCCCTTTATTATCAATGTGTTTGGACCAATATATTTTAGAGGCATGGTTGGGTATCCTAATGTTGTACCACAAGATGTAAGAAATAGGTTGCCCAAATTTCAGGAAATAATGCCATCACTGGTGATCAACACTTAAAACTCTTTGTTAATATGATGGAGGATTTTAAAATAGAACATGAAGATGTATATGTAAAGCTATTCATTCACACTCTTGAAGAAGATGCACATGATTGGTATAAAGCTTTACCAGACAACTCAATAGATTCATGGACTGAGATGAAGAATTCTTTCAGATTACAGTATGGGGATAAGAATGACCCAAGGTTCCTCTTATCTGAGTTTGAGAATATAAAAAATAATCCCAATGAGCCTATTCAAGACTTTAATACTAGATTCAATAAGACTTTGACTAGATTTCCCATAATTTTGAGGCCTAGTGATGAGTCTTGCCTAATTAAATATTCCGATGCTTTTGACAAGAAAGATTCTTATTATTTGAGGGATAAGAATCATGTAAATTTAAGGAAGGCATTCACCATGGCCTTGCAAATTGAAAACAATATTAAGGTAGCTGGAAAACCTCCTAAAAGGGAGGGTTTCAAATTGATTAATCTTGAGAAACCTCGATCGAGCAAGTCGGTGGATCTAGAAAAGTTGTAAAGAATCTAGTGAAGAAGTTAAAGAAATATCTTATCATATTGCTAGAGCAGAAAAGGAATAGGATAGATTTTTTAATACCGACACAAAATTTAGGGCCAAAATATATTTGAAAATCATCCTAGAGGTGATCACAAATAAGATGAAAGAGGAAAAGGGCCCATGGGATCAAGAAATAAATAGCCACAACCTAGAGAAAATAAGTTGGTCCTTGATCCTTTTACTATTAGGGTTGTCATGGTAGAAGAATACCATGTTATTGATTGGTGTGATACATGTCTCTTACCACACCCCCTCCTCCCATGATATAAATAATTTAAAGAGGTAGATGATGATGAAACTTACAGTGATGTATATTTGATGGAGTGCCCACGATAATCCATGACAAGGTGCCACTTAAATTGAGCTGATAAGTTCCAGGAATGTAAAAACATTTTGGGATTACATTACCTAGGTATCTCCTCTTCCTCCTAATGATGATATTGAAGTTGATATGGTGCAATCTTTTTATTTACCTAATCATAAATTTGAATATTTGAGATATGTAATGATTAATAAGTATGATGGGGGAATTCCTTCTGAGGAAGAAAAAAAACTTTTGATGAATGCAGTGGTTGCTCGGAAAAGGAGTATAATCTCATAAATAGAGTTGTCAAATGGGGAGGACTACAAGCTAAACCAGAAGCTCCACTTCTAACTAATATCCCAAAGGATCCCCCTAAAAGGATACACCTAGAAAAGGTCCAGTCACTCCAAATAAAACTTGTACCTAGCTCATGCCCAAGCTATAAAGAGTCTCATACCACAAGAAGGGGAAGTAACTATCCCTCCTAATACATTATTACCCAAATAAATCCCCTGTGATATATCCCAGATGTTGAGTCAAATCAAATTCACTGTGCCTATTGTTGAATTGTGTAGGATCCCTGAGCATAGAAAAAGGGGAT
Organism: Taxus wallichiana var. yunnanensis; assembly: GCA_018340775.1. Taxonomy (NCBI): domain Eukaryota; kingdom Viridiplantae; phylum Streptophyta; class Pinopsida; order Cupressales; family Taxaceae; genus Taxus; species Taxus wallichiana. The sequence continues at coordinate 476,839,612 of CM031238.1, forward strand.
TTGAATATTTTGGATTCAAAGAGGAGGTAATACCCCAAAAAAGAATGTGAATAATGTGGATATTCCCCTATCATTACAGAACTGGAAGTACCACAAACATTGGAAGACTTGGGAGAATCACCTAAGGTATATCTGGTACTTCTTTTGTTGAATCTCATCTTTATGTTGATCCTTTCTATACTACTTTAATCATTAAGGAAATATTAGTGCACAACTACATGTTTGATTCAGAGGCATTATGTAATGTGATGCCTCTTGAGGTAATGAATGAATTGAATATCAAAGTGACAACAACTTTTGGAAAGTGCACCACTATGGATTCAAGGGAGGTTTTGGTGATTGGGTATGTTAAAGGATTGGTAGTGCAATTGGAAGCTTACTCAGAAAATTTTTAAACATGAATGTAGTTATTATGGATTATCCTGCCAAGTGGGGAATGTTATTGTCAAGAAAGTGGGTTACTAGTGTGGGTGGGAGTGTACATATGGACATGTCATATGCAACCATACTAGTAGAGGGAAGCCTTGTTAAATTATATGGTGAGAAAAAGATGCTACATCTAATTGAAGACCCTAACAATGCTTCTTATGAAGTATTATATATAGATGTAGATGTTGATAATTTTTTGGGCTATGTAGATTTTAAAGAGCATAGCATTGATAAGTGTAAATGTCCTGAGAAAATTGTATTTCCTTGGATTTTGATGTTTGATGGAGCTTTCTCTAAATTTGGGAACGGTGTTGGCATTATCCTTGTGTCTCCAAACCAAGAGGCTTTCAGTTTTTCCTTTAAACTTAGATTTGAGTGCACTAACAATATTACATAATATGAAGCACTGATTTTGGGTTTAAGGATTACTTTTAGGTATGGTATCAAGGACATTATTATTAAAGGAGATTCAAAATTGGTAGTCAAACAAGTTAGGAAATTGTATGTAACCAAGAATCAAAGAATGAAACAATATAAGCATGCATTTTGGGACTTTATTGAAATGTTTGACTCTTTCAACATAGTATACCATGACAAAAATTAGAATATTGTTGCAGACAGGTTGGCAAAGATATTGGGATCCAGATTTGAAAAGTGTACAATGCCTCCTTATTGTGAATATGATATAGAAGTGTATTTAAGACATTTTTTCCTTGACAATGTTAGACATTGGTAGGTTTTTGAAGATGATGCCTAGGTTCAGAGGTTCTTACAGAACAAAGGAGAGTTTATAAACCAAAATGTGGACTGGGAACTAATGGTTTGTGTTTTTGATGGTAAGGAGACCTTGTTTGGTAAAGATATTATTCAATTAAAAACCAATACCATTCCAAGAGGTTTGATTGCTTTAGAGTCAAATTTTTATAATGTTGACATGATTGTTAATAGACATATGTCAGCCTCAAGATATGTGGAAGAGCACAACTTGGGGACTGAGGAAAAACCTAGAAAAATATGGCTAGGTAGTAACCTGAGTAAAGAATAAAAGCAATCTTATGTCCAACTATTAAAAAGTACTAGGACTTTTTGGCATGGTCTTATTAAAAACTAAAGGCATATAGGAAGACCTTTTCAAACATGAGATATGTTGGACCCTAAAATATTGGCTAAGTACCAAGAGGCATGTGTGCAGGGTCAGTAGATAGAAGGGCACTTAGGGAAAAGTGAACAAGAAAAAGGGGTTTAAGAAGGGTTTAAGTGAAACCAAGGCACACGCGGGAGGCAGAAAAAGGGTTTAAAGGACTTAGCCATAACCAACATCATGGGGTCACTTGAGGAAAAATGTGAGGACCCAACTAGGTGTGATGAGTGGATAAGGTGCCAGCCTAGAACCTTAGAGGTCAAGAAAAGGATATTCCCCGTAGGGAATATTCCCAAAGACATCATTACAATTAGTGGAAGGTTTGTGAAGAGGATAAGCATTCACCAATGGAGGACCACATCGACACTTGGCACATGATCTTCTTAGGAGAGAAGTCATGGCGGTGGTCGATGATCCTATTTAAAGAGATGTTTGGGTCAAGAGCAGGATATATAGAAAGAGATAGAGATATATGAATATAGATAGGGAGAGATAGATAGAACACACAGGTAGAAATACATGGAGGCACGAAGGGAATGCAAAGAGAATGCATAGAGAATGTAGAGAAAGAGAAGGAGAGTAACAAAGTGCTACAGTAATGCTAGGGTTTAGAGTACTTAGTGCTAGAGGGTTGTAAGGGATATCATAAGAATATATATGGGTACCGAGATTTGTAATAAGGGATATAATGGGGAAAGTATAGTTAGGATCTCATATCAAAGAGGTTTGCATGAGTTAATTCTTTCTCATTTAATATATATGGTTTGAGATGACCCTTTTGAATGTAGTATGGCTACCAGAGATTTTGTTAAATCAATATACATGGATCTATTCTATACATCTTGTTTATGGGTGTAAACCCTCATGTTATATGACTTATCATGACTCATATCTGGTTTATTATACTTATTACAATGTCATTTAGCTTATGTGATGTATTAATGTGTAGATCTGTTAGTTACATCTTCTACCTTTTTAAGTAAGTGAATGTACTTCTGTTTCTATAAATAATCCTCCATTAATGGTAGAAATATCTTGCAAATCTCACATAAAGGAGGGAATCGGCACCTGTGTGTGCCTCAGGTGAGCACCCAACATATGCTAGATGATAGGCTGGTGTGCTTGGGGTTAGAAAAAGAAGTATTAAGGGTAAAATAATGACTACATCTTGGTTTCATTGTTAGGACCTCTTTTGGAGGTTGTTATGGGAATGGTATGTGATGACAGAGGGCTTGTCCTTAGACAGTGTTGAATTATGGCTTAAAATTACGAGGGTGAGTTTGCTCGAGAGATTTAGTGATGGACCTAAGTTTGATGCACATAAATGGGTATACAAACATATATATCATGAGCTATATGAGACCTTCTTTTATTGTTTTCTAGTGGAGTTGTATAAATGACTTTTAGCATATGCATCTAGATCAAACTAGTACTATAGACCTCGTGTATAGACCCAAGATGAGTATTAGAGGCTATATTATGTTGATTTGACTTAGATGCGTGTTTTTGATCACTAGTGGAATAGAGTGTTGAAAAATTACACCTTGGAGTATGTGATTTCTTCGTATTCCTATCCAAATATTGTTGAGTTAGAAATCTTGAGGGAGAAAAGAGGATCATTCTTGTGTGTTATCCCTTTAGCTATAAAAATCATGATCATTACACTTTGAGTTGGGAAGCATTTCCTATGGCTAGATAAGATTCTTATAAGCACTTTGGGCAAGGAAGCTAGAGTGGAGGAAGATGGCGGACCTTGTGGCTGAAAAGGAGAGGGAAGAAATATGGCTTAAGTATAATGAGGCTCGGGAGAGGGAGTTGAAAAGACAACACAAAGTTGTGGGAGTGATGGATTTATAGAGGTAGACATTGTGGGAATGATTTGAGGTTCACATGGAGGACATGGAACTTGAGAAGTCTATGCTACCCCATTTTGGAAAGCACAAAAGAGAAACCCCCTCAGATTCTAGAGAGAGCTCCTCATATGAAGAAAGGAGAAGAATCATTGGTGCACATCTGAATCCACTTGGAGACCAACCCCTAGCACTTAGTTTTCCAAATCTAGAGATAAGTATTACTAACCCAGTTGGTATTGGTGGAAGTAACCGATCAAAACCTAGGAGGTATAGATTTTCATTTTGCACATCTATGACTACACAATCATTTCTTGTGTTTAGAGGTATATTTTCTAGAACAAAATTTGGGAAAAGTATGGGTACACAAACTTGGGTATCGCATCTTGAAGCGATGCTGACACACATCTAGTAGCGATGAAATATCATAGGCTGTTGGCATGTATTTGAGTGCTATAGTGGGGACACAAGGCGCGACCACTTGAGCACGCTTGCCAACTACATGAGGTGGATCTCGGTGGGATAGGTGGAATAGGGACTAAAGGACCTGGTGGAATTGGTAGATTAGGAGGATCTTATGGATCAAGAGGACACAGCGTTGATGTATCTAGTGTATCTGGTGGTGAAGGAAACACTAGAGGGAATATAGGTTTTGAATCGGGTGGATAAGGGCCTCAATAACTTCAACAAGTATTTTTTAAAATGTCTTTACATCTACCAAATTATAAAGGTCTTGAGGATGTTGCGAGCATATACACAAATGTGAGCTAATATGGCACGTGAAGGGGATCACTACCCGTGGATGGAAGGTAAGTCAGGTTTGCAACAACATTGCGAGGACATGTCCATAGTTGGTACTAGAATTATGGACCCCACCGAGAAAGTATTATATTATACCACGCTATGTAATACCTTCTTAGCTGAATTCCATATTATTGAGTTTAAAAAGAAGAGAATTAACACATTGAAGGAAATTCAAAAAGGTATGGAAGAGAGTGTACAAGAGTATGATGTGTGTTTTAAGACTCTCTTGTAAAAATTTCTTATGATATCCATCCTTCTCAAAGATGATCAGTGGTTTGTTGGAGAATTAATAACACCCTTTAGGAGAGACCTTTCACATAAGACTTTCACAAACCCACATGAGGCCTTGGAGGCTGCCCTGCGCGCATTGAGGCTATGGGAAGTATGGATACCGGTGTTTGTCCTTTTCTTGAAGTTTAGATTGCTGCAATGGAAAAGAAGTTAGAGAAGTTATCTACAAACTTGATCTATGAGACTTGTAGTGTCCTATTGTCCATGGAATGTGAGGTAGAGTGGCATACGAAGGATTATTTTCCTCGAGAGAGTGGTACGGACCATGATGGTGGACTATGAAAATTTTCATGGAGATCATGATACAAGTAGGTGTCCACTACTGCAACATGCAATCTATAAGAATTTGTCTTTCTATTGTAATATTTTTACCTATACTACTCATGACACCAAGGATTATAGATTGATTGACTAGATAAATGATGTCATTGATATTGGTGTGCGCTAGACCAATGTTGCAAAAATTCCAAGGATGATGGTCATCACTATGAAGGATGCATGGATGGAGGAGCTTGTGGAAAAATATTTCACAGAGAATTTAGAGGACCTAGCAATCATGGAGGCAGAAGGGTGAATTCCCTCACAAAACTTGTTATAAACGTGGGTCCACAAAGCATTGCAAATGTGAATGTCTGACACGATATAGGTGCTCATGGTGTGGGAAGAAGCACAAGTATGAGGATTACTTGGAGCTATTTGAACACATGCACTAATAGCAAAGGTAAGATAAGGGCATTGGGATGATACGCATGAAGAAAGAAGAATCACAAAGTGGATGTCAAGGGTGGCACGTGAGTCAGAATTAGAACCTGTACTAGTGATAATGCGAGCTAAGGCTACATGCGCTAGGGAAATACCAAAGCAGAGACCACTTGATTACAAGAGAAAAGGTTGTGTATGGGAAGTATCCAGACCCTACCCATTAGAAGGAATTCTATCAAGATACCATGGACGTAATTAGAACTCATCAAGGGTAAATTAAATGTCTAAAGGAGAAATCTAGGAAGTTGGAGTAGAAGAAAAGCATTGAGGTCCCTTAGTCAGATATAGATGATGTCAGAGAGGTGTGTAAGATGTTGTGCCAAGAGAATATCATTCCTCCATTAGGATAATGAATGAGGGATAAGATACCAAGCATTAGCGGAGCGTGAGAGACAGGGTTTACATGCTGACCTTCCTCCTCACAACCTTGACTACGATAAGGATATTACCTTAAATACATTCTTTGATGGATGAATCCTAAGTAATATCTGATTGACACAAGGTTGGAATTTAATGTTATCACCTTAGATGTTTGGAATCAAATAAGAAGGCCCCCATTACAGCCATCTTCAAATTATATATATATATATGGCTAATAAGACAAAGGAAATTCCCATTAGTTTTTAAAAATATGTTTCTATCACTATCTAAGAGGAAAATTCACGACTTCAATTATTATCCCTTTTCAATGCGTAAAACTTTCCAAAGCATTACTTGGGCACCCCTGGTGCTATAAGAATAATGTTGACTTATGTTTCAATAAGAGGTATATAATTTTTGAGAGCAAAGAGGAACATTTTATCATTTGTTTGATAGATGAGACAAAAGCACCCTATTTTGAGCCTTTAGGAGAAGAAGACCTAGATATAATTTACGTGCGCACTATCTAGGACCCTAAAGTTGTGCAACCAATAAAATAGGGTATTATTCAATGGGAAGATACTCAATCTATAAGTGATACAACTAGTGTGGCATGTGACAATTGGGTACACAAGACATATGAGTTATTTAGAAGGTAGTTAATAGGATTTGTGATGAGAGTAACAAAGGCACACTTAGTTAAGCACCTAGGAGGAAAGAAGTTGCTAAGTTATTCTAGGGAGCCAACCCTGATGTTTTCCTATGAGAAATGGAGACCCAATAGAGATGTGAGATCAAAAGGAGAAGGATGCTTAGCTATACCTTGCTCGGGACTACAACACATTTGTGGGTGACCCATCGTGATAACCTTCTAGAGTGGTGCAAAGTAAGAATAAAGTTCTCTATTAGATTTTTCTAGAGAAATGCACCTACTATCATATAAGATTATCATGGGAAGGAACCTATCTTGTTTCACATTGAAGCATGTGAGAAGGCCAAGATGGGAGGCACGGACCCTTATTTATGGGTGCATAAGTTATAATCCACCTTACAAGGCTACGCATGTGTATGATACATTCACTCGAGAGATGTGTCGCGAGAAAGAAAAATGGTAGGTATCGACAACCAAACTCCTTCAAGCTTTCAAATATCGGAGTACTAAGTCATTGGTGGATGAGGCATTGTAGGTTGTTAAGTTCCTAACTATGGGAGATAGTTCCATGGAGGAGGATATAATACTAGAATTATTGGGTGAACTGGCTTAGAATCACATTTTGATGAGGAAGAATCGGAGGAGATACAACTTGAGCATGCATGCATGGAAAAAGAGAAAGTAAAATTGGTCTATGTGATTGATGGTGAAGAAGTGGAAAATTTGGATGTTAACCATATTTTGGTTACATGCAAAGTTATGGATAGTGCTTTGATGAGCAAGCGCGTGCCTACCACAAACCCCTAAAAACCAAGAAGGTTAAGACTAGTTCAGAGGAGGAACCTAAGGAGGCTGCTATTGGAGATTACTGGACAAAAAAGGAGGTTTCAAGATCATTTATCTATTACATAAGTATAAGGACTTATTTCCATTCGATACCACGAGCCTAAATGAGTTCACCACTCCTTGGGAGAAATTAATATCAAGTTAAAAGAAGGTGCACACCCAATTCGGAAGAGACCTTATCAAATGAATCTGAATCTATGCATCAAAATCAAGGAGGAGATTGATAAAATGATTGCATCGAGGCATAATTGAGGATATTGAGGAATCAAAATGGATAAGTCCAATGGTCATCAGCATTAAGAAATATGGGAGGATAAGGATTTGTGTTTATTATAGGGATCTGAATGTGATATGTGTTATTGACCCTTTTCTAACCCTCGTTCACTAAGGTGATCCTAGAAGGAGTAGTGGGCGTGAGATATATTATTTCACGAGTTGATTGTCGGATATCATCGGTTTAGAATTACAAAGGAGGACCAAGAAAAGAAAACTTTCTCCATTGAATGGGGAATTTTTTCTTACATAGTCATGCCTTTTGGATTGAAGAATGCACCTACTGTGTTTTCGTGCATTGTGGTGCAGGAATTTCAAGAATTTATTCATAAGATTCTTCAAGTCTACCTTGATGATTGGATGGCATATAGATTAGTGAGGGACTATTGTGACAATCGAGGATGATGTTTGAAAGGCATCAAAAGTTGAGGATATCCCTCAACATTAAGAAATTTATTTTTACTACTCCATTTGGAACTCTTTTGGGGCATATCATATGTAAGGAAGGATTATTGGTGGATCCTACCAAGGTTGTCATTATTATGGGATTGGGGAGCCTACCAGCTAGAGTGCAGGCATGGATTCCTTGGGCATATGAGGTATTACCAGAAATTTATTAATAGGTATGTCAAGATCATCACACCATTGGATGATTTGCTAAAACACAAAAGTACATTTCACTAGGGAGAGGCACAATGGATGGAATTTTATGCATTGAAGAATAAGATTATCACCGCACCCATATTACAATTTCCTTCTTGGGATAAACCATTCTATGTACATTTTGATGCTTCAGGGGTGGTGATTGGGGAAATCTTAGCAAAACTTGGAGAGGGAATTATTGACCACCCCTTGTGATTTGTTAATAGAAAGCTAACCCCAAAAAATAGAACTATACTACTACTGAGCATGAAGCATTATCAATTATCTACGTCCTATAAAAATTTAGGTAGTATCTATTGGAAACACCCTTTATATTCTACACGGACCACATGGTATTGAATTACTTAGTAAAAATCCCATTTTACAAGGGCGCATATGCAGTGGGTCATGTTGTTTCAAGAGTTCGAGTTTACGATTGTTGTGAAACTAGGTAAGAGTAATTTGGGACCATACCATTTATCAAGGATTGACTCAAGAGAGGATGCATAGAGCAAGGAAATAATTCCATATGTGTAATTGTTTAGATTGTAGTGCACGCACTCTAACTTGGAAGATATTGCTATATTTCTCAAGAGAGGTGTGGCACCGGAGGGAATGAAGACTCGGAAAGAAAGCGTTATCCATACACATTGTGCCTTACATTTTAATTAGTGGAGCCTCATACAAGCTAGGCTACGATGAGGTTTTGCACCAAGTGCTTGTTAGATCATGAATGCATTACAATCATGGAGGAAGTACTATAGGAGGAAACTATGTAGGGAATCCAACGTGTGCAAGATCCTTCTAGTAGGTTTTTGGTGGGAAACTATTTACAAGGATTGTATTGATTATTATAAGGCATGTGACCACTAACGACACCTTGGTAAACCAAAAAAAAGAGATGAAATGCAATTAAGACCCATTGCAGATGATCGAACCATTTGAGAAGTGGGAAATTAACTTTGTAGGCCCTATTTCCCTAGTTGTGTGAAGGATAGGTTTTTACTATATCATTACATGTACATATTATCTTACAAGGTGGGTAGAAGCAGTGCCTACAAGGGATTACACAATGGTAATAACAACTAGGTTCTTGTGGGAAAACATAATCAACATATATGGATGCCCGTTGAGCTTAACAAGTGATATGGGTACTCATTTCTTGAATGAGATAGTTAGGATCTTGTTGGTAGAATTCATGGTATCCCACCACAAGACTAACCCTTATCACCCACAAGATAAAGGGACTATTGAGGTGTTTAACAAAATTTTGAATCACACGTTAAAAAAATTTGTGATGTGGGAAGCAAGGATTGGGATGATAATTTTTTTGTCTTATGGTCATATCGACTACTTATAAGAGACTAAATAAGGCCACACCTTTTCAATTGGTGTTTGGCATGGAAGTGGTGTTACCTACTAAATTTATGTTACCATCACTTGCATATAGTGTGCACATGAGGATTAGCTGATGAACAAGCACTTGAGGAGAGGATTTATAAGTTAATGCGAATCGATGAGAGGTAGGTTATTTCTCCGGATCCGTAAAATAGAAAAAGCTAGGTAGAAGGCATGACATGATAGATACATCAAGAACAAACAATTTGAGGTTGGGAAAATTGTTTATTGTATAATTCCAAGTTTCTGCGCCATCCTAGGAAATTCAAAGTCCATTGGATGGGCCCATACATTGTATCCTATATACTTGATTCAGGTGATTTCTAGTTACAAGAATCGGATGGAACACAGTTATCGGGACATTTCAATGGGAGTAGGCTGAAGCCCTACTATAAATAAGTCTTCCTTTTGTTTGTAAATAAGGTAGTATTTCTAGTTATCCTAGATTTTCTTTGTTACAGTTTCCTTTCTTTGTGTTTCCCTTTCTCATTGCTTTGTGTTGTGCATTGGTAGCCACTTATTATTTTTTTAAAAATCATGTGTAGAGGACCACACATCCATTTTTGTGTGGGGTGGAGTGATGTGACAAGTACTGGAAGCTATGATTGTGGATGACCCAGGTTGAAAAATCAAAAACATGTGGATTGGAAGATCACACATAGAAAAGGTGAACATGAAGGAAGGATGGTGTTAAAAGTCTTTAAGAAACCACATACAAGGGTAAAAAGTGTAGGAGCAACATGAGATAGGAAATGGAAATAACTTGGTCTAAAACATAGAAGAAGAATTGACTTTGGTGTGGGAGAAAGTGCAAAGAACTCTATGATCAAGGAAGTTACATGTCGGAAGGTTGTAGAAGTGTTTCGTAGGATTGAGCATGGAGGAAAAGTGTTGAAGGTTGGCATTAGAAAGAAAAAATATGTCTTTATTGAAAAAATACATTGGTAGGTAGCATGAAATTTATCGTGGAGAAAATCAAAAGTTATAAATAGAAGATAGGAGGTGTGTTATTTTCTACCTTGCATTTTAAAAAAACTCTCGTGAACTAGGGCATCCTTGCGAAGAAATTTTGAGAAGATTTGTGTGTATAGCTTGTTTTATCAAAGAAAAACAAAGTGGAAAGAAGTACACGGCATAAGCGAGAGATGGTTGTGTGGAAGAATATCATGAGTGTTATGTTGTATTATGGAGAAATGGTTTTCCGAGTTAGGGTTGCGTAAGCTAGGGCACAATGTTTGAAGGAATTTTTGCAAAGGAGTGGAGTTACAAAGTTGAGCAAAGCCAGGATCAGGAGAAAGGAAGAAATTTTAAGGACCTGACAAAGAAATAAAACCAAGGAAAGTAGAAAACATTTCACCAAAGAAGGGAAAGGGCAAGGGAAAGGGGAAATAAGCCATCTCCACCAAATTTAATGAAGAATGGTATGCGGAAATATAGTTCTTAGACAACGTATTATTTGGTAAAGAATGGGTGTCTCATATCGTGAAGATGGTCGTTAATGATTACAACCATAAAATGATTACCATAGAGAATGAAATGACGCTAGAACTAGTTTTCCCTACGGAGAAAAGCACTCAGATGGAATTCCCATCTATGACAATGAGGTAAGGTAAAAATGGAGAAGGATGGATTGTTTTAACTCTACGAGTTGCCCTATTTGGGCAAGACTGAGTGAATATAAAAATGGTTGATGTCACGCATTCATGAAGACCACTTCTATTTCACAAGATGGAGGATGCGCATAACCCCAAGCTAATTTCTATGTTCACCGGCCTTATCTTTAAAGGAGATTCATTAGATGATGACTTGGAAGACAAGGAATCCATTAAGAAGACCATTGAGGCTTATGACTATAAGAAGGGTTCGTGCTACTTCAACATTTTTGTAATTACTGACCCAGTGATGAGGATGGCCATGTGTTTGGTTACAAAGCTGAATGGGAAAGAGAGATGGACACAGATCAACAAGGCCTGGTTGAATGTGTGCCATAAGATCTCGGAGGGAACCATCTATAACCTCTCATCTTTCATTATAGAGGAGATCATAGACACCTCTGTGATGGAGAAAAGATCATGTTTGGTAATTTCCTCCTCACCATTGTCTTTTCAAGAGATTAGAATGCCCGATGGGCTGACAAAGTGTATTTTGGAGTACCCAGATGATAACCCCTCCCCTCTAAGAGGTTTGAACAATATACCTGTGACACCATAATGGCTGCTCATAAGGCATGCCCGGAAAAGTGGTATAAGAGGTTGCACGATGCATTTAGGGCTGAATTGAGAATACCCAAAAAAATTCTTTTGCTAGTGCAAGGAGAAGATGAGTTCGCCATATACCAACATTTTTGCATCGGAATATTTACTTTGGTAGATGGAACCAAGAGTCCTTGGTGTAAATTGCCTTTATCCTTCACAACAGTAATACTTCCAGGCTAAGGTCAATCATTTCAAAGAGGAGAAGAAAATCAGATTTTATCTAAGTGTAGTGGATCAATACTACCGTGAGTTACACAAGAAACTAATATACCCCAAGAAGTGTACCTATGTGGAGAAGTATGTCTCCCATGACATGCACATGTTAAAACTAGTAACATTACCTATTGTAGGGAGGACAACAACAAGGGTGTATTTACGCATAAGGCCTAAGTATGAAAAAGGTGCTTATGTTGAAGACGATGTCTCCATTCCTGAAGACCCAACCATGTGGAAGAATACTGCACTAAGGAAAAGAGATAGAGGAGAAACACCTAAGAAAAAGGCACTTTGAGCATGTAAAAGTGCAAATAGTAGGGGCACAGGAGTCGGGCGTGGGCACTAGTACTTACGTCGATGGAAGAAGTCTCCCATGAGAAAAGAGTCACCACAAAAGGATTCACCATAGAAGGAAGAGTCATTGGTAAGGGAATATTCACCAGAGAAATAATAAAAATAGAGGTCCCATGAAACCAGAATCACTAGTAAGGAAGAAGTAGAGGGTGACTAAAGGGTCAGACTCGGAAAAATAGAAAGCATGGAGGCCAACAAGGGTGATGAAGATGATGAAGAGCATGATGAGGCTTATAACCATCCTATGTATGATGTACACAAGTTAGAGGAAGAAGGAAATGAAGAGAAGGATGAGGATGAAGGAGGTGTTTATGACAAAGGGGGAGCAAGGAAGTAAACATGAAGGATTAGAAGATCCCATACCCAATCAAGGAGAAGATGGATAAAATCATAAAGAGGTAAGTAGAAGGAATTATCCAACAGTTTATAGAGCATGAAATCAAGTGAAGCATCGAGGAAGTAATGAAGGAAATAGAGGAAATTGAAAGTATGGGAAAGGAGTATGTAAGCATGGGAAGAGACCACAACTTAGCAAAGAAGCTTCCCAAAGGAAGCGCGCATAGGTGGAAAGGGCATAATAGCGGTGCAGGAATAAGAAATGACTTACATTAATGATCCAAACAAGGTACTGTGTGTGAATTTCCAAATTACGTGCCTACAAACCAAATCCTATCTTGGTCTTCTTTTGATGAAGAGGGTGCATACCCATGCATGAGGAAAATTTTATCTTGGGATTTTGAGTCCCATGTTGATGAACCCAAATTCGAGGTCAACTGAGATGCATTTATGAAGATACCATATACCAAGGGGTAAACCCTCCGATAAATGCCCACCCACTATCCGATGAGAAATAATATTTCAACTTGCTCAAAAAAGTATCAATAGAGGTAGAAGAAAGACACTTTGGCAGAAACGATAGAATAAGGGTCTTGGAGGAAGAGCTTGAGAAAAAGAATGAGGAGATCATTGAGAGGGATAGATAATAAAACATAAGGAATTTATCAGTGTCTAGTTAAGGCATGAAATGAGGGATGAAAAGGAAAAGGTACATGAAATCCATAACAATATAGAGGTCATTTTAGATGCTATAATATTGAAGCATCCATACCGGCCCCATCCGAGCGAAGTATGAGTCAACCATGAAATGATTAGAAGTCATGACCCACATCCTCACTATGGAAAGGTGACCACTCACATTAGACTTAGTAGAGGTGGTGATGGCACATTATAAGGAAGAGGAAAATATAAAGATTAGGGAGATAGTGACTTGATATTCTGATCTCCTTGTTGCAATAAAGACAACCGCATAAATGGATAAAGCCGTGTATGAAAACTATGCCAATAGGGATATGGTAGCAAGCATATTGGTTTCTGCACATGAGGTAGATCTAAAATAATTTAAGGAAAAACAAAATGGTAATAGGAAGGATCACAACAAGATCCTGGATGAATTTGAGAGGAAATTGGAAGCAATCAAGACCGTGTAAGGTTTGATTAATAATAAAATTAAGGAATTATACCACCAAGTCACTCGTAGGATGGATACACTAGGCAATCTTTGCAAGAAAATGGAGAACATTTTTAATATGCTGAAATATAAGAGTGAGGAACTTAGTTTTGATGAATTAAGTGCATTAGTGGGTGACCTACTTCATAGGCGCAAGGAGAAGTAGACACATGGGAGAAAATTGAGGCATCTGTGAAGAAGGAATTCCCACTCCTCATGCAACAATAGCACATTCTTCTATTCTTCCATTTCTTTCATCCTTCCATTATTTGATTGTTTCAATACCTCTATTCTTTATTCTTTGAGGAAGCATAATGTTTCGAGGACAAAGAACATGCATAGTGTGGGGTGATGTTGGACCCTAAAATATTGGCTAAGTACCAAGAGGCGAGTGCATGCAGGATCAGTAGATAGAAGGTCACTTGGGGAAAATTACGTAATAAAAAGGGGTTTAAGAAGAGTTTAAGTGAAACTAGGGCACATGGGGAGGAAGAACTAGGGTTTACAAGACTTAGCCGTAAATCGACATCATGGGGTCACTTGAGGAAAAACGTGAGGACCCGACTAAGCATGATGAGTAGATGAGGTGCTAGCCTGGAACCTTAGAGGTCAAGAAAATGATATTCCCCACAAGCAATATTCCCAGAGACATCATTAAAATTAGTGGAAGTTTTGCGAAGAGGATAAGAATTCACCAATGGAGGACCACATCGACACTTGGCACACAAACTGCTCAAGAGAAAATTCATGGCGATGGTCGATGATCCTATTTAAAGATATGTTTGGGTCGGGAGGAGGATATATGGAAAGATATAGAGAGATATGAATATATATAGGGAGAGATATACATAACACACGGGAAAAAATACATGGATGCACGAAGGGAATGCAGAGAGAATGCATAGAGAGTGCAGAGAAAGAGAAGGAGAGTAATGAAGTACTACAATAATTCTAGGGTTAGATTACTTAGTGCTAGATGGTTTTAAGGGATACCATAAGCATATGTATGGGTACTGGGATTTGTAACAAGGGATATAATGGGGAAAGTATAGTTAGGATATTAGATGAGAGATATTTCCAAGATTTAAGTCTCTTTCATTTAATATATATGGTCTGAGATGACCCTTTTGAATGTAGTATGACTACCAGGGATTCATTAAATCAATATACATGGATATATTTTGTACATCTTGTTTATGGGTGTAAACCCTCATGTTATATGATTTATCATGGCTCAAATATGGTTTATTATACTTCTTACAATGTCATTTAGCTTTTGTGATGCATTAATGTGTAGATATGTTAGTTGCATCTTCTACATTTTTAAGTGAATGTACTTCTGTTTCTACAAATAATCCTCCATTAATTATAGAACTCTCTTGAAAATATCACATAAAGGAGGAACTTGACACTCGTGCGCACCTTGGGTGAGCTCTAGCATATGCTAGTTGATAGGCCTACATGATTGGGGTTAGAAAGAAGTATTAAGGGTAAAATAATGACCACAAGATACCATTATAACCTAATGTCGGACCATTTAGGCAAAACCAAAGGCCAATAAAGCCTCTCCTTTCCCTTAAAATCCAAGAAGAGTTAAAAAATAAAGGGATGGAGGCATTATAGAGCCAAAAAGATATTCTTCATGGGTGGAAAACCTAGTACCAGTTAAAAATAAAAATGGAGATATAAGGTTATGTGTGGAATTTAGAAATTTGAATAAGGCCTCAATCAAATATAACTATCCATTGCCTAATATGGATAATATGTTACAAATGGTTACTAGATCTGAGCTACTATCTACTCTAGATGGATTCTCTGGATAGAACCAAGTGGTAGTAAAGCAATCGAAAAAATAAAAAAATCTTTCACCACTCCATGGGGTACCTATGTGTATGTGAGAATGACATTTGTCCGACAAATGTTGGAGCTACCTTTCTAAGAGCTAAGGATGTAGCATTCTTAGGTTACATCAATTATTTTATTGTTTTGTATAAGGATTATGTGACAATAATCTAAAGAAAGAGGAATGATCACTTGCAACATGTGGAAAAGATGTTGCTTAAGATGTAGAGAGTATGGAATCTCATTGAACCCTAAGAAGTGTCATTTTGGGGTTCAAAAGGAAAATCTATTGGGGCACATTGTATCTAAGGAAGGGGTCATGATTGACCTAAAAGAGTGGAAGATATTGACAAAGTTCCTATTCCCAAAACAAAGAAAGGAATTTAGTCCTTCTTTGGTTAGATAAATTTCATCAGGAGATTCATTTCAAATTTTTCCGAGATGACTATCCCCATCACAAGTATGCTAAAGAAGGATCAAATTATCAAATGGGAAGAGGAATTTGTCCAAGATTTTATTGGAATCAAGGAAGCACTAAAGAATGATCCTATCTTAGTAGCCCCTAATTACAAAAAAATCTTTTCAAATTTTTTCTTTTGCCTCTGAAAATACCATTGCATCTGTACTATTGTAAAAAAGGATGATGGAGGAAATGCAAGACAAATTGCTCTTTTTAGTAAAGCATTACATAGGGCTGAGTTGAAATACACCATTGTGGAGAAGTAGGCATTTTATTTGGTTAGAGCAACAAAAATTTTCAGGCCATATATCTTAAGTCCCAAGATCATAGCCTATGTTCGCATACCATGGTCAATGGCATCTTATCAAAAATGGAAATATCAAGTAAAAGATGTCTATGGGTGAAAAATTACAAGAATATGACATGGATATTTAGACTACTAAGTTGGTTAGAGGTATAGGCTTGGAAAATCTAATGGAAGAAAGAAATCTGCAAGTGATGGAAGTAAATGAAGTTGGGGAGGGAAATATGAATGTTCATGAGAAACTAGTCAGCTCCAAATGGTATAAGGACATCATATTTTACCTCAAGAATTTAGAGTGTCCTAGGAATTTAGATAAGAATTAGAGAAGGACACTTAAATTATCCTCCCAGAAGTACATCATCATTGATTATGGGTTGGTATGGAAGAATCCTGAAGGGCTCCTCCTAATATGTATTACTGAGGATGAAGCCCCGAAATTAATTGTAGATTTTCATGGTGGAGTATGTGGGGGTCATTTTTCTGGAAGGGTAACTACCCATAAGATCTTGAGGGAAGGTTATTGGTGGCCCACACTCTTTAAAGATACAACCTTGTTAGTAATAAAATGTGAAATTTTTCAAATATTTTTAGGAAGAATGAAGGCTTCAAGTGCTCTCCCTTTATAACCAGTGTCAATTGAATCCCCTTTCAAATAATGGGGTATGGATTTTGTTGGAGAGATTTCAGATCCTTCAAGTGTAGGCTAGAGATGGATATTGGTGGCCACTAATTACTTCAATAATTGGGTCGAGGCTATACCTAATAAGAAAGCAACTCATCAGATTGTTATGGATTTTATCCTAAATCATATAATTTACAGGTTTGAAGTACCCACCAAAATAGTTGCTGACAATGCAATGAGATTTTGAGCCAAACCATTAGTGGTCATGTGTCAAGATTATGGGATAAACATAAGACATGCATCTAAACATAACCCTTAGGAAATGAACAAGCTGAATAAAGAAACAAAAATTTGTTTAAGATAATTAGAAGGACACTAGAGGTTAAAAAAAGAAGATGGGGTGAGAAGTTGAAGTTTGCTATTTGGGAAGATAGAATCACTACTAAAAGAGCCACTAGAAAGATCCCATTCAAACTAGTCTATGGAGTTCAGACCCTTCTCCCCCTACACATGCAATTATCTTCTTACCAATTCATTCAAAAACTTGAGGATGAAGAATTCAGCCCTTATGATGCAAGTATTAATCAGATTGTTGAGTTAGATTAAGAAAGGAGAGAATCCCACCAAAGGCATATGAAGTTCAGGGAAAATCTCAAAAGGTTATTCGATAAAAAGGTAACTCCTAGAATTTTTAGTGTCGGAGATCTTGTATTGTTGTGGGATAGTAGGCATGAGGATAAGGGGAAACATGGAAAATTTGATGCATTGTGGATGGGCCCTTATTCCATTGATATCAGAATTGGTGAACACACTTTCTTCTTGAAGGATATAGATGGAGAATTACTTGAGTTTCTGTTAATGGCAGGCACCTAAAACATTTCCTCAACTAATTTCAAAGAAAGGTATGAATCAATGTACAATGTATAGTCATTTCTATTTCTTTTTTTCATTTTTTTTGTGCATATTTTTGTTTCCCTTTTCGTTTTCTTAGTCTACAGTGACCAATTGCCACTGGTTTCTCGGTACATTTTTTAGAGATGTGTTATTGTCACTTGACCTAGTGTGTATTTTACTTGACTCCATAACCTAATGGAATTTGGCACTTGGTCTGCAATGTGTGTATTTAGTGTGGTTAGTGTGGCACCTAGAGGGGTTCCCATCCCCGAGTTAGAGCCGGTGTTGGTTCTCGAAATGATCTCGCCCCTTTGTCTTGAACATGCCTTCAAAAAAAAATTGTTGTTTGATTTGTCCATGTTAAAATGTGAGTTCAAACGTTTGATAATGTTAAATCCATTTGAAATTCCCATGTTTAGGTTTATTTTTCTCTTTTTTGGTCAAGGATCATGTTAGACGTGTTGTTCCCAAAGATCCCTACAAAAAAATTCATCATGAATCAGTTTTAAATCGTGAAAAATGCCTTTGTATACCATTCCCTGGTCATGTTGTAAATTTCATGTTTGGATCCTTCTCTGATGATACGTTGTGTTCTCCAGTTGGTTGTAGTATGGTGGGTTTAAGTTGCAAATTTACAACAATCATATAAAATTAACAATTTTCTAACTTAGCCCCAAGGCTTGATGAATATTCCTTCAAATATTCACAGTCAAAAATGCAAAAATAGAAATTGACTCTACCTCCAAGAAGTACACGTGTCATAAGTTGGTGAATGCGGGGGGTCGGGGCTTGATTGTATCTCTTGACTATAAGTGATAAAATATAAAAGTTCCAAGAAGCTCCCGAGAACCGCTAATGAAAAATGGTGATTTTTCATGAAAAGAGTGGGGAAGTGGGTCATCGGAGGAAATTGGTAACTTTGAGTTCAAATGGAATGAGAAAAAATGTTCAAAAATTTCTTGCAGTGCACCACCTTTGGGATGTAACAACGTTTCAAAATCGGGATGGAATTCAAGGGTGGGAGATCGAGTCAAATAGCTCAATATGTATGCATTTAAAACATGATGTGAGAATGCAAAATGTTTTCCCGAGATCGCATTTCAAAAGAATTTTCCACATGGATGATTCATATTTAAAATTGGGAAATGTGAAATGGATGGCCATGATGCAATGCATTAATGACTACCGCCATCATTTTGTTTTCACGAGAAATCAAGAAGGAATTTTGAAGTCTTCAAACGTATTGGGATATTTACTATCGTTTGATGAGATCTGACCCCATTATTAGAAGAAATCCTTGAGGAACAACATGAAATTGATCGCAAAGCATGAATAGAGAACCAGAGATTGAAGAGCATTCAAACCAGAGCTAGATTGCATGGATATCTAGTGGAAAATTGGTAAGAACTAACATACCCCATCCTCTATTTCATTTTCAAGGAAATTCAAGTAAAACTAGGCCACTAAAGATGAATACCATGTCGTCGGGTTTTCTTGTTACTTCTAGAATCACTAGTAATCTAGACAAAATCATGGATATAGATTTGATGAATGCGACCTAGATGAATTCTTACAAAGAGTCAATAGCCCAAACAAGAGTGAATTAATGGAAGAAGTTCAATAGTTTTAGCGATGTTATTTCACCCTCGGTATAATGCCCATAACCGGTAAGACTTTACGTGATGAATTACAACCCAGAGAAGAGGGAAGTACTGGATGGAAGTGGTGAAGTGGTATTAACTTTGACACTGTAGCCATTAGGATAATGCTAAAATTTCATGTGATTAAAAAAGCCGATAACCTTGGGTATCGACTTATCCCTACAAGATTATGAAGCTAAGAAAAAGGACTATTCCTAGATTATAAATACCAAATGGATTTTAACAGAGAAGAAAGTAACCACTTGAATCCCTAAAATACTTGTTAGGGAATAATTCATTGAGGAAGCAGAAGATGTGATTGTATTTTTGAGTTGAATGGCTAGATTAGAGACAACAAATGAATTCAAGGAGTGGATGTGCACCTATATGTGGATAATTTTGGAGAAGAAGGGGAAATATTTTGGGAAACCTTCATTGTAGAAGCACTTCATGACCACATGATAAAAATGGCATAAAAATTTAGATGGATGACACTAGAGAATTGGAATTTTACATGATGACCTACTTGATTTATAATATTGCAGGCCATAGGTGGTTCCCTAGCCTTGTGCCACGTGTTGACTTTAAGAAGTGCCAAATGCATAAGATATTCCCTTAATTATAGTTGAGTAATTAGAGAGAGAATGTGAGATTAATTAATGATGCCTTCTTTACACCAATCATCTACTTATTCAAGCCAAAATGGGAACAATATAGGATTTTTGAAGAGGCTAGACAAGTAATCATGGAATATGGATGTTATTTCATTCAGTATACATGAAGTTTACATACATCAGGGTTAGCATATTTGAAGGCCAACCATGTAAGTTGCCTAGATATTTAGATGATAAAATGGCCTTGTGTGAATTAGCAAGACAATTGACACCATTTCACAAATTAATTGTTGGAAAACACAAGACAAACATTAAGTTCCCCATAAAGATTAGAAGGTACTCACATTGTGCTTCAATTATAAAATATAGATTGATGGAAGATGAGATGAAAAGGTTTGAGGCAAGGGACAACTATGACATCAGGTGGGTATTCAATAATCTTGTAAACACTTTTGAACATGAGCCTCAATTTGTGGATTATTGGATGAATTGCATAGAGTTCGGGATTATAGATTTCAAGATTGTTGTTATCCTGAAGGAGATGTGGATGATCCACATACTTTGAGTAAGTCTTTTCTTGATCAAAAGGTGGAGGGACAACCAATGGTCCCCTTGAATTGGAATGAAGAGGAGTTAGATGATTCATATGCCCGAATAAATGATGTAATGAGAAGAACATTGAATTGGTTGGCCCAAAAAACATTGATTTATCAATTCAAAGCACAAGAGTTCTTAATAAGTTCAGGGATTTAGGAAAATTGAAAGATGACCTTCCTCCCTTGAAATAAGGAGCTGACAGAATGGATCCATTGGGAGGAAAATCTCCTCAATTTCCTTTAAAAATACCTACTTTAGGACTTACAAATGAATGGAATTCTTTTACTAGTGGGATTAGTACTTTTATGACTGCTCTAAAGCTAAAAACATAATAAATGCTCCTAAAATCAATGTAAAATGCTACTATCACTTTTTTAGTTCCACTACAATAAAAAGGAAAGGGTATGGCTACTCATAGGACTCCTCTAGATGTTTTTCCAAAACCCCAAAGTTTTGATAAGTTAATGAGTGGGGCCATAAAAAGTGGCCATGCACAACCTAAGCCACATGGTGAAGAAAAGAGAGTAGCACCAAACCTTAAGAAGTTTGAAAGGGCACACAAGAGACAAAAATTATGTATGAGCCAATCCTAGTAAGAGAAGGTGCTCATACACATAAGAAACATAAGCACAGGGATGTAGTAATTGATCCCCTAGAACATGAGAGAATTGATGTTTCCCAAGTATAACATGTAGCATCAGTTCCTTTATTTTCATCTTTGTCTTTAGAGGGAGTGAAAATTGGGAGCACTCAGAACAAACAACTCAAGGTAATGTCTTATCTAATCTAGTAGATAGTGATGTCTTGAATCAAGGTGTGAAAACATCTGAAACCATGTCAGTTGAAAATATCAATGTACCTTTATTTGAACAATTGCAAGAGTCAACAAAGAGTCAAGTAGAGATAATGGATGTTGATATTGGTGAGGATTTTCCACATTAGATGCATTTGACATATCTATTGATGAACAACCAGTAAAGGGTGTAAGTGATCCTCAATTGAGTGAAGGAGTAGAAAAAACTACTCATGTGCCAACTACTAAAACTAGAGTTCAAACATCGAGGTAATCTCTGTAGATTAGGTAGATCCAGAGTTGAGCAAGCCAGAAGTACCTAGTGGAAAAAGTGTAAGTACAAAGGTATTGGATGAGAAGGATCCCTCCCATGAAGTCAAGGTCATTAAGGATAGTGAACCATCTCAAAAAGGAAAATCTACAGATGAAAAGATAGTAGAGGTTGCACAAGATGTAACTATTGAGGATAAGCTTATTGATAGTGTGGATGTACAATATTTGGGTAAGGATAAGGAACCAATAATGGAAAGCCAACCCACCATGCTACAACATGAGGTATCAATAGGGAAAAAGGATGATAATGTGTCAACTCAGCAGCCTCCAAAGGATATGGGAATCATGGAAGGAAAAGGAATGCCTGCAAGAGAGGTACTAGTTCAAGAAACTCCCAAGGAAAATTTTGAAGAAAATATTTCATCAACTCGAGGAAATAAAGAAATAATAGATTGTAATCACTCGAAGTAATTAAAGTAGACTAGTCACCCCAAACTCAATATCAAGAAGGAAAACAATCGAGGATGTTCTAGTACAAATTAAGAAAAAAGAGAAAATTGTGGGAGATGAATAGGAAAAATAGGAAGAATCATCGATCTAGGAGGTATAAGAGGTGTCTAATGATTTGGTGATTGTCCCCAAGAAACCCCAACAAGAACTGCAGGAAACAAAAATTGGGACCACTCTTACAAAAGGATGGATAAGAGAGATGATATCAAAAGAAGAAGAGGAAATTATCCTTTTGAAGGCTACGATATCACAACTATATATTTTTCAAAACCAAAGTGAGAACCTCCAAAATTATTAGAGTTCTCACCAAAACTCATACCTTGATCTCTGAGATCTAAAACTTTAGAAGTGGCAATCCCTCACGAGGGAAAGACAAGAGAAAATATAACTAGTGATTATAGTGTCCAAATTATTCCCTTAGGAAATCCTTCAAGAGACCAAATAAAATAGGGAGTATCAGAGGTAGTAAGTGAATTTTTACGAGAAGGTTTATGATGATAGGATAAATAAAAAATAATTGATCTCTTTCACAAAAATGCCTCATTAGAAATGTATGGGCATACATGATTGGAAACACAGTGCATATGAGGCCTTCTCACAAGCCAAAATTTCCTCAGTGACTCAGAGTTCTCTGAAGTTCAAGCATAAAAATTTAAATTACATCATCTAAAAGGTAGAGAACACAAGACTTATCTTGACAAGTCTCCTAACTAATGCAACTTGAACAGCTGGAGGTGTCAAGGGCCTGGTGTAATCCTCAAGGTCATCAATTTAAAAAAGCATCCTCACAAAAGTTTCATCTAGACCTAATAAATAAAAAATGGAATGCAAGTCTTCACAGGATATTTCCTTCAGACTAGACGCTACTAGTTCCCCCACCATGATACAAATGAATTTCTTCAAAGTGCCTATACGCAAAAGAAGAAAGTAAGTGAATGGCATGTTTTTATAGGATTTTCAAAGAATATGAGATGAGATGGGTGCAATCATGGTGAAAATCACTCCTGAGATCCCAATAAGATATCTGCACGAGGAAATTGAAAGTTGAAATGAATTGGCATTGAGAAAAAATGGTGAATTGATCTAATTTGACAAGAATCATGTGTGATAACTAACCCAAAAGGCATGAAAAGAAATGTACAACATTCAAAATGGATTCTAGAAAAGAAAATAAGAGTATTTGTCAAATCGAATCACCTGAGGCACTCAAAAGTCCCCAAAAGTGGATGTCCAGTCACCAACCTCGGGAAAAAAAAATTAAATAAATTACCAAAATTGATGACATTGCATCCCAGTCATACATAAACATAACGAAAACGTGAAAAAATCTTATTTCTCACACTTGACAACATTTGATGAGTCACCTCCCTGAGGATAACATAAATTGAATTGTATATTATAAAGAAGGATATTCTATTGAAGATCCACGTTTGGGGGAATTGGGGAGTAAGTGAGAAAATAGAATTTTATAAATGTAATGAGAAGACTCTCACATAAGGGGGTTAAAATTTTCTGAGATTTTTTCGAGTAAAAAGGAAAATTGAGAGAAAACCAATTTCCCAGAAATCATCTGAGAAACTGTTACTTTCTTTAAGCCTTCAAATTAAATCATGTCAAGATGGTTGCAAGTGTATAACCATTGAAAAGCACTGAGACTATAGATCTAATTTCCCTTGCTTGATAAATTTGATGAGCCTTGAATTAATTGTGTTAATCATGAGAATTGTTGTATTTGTTGTCAAGATGATATACTTTAAAATAGTTATTCATGCTCCCATTGCAATCTTATTTTAGATATCCTTTAAGTCACACAAAACTTTATCATTCTAGTAGCATTCTGGAAATTGCAATTGCATTGTTGAGAAGAGATTTCATTTCATTTGTGTAATAAACAATTTTAAAGTCACTATGTCTCCACTTTGTTAAATGTTGCTTATAAGCCTTTGAGTGTATCTTAGGTATGATAAATTGTGAATCTATGATGTTTTATTAAGTCTTCATCATGAACTTTTGTGCTTGAATCCTTAAATATTGTGTGAGACTGTGCATTCTTGGGATTCCATAAGTGTACATCTTCTGGTTGAAGGTTCATTGTGAGCTATTTGAGGTATATTTGTCTTGCACTTGGTAGATCTCCAAAAATTATTAAAAGTTCCTTGAAATATGGTATAATCAAGTGTATCATGCTTAATTCCCCAAATCAAATACAACCAAAACTAACTAATCCTACCAGAACTACCCATACTTACCTCATTAAAGCCAAAAATATGCTAAAACAAGTTGGTTCCATACTATATTTAGTAGTCTAAACTTTGTTTAGAAGAAACATGCACTGTCTAGAAGTGACAACTTGTGAGAGTTAGCCTTTGATGAATTGACAATGTCTTCCCAAAGTTGTTTTCTAATTACTCTACAAAAGAGTGAAAAATATTGTTGATACATCCACCCCACTCAAAATTGTAGACTACAGAACAGGTCCTCTCACCCTAGCTAAAGGAAGATCCTAAAGTAGGAGGGTAGGTCATACCCTCAATACGGTGCTACCTGACTCCTCCGAGCTCGAGTGATAAAGAGATGATGAGATCCTTCCCGACTACAAAATGACACAAATCTAGATATATCATCATGTAAGCATCCTTCTCATTCTATTGATGTTTCTCGACCACAAAAGGAGGTCTGATTTGGGTACCAACAGGTTGTTTCTTTGGGAGCTTGTTGCACTATATTTGTGCTAAAAAAAATAAAAATTTAAAAATTTAAAAAAGGAAGTGTTTTTACAAGTGTTTCTCTTTCTTTATTTTTATTTTCACGCATGACATTATTTTTGTTTTCCTCATTGAAATCAATCTTTCTTTTGGGATTAATATGAATCTCTCATCCTTCTTGATTACATAGATTAATTAAGAGGTTAATATATTTAATTCACTTTATCTCCCTCACACACAACCAAATCAAATAAAACATAAATTTCATTGAAACATTCCTACCCAGGTGGACCTACTTGGATTTCATCACCAAGAGGAGAAGACAACTCAGTGTTTTAGATGAGTATAAATAATTGGTTTTTGGTATATTGGCTAAGCACCCAACTCCCTTATCATTGTGGGACCATGAAGTGAGGGGATAGGCGGCAAAAGTAGGACTTGTACCAACACCAATATAGATTCATGCCTCATGTACCTTCGGGTATATCAAGGAATCCAAATTTAAACATTACCTAAAACCATCCTTAGACATCCATTTCCTAGGACCCTATCATCCATTTTACACATTTCATCCTTCTTTTAAATAATCAAGATAATAAAAATTCTTCTGTGTGATTTTTCTGTTATTTGTAATCAACCAACCTAGTTTCATTTTTCATTGTTAGGTGATTGTTTACTTTCATAATTATTACAAGACAAGAATATCATATCAAAACCTCTTAAAATATGATAGAGAACTTCCAAAGATCTATTTAAAATCTTCAAACCTGCATTAAGGATGCCTCACGTCTACTAGAACAACAACGAGAAACTTTATCACCCAGGACCGAGAAGATCAAGGACCCCTCACTCTCCTAGCAGTCAATCTACCTCATCCGAGATACATGATCCACCTAGTCCTCATTTCTTTGATGACAGGGACCCCATATTTTTTGAAATATTGGATTCAAACCTCATTTCTCTTAATGCATATCTTTCTACCTGGGGTGTCCACCTTTAATAACTCACACCTAGAACACACCCTTATGTACACGACCCCTCATGTGCTTTATCCCAACTTATGGATAATAATCATGAGCAAGTCATCCAATAGGTACATCCTTATCCCACTAGCGATTAGTCGAAACATCCAACATTGTGTCTTCAACTCCTATTATTGCCATTGGTCATAATGTGGTATCCTCACAAGACACAACTAATAAAAATTCTACCTATTTAGTGGACCTTTCCTCTAGATCTACATCATCCCAACATAATGTCAATATATCCTTGTTTACATCAAATCCTCAAGTATCTTATATCATGTAAACTCCTCTTGTGAGTTTTGTATCCATCCCATCAAGCATAGCTCATCCTCCCCCATCTCAACAAATTACCTTTCCCATCCAAAATTTAGTTATGTCCATCCCTACATCGACTCCACTCATCAATACAAGCTCTACTTCTACTATTTTCCCATCCTCATAACAATCATCCAATATCCCTACTTCTTCTCAATCTATACCTCAACAATCTCAACCTCTCATTCACACTTCTATCCCCTTTCAGAACATACCTAAAAATTCTCAAACACATCCATTCTATAGGTGCTTGAAATAATCTCACCCCTTTGTTTGGAACATGCCTTCAAATTTTTATGTTTTCTAGTTTTCCCATGTGAAAATGTGAGTTTAAAGTTACAGTCATGTTAAATCCATTTGAAAATCCTATGTTTAGGTTGTTATTCCTCTTTTTCGGTTGAGGATCATGTTAGATATGTTGTTCTCAAAATCCTTGCAAAAATGATCCTAATTCAGTTTTAAATCAAGAAATTTACCTTTGTACACTATTCCCTGATCATGTTGAAAATTTCATATTTGGCTCCACCGTCGATGATACATGGCATGTTCTAGTTGGTCATGGTATGGTAGGTTTAAGTTGCAAACTTGTAACAATTTTATAACATTCACAATTTACAAATTAATCCTCGAGGCCGATGAATATTATTTTGAATATTCATAGTCAAAAGGTGCAAAATATAAATTGACTCCACCTCCAAATAAATACATGTGTCACAAGTTGGTTGAATGCAAGGAATCGGGGCATGGTTGTATTTCTACACACTAAGGTAATAAAGTATAAAAGTGTAAAGAAGCTCCTGAGGCCCACCAAGGACATGTGGCTCTTTCTCATGCAAAGAGTGGGGAAGCGGGTCATCGAAGAAAATTGGTAATTTTGAGTTCAAATGAGAAAGAGAAAAATATTTAGAAATAACACACAGCTTTACCACCATTAAGATGTAACCATGTGTCAAACTCATGATGAAATTCAAAAGCGGAAATCGGGTCAAATAGATAAATGTGTATGCATTTAAAACATGATGCAAAAGTGTAAAAGTTTCCCCGAGCCCACATTACATAAGGCTATTCCACGTGGATGGCTCATATTTAAAATTGGGAAAGGGAAATGGATGACCATGATGCAATGCATTAATGTCTCGTAATGCTTTTTCACACAAATCATGAAGGAATTTTTAATTCTTTGAACGCATTGATATTTTTGCTATCGTTTGTTGAGATTTGGATGCCATTGTTAGCAAATTTCCTTAAGGAACAATGTGGATTTGATTGTAGAAAATGGATTGAGAACTAGAGATTGAAAATGTTTTGAGTCATAATTGAATTGCACAGGTATTCACTAGAGAATCAGTAAAAACTATGACACTCATGTACTCTTATTTCATTGGCAAGGAAATTTTAAATAAAAATAGGGAATTAAAGATTAAGACCATGCCGTCTAGTTTTTGGTTGCATCTAGAATCAACAATGATCTGAAAAAATCACAAACAAGGATTTAATGAATTCTGACTTAAAAGAGTTTCTACAAAGATTGAATAGCCCTAACAAGAGTGAATCCACGAAAGTAATTCCAGATAGCGATATTTCTTTAGTTGGAGCTATTCCAACCTCGGTACACTTCCCAGAATTAGTATGTATCGTAGTTATGAATTACAACCTAGAAAAGAGGGAAGTAATAGATGGAAGTGGTGAGGTAGTGTTGACTTTGACGCCTGTAACCATCAAGATAATGCTAAAATTACCTATAATAAGAAATCCAATAACCTTGGGTATTGGTTTATCCCTACAAGATTATGAGGCCAAGAAAAAGGACTATGTTAGGCTCATAAATACTAAATGGATCTTAGTAGAGAAGAAGGAAACCACTCAAATCCCTAAAATATTTTTATGGAACAATTTTTTGAAGAAGCAAAGGATGTGATTGTATTGTTGAGTTGAATGGATGGATTGGAGACCATAAATGAATTCAAGGAATGTATGTGCACCTATATGTGGATAGTTTTGGAGAAGAAGGGGAGAATTTGTTGGGAAACCTTCATCACAGAAGCACTTCATGACCACATGGTAGCACTGACAACAAAAATAGGGATGGGTGGTGCTGCAAAATTAGAATTTTACATGATGACTTATTTGATTTATAATATTATAAACAACAGAATTCCCTCGGCCTCTCGCCACGTTTTGAATTTAAAAATTCCAAATGCATGATATTTTTCTCAATTACAATTGGTTAATTGGAAAGGGAATTTGATATTGGTTAATGATGTCTTCTTTGCACCAATCATATGTTTATTTAACCTAGAATGGGAACAGAAAGGATTTCTCAAGAGTGTAGACAAGTAGTCATGGAATATGGATGTTATTTCATTCAAGGTACAAGAAGTTTACATACATCAGGGTCAGCAGATTTGAAGGTCAACCATATAAAGTTACCAGATACTTAGATGAAAAAATGGCCTTGTGTGAATTAGCAAGAAAATTGACACTGTTCACAAATTAATTGCTAGGAAACACAAGACAAACATTAATTTTCCCACCAAGGTTGGAAAGTACTCATGCCCTTTAATTATAAAGGACAAATTAATGTAATATTAAATGAAAATTATTGAGATGGAAAGGTTTGAGGTAAGGGACAACTATGACATCAGGTGGGTCACTTTCTTTCATATTCCTTTACGCAAGTCATCCACCATTTTCTTCCCTTTAATGTTATTATGGTTAGCCTATTTGCATGCATTTTGTGAAATTTATCTCTATGGTATCTGTTTGACCTTGGTATTACATCACTTTGGTAAATTAAAGAACGAATCACCTCTTAGATATCCTATCATAATTCTCATCTAATAAACTTGTTGTGAATAAATTTTGGATGTATTTGTTGACACTAGCCAATTTCGTCATCAAATCACTTCCACATCCTTCCATGAAGTCATCAGGTGATTCTTAAACCCTTGATAAAAAAGATCTAAAATAATTTTTTAGTAAAAAAACAAGAATCAAAATCAATTAATCAAAGAAGCAAAAGCTATAAAGAAAAATAAAATTGATTATAACTCTCTCTTGGGGTATTTCCAATAATATCTATCGAGGATATGGACACCGACCGGCGAGAAACGTTGTGATTAGAATAAAATGCATCTCTGTCGAGGTTATGGATGCTTGGCTGGAAGAGGAGAAATGTACAACTCTCCTTCCACAATACATTCACAAATAACCTTTAAAACTAAATCATTTATACACACTAGCTAGTGTCTTCACTTGTTGTCTATCAACTCTTTCCTTCAAGAGGTAATTCATTTTCACATGCACACATAGGATCTCGATGAGTAAACAAGATTAGTATGTTACTAAGTTTTGTTTAGACCTTGTTCAAACTCTTTCCTTAGTGCATGTCTTGTCTCATGATTTGTGCCTTTGGCTAATCACTCTTTCATCACAAGGCTTTTCTTTGCATTTGTCCATCTCCTTTCATGGAATTTGTGCTTTTCTTCTGCTTCGTTCAAAACATCCATGTGTATAGGATTGCCTTTTTGCTATGTTTGAGGGAATTTTGTCTTTCTTTCAATAAACAATCTTCCACTTCTTTCTATCCTACGTTTCTTGGCCATCTTACATTGGGGGAATCTTTGTTCCTTCCTAGCATGTCATTGGGTTTATGTTCATCATCAGGTTGAACATATCCATATTATCCCTGATATAACTTCTACGTGAAGAGTTTTCCTTTGAATATTCCCATCTAATGTCGGGGAAATGTCGCATCTTCACCTTCTTCTTGTACATACATGTGGCCTTTTTCCCTTATACATCTAATCCATCACCGGGAATCCACGTTTCTTCATTTTCCTATACATAGCTTCAGAAAACTTTCAAAAATAAAAAAAAATTCAAATATGTTTCTAAAAAATAAAAAACAGTAAAAATCATCCTACAAAATGTCGCTCTTTGGTTCTTTCCTATTCTTATGTCTGACTTATAGATCATATTGATCTACCTCCATTAACAAAGTCGAGTTTTCTTACTATCTTTGTAATATGGGCCACAATGCACTTTGCTTGGTATTGTTTCATAGTGCATGATTGCTTTTCATATGACCCAAGTGTCCTCTGTTATTTCCCTTGCATGTATCCTTGCTTGGGCCATAGTCTTTTAATCATTTTCATTAATTCACATAGGTCAGAATCAAAGCTTGATAAAAAATATTACATTATGTTTCTTTGTTAGGTTATCTTGTTTACTTTCTCATATTTTGTTGCATTATGTATGTTACGGAAGTTAGGCATCTTTTACTTTATCATATTGCATTACATTTTATATGTTGCATTGAGTTGGTGTTTTTTCGAATGGGAAATTGTTTGTAGTATGGCCTTTCATTTCATTCTACTTTTTTTCGTATGGTTATATTTTTAATAAGGACCGAGGATGTAAATCCTTGGCAATATGATGACATAGAAATTGTTTTTAACATAGTGGATGAAAGCTCATTTATTTCTCACTATCTTTACTTTTACTCTATCATCATTCCCCATTCAACACTATTCTTCTAATTCCTATTATCCAAATAAATCTCCTAGTTATTTGGGTAACTTATATACATCTTCTGGATCTAAACTATTCATTGCAATGTTACACGTGCTCAAGTTCCCTTGGCACATTCCCTTCTTTTCCTCATGTGTCCTTACACGCTTCCCCTTCTTCCCTTCCTTTCCTTTTTTTCTTTGTTTCATCTTCCCCTTGCGTGCACCTTCTACACATTCTCCTTATTCCCAAGAAGTTGCTTCATCTTGTGTGTGCACCTTGCACTTGCTTCAAATCAGCTAATTCCCAGCCCTCTCATGTGCCTTCTACATCTTTGTAATAGTTTTGCCTTGACCATGCATTCTCCACTCAACAATTTTCCTTATTTCCTCACATGTGTTGCATGTGCCTCCCTTCTATCTTCTTCATGTTCCTCATTCATCGGTGCACATATTTTTGTGCCTTATTTTTCACCCTTCTATGCTAGGGCACCCTCTAGCATGTTTGAGTGTGCCACACATGACTAGTCAAAGCATGCCAACAGCGTGTTGAATCCTTGTAACAAAGAAATGAGTGACAAGTGGTAGAAATGACATATCATTTACACAGTTGGCTGTCCTTTCAGCCAATCTATGCACGCCATGTGTCTTGCATGCATATAAAACTTTGGAAAACTTCTAATAGTCTTATCTTTTTCTACGAGTTCTAATCGATGCACACCTAGATTTGCTTTGATAGGCGATGACGTAGGCTACAATGCTAAACATTCAAATTCAAATTTTTGGTGGATCTGGTAGGTGAGAAATGGGAAAATATATTTTTGAGCATTAATGAGCAAATCTAATTGCTCCAACCACCCGATTTGATCTGATTCACCCTCCTTCCTTCTTCAACACACCAAGACAGACTTGGGGAAACATATTTGATAGATTTGTAGGTGGATTTACAGGCATTGAATGCTTCTTGTTGGTGGTTGCATTTAAAATTTAGGTTTTCCCTCCTTCTCTTCTTCTTCCATGGATTCATCTATAAATATAAGAGTTGGGATCATTTTTAATGTTGGATACTTTGAATCCTTACGTATTTTTCTAAGGACTTCATATTTTCTATATTTTGAGTTGCAGACCTCTGGATCTAGTTCTTGCATGTGGATATCAACCTCTTTCACCATTGTAACAACTCTGTGCATTTTTGGAAGTAATAGAATCATCATTTTGTGATTATTTCCTATCCTAATGTGTTTGCATTCCTTCTTCTTGCCTTTTCTTTTACATTTTGTGCTCATTGTTCCATTCTACATCCCTTTCAATTCCTTATTCAATTGTGTTCCATGAGACTGATCTAGTAACTATGTTTAAGTTGTGCTACACGTGCCTATCCTTCTTTCACACATTTCCTTTCATTTTCACTTAGAAAAGATAGTGTTCATCCCTCTTTTTATGGTGCTATCTCCTTTTAGTGTAGTTTCCTTTCATGTTATCCTCCTATCCTGGTCCCTTGACATCATTAGCTTAGTTTTCCCTTTTAGCACTAGGAGTATTAGTAGTAGTAGAAATAGATAGAGGAACCAACCTTCTCTGGAGATTTGTCTCAAGCACGCAAGGTCCCACAACTTGGAGATTCCATTGTGATCTCAAATGACTTGCTTCTTCTATATCCGAGACAGAGGTGCAAGTTTGACGACCAACAATTCCCTTGGGGCATCCTACCCCTACTCATTCTTCTATCCATTTATCACAATTTTTTTCCTATCCATTTTTTTATCATTGATCACCTTATTTCATCACCCCATCGACACTCGAGGGGGCACCTCTCAATTATACTAATTTTTATTCTACACCTTCAATATTTCCCCTATATACTATCTTTGAAGTTGTGTCACTTATGCCACTCCAAAGAGGGGAAAATTTAGACATCTATAATTTAACTCAAGCAATTTAAATACTTAAATTGCGTTAATTATATCCTTTTCCATAAATTGACGGTATATCGTCAATATCACACATTTTCTCTTCTATTGTTGTTAATTAACTACATTACGCTAGTTAATTGGACCTTATATCCAAAAAGATGACAATTAACAGCCTTCCATTAATTAAACCAATTTCTACCTGAATTAATTAATTATTCTTAATTAATTAAGTTTCATCTTCTATTAGATAAATAAATCATCATTTATTTAGCCTAAACCATTTCTATTACATTAATCATATTAATTGTTCTTCTAAAAGCTTCTATAAATATTTCTCACTTATTAATTAATCACTTGAGTTAATTAATAAATCCCTCAAATCCCATGAGTCTCTAAAGGACAAAATAAAATCTCCTAAGATTGACTCAACCCCCTTTCAACCATACTTATCCACAAATAACTCAACATAGCTATTATCTCACATGTAAAGGGATATAGAGATTCTTTTATCCATTGGGCTATTTAAGGTTCCCTCCTCCTACCTTTCTATTTACACCTTTACACCTAAATGAGCATAGAGCCTATACTATATCCATTTTATCATCTTAGAGCATTCTTCCATTAGAGGAGTTAGCTATCTTCATTTATTGCATTCATCCATCCAAGTTTTAAGTCATATGGAGATATGTTAAGTGGTCTTGTAGACATGGATTGACAATACTCTATTATTGAAACCTTGGGATTCAAACATAAATCAACCCCTTGATTTCTAAGGATCTAAATAGGTTCATTTCATTAATTAACATTAAATAGAGATAGATATTAACTACTTAGAATAATAGGTTAGATGTTTATTCATGCTCTAATGTAAAGATTCTCATAGATTAGTCTTGTTTAAGCTCTAAGTATGATGGTGCATAGATTTTAGTTTAGCTTTGTTTTAGGACTACTAGGTGTTAGTTATAATTCTCTTTGCATAACTAAATAATTTTTCAACACATTTCTTCCATAATAATAAAAAAGTAAAAATCATCCTACAAAACATCGCTCTTTGGTTATCACCTATTCTTATGTGTGACACGAGGATCATCTTGATCTACCTCCATTAACAAAGCCAATTTCATTAGTATGTTTATACTCTGGGGCACAGTGGGTTGTTTGGTATTGTTTCATAGTGCATGATTCCTTTTCATAGGATGTAATTATCCTCCGTTATTTCCCTTGCATGTATCCTTTTTGGGGCACCATATTTTAATCCTTGTCATTAATTCGCATAGGTTAGAATCAAAGCTTGATAAAAAAACATTACATTATGTTTCTCTGTAAGGTTGGTTTGTTTATTTTCTCATATTGCTTTGTATTATTTATGTTGGAGGAAGTTAGGTATCTTTTACTTTCTCATATTACATTACATTTTGTATGTTACATTAAGTTGGTGTTTTCAGCAATGGGTGATTGTTCATAATATGGCCTTTCATTTCATTCTACTTTTTTATATGCTTATATTTTTAATAAGGACTGATGACGTAGATCCTTGGCAATATGATGACACAGAAGTTGTTTTTAACACAATGGATGAAAGCTCATTTCTTTCTCACCATCTTCACTTTTCCTCTATCATCATTCCCCTATCAACACTATTATTCTAATTCCTTGGGGCATCCTTCCCCTACCCATGATTTTATCCATTTCTTGCATCTTTTCTCTTATCTATTTTTTGATCGTCGATCGACTTCTTTCATCACATCATCGACACTCGAGGGGGCATCTCTCACCTCTACTAATTTTTCTTCTACCCCTTCAAGATTTCGCGTGTCTACTATATTTGAAGTCGCATCACTTACGCCAACCCAAAGAGGGAAAATGTAGAAACCTATAATTTAAATCAAGTAATTTAAATACTTAATTTGTGCTAATTATATCCTTTTCCACAAATTGACGACATATAGTCAATTTCACGTCGTTTCTCTACTATCGTCGTTAATTAACTACATTATGTTAGTTAATTGGCCCTTCTATCTAACAAAGATGAAAATTAATGACCTTCTATTAATTAAACCCCTTTCTACCTGAATTAATTAATTATTCTTAATTAATTAAGTTTCCTCTTCTATTAGATAAATAAATTGTCATTTATTTAGCCTAAACCCTTCCTATTCCCTAAATCATACTAATTGTTCTTCTAAAATCTTCTATAAAGCTTTCTCACCCATTAATTAATCACTTGGGTTAATTAATAAATCCCCTCAAACCCCATGAGTCACTAAAGGAAAAAATAAACTCTCCTAAGGTTGACTCAACCCCCTTTCAACCATCCTTATCTAGAACTAACTCAACATAGCTATTATCCCACATGTAAATGGATGTAGAGATTCTTTTATCCATAGGGATATTTAATGAGCCCTCCTCCTACCTTTCTATTTACACATTTACACCTAAATGAGCATAGAGTCTATATTATAGCTATTTTATCATATTAGAGCATTCTTCCATTAGAGGAGTTAGCTATCTTCATTACTTGCATTCATCCATCCAAGTTTGAAGTCATATGGAGATATGTCAAGTGGTCTTGTAGCCATGGATTGACAAGACTCTATTCTTTAAACCTTGGGATTCAAACATACAATCAACCCTTTGATTGCTAAGGATCTAAATAGGTTCAATTCATTGATTAACACTCAATAGAGATAGGGATTAATTACTTAGCATATTAGGTTGAATGTTTATTCATGTTATAATGCAAAGATGTTGGTAGATTAGTCTTGTTTAAGCTCTAAGCATGATGGTGCATAGATTTTAGTTTATCTTTGTTTTAGGACTACTAGGTGTTAGTTCTAATTCTCTTTGCATAGCTAACTAATTCTTACTGCAGAGACAATGTGTACGATATTTTTATTTTTTATAGTAGTATGCATAGCTGTGGTGAAAGGTTTGGAGATATAGTTAGATAGGAGATATGAAAGTTTGATGATTTCCTACCCATGTTCAGTAGTTGTTCTTATGCCTTGAGAGAAAGAAAAAGTAATGAGATGGTAAGATACTAATTTGTGAACATTTATTGGAATTCATATAATCACACGTATTATTTTTATTTCCATAATAGTTTTGTATAATTTTTGTATTTTCCAATAGGGTATTTTCCATCCAAAGAAACTTAGTGGGTTGACACAATCGATGGTCGAGGCAGCCATGTCTTCGGTAAGTAGTTTGTATAATGCATTTTTTTACATTTCTTAAATGTTATTTTAAACAAGCATTAATTAAATTGTTTTAATTTTATGTCTATTAGTGCAAAATCACCGCACCCCTGGATGTCGGTCAGGGTTTCTAGGTTGACCATACTATCATCCAGAGTGTGATTGCATAACATTGAATCCTCTCTCTAAGTGTGGGACTTGTGGCCGAGAGAGGAATCTCCGAAGAAAGGCTGGTTCCTGCTCCTAAACTACCTACCACAAGCTATTCTAGTGTAGAAAAGCTAATCTAAACCTAATCTAACCATGCCAAGGAGACAGAGAGAGAAAAGGGAAAAACAAAGAAAAGCCTACACTAAAACAATGATACACCGAGAGAAGGAGAATGTTGAACATCTATCAAAACTGCCATGGAACAAGGAGAGGTGAGCAATGGGAAGGATGGACAGACGCATCACAAACCCAAGGATAGATTTCACACATAAAATTTCCCAAAACTCCATGAACACAGCTCCAGACCTATAATGAACATTAGAACATGCACAAATACCTGCAATGAAGAGAGGCAAGAAGAAAACAAGCAAAAACGAGCAAGGATGGACAGATGCATCACAAAACACATTTTTGTTGCTCCAGAAGTTTGCACAGAACATCATTTCAATAGTAAAAGGAAAAAAATGCCATTACAGAGCAGGGGAGGAGGTTCGAACTCCATTTTTTCAACCCTGGAGAAGAAAAAGAAGGGAGGGCAGAGCTGAAAAGATGAACCACACCAGAAAGAAGCCCCTCCTTACAATTTATAGGAAGAATGAGAGAGGGAGAAGAGAGGAATTCGAAATCTACCCCAACCACCTCCAGACTGCATTTAATTATCTCATTATGGTGGTAGGTGAGAACCCTAGCGAACCCAGAAAGTGGCGAACTGTATTTCACATTTTAAAGAATTTTTTCTCACCCAATTAAATATATCTAGTCGTAGTTGGATAGAGGACCTTGTAAGCTTTCTAAAAATTCCAACCTTGCATGAATCCGAGCTCCCAGTCAAAAGTTATGGCCATTTGAATATCTGCGCCAGGGTCTGCTTCCTGTCAGCGCTCAAAATGTTGCGCCTCCTGAAGGTGCACCATAGGCGCATCCGTGTGTGTGTCGACATCCACTTATGTGCACCAAGGCACAAATTTTTCCCTGTTGACACTCATTTTCATGCACCATTTCCGTGTGCCAAGGGCGCATCCTTTACCCTGTCGACACTCATTGTCATGTGCCATTTCTGTGCGCCAAGGCGCAACTTTCTCTATGTCGACACTTTGTGTCATGTGCCACTTCTGTGTGCCAAGGCACAAATTTTTCATGTCGACATTCCTTGTCATGCGCCACTTTCCTGCGCCTTGGCGCATCCATTTACATGTCGACATTCCTTTTCATGCGCCCTTTAAATGTCAGGGATTTGAGCTTCTTTGATTTCTATATTCTCCTGTTTGTCTATATCGACCCGGGGGGAGATATTTACAACAATGTCCTAGGAGATTATCCTACTTCTCTAGGGAGTGATTCTCCTCATGTTGATCCATGTGGTGATCCTTCCTAACATATTACATAAGATTATACTAAGCCTATGATGGGTGAGGAATTTTAAAAATTTATTTTTTTGTTTCTTAATGATTACTCTTATTAGATGTCATAAGAGTAGTTATATTTATCTAATTATATCTTTGCAACAACCACCTCTTGAATACAAAATATAACATGTGGGTTCTCACATTTACTATTGTTATGAGCATGGACCATGTGGTATGAGTGGGGGAGTTAAATTTTGGGAGCTCTAAGAAATTAACTTGTATCAAAT
This sequence comes from Taxus wallichiana var. yunnanensis, assembly GCA_018340775.1. NCBI lineage: Eukaryota > Viridiplantae > Streptophyta > Pinopsida > Cupressales > Taxaceae > Taxus > Taxus wallichiana. The sequence continues at coordinate 476,877,450 of CM031238.1, forward strand.
GGTGTCACACAATATATCATGTACATAACTACATAAGCATATGGGTAAATGGTCACCTCTCTTTTGATAGAATGAGGAAATACACAAATATGAGAGAGTAACCTAGAGTATTTCATGAGGTAGTGATACATATTTCAATGGATGTGGGTTGTGGATCGATTTTTTCAAAAGGGAAGGAAAAATTGATATAAGGAGCTGAGATAGAGTGGGAAGAGAGAGGTGGAAAAGGAAATGATAACATATAATTCAGAGGAGAGGAGAGAGGTGAGAAAGGAGATGTGATTGAGAGTGAAGGAAAGAAAGGACTGATTAAAACCTAACAATGAGGTAAATTTTGATTAGTATAATCTAGTATGTTGTTTTCTATTATATGGTTGGATGTCACTAACTTAAAAATATTTCATGAAAAGGAAGAGAGAGAAGTAGGTGGTGTAGCTAGTAGAAATGTTGACATACCAACGGATAATCTTTATGTATTCATTAGACTTTAATTAATTTAGTTAATGTTTTTTTTTAAATGTGTGTATGTTAACTCTCCACTTTGACAATGTTTGTAGGATGATGATATTCCCTTGATTCAAATTTTAGAGAGATAGAGGGAGTCACTTGGTAGAAGGAAAAAGGAGGGTCAAGATTGGAAAAAGGTAAAAAATAATTGGCATTAGTTTCACAATATTATGCTTTTTTATTTAGTTTCTAATCTATTTGAAATGTTGTATCAGTTTTGGAGGTCACCCTTACCGATGAGACTTTCCTTCTTAATTTTACATAGGTTTTTATCTTATCATATACATATCTACATGAGAGGTAAGAGAGGCTAAGAAGGAGAGTGGAAGAGATGTAATTCTGTCACTAGCTAAGGGATAGCATGATGAGGAGAGGCCTGAGAATAGGGGAATTGGTGATGGAGGTGAGGAGATGAGGGAGGATGTGTAGAGGGGTATGGGTGAGTGGCAAGGAGAGGAGGGGGATGTGGACAAGGGCATGGGAGAGGGTGCTAAGGATAGGAGTGAGGAGATAGATGCACCGGTAATTAAAACTCACCTCACTTCCTTAACTTTATTATATTGCAAACCACCTTCATAAAAAATGTGATGTGCCATATGATTCTTGAATATTTCATTGATATCTACATCAACTTATAACAATGTTTTTAATAAAAATTACTCATTTGTAATTCTCTATACTTTATCCATATGACATGTCTTCGATTCATTTATAATAAGTTCAAAATGTCACCTATCAAGATCCATTCATTATCCATAAATCCAAGTCTTCTTCATTAAATTATTAACTGTTAATGAACAAGGATAGACTATGTTTCCACACCTCGACATAATATATTTCACATTTACTAAATGACACTCCTAATATGAAGATGACCATACACCTTTGAATACATGCATTTATATCCAATTGTGATTCATAGTCAATTAATACCATCTACGATTCTTGTTCACCTTATGGATGTAACAATATTCTTGAAGTCTAATACATTAAAAAACATTAAGACTTAAAATTCCTTGTTTTAAGCTAGAACATTAAATATTATGATTTAAGAACATACCACATCCTTACTTGCCTTGTGATGACACACCCACACTCTCTAATACCAAAATGATGACACACTAACTATTCCAAACTAATTACTCTTATAGCTCCGAACCAATACTATGGCTAGCTCCAAACCAAATGTATGGGAAGCTCCGAACCATTCATAAGTCTAGATTTAGACTAAATATACTATTATCTCCAGACCAAATATACTACTAGATCTGTACCAAATATACAACCAACTTCAGATGAAATACACTACTATTGTCTTAACTCCTCATTTGTTCCCTTTTCCTAGAAAATACCTTCTCAAATAATGGCAAACAAGTAAGGAATCAATTATTATTGTAACTTCACCTTTAGGATGTTTGTCATACCTTTCTTGTGGTTTTGGACTGTTGTTTTATCTCCATCCTTATTCTTCACATCACCATTCACTCTTATCTTTAAACTTCAGTACACCTTCTCCATATTCTCTGACCTACAAAATTCTTATTGAAATGGTGAGAACTCTAATATGAGTTATGACCTTGCATTTGTTGTCATTAATTCATTCATGAGAGATTAGAAATAAGTGTAAACTATAATTTTTCATTTTGTATCATGAATTACTTATCCCATGAAAATAACTATCTTGGTTTTTATAAGATTCTCCATTAACTTTACACTATCTCTTAATTCAATATACATCCTAGTCTCTATCCTTTTATCAACAAAATATGATTGTCATAACATTATGTAACTTCAAATATTTAAGATATGATGTCCAAATATCATTCTATTCTCATTATTATTTATTTATGATGCTTTTAAACAAGATAGATACATGTAACATTTTGAATTACCTCATTGCGATCATATCATCATGCATCTTCAAATATATAAAAATTGAAATCATTTAGCCAAGATATCTCTCTCTTGGAAAGAATTTAATTAAGATCTCTCTTCTTAGTATACTGATGACACGTGAACTATACCAACATACTACACCTTCAAACCTGACATCATATTTATTCACTATTAAGGTGTATGAGGATCCCTATAACAAGAAGTTTTAAATTGATTTGGGAAATTCATTCAAGTGAATTTATTCTTAAAGACCTTTGGTTGATATTTCCAAACAATAGTATGGATTATTATCTCCTTCACGCTTGATTTCCCTTTCTACAAGATGGAAAGAATATCAAATTAGTAAGAGAATCAATATTTCTTAGCACCTATTTACCAAAACTATTTTATAATGTTGGATAGCCTTTCCTTTATTCTTGATTGTTGTTTTCGGTTCTTTGACTATTATAATTTTCTTTTTGAATCAAATGGAAAGTCTAAAATAAAGGTAAGAATTCAACCTATTTACACTTCTTTAGGTGTCTAGATATTCTTCTTCTATCATTCATTCTCGAGAGATATTTTAAGTTTGAGTTACACCTACAAATGTCCTATTTGATCATGTCTTAGCTCATGCTTATAATGTATTACAAACATCATCTCGTGTTTCATACGTCCTTTTATGTTTCTAATCTCTCTATGGGATGGTTTTGGTGGTTTATTTTCCCATTGTTTTTCATAATCTTGTTGGTTATTGAAGTTTTGTGGTGGTTTGGTTTCCCTTTGTTTTTGTACTCTGTTTAAATTTATTACACATTTAAATAATGACCTGATATATATGCAATTGTTAACGTGTTTTTTAGGATCCGTTGCTTGTGCAAAAATTTATAGATATAAAATGGTATCTATGTTTCACAAAGTTTAGTCATTAAATACAACATTAAGGAAAGGAATTGATTTGATGTCCTTTCAATGCAATATCAACACCATGTTTGTAAATAAACTCTTTAGTTTCTTGTCTCATTCTATCAACACCATGTTTCGGTAGTGGGCTATATAACTATTGTACCAAAGTGGGTGCTAAGTTTCACTCGTATCAAAATTTTACAAATCATCAAGATTAGTAAAATTAATAAAAGATAAATGAACTTTACTCTGGATTTTAAGTATCATTTATTTTTATATACTTACATCAAAGCTACTATTCAATATTTAAAATAATATTGTAATTTTATTATATGATATAATAATTTAACTAAGGCTTCCAAAAAAATCTTATCTATTTTATTATAATGTGTATACCCAGTAAATTACAAAATGTTTTCCTTCAGCGTCAAATTAGTAGTAAAAATGACTTCTACAATTGTTTCCTTTGGCATCAAATACTACTATGTTTTCCTTACATGCTAGGTCTATATTTATCTAAATTTGACCCGTTTCAAATATGATAATTTTTCTAAGTACTCATTATAGTGTTTGAGAGAACTATAAAGTTTCAGATCCTAGCTCCATGCAGATTTTACCCAGTTCATATTTTACCAGTCCCAATTAAGCTTTGGGCGGATTTGACCTACTCCTTAAAAAACTGTCACAAATATATCTCTATTATCTATAGCCATGAAACACTTGGAATATTTTTACATCTTCATGAGGACTTCCCCTAGATGGTTTCTTCCCATTTTCATCTTTAGACTTGTTGTGATACAAAAGATATCATTTATTTTCTTCTTTTCTCGATTAAATGGGTAGAGAATTTTTAGAATACACATTTACCATCTAAGTTTCAATTAAAAATATTAATTGACTTTAGCTTATCATCATACCTATATGCTCGAGTTCACACACATATTTATGACTCTATAGTAACATTCCATTGACACTACCTTACATGAAATATACCAATTATATGTAGTGACTTAAATATTAAAATTATGTGAGTCTAAACTAACATGGAACTAACACTACATTTAAACATGACCTCAATTACATATTAAAATCAATGACTTATATGAATTTATAAAATATTTTTCATGTCATATAGACTTTAGAGCCTTCTTGGTTATTTCCCTTGATTGCATATTTCTATCCACCACATCTTCATATACCATTTAGAGGCATTGAACCACTTTGATTGGCTAGTAAGACTCAATTTATTAGTCCATTAAGAGGCCCACAACATTCTCACTTCCGATATTCTTGATCAACATCTGGTTAGGATTGGTTTGAGGAACTCGAGACCTAAAAATTACATAGTTTCTAAATTTGCATTTTCATAACTATTTTCCTCATTTGGTTTTCAATTTTATTTGTTAGTAAACTTAAGATGTAATGTTTCTTATATTTGATATTGTTTTTAATTCCAATACTTTTCCATTGGGGTTCAAGTACAACCGATGTTTGATGATATAGTTGTTAGGAGAGGATTTGGTTGTAACTTTGGCCCTCTTGTGATTTGTCATGGCATGCGACTCCCCTCGTAGACCTGTCCAGGTCGTGTGTTCATGAGGCCATTGTTCCCACTACTCCAATGCCCTACCCTACCACATTTTTAGAAATTTATGTAGAGTGCATCAAAGGGTTTCGATATGGGATGTTTCAGAGATGAAACATGTCACTCCTCCACTAGAGGCAAGTAAATGTATTGGATTATTTATTTATGTGTTTAATGATTGATTATTGTACGTTGACTTAATTACTATATGGTTGTCTTTCAGTATGATACAATGTAGGTTATAGCTACACTACAACCTAATGAGAGAGTGTTTCATCCTCAAACATGGTAATCATGTGCCCCCCCACCCATAGGATCACCCCTCCTCCCATTCACAAAAATGCAAAGCGGTGTGATATATTTTATGGGTCTTTGAATTCTCTTTCCTCCAATATAAAATGTAGGAGATGATGATATTTTTATATAACATTTTTTCATTGTACATTTTGAATATGTAACTATAAACTATAACCTAATGGGATGCTTATTATGAGGACACTGATTACTTGAGATGTATATATGATGATTTCATTACTATTTAATGGGTTTATGGTTTAGTATTTGATGTTTATGGTTTAATTTGATGTGCTTGATATATTGATTATGGTTTATGGTTTATATTACACAACAAGATATTTTGATTTTAATGGTTGATATAGCTTCATCCATTTATGTTTTGTTTATAATGCATAAAATAATTTTTATGTTTGTTATGTGATTGTAATAGTTGTATGCTTCTTCCATGTACGCTTATTTTGGTCATAATTGTATGTTAAAATTTCATACATATTCCATCTATGATTCAGTTTTGTTTTTATTATTGGAAAATAGTTTTGAAGGGACTATACCCTATTACAAAAAAGGCTCAAAATCCAGATATCACAATAATTACATATCAAAGTTTGATCAAAATCAATATATTACATGATAGTCCAATTGTAGTTTAAAAACTACACAAAAAGAGCCAAAATAGGATCAAAACATCAAAATCACAACAAACAATCAACAACTGAGTAATAATTGATCCACCAAACTTCTACAATATAATATTTTCACTTGGATGCTCTATCTATTTTTGTCCTCAATGTCTACAGGGTACTGAAGAGTGCAATAGTTGTAACTTGAGAGGGGTCATTTTTGTCCACCTGGGTGAAGACTTTATCTCATGTTAGTCCCTCCTCCCATATAGTTGCATAGGAATGTCACTTAACATGAAAACACTCTTAACATGTTGTTCTAGAAAATTATAAACAACTTTGAGAGATGATATGGTGAAATCTTGTCTGCTTCTAAAATTCACCATCCTATTGTCAAGGGAGTTGATTTTTTTGTATATTTCTTGAATCTGGCCTTCACCAAGTCCATATTCTTCCTCCATTTTCCTTTTTCCTTATTTTTGACAACTTCTTCACTTCTCTTTTTAAAACTTCCAAATCCTTTTCCATCTTATCAATCCTTTGTATTAAATCCCCCTCCTTCTCCGCAGAAGAGCCACTTTGCCTAGGGTTACCAATATGTAGAAGGTTATGAGTTGATTCAACGTCATTTTATTTCTTCTATGCATAACTCTTTTTGAGGGAAAAGGATGATTGAGGGGATACAAGGGGTTTTTAGACCTGATTCTTCTCTAACCCATAGGATTAGTGAGAATAGGCATGGTGGGATTTTGACAGGGGTCAAGTTCGGGATAGGAAGGGGTTGAGGGGATAGCCGGGTGTTGAGAGAGGTAGTGTTGGTGAAGTAGAAAGATAATTCCTTGATGGAGGGGAGTGGCATGGGTGTGATTCTATGAACTTCTAAAATTGAACGTTATAGAGAGTTTAGAATGAAATGAGGGAAAAAAAATTTCAGATTTCTCTAAAAATGATTCAAAAAGACAAGGTGTTTGAGAGGAACTATAATGTACCTTCCTTCCAGTGTAACATATATGACTATCATCTTGGCTATCTCATCAAATGACGATGGAATGGAGGCTACCTTGATGTCCATTGTGACAAACTCCAGTGCTTCACCCTCATCTAGAAACTTGTTGTACTTCGTGTTCTTGTCAATCCTTTTACTGAAGAATCTATTTCCTTCCATGTTCAGGCCAGTGAATTCAATAATAAGTTCTTCTGTGACCTTAATGGTCTTTTCTCCATATTCCACCATCCTATTTTTCCACCCTGCAGAAAAATAAAAGGGAAATATGTTGATCATGCCCTTGAATCCTTTCCATGAGGTTAGAAACCCCTCCCATCTACAAAAAATTCCATAGCAACATGTTTTCCTTCCAAACTGGTCGCAGTAGGCTCAACTCGACGACATGGTTCTCCTCCCATGATATCTCTTCCACTGCTAGATTTCTTGTGTTGGTTCCAAATGACAATATTTCCGTCCTAGTACCACTTCTTAACAATGTCTTTACTCACCCAAAAAGCATGCGAAGGCATATGATATTTGATGTTGGGGTTAATCTGCATGGGAGAGTTATCCCTTATCCCCACATATGGGAGGACATCTCATTGATTGTTTTGGATATCAAGTATATTTTCATACTTGTCATTAATTATGGCATTTTGTACCTTACTAGGTAGGTTCTCATTATTAAACCAAATGTGCATATTGTTGCTAACCCCATGATTTGCAAGTGTGTCTACAACTTTATTGCCTTCTCTATAGGAATGAATGATTTTACAATTTGTGAAGGACTTACATATATTTATGGATTCATGAATGAAATACTTAATTTTCTAGCTAGGAGGATGATCCTAATTTAGATGACTTACAATATTCATGGAATCTCCTTCTATGATTATATTAGAAATATTGCAATCTCTGACCAGTCGATGCCCCATAATGCTGATAGAGCTTTAGCATAATGATTTGTTTGATGTCCCATGCTACCTACATAAGAAGCAACTACATAACCTCTATGATCTATGATTATACCTCCTCCTCCAGTAGCTCCTAGATTTCCCTTAGAAGCTCCATCAAAATTGAGCTTGTACCAAAGATTAGGTGGTGGAATCCAATGTATTAAGGATCTGTCTATACTATTATGGTCCTTTCTCTATAAATTTCCAATATCAATGTTCCATGTGCCAAGAATAGCTTCTTCACATTTAGGGTATTTCTTATTCTTTGGGGTTTGAATATTTATAAATTATCTTTGACAAAAACGACAACATCCTTTAGAATTTTTTGGCATTGTTGTCTGCTATCCCTGAAGATGATATAGTTTTGTTGATTATGCATAATTTCATGGTTTTGTTTGTAATTATGTACAAATGCTAATGTATTTAAATTGGGTGCATACTTATAGCTTTCATTATATTGCGAGAGAAAAAATAGAGGAAAATGCAATGATGCAACTATGGAGGATCCTAAGCACTACGAAAAATTTGATACTTAAACATTTCGGTCCGAAAAAGTATGTAAGGAGGCCTACACGTGAAGATGTGGGCGTTGAAAAATAATATGTGTCTTCCCTTCCCTTGGGCATGAAATTACACATACAACTTCTAAAATTAAGGTAGAATTCTAGAAAAGTGAGTGTGATAGAATTACAATGGACAAGTTACTCTTGGAGAAAAAGGTTAAGGAATTGTTGGACAGGGTTGCAAAGATTTCCTTGAGTAAGATGGAGTTGGAGGTTGATGTCCAATGGTTGGAACTGCTCAATAAGAATTGGGAGACCATGCATGACTCAAATAAGAGAATGGATGAAAATCAACTAAACAACTTTACTTATGTTCTTGACATTCATGAAGATCACAACAAAGAGTGGGAGAAGTTGTATATGGATACTATGGGGTTCCCTGTATAAAATGTACTAGTTACTCCTCCTAAAGAAAATTTGGATAATTGAATAGAAATACTTATAATAATATGTCTATGTAATAATTCTATTGATTAAATAAACCTTCTTTATGAGTCATATTGCAATCAATAAAGAAATCCTTATTATGTACCCAATGTTAATTTATTTTTGTTTTAGTGTATGGATGTTGTTTATTGTACAATTTGTTTTTTTACTATACTGATTCATAGTTTATTTCAAGTTTATGAATCATTTCATTGTAGTTCATATTTATTTAATAATATGAAGTAGAATGTTTTTATTTTTAGATGTTGAAAAACACAATGTGTTTTTCAACATTTTAAAATACATAGATTTTACTTTACATTCTGAAATTCATTTGTTAAATTATGAATACCATTATGAACTAACTATATGGATTGAGAAACTATTTTATCAAATATGATATCTCAAGTATATAAATCACATTTTTAACCAATATGTTCTAGGTGGAAAACAATAGAAAATTGTTTTGACACCTTGTTTGTCAAACATTCATTACTAAATGTTTGTACCTTTAGGGACAATTTTTGCATGATTTTAGAAATAGAAGGAGATCAGCCTATCTCAATATTTTAGGCAATATTATTTATATTTTACAAGATAATTTTGTTACATGATTTGAGGAAAGATTTTATGGAGCTAAATAAAGGAACTTGATTTAATTTTTTTGGGTTTGAGATAACAAAGTAGTAATTCTTATGATCAATTACACACCTCATTGAAGCTTCATATTTTCATCAAGAAGGAAAGGAATATGGGTATATTATGATAGTATTATTATATTGATAAAGGGAATAATTTAATTCCATGTTTATGTATTGGTTTACTTATAATTTCCATTAGAATTATGCAAGTCTCAAGATGTGAAAATTTGTATTCAAGGTTAGAGAAAATATTGAGTATGGATTGGTGTAAGGACCTAACAAAGTAATCTATGACCATTAAGAATGGTATGATAAACATCCTAAAGGTGAAAGTTGCAATAATTGATTCCTTACTTATATTTTATAGTTTTCCATTGTTCTATAAGGTGTTTTGTAGAAACAGTTGAATGAAGAAGGATTAAGACAATAGGAGTATATTTGGTCTAGAGCTAGAAGTATGTTTGGTCCAGAGCTAGAAGTGAGTTTGGTTTGGAGATAGAAGTGAGTTTGTTCTAGAGCTAGTAGTATGTTTGGTCCAGAGCTAGTAGTATAATTCTCTTGGAGCTAGTAGTATAATTGGTTTGGATTTAGAAGTATAATTGGTCTGAAGATGCTAGTTATTTAGTCCATAGCTAGAGTTCAAGAATGTTCAAGATATATGAAGAATTTTTGATTCTGGAAAGTGAAATAGTCAACAAGTGATATTTGCATGGGGGTATTGTCATAATTTTGGTATCAGAACCTCTAGGTGTGCTATCATTGTTTTAGTATTGAAATGGTAAATATAAACTTCATTAGTATTGTATATGCCATTATTGTGTAAATATTTTCATAATTTAGTGCATCTCACTCAAGAAACCCACAAAATGATATGACATTCTATGATATCACATTAAATCACTTGCCAAATGAACAATTCATACAACTATGAATATTTGAAAGTGCAATATTTCTTGGAAGTTTTTATTGGTGATGGTTGTACCCAAAATGGAGGAGTTCTTAGTATGCAAGGATAACACGGTGGGTGTAAAACAAAATCTCTTTTATATTTACATATTCACGTTGATTACATTTTTATATTAAATCTTGTACATATTTACATATTAACCGTTGTAGATGGTTGGATACATAAGAAACCATCTTCTTCATGACATATCCTCTACATCTACAACACATGGCATTACAAATTAGAAAAAATCTTTAAGAATTTGTACTCTACTTATAATAAAAAAATTACTTTAATTAAGGACAAGCAATACTCACTACACATGTACATTATGTTTCTAAAATACACATGACAATGAGGATTTGGGTCATTCATATTTGATCCACCCACCATAACAAGAAAAAAATTTGATAATTATGTCATTTTGTGCCTCACAAATTGAAGTTTCTTGTGAAGTCACATTCATGCGAATAAATTAGTGTTTTACAGAAGGTTCCCCTTGTTGCATTTCTATTCTCTTTACACAATTGATGTAGTAAATTTGAAGCACTCATAGTCTTCAATGTGGTTGTTCAAATCCTCTTCAATGGCTGGCCCACGAGTCACACCATGGTGTCATATTTTACTAGAACTAAACCATGGATGCGTGCGTACAGATGGTTGTCTCATTGACATCATCAATGAAAGTAAATTATAGTGCAATATATTCTTGTAGGTTTATCATAAACCTCTCAACACATGTAATGTATATCTCACTTTGTCCCTTTGTGTGGGTAGTATATACCACAATGACTTCAAGAAGTCTTTGCACTTGTTTATCCTAACTCAATCTAGTTTTAAGTGTCACCCATCACTTATTTGGGAGTAAGTATGACATATAACACACAATGGAGAGTTATTTAGTGTACCACATATAAAAAAATAAAAATAAAAAGATGGGTTAAAAACACACTTGTTTTTCAACCTCCTTGTATGATTAAAAATCAACCTCATACCATCCAAGCATGTTGAATGATGTTATGTATACTGTAGAAAATCTTGGCTACTTTCCTCATTCGCAAAATTTGACCGTGAATACACATTTTTACCTACACATGAATGAAACATAAAATCAATATTCTATCTCCACTACACAACACTGAAAATTCAAACACCATTAACAATACAGGTTGAAAAACACATTGTGTTTTTCAACCTTCTCATATGACTAAAAATAAGCCTCATATCATCTAAGCATGTTGTTTGTAGTTGTGTAGACATTGGAAAACAGTGGCTACTACCCTCATTCATATCATTTGACCATGAATATGTATTTACACCTTCACATAACTGAAACCTAAATCAAATATTCTTTCTCCACAACACAACACTAAAAATCAAAACACTATTAATAATACAGGTTGAAAAACACATTATGTTTTAAAACCTCCTTGTATGACTAAAAATCAGCCTTATTCCATCTAATCATGTTTGTTGTTTTTGCGTAGACATTGAAAAATATTATTTATTTCCCTCATTCACATCATTTTCCCATGAATACACATTTCCTCCTACACATGAATGAAACATAAAGTCAATATTCTTTTTCCACTACTCAACAAAAAAATTCAATCACCATTAAAAGTTTCAAAAACACATTGTTGAAAAACCATTAACACAATACAAGTTAAAAACCAAACTGGGTATTTCAACCTTCCTTTAGGACATAATTTTTTTATCTTACCATCTAATGCCAATGGTTATTGATGCAGTGAGGTGGGGCCATCCTATAATGTGTCCTCATTTTGATTGTTTGTATCCACATATGTATTGGCACTTGTAGGCTGCACATGAATGGAACACAATTATAAATTTATGGTGATGCAAGTGCATCATAACTACATTGTTAGAAAATTGATTAATAATAATGAGAGGTTAGTTAGAAAAGTGCTTAATAATGTTAAGTTAAGAGGTTGAGAGAAAATCTATAGCACATTTCCACGCATGTGATATATTTCAATGTGTAAGAATATGATTTATTTGAATCTATGAGGTGATCTTGCAAGTTTGGAGGTAAATTAGTGTGAAGTGAAAACTATGTATTGTATTATAGAAAGCTTATAGGATAAGATGTTCCAGGTATTTTGGTGAATAAGTGATGACACCTTGCTCATTTATACCTATATAAAATACCTTCAAACTTGTTATTCCATGATATTTTTATAATATCTTTTACGAGACATCAAGAGATAATCTTTTCCAAGGTGTCTTAAGGATCTTCATACAAAATTTGCAAATAAATCAATTGTCTCATCATCCATCACAAAACTGAAAATTTTAATTCAATCAATGAATTTTGGTCATTAATACCTTTAGTTGATGTTTCCAACCAATGGAAACCTATAACACCTCATTAACTTCACTTTCCACTCATCAATTGGAAAAAACAACAAATTAGAAGGGAATCCAAAATTTATCCCTCTTTATGGGTTTGGACTACTTGTTTAACTCCTCCTTGAGTTGACTAAAAAATTGCATCTTTAGGCTTGACATCATCACTCAATATTTTCTAAATTCTTGAATACACATCCTTCTTGTCCTTAAACCTACACAATTCTCATTACAAAATCTTAATAACTCTAATGTGAGTTATAAACCTGCAACAATAGGTCATTCATACATGCATACTTGTCTATTTTGGTCATATGAAACTTTCTTTGATTATCCTACATTTTCATCTCTCCAAGGCTGAATAATTTACACAACATTTCAATATCTAGGTTTTAAACCTCATACTATTATACAATTTCCATCACTCTTTACAAACCCCAATTTCACTCAAAAACAATGAGGCATCATTATTAAGGCATTGTAATAGGGACCAAGCTATCACTTTTCTTAGGATAGAAACATCAAACAATTTTATTATAGAAATATACCACAGCCTTGTTTAACTTTTTATATTCATATTATCATGATCCTTCTAGTGGAAATCCAATTAAAAACTGTTTAATTAAGATATGTTTGTCTCTATCTAGTACCATGTTATAACTCGTCTATTATGCCTAGTTTTATGTAAAGTCATGATAAGTTTTCTTACAACTTAGTTACATTATTCAATACTAAAAATTTCTAGTACCCTTTATTGAGATTAAGGATTTCACAAAGTTTCAACGATCAACTCTTTATGGTTTTTACGTAGTTCACTTTTCTAGTTTGACCAATAAGGCTTTGTTGGATTTTCACCGCTCCTCTTAAAACTGTTAAAGAAATATCTCTCCTGTAAACGTGGAACATTATGAAACCTTTTCAATATTAATTTTGACCTTCTAAAATAAAATTCTACTAATTTTTAATCTTCTAATTCTCTTCAAGGGAAAACATATAATGATTTTGATAAAAAATACAAGTTAGGTTTCCTAAGGACCTGATATGAGGTATTTTTCTTTTTCTTTCACTTATAAACTTTTAAGGTCTAAAATAAATTGAGTAATATTTGATGAAACATTATACAACTTTTTCATTCAATAATTTAAGCCTACAAATATTGTTCTAGGTCTATGTAATAGGATTTATCTAAGAATACATGGAAATTGACAGAAACGAGGCAAATTTTAACTCAATTGCATAAGAAATTTGAATTGTCATCATTTATTCTATCTTTTATCCTTTTGGAATTAATTAACCACATTAAGGATTTACTTAAAAGTGGATTATAGTTAACCCTCAATAATTTAATTTTTACCATCTCGAATGAGTGAAGTTTCTTAAGGATACACACATACTAGCGAAATTTGTCTTGATGATTTTCATACCTAGATCTATCAACAAGAAGAAACAAATATATTTAAAATCAAACTTAATACTATCACTTATCAATTTATTAATTCATGATGACAAAAACATATATAAAATAACCAAAACTGATCATCATTTAGAAGATCCTCTTGATTTCATATAAACTTTAGAGCCTTATTGGCTCTTTTATCCTGATTACATGCCTCTCTCATGTTCTCTCTACTTAATTTTATCATTCTTATATATTTTATAACTTATTATATAATTCTCTCAAATATGATTCACTCCCAAACTTATTCCACTACCTCCCTTATTTTTCTCTCAAATCTTACCTTAAATATTGGTTTTGTTAAGAAGATAAAATTATCTCCTTCTCATTTTATGTTGGATTGATAACAAATCACGTTCTATGAGGTGACTCATAGCTACATGGAGTTGAAATTACAATTACAAAACAATAATACCTTATGACCATTTCAACATATTTATACTCCTTTCCAAATGCTTATTTCTTTATGCCTTATGCTTATAAATTCAAGGTGATACTTAGTAAAGATGATATATAAAGAGGCACAAGAAACTAACCATAAATAGGATATGTTTGAATTACCTTCCACCTTTGGTGCCTGAAAAGATGACCCCAACCAATATCACTTACAAACCTCTAATGCCTTCAACACATGCTTGCATGTGTTTCCTCTCGTATCCCAAGAACATTCACATACATGGAAGGCACCACATTACCTTACCAAATACCAAGTGTTGTTGGTTTTTGACTACTTACACTCAATACATATCCATTAAGATGAAACATAATGAAAGTTGTATCCAATATACTTTTTCCCTATAAACTATTATCAATAGTTATCTTTCTTTCATTTAATTGGTCGGAAATTGGATTTTTACAACTTACTCTTGTGTCAATAATACAAATCCACTCTATACACAAGTGTCTAAAATAAATGTTCCATCTGGAGAGTACATCAATCACACAAGTATCTAGTCTTCAGATAATAATGGTAAGCCTTGATAGATGCACTTGTTTTATGATTTACGTGATTAACATTTCTAAAATTATTTTCCCACATGGATATCAAGTCAAACAAATTAAAAATCATTGATAATAAAAATCCTATGTAATCCATTATGTGGAAAATTAAAAAAACCTGAATGCTCTTAATCAATCGACACACCCATTCTATCGCACTAAGTCTTCTAGAAGTACTTGATGAACTTGGGTTTTCTATTTGAATTATAATATGAAGTAATCCATGATGGTACCCAATATTTCAAAAATATTCTACCTATTCTCCTTGTTTGTATACTTGTATACATTTTTCAACCATGCCTTGCACACATACCATATACATAGAAGAACACAACATCAAAAACACTCCTATAAAAAGAAGAAACAGAATTAGAAATTCAATTTGGAATGTTATGAATTTTACATGATTGAAATATGTTATAGAAAACTAAATTTCATAATCACTTAGATTTTAGTTTTTGCATCATCTATAATGAAAGCATTGATCTTATAATTAGCTCAAGTTATTTTTCTCATTTATGGACCTCTACTAACCACCCGTATATATATAGACACTAGGTTTTCATCAACCCACCTACTTCATATTATTCACTCATTATTTAATCCAAAACATATCTAAAAATCATTATCCTAAGTCATTTCATCCCCATCTATGTTAAAATAATTTTACACTCCCATAAAATTACTATTTACTCATCCTAAACCACTTAACCACTTTAAATCTACCTTAACCATTTTAAAACAACTTAAATCTATTTTACCACATCTCAACTATCACAACTCATTCATAACCTCCCATAACCATATCCCCTCATCAAAACCCAAAACCGTGTTTAGAAGTTATTTTAACCATTTTCTAAATGCTTTTCCCCAAAAAACCTGAATCATCGAAATCCTAACTAATCACTAGTGATTATAAATAGGAGTTTTCCTCCTCTCCCAGGGATCTTCAAAAACTTTTGCTCATGTTTATATTTCATTTTTAACTCCATAGTGAATCTAATCCATTTCATAGATCATCAAGATCTTGTATCAACCTCCACCTATTATCTACACATCATTTTGATAGTTTTTCTCATCAGTCAATCACCAAGAAAGCTCACAGGAGGACATTCATCTCAATTAGATCCATTTGATGATTTGAGGAATTTTTAATCTCCTTCTCACATCTAAATTTATTTCTCTATTCTATCTTATTATTTGTATTTCGATCAAATATAAAAAAACAATCAAAAATATCAATTTTGAATTTTTTTTTATCATTTTTAGAAAAATGGAACATTTGAATTGTAATCACTAGCTATTACTTGAATGACTAAAGTGATCTTCCTAAATTGCCAATGAAACGATCAATTGAATCAGTGGGTGATCCCTATCAAAACACATCTTTTATCAATTTTTCATTTTATTATCATTTTTATCAACATATTTGCATTTAACTTGTTCTTTCTAAGCATGGATTTCTCTTAGATGGAAGTTCCTGGCCATTCTCATCCAATTACAAGCATTTACGACCTTCCTATAGTCTAACACCCCTTCTTTTAGGAACAATACAACATCCTTCATAATTTGACATTATGCGCAATATAATTTTCCACCGACATCAAAGACATTGAAGAACATATCAAGTTCCTCACTACATTCAACAAGAGATTGAGGATTTTTGGTATGAATACTTTGAGTTCATTCAAAATCACATCCACCCTCTCTGGGCCACCTTCAAAGCCACACAAGACTTACCTTTCAACCTTGAGTTCTAGAGCTTCTTATCTATTATCTATCTATTATTTTCTATTGCATATCTTTATCATTATCTTTATCAATCTACTTAATTGTCTAAAAGTGAGCTGACATCCTCCAAGGAAGTCCTTTGGATTCCTAGAATTGGCCTTTTCCAAGAAACTCATTTATCCATTTATCTAATATTTTTGTTTAGTGTCTTTGATTGTAGAGTGATTTTAAGAAAGAGGACTTTCACATTCATTTGGACTTGGTAGCTTCAATCATCCATCAAGATCAACATCAACCATCTTCATGGGTATCGGTAAACCCCGCCATCTTCTAAGGTTAGTTTATTTTTTTATTATTTCATTTCATTAAGTTAAAGTTGGAAAGAAAAAAATATCTCTTGTACATTCTAACACCTCGTGGGACCTTATCCCATTTTTTATTTCATTTAATTTAATTTTTCATTCATTTTAGGTTCTGTTCTCTATAATCACTAATGATCCAGTTAAATCACCAACTGATCAGTGTGAATCTCTAGTGATTCTTATCAATCATCGAAAATCTCTATGATTCTTTGTAGATTACTTTATTACGATCTAGTTAAGTTAACCTCTAACATCCATTTTTATTTTTTATCTTTTATTTTCATCTAACCCTTTATAGTTGTTTTGATTTAGGAGATTTTTTTTGCACTTTTTAGCTATGCTAAAAAAATCAAAAAAAAATTTAAAATTAAAAAGGAAGGATTTTACAGGTGTGTTTTTTTCCCTTCTTTTTATTTCAAAGTGTTGCATTTTTTTTTTCTCTCATCAAAATCAATATTTCTTTTGGGCTTAAAAAGAACCTTTCATCTTCTTGATCACATAGTTTAATTAAGAGGTTAATAGATTACATTCACTTAATCTCCCCCACACACAACCAAATCACATCAAACATAAACTACATTGAAACATTCCTACCCAGTGGACCTACTTGGATTTCATCACCAAGAGGAGAAGTCCAACTCGATGTTCTAGAAAAGTATAAATAATTGGTTGTCGGTATATTGGCTAAGAACCCAACTCCCTTATCATTGTGGGACCATGAAGTGAGGGGGTAGGCCCAATACCATGCCATGTATCAACACCACAACACATATTTGGCCTCATGTACCTTTAGGTATATCGAGGAATCCAACCTTAAACATCACCTAAACCATCCTTAGATGGCCATTTCCTAGGACCTATCAACCATTTTACACATTTCACTTTTCTTCTAAATTAATCAAGATAATAAAAATTATTTTGTGTGATTTTTTTTTTTGTAATCAATATCTAGTTTTATTTTTTCATTATTAGGTGATTTTTTTTCCATGGTTCTTACAAGACAACAATCTCGTATCCAAACCTCTAAAAATATGATAGAAAATTCCAACGATCTATTGAAAATATTCAAACCCACCTCATGAGGATGCCTCACATCTACTTGAGAAACATATGGACTACTCTATCACCTCGACTAGAAGATCAAGAACAACCTCATTCTCCTAGTAGTCCATCTACTTCATTTAAAATACCTAATCCTTTTATTCCTTGTTTCTTTTTTTGATAGTGGGGGATCCCGTTTTTTTAAAAATCCTAGATTCAAACCCCATTTCTCTTAATGCATACCTTGTTTCTAGGGGTGTTATCTTCATCCATCCTTACTTGAACCATGACCTTATGTACTAGACCCATCATGTGCTTACTTCCATTCTTATTGATCCTAATTATGAACCAGTCATTCAACAAGTGCATCCCTATCCTACTAGCATCAATCAAAAACATCCAATGTTGTGTCTTCGGATCCTCTTATTACTTTTGACCTTAATGTAATATCTTCACAAGATACAACCAATCAACAACCAAAATCTTCACCACACCTTTCGATTGGTTCCACACCACCTCAAAATAACACAAATGCTTCTTCATCCACACAAACACCTCTAGCTTCCTCTACCATCTAGATTCCTCCCATGTAGTTCTAACTCCATTTCTACTAATGTGTGCTCAACCATTATCCTCAAAAAAATATGCCACCCATTCAAAACATTACCATGTCCATCCCTATGTATCATTCCTACTTATCAATACTAGTTTCCTATTTCTAAAACCCATCCACCTTTTCACAAATTTCTTCACAACATTTACCTCAATAATCACAACCCCTTATTCCATACCTCAATACATGATTCAACAATCACATACCCCTTTCCACACTTCTATCACCTTCAACATGTGCCTCAACCTCTCATCCCCTTATTCCTCTTCTAATCCCTTCAACACATCCACATATGTCACAACCTTTTATCCACACATCTATTCCCTTTTCAACATGTACCACAACAATCAAAACCCATCCTTAACACATCCATTCCTATCCAATATCAATATATCCAACCTTCACAATCATTAGTTTCACAACCCATTTACAATATCCCCAAACATTCCTTAAGAAGAACATCCATTTTCAACAAAACATCCCTCAACAATATCAACCATACTAACAACCTAATCAGTTTTCATATAATCATCCTAGTTCATCCTCATCCAATACAAAAAAAAAAAAAAACCTCTTTCAGGATTTAATGAACAAAATATCTAGCCTTGAAGCTTTCTTCCATGGGTCCCAAGAATACATTATCATATGAACAAATATGCAATGAGCCTATTCATCCATTCATGTCATATAAAGCTTATCCTCCTCACTAGGAACTTCCTAAGTTCCTCAAATTCTATAGTAAAGGAAGATCCTCAACAACATATATGGGCCTTCCATCATGCATGTTACCTTATAGCTCATGATCAAGACTTGATGCTTAGAAATTCCCCATGTCTCTAGTAGGCCCTGCTTTAGATTGGTATAACAATATTCCACAATATTCACTCTTTTCATTTACACAACTTGCTCAACTATTCCTCAAACACTTTTCAATCAATATCACTTGTAAAATCACCATTACCAACTTATATGCAATCAAACAATTTGAAGATGAGTCCATTACATACTTTGTTTCCTATTGAGGGGTATTATCAATCAACTATCATTTTCCCTCCCACAAATGGAGTTGATAGAATTATTTTCCCATTCTTACACAAACATATCTCATCTACACTTCAAATCCAATCCTTTCAAATGTTTGATGAAGCCTTTACAATGGCCTGCAAACTTGAGCTCCAGCCCTTGAGAAGGTAGAGTCAAACTTAGACCAAAGAAACCAAAATCTGAATTTTCATCCAAACCATCCTCTAGCCAAGATAAAATCCAAATCATCATCCAATGCAGTAGTTGTCAAATCTACCTCCAAAAATGTTTGACCACCAAATCTCTCATCCTCAACGAAACTATACTCCTATCGGTGAATCATATAGTGTGGTTTTGATAAAATCCTCACTGCTAACATGATCACTCTTCCACCCATCCATCCTATCGATACTTCTCCATTTCAAAACCCTCTTGGTACCAAGATAATGATTATTGCAAATACCATAGGGTCAAAGGACATGACATCAAAGGTGTCATTCATTCCATAATGTCCTTTAGGATCTGATTGATAAAGGTGACTTACATTTAGATAATCCTAATGCACCTCAAAATCAAAACCTCGATGTCTTTAAACAACCATTTTCTAAACCATTCTCCATCGACTAGTCAACCAAAACTAATAATATTCAAGCCCATCATACCATCAACACAATTAATGAGACACTACCTACCACTAAATCTACACCCATACCTTCTTCTAGTAGCTCCACTATAGAACCATCAATAATAAATCCATAAAACCCATAGAATCTATCATCATAAATGAACCTTCTTCATCTGCACCATCCCATCTTCATCCAACCTATCTTACATATGAGATCTTCAAACCTCTTGATAAAAAACAACTTATCCTCCAAATCATGAAAATATCATATGATGAATTTTTATCTTGATATCATACGTAACCTTCAAAATTCTATCCACCTCCATCTAAAAAGGTTACAATCATATATCCCAAACCATCCTACTTCTTCAACAAAAAAACTAAAATCTCATCCCTCCATCTTAGGGCCACATCCTTCATCTAAATTACCTATCACCATCAAACAATCAAAACCATTCATTAATGAACATAAACAAAGAAACTACATCAAAAATAGTGTCCCCACACCCATCAAATCAAACAAAACATTACTTCCTTCAACATCCACTTCAAAAGGATACTACGCATCAACCCTTGAACAACTTCTTCAATAGTCACTCATAACACTTCCTCCACTTAAGCCTTCCATCTCTCAAGGTTGGAAGCCCTCTAGTATAACTATGAAGCCTTTTTGTGATTATCATCAAACACGACATTTTGTAGAACATTGTAAAGCTTTTCATGCTGTCATCAAAAACCTTACAGATAAAGGGTCTCTCCTTCAAATTACAAAAATAAAAAAACCTCCCATAAAACATCTACAACAACTGTACCTACCTCATCATCAACACCTACTGAAGGGTCTTCTAGTAAAACCCCTCCTCATCAAATTGACGTAGTTTCATATTACTACTCAAGCCCATACCCATGAACCTAACCCTTCAAAACAAAACAAGTCCAAGGTTTCCATTTCCTCTCACTCCTAAATCATTTGATCAAACCACACCTTCCAAAACTAAGGTTACCATCCTTTCCACCCCTTCTACACAATCCACTACCATAGTAAAAATTTGTTATTAAAAATTACACCAAGCTCCCATCAAATGTCTCTTTATGAGATGGTTCAAACCTCACCATCACACAAACAAGCCATGATTGAATCCTCCATTCCATATCAGTTCCTTTGGATGACCCACAACCCTTTACAAACCTAGTAGGAACTCTCAAAACATCCACTTCTATCTCCTTTAATACTTCAAAATACCATCACTATAGCCAAAAAGATCATGAACTTCCCCTCTTCATCACCACTCAAGTCAATGATGTCCTCATAAAAAGAGTCATGATTGATAATGGAGCTGCAATCAATATTATATCATCATACCTTTAATTAACTTTGATTACCAAATACCATTTTCACCCAAACACCAATTTACTCTGATCCTTTAATGATACAATTTCTCCCATGTTGGGTACAATCATCTTACCACTTAAATTTGGTGTCAAAAATCTTCCTGAACTCTTCTATCTTGTAGAGGGAGAGTTCCAATACAACATATTTTTAGGTCGACCTTAGATACACACTATGTGTTGTATCCCCTCAACACTATATTGATGCCCTTAAATACAAAACATGAGGGTAAAACCTTTATAGTTCCTATGGATCCTAACCCTTTTAGAGCTTGTAACATGACATATCATCCAAATGATGTACTTGTTCCAAAATCAAACTCGGATCCTCTAATGAGGCATCTACCAGCACATCCATCCCATCATCCAAACTACCAGATGAATCTTCCTTTGATAATGTTATGGATCTTTCATTGGGGGAGTATCATCTCCTTATGCTTAATTCACTTCCTACACCAATATGTATGGAAGACCAGATAAATAACCCATGTATGAGCCTAACATCAGAGATGTTTCTCTCCTATGGTCCCCCGCATCTAAAAATGAATCTCATCTATGGAGGCATCGATTACCCCTCCTCACAACCAACTCATCAATGCCATTCCATGTCATTCATATAAGACTTCAAATTCTTATATAACCAGTCTTCACACAAATGTACCTCCATCATGTGCCTAGAAAGGATTTGGATTTGGATGTTACAAACAAGGAATCCATGATTTAATCATCCAACATTCCTACAAACCACACGAGAAACATGGGTTAGGTTATGAGAAACCAACTTTTGAATCCTCCATGTTAAATACCATTACACCTATCATCGAATCTAAACCATCATCCTCACCACACATGATGATCCTATGGACACTAATGACACAATCTCCATCCCTCCTAAATTTTTTTAGTCAATATTATTACCTTAGGTCCATTGACTTATCAAACTAATCACATTACTAAAACACTTCCTCTCATCTGGCCAAAAATGATCAAGAGGACTCTCCCACCATCAATGTTCTTCAATGTCAAGATGATCAAGATATCCTCTCTCACATGGGGAAGAGGACCATTTCCTTCAAAAATCCTTACCACCTAACACATCCACACTCCTCAATGAATCTATTATCGATGTTAACATAGGAATACACAATGAACCTCATATAGTTAAAGTCATCCAATCCTTAAATCCATAAGAGTTAAATGATTTCACCACCTTCTTATCTAAGTATAATCAAGCCTTTTCCTAGTCATATAGTGATATGCCAGGTATCGACCCTAACATCATCATACATAATATCATCACCTATCCCAAATGCTAAACCAATCAAACAAAAAAAACTATGTAGGATGCACCCTCACATAGCTCTTCTCATCAAAGAAGAGTTACAATGTCTTCTATTTCCACTAATTTCATCATACCCATTGACTATCCATAATGGGTCTCTAATATCATACCTATAACCAAAGCCTAAGGAAGTTACACATCTATACTAATTTCCAGGATCTCAATCTCACTTGTCCTAAAGATGATTTCCCCCAAACATCGACCAACTCATCGATCTAACAACGATGACCACGAGATGATTTCCCTTATGGATGGTTTCTCTGGTTATAATCAAATTCTCATCGCTACCAATGATCAACACAAAACATCCTTCATTACCCTTGGGGACCTTTTATTACCACATCATGCCCTTTGGACTCAAGAATGCAGGGGCCACTTATCAACACCATGACATATATATTTCATGATCTTATCCACAAAATGTAGAATACTATGTTGATGATCTCCTAGGAAATCTAAACAATGTAGGGATCATCTCACTATTCTTGATTCAATCTTTACTTATCTTATTCAATAATTTATTCATCTTAACCTCGCTAAATGTGTTTTGTGTTCTCACCGGTAAAATTATAGGGTTCATCATATCTATCTGAGGCATTGAAGTAGACCTAGCCAAGATCAAAGCAATAATTGAAATTCCTCCTCCATTAAACCTCAAACAATTAATAGCCTTCAAGGTAAATGAATCCATTCACGCTTTATATCACAACTCTTAGACCATTGTCAACCCTTTCATCATCTTCTTCACAAAGATGTTGACTTTATATGGGATATTAATTATCAAAAATCCTTCAAAGCTCAAACAATATCTCTTATCGCCACCTATGCTCACACCTCTTCACTAGGAGGGGAGCCATTTTACCTCTACATATTTATGCTACAGATCATGCCTTGGGTGTCATGCTTTCTCATCGAGATGAGAAATTCATGAATAGGTCATTTATTACATAAGACACACTCTCCATGAATATGAAACCCGTTATACCAAATTCAAAAAAATGTGTTGTGCCTATACTTCACAACTTCCAAACTATGCCATTATCTACTCAATCAAAAAACTTATGTTGTCACCAGCTTTAACCCACTCAAAACCATGCACTCTAAACCATATCATAGTGACTGCATCACTTGGTGGCTTATGCTTATGACTAGTTTGATCTAGAATTCATACCACAAAAATATATTAAGGGTTCAAGCCATTGTTCGATCAGCTCACCAAAGCTCCTCTTCTTGACACTCAAACACCTCACAAAAATTTCTCGATGAATCTATCAACACTATCAATGATCAAGAATTCACTCCTATCAAAATGACCCTCTTCTTCGATGGATCTAAATGCCAAAAAGGGGAGGGGATGGTGTTGTTATCATACCTCCCTGGGGACTCCTATCCCTATATCATTCAAACTTAACTTCAAATGCACTAACAACATGGCCAAATATGAAGCTTTAATAATGGGTCTTCAAACTACTATCATGCTTAGGTGTCCAAATCTTAGAAATTTATGAGACTCACATTTTTCATTAATCAAAGTAAAAGGAATTTATCAATGTAAAATGAAATCCTATAGAAATATAAAGACATTGTTGAATTCCTCTCAAATATTTCACTCATTACACTATTATCCATATAATACCATGATCTTCTAATAAGTTCATGTGACACCATGGATTCTTTAAGATCCTCATTCCTTTATCAACTGAAGAATCAACTGATAACTCCAAAATTTTCATTCATCCAAATTAGATCAACCATCTCACAAAAATGAACTCCCCTCTATCAATGTCATCAAAAATAATTCAACTGATCTTTAGTACACACATATATTTGACTACCTTTTAGAATCTAAAATTCCCATCCGATTTATCCAAAATGCTAAATGATCATTTCTTCAATGTGCTACCCACTATGTCATTATAGGTGGTATCCTTTATAAACATGGTTTTGATGGCCTCTTACTAAGATGTCTTAAATCTCATGAATCCATTAAATCCATCCAAGAAGTCCATGATGGTATATGCGGTGGACATTTCAATGGTACCGTTATCGCTAAATGTGTCTTATGACTGGGCTATTATTAGCCTACCATCATTCAATATTTTTGTGTGTATGTTAAGAAATGCATCAAACGTTAACAAAATTCAAACCTCATTCATATTCCTAGTCAAGCTTTATAACCATCTCAAGACCTATGACCTTTCTCATAATGGGGGTTAGACCTCATTGATACTATCAATCCTTTCTCATCTCAACAACATCATTCTATTATCACAGCCACTAAATATTTTACAAAATGGGTTGAGTCCATTCCATTAGCTTTAACTAAAAAAACAAAATCATCGATTTCATCTATTAACACATCATAGGCCACTTTGGTATCCTCACAAACTTGTCATCGACAATAGAAAATCCTTCAATAATAAGGATGAGCTAAGAAAATCTATGACACATTCAACATAAAACTTATATTCTCATCACCATATTATCCCCAAGTGAATGGACAAACTGAAGTTTCTAATAAAACACTTAGAAAAATCCTCATGAAAAAAATTTATGAAGTAGGGAGGAATTAGCATCTCCAAATCCTATTTTCTCTCTGGGCTTATCAGACTAATATCCATACTCCTATAGGAATTACACCCTTCTAACTAGTATATGTCTACGAGGTGGTTCTACCCCTTAAAGTAAAAATCCCATCACTCCATGTATCTCTTCAATACTTTATCCCTAACAAATAATATAGGCAAGATCGACTAGCATAGTTAGAACTACTATATGGAAATTATTTAATAGATCTTGAAAACCATTATGTCTATAAATAACACATCAAACGTGCATATAAAAACATGTTAAATAACATGAATTTAATATAGGTGATCTCGTTCTCAAGGAAAATCAAAATTTATTAACATCCTTATTTTTAAAGGATTTTCCATTGTCGGTGAAAATTTTGTGAAGGATGCCAAAACAACATATGATGTGTTGATAAATGAAATCTATTATTTTTTTCTTTAGTTGAAGTTAAGGGAATGAATTCACCCATTTTATAAATTATTCAATGGCTGTGATAATAGAATGATGTTGTTGAGATGAGCGAGGATTGATAGTGTCGATGAGGTATAACCACCATTGTGAGAAGGGCCATAGGTCTTGAGATGGTTGTAAAGCTTGACTAGGAATATGAATGAGGTCCAAATGTTGTTGACATTTTATGAATTCTTAACATACATGTAAAATATTGGCTGATGGTAGGCCAATAATAGCCCAATCGTAAGACATGTTTAGTGATAGAGGTACTATTGAAATTTATACCGCATACACCATCATTGACTTCTTGGATGGATTTAATGGATTCATGATATTTAATACATCTTAGTAAGAGGCCATTAAATCCATGTTTATAAAGGATATGTCATCACCAATCCGGCACTATGATAATTCTTCACCGAACTCCTCGTGCTATGATTATTTATTAATGCACATCCTTTAGTTTGGTGGATGTAATTGGAAACAAAACAAAAACATAACACAAGAATACCATCAACTATGATAAGACGGAATGATGAAAATCTGAAATATCAAAGTAAATGATAATTAACATGAAATTGTTACAATCTCACCCATGAGGTACTTCAAGTGTTATTGACTTCACTTGCCTTACACCAAGAATATGGGAGAAACTTTACAATTACACCTCTTAATGGCTTCTTCAACACACCTTTAAACTGATGGCTTCCTTTGCACACTTCCTACAATATTTCTCACTACTTCCTTCTATGCTAAATGAGGGGGGTGGCCTCTCTATTTATAGAACTTCCAGGATTATCCATCTTATCTCTAAGATAGGATAAGAAATCCACTATGACGAATCATATTCCATACCTTAACTCTTATCTATACATGTAAGCTTATCTTTTAAGATAAGATAAACCTTATCATTTTACATGGGTTCCACATTTTTAGACTTTTTACAAATAAAATACAAAAAATATTTATGACCTCACTCCTTGTCCTTATTACCAATATAATATTTCTAATTCCTAATCACGTAGACCCTACTTCTCTAATTACCCAAACTTTGACATTTTAACATTACCGAACACTTACAAAAATATTTACTTTTACAACATTCCTATTGTACTTTGACTGCTATTACATACTCGCATTATTGGTGGCATCGTCTTGACGCGCCGTTATCTTCTATTAGATGCTATTACTAATTATACTTAACAACATCCTATTCCTAATACATACATTAATGAAATAGAAATTATGGAGGAAAATTTTAGTGTCGACATCTTCCCCTTCTAGCTTCTACTCCGTCCTCAGAGTAGACTATTCTGAGTGCTTGGAAAATCTTCAACTTGTCGTGGTTGACCCATTTCGTAATGGGAGTGCCATCCAATTCCTCCAGTCAGTACGTACCATTTTCATGCACAACTGCTATTTTGTAGGGCCCCATCCATTTTGGAAGAAATTTTCTGTCTTCTTTTTTTGTATCTGGAATCATATACTAGAACCAAGTCATTCACATGAAATGGAGACCAACGGATCTTTTGATCAAAGTATTCCTTCTGCTTCATTTTCTTCTTATGGCTTGTATCCTTTGCTATTTCCCTCATTTCCTCTAGCAAATGAAGATGTACCAACCTTTCTTTTACTGAATCACTTTCATCCATTCTTTCATTTTTCATAACTCTCACAGTGGGAATATCAAACTCAATAGGAAGAATTGGATCAATGCCATAGGCCAACTGAAATGGGGAGTATCTTGTTGCTGACTTTGATGTTGCCCTATATGCCCACAATGCTGCATGAATCCTTTTATCCCACTTATGTACCTGCAAGGATGCATCTTTTGCTAGAATTTGACACAACACAAAATTTGTTCGTTCCACTGTCCATTTGTGCTTGGCTTGTATGTTGTTGCCTTCCTGTGCTTAATAGAAAACTTATTGACTAGGGCTTCTACCACCTCATTAATGAAGTGGCTTCCTTGATCTGTTACAATTTCTAATGGACAACCAAATCTGGTGACAATGCGTTCATATATGAACCTTACCACTTCATCCATGGAAGCTATTTTCAATGGCCTAGCTTCAACCCACTTGGTTAAATAATATGTGGCAACTACAATATACTTATTTTGGCGTGAGGTAGTTGGAAGTGGACCTACAATGTCTATTCCCCACTTTTCAAAGGGACCAAGTGGAAGAATAGGGCATAATGGAGCTGATGAAGTCTTACGGTTACCATGTGTTTGAAAAATATCACATGTCTTACAATAATTATAACAATCTTTAAAAAGAGTGGGCCAGTGATAACTTGCATCCAAGATCCTTCTTCTTTGTAAGTTGTCTAGAGAAGTGCCCTCCACATCTACCATTGTGGAATTCTTCTAGAAGTTCCTTCCCTTGATCACGTCCAATTGCCCTCTTGTACTATCCATTAGGTCCTATTTGAAATAATACTCCATGCAGAATAGAATATGGACGATCGCTTGAGTAATATTTCTCTTAGTCTTTGCATTAGCACCATCGAAACTTGAATTCATTCAGATAATTCCAAATATCTATGTATTCACTAGGGATTGTGTCAAGGGATAACAATGCTGCATCGGGGAAATCATCATCATCACAAGATGATCCTAAACCATCATAGGCTCAAGAGAGTGCATCTGCATTGACATGCTTCTTTCCTGGCCTATCTATAATATCAAATTCAAATTCTTATAGCAAAATTATCCATCTTGCTATCCTCCCTGATGGGTTAGGCTTATTTACAATATATTTTAGAGCCTAATGATCTGTTACAACTAGAAATTTTTTCCCTAGCAAGTAATTTCTAAACTTCTTTACAAAAAAATGATAGCCAGAGCCTCTTTTTCGATTCATGATATAATTTACCTCAAGACTTTGCTCATTTGTCTCGCTCCCAAAGTAAATTAGATGTTCATTCCCATTTTCATCCTTTTGGCTCAAATTACTTCCTAGTGCTGCATCTAGAGGCATCAGTTGTACACAATGAATGGCTTGCTCCAATCTGGATTCTTCAAAATAGGTGAAGACACCAAGGCTTCCTTCAGTTGTCCAAAAGCTTCATGCACCTTATTTCCTGGTTCATAAGTAACATCCTTCTTCAAGAACTAGGTTAGTGGCTATGCAATCTTTGAGAAATTCTTGATGAACCTTCTATAGTAACCCACATGGCCTAAAAATGATCTCAACTTACTTCTATTCATAGGAAATGGTAAATCTTTGATTTTTGAAACTTTATCAGGATCAGTACCAATACCATCTCTGGATACAACATGCCCTAACAAAACGCCTTTAGAACATCCAAAGACACACTTTGTAGGGTTTAGTGAGGCTTGTGCTTCATCTAACCTTTGAAATTTTGTCTCCATCTGGTGCAGGTGGTCCAACTTGCTCCCATAGATGTAAAAATCATCCAGAAATACTTTGATGAAGGTCCCAATGTAGGGTTCAAACACCCTATTCATCAAACGCTGGAATGTTGTTTGGGCATTACACACCCTATTCATCTTTTAGGATTATTTCCATCTTGATTATCTTTTTCTTTCTTTCTTTTTGTGACAAACACATCTACTTCATTATTTCTCGCTCTTATCTACTACATCAAAAGAATTCACAGGTGCTTTTCCTTTATCATTATCTCCTTTACTAGATGTAGAAGATCTATCTGGACAATTATACTTATAATGACCCTTTTTATAACAACCATAACATACAACTTCAGAAATATTTCTTTTTGGACTTCTATCTCCTCCTTGAGAACTAAATTCCTTTCCTTGAAGAAGATTAATAGTTAACTGGCCCATCTTCCTAAGTAGATCTTCATACTCAGTAGATGTACTAGGAGAAATATTTGTGCTCACCGAGAGTGGTTGTGGATTCTGGACCAAAGGTGTTGATGTGGGCTCTACTTTAGCAACAATTTCTTTGGGCTCCTCTTCCATGCTTTCTTCTTGCCTTCTTGCAATCTCCTTTGCTTGTTCAATGGTAGCTAGGCGGTCATACTTCACTCGTTGTCTGATCTCTTGCTTCATCCCAAGAATGAAGTGCTTACATAGGAGATTATCCACGCCATTCATCAACCCATCCGCTAATCCTTCCTTCCGGATCTGGGCATCGAGCTTCCTCCTTAGCTCTAGAACACGAGCATGATAATCCCTTATCTTCTCCTTCTCTCCTTGGGATAGCTTTGTGATCTTGATCATGAGATCTACATATTTCTGTTGTTCACCAAATTCTTCAAGAAAACTTTCAGTTAATAAATCCCATGAATTTTTCACATTATCACCTAGTGTTTCAAACCACCTAAGTGTTGAACCATCCAAAAAGGTAGGAAAAAATTTAGTCCATTGTTCCCTTCTTATAAGGCCATTACAAATACAAGATCACTTAAACTCTTGAATGAAAGAAGAAGCATCTTCATTAGATTGAGCTGAAAAAACAGGAATCTTTCCCATTTTCAAAAGTAACCACCGTGAAATACCAACCCACAAGTACAATCAACAAGACTTATGTGCACAAATAATTGGAATCACTATACTAGAAAGTGACTTTACACCTTTCTACAGTAAAATAGAAATGACCATGGTAAACTATGGTAAAACTTGACTTACTGCGGTAAAAAATGACTTTACTATGGTAAACACTATTCACAGTAAAAAGTGAAGTTACTGCGGTAAATACTATTCACGGTAAAAAGTGACTTTACTGTGATAAATACTATTCACAACAAAAATGACTTTATCATGGTAACTACTATTCACGGTAAAAATGACTTTACCATGGTAACTACTATGCATAGTAAAAATAAGGTTACCCTTCAATTAATTTTGACTAAGTGGGAATATCTCTCCGTAAAATCCACCAACGAGGAATGGTCTCAAACGGAACCAAAATTTCATCACTAATCGGCACTAT
The DNA here is from genome assembly GCA_018340775.1 of Taxus wallichiana var. yunnanensis. Taxonomy (NCBI): domain Eukaryota; kingdom Viridiplantae; phylum Streptophyta; class Pinopsida; order Cupressales; family Taxaceae; genus Taxus; species Taxus wallichiana. The sequence continues at coordinate 476,908,660 of CM031238.1, forward strand.
GATAATTCTTCACCAGGAACTCCTCATGCTATGATTATTTACTAATGCACAGCCTTTAGTTTTGTGGATGTAATCTGGAAACAAAACAACAACATAACACAAGAATACCATCGACTATGATAAGACAGAATGATGACAAATCTGAAATATCAAAGTAAATGATAATATTAACATGAAATTGTTACAATCTCACCCATGAGGTACTTCAAGTGTTATTGACTTCACTTGCCTTACACCAAGACTATGGGAGAAACTTTACAATTACACCTCTTAATGGCTTCTTCAACACACCTTTAAACTGATGGCTTCCTTCGCACACTTCCTATAATATTTCTCACTACTTCCTTCTATGCTAAATGAGGGGGGTGGCCTCTCTATTTATAGAACTTCCAGGCTTATCCATCTTATCTCTAAGATAGGATAAGAAATCCACTCTGACGAATCATATTCCATACCTTAACTCTTATCTGTACATGTAAGCTTATCTTTTAAGATAAGATAAACCTTATCATTTTACATGGGTTCCACATTTTTAGACTTTTTACAAATAAAATACACAAAATATTTATGACCTCACTCCTTGTCCTTATTACCAATATAATATTTCTAATTCCTAATCACGTAGACCCTACTTCTCTAATTACCCAAACTTTGACATTTTAACATTACTGGACCACTTACGACAAATATTTACTTTTTACAACATTCCTATTGTACTTTGACTATTACCGTACTCCACATTATTGGCGGCATCGTCGTCTTCGATGGTGTTGTTATCTTCTATCAACGCTACTACTAATTATACTTAACAACATCCTATTCCTAATACATACATTAATGAAAAAGAAATTACGGAGGAAAATTTTAGTGTCGACAAATACCACTATAGACACCAAATTTAGGTCACACTCCCCCTTTACCCCACATGTATATTAATTTAATTACCCACAATTAAATTAATTCCCATGCTCACAATATTCATTATTTAATTACCTTAATTAAACTAATTTCCACCTCACCTAGACACCTCACCCCACCACCTCACTTAGAAACCTCATCATAAACCTATTCTTAGCATGTTTTCCTTTTACTAGGACTCAATATCCACTCACCATAACTAACTAAGACTTAGTCCTACCGAACTTAATTAACTAAGACTTAGTTCAACCCTAAAATCACATGCTTATTCTTCCTAACCACATTCCCACTTATCTAAGTGCAACATTCCATTTTGATCCGTGATAATGGATGAGTAGCAGCAAAAAGATTGCCAAGATCTATCATTTTTAGTAAACCTAGGATTTTCCACCTTAACCAATGCCAATCAACCCTAAACCAACGATGGTCACCCTAAACCATCGTTGGTTACCATATATTAACTCTGTAACCTTGTTAGAGAGGTTTGGAGAATTATTTAATTTTTGGAGAGGAGAGATATGCATGCAAGAACACACCAAATCACTCTTGCACATCCGGACACCCTGAACCAACACCAAGCACTGATCTGAAAGGAAATCATTCACGATAATTTTATGGGAAGTACATCCACGACACTGACCACCGGTTCCATGGATCAACCATCACCTCCATCCATCCACCAGTCTACAAATACTAGTAAATACATTTTTATTTGCACCTTCCCATATTTATTTATATTAGTTTCTTCATCTCTGTTTGGGAGTTCTAGTCTCCCTTGCATCCCATCATCTCTCACCCTCCTTTCAATCCCTCCACCTAATCACCTACAACCTTTTAACTCCCCATAATTGACTCCAAAAATGTCCGACTACTCGAGCATTGTCATCTACCTCACCATTATCTGCCCATTCTCTGGGAAACCCCAGAGAATCATCAAAACCCAACTTCACTAAGTTTCTACTAGCTCAACCCTACCGACATCGCTTAACCCAAACCGTCATTAGTCTCCTTGTAACTGAAATTGGTCATACTAGATCGACGTTGGTCTCGTGTCTAGAAAACATTCCTATAACAACAACCTCATACATTTCATCCAAACAACCAAAATCACCTAAAGCTTGACCTTGACCTATCCCAACCACTTTATTTACCTATATGTCCTCCGGATTTGATCATAACCTATCCTGTTAGCTTAGATTTTTATTGTACTTAAATGAGATACCTAAATCATATCAACTACATAAGGATATTATTGGTTCATGTTATTTCTTGCATTAAGTTGTCTTAAACGGTGGATTGACAACCATCTAGGAAGTATCACACTTCTGGATCCATCATCATACGCTAGGTAGTCCATTGACATATATTGTTTATTATTCCTCTTGCGGTATTGTTTATATTCGCAAGTAGTTCCTCCTGAAAAATGGAAGTTCTCACAATCAACATTGGATTGGGAAATCGAAACGCATACACTCTACCTTCCACCTTCACTCAGGTATTCCTCATTACCCTTACCTTATCTTTTTTCTCTTACGTATGTACATTATTCATCGAAACATTTTGGAACACCCTGGTGGAACCCTCTCTTGGGTTCATTTCATTTTCTTCATATAGGGAAATTGTTTGTGTGTTTCTTTCCTTTTGAAAAATACACATTTAATCTTCTCCTGGTAATTTTCTTCTCTTCATATTGTCTAAAGGACATTTGTCATTTCGTGCTTAAAACGAACCAATTCTTCCTTCTTGCATGTGCATAATAGTGAAAGATCGCATTCTTGACCTATTCATCATTTGATTCATCGAATATAATTATTGATTTGGGTTGTAAATTTTTACATTTCATCCTTGTGTGTTTCATTTTAGCTCACATTAAAAGCGAGGGCAACCTATACGTTGGAATTCATGCCGAGATGATGGTTGAAACAATTGAACCATAAAAAGCACATTTCTCTCTTCTCTCTCTTTTCCAAACTGCACAAATTTGAATTTACACATCTTCTTAAACAACATCCCACCTAGAAGAAGTTGTCAACGATCACACGATTAGAGGGTGACGGACAGGTGCCTGCTAGTTATCTCTGTCCAGTCATCACCTTAGAGAAAGGACTGCCCCCACCATAACATAACCTAGAAACCTCACCTTTATATTTCCTTCTTCATAGGATGCCTTCCTAACCAAAAATATGTTCTAAATTCATAAGTCAATATTAATAGCATAATCTAAAACAAACATAAATTCACTTCTAGGATTACGTGTTTTTCTTAGCTTTGTTCTTGACTTACGTTTTGAGGTGTGAGTTATGATTCTCCATTTTTCTTATTCCTTTCACACTCCCCATCATAGCTAGAGTATTCTAGCTATTTTTGAGTGTGTCAGGACCTTATCTGGTCATTCTCAAATTTTTGGGTTGATCCTTTATCTAGTTTAATTCAAAAACATCCATTTTTCTTCATTTCTTCTAATTTCACGATGAATCGACATCGATTTAGCAACTATTGTCGGTTTACATATGACCATCGTTATTTTACCTAACCAGTGTCAGCTTATCTATTTTGGTTATTTTACCTAAAACAACCTTCATCACCTATTCTTTTCTATTTTTGGTCCTCATGACACCATCATATCCCCCAACATTCTGATATCTCTGATAGATATAGTTTCCTAGTTCATACTCATCAATTTTGTTTCATTTTTTGAAATTGGTACTTTCCACAAGATGACTGCCAAGTATCAATTATCATAACCGTCATTAGCTCCCCTATAACCATCATCAGTTGTATTAACCTTCATTGGTCTTTGTGTTTGATTTTTAATCAAAATGACCAAATTACCCCGGACTTTATCCTTCTCTACTTCTGTTGTTTTCTATGTCATTTATAGAATACAATCTTACCAGGTCAACACTAATTCACATGGTGTTGAATCACAACCAAAATAACGCCTTGTATTTCATACCTACCATCAGCTACTCCCACCTAGTCCATCATCATCATCCATCCTGTCACCTATGGATCCAACTCAGCTTATCCCCATTGCTACCAATGATGAGGAGTTCACAAGACTCCTTGATCATAATATAGCGGCCCTATAATACTATATCACTCACTCATCTACCTGGAAATCCTTAGGACAATTAATATACGACATGAATGTATTTATCCCTCTTGACCTCGCACCCACTTCCGCATTAGGTACCACTAGCTCAACATTTCCCTCATCCGCATTACCCCTTGTGGTTTCTCAGTTAGGCTCCACATCTACCATAACTGCTGCCCTAATGACATGTATTTCACCCATAGTGTCAACGGTTCCTTCATTGACTGCCTTGAGCATAGCCCCGTCTGCCCCCTTTTCCTCGTATATACCAGTTTCATCATAACCACCTCCAGTGTTGGTAACCCACACACCTTTCCAAAATATGGTTCTTTCTATCCTTTAGTATCTACCACCCCACCTATTTACAAACACCACCAAAGAACTCCCAATCTCATTTGTCACTTATTCAGGGTACATTCCACCCTTATCTATACCTCCTTCATAGTTTTCCTATTCGGAATCTCCGTGTACTAGGATTCCATCCACATCATACACCCATCATCAACCTCCCTTTACTGTAGGAGGCACTCATTCCTCACAACCCACCAATGACCTCATTAAGATGATGATGGAAAAGATGCATACATTAGAAGCATTGGTTTCTGGCTCTCGTAACTCCTTGACCTATGATGAAATCTGTAATGAGCCTATTCATCCATCCATTCCTATTTTCCCGTATTATGTGCATTGGTAAATGCCTAAATTCAACCATTTTAATAGTAAAGAGGACCCACAACAACACTTGTGGTCATTCAAGCATGGGTGTTACCTAATTGCCCATGACGATGCTTTGCTCTTACGAACATTTCCCATGTCCTTAATAGGACCTGTTTTAGATTGGTACAACAATTTACCTAGACATTCCATCTATTCCTTCAACCAAGTGGCTCAGAATTCCTAGACCACTTCTCGATCAATGTAGTCAAGAAGGTCACCATGAGTGACCTGTATTTGACACTGACATTATGAAGAAAAATCTATCAAAGATTTTGTTGCTCACTAGCGAATATTATCAACCAATTAATGTTCTAGCTACCTCAGTTGAACTTATTAAGTTGTTCAATAAAGCTTGTGCTAGACACATCTCACCAACTATGTAGGTCTAAACCTTCCGAACCTTCAACGAAGCATTCACCATGGCATGAAAGCTAGAAATTTGTGAGATTGAAGAAAAGAAAATCCAATTAAAAAATAAGAATGCCCCGTTCAAACCAAATGATTCTTCTTCATCTTCAAAACCTCAAAATAATTATTTAAAGGCCAAAGGATCTGCCAACGTAGTAGTCCTCAAGGTGGGTCCATCTCATCCCTCTAATCAATCCCAACCTTCTTCCAATCTTTCCCCTATCTAAGCCTTTTAATTCGGAGGGAGTAGCAAAAGTACACTTCATTGGAGATCAATATTCTTTAGTATTAGATAAGCTTCTTAAATATGGAGCCATTACACTTCCTCCCATAAAACCTCATACTTTTTTTTTGATCATGCTTGCCCTATGCCTACATGGTACAAACAACAAGATTAGTGTAATTACCATCGCATTAAAGGCCATAGTGATGGTAACAACATCACTTTTAAGAACATTGTCCAAGAGATGATAGATAATGGAGACCTCATCATGGACAACCTGAATGCACTAGAAAATAAAAAATTACACATCTTTAAAAATTCATTCCCTAACCATAAACCATCATCTAATCAAAATAGTGAACCTTCATCCAAATGACAACAATGTTCGTGAAGTCCACGCGGTTTTTGATATCATATTGGCCATTCCTCAAATCCCACCTATTTCATCTATTGAGGAAATTCTCCTCTACCCATAGAGGAGCATACCTCTTCTACTCCTTTACCCATAGAGGAATCCCCTTCATCTCCCCCTACTCTCACAGAGGAATCCACGCTTTATGCTCATGCCATTTCACCATCTACTACACAACCTACTATAAAATCAACACTTTTAATTCTCCCATCCACAAGGGAATCATCATCGCCTTCTCCTCCATCAAGGGAGATGTCTACCTCACCCCATTTACCATCTCTCCTACCCATGGGATATTCTTCAGACATACCACTACCTATTGGGCGGTTCTCCCCAAAGAATCGGGGACCCCATTGACATGATCTCGGCATTGTTACCTATAGTGTCCGAAGCTACCCAATTGCTTGTCTCTCAAATATATTTTACAAGGATAGCCACCAAACCAACTCCATCTTCTCCTACAATAGTATCATTTTCATGGCTGGCTGATCACTTGGATTATGTTGATAATTCCATGCTTTGGGAACGTATTCGTCTCCCCCTTTCAGCTCAAATGCAAATGTTTCCTAAGGATAATTCCACAATCTACCCAAAGGTATTTCCAACAACCAGATCAACACTGACCATGCCTATTGAAATGAATTATTCTTCATCATCCCTACCTACATCCAAACCTCTACCCACAATTAAAACCATTCTAAGACCTAAAACCTACCCACACCTATCTCCTCACCCGTATCTAGACCCATCACTACCTTGGGTGTCATGCCGACATCAAGCCTTACTCACCCACTTGTCAAATTAGACTTAGCCACATATTCCCAAACCCACACCAACATTATTCCTCCACCTAAAAGGAAGACCCAACCTTCTAATTCATATACACTGGTCTCACCTACCACACCTTTGTCACTTTCCCCATTTTATCCATCCTAGGGCCCCATCCATCAACCCTAATCAAATAGTCTCTTACCCAAGGCCATTCAAAAGATAAACAACCTACTTTGCTGCATCACAATCCTTCGTTACACCTCATTCATCCAAAAACCAAACACCCTCACCCTTACCTGTGCACTTCTTACCACTTATACCTCCACTAGTTACTATAACCCCAAATTTTCCTATACGACTTCAACCCATACCGTCCACCCAACCTCTACCAACCACTTCCACCACAACTCAATTTTCCCCATGGGTAACTCATCCTCTTCCACCATCTGCTTTCCCTTATGCATCCCATACTCCCATGTCACCTTTACCCAAAAAGGTGCAACCCAAAGATAAGAACCCACTACCCTCCAATAAGGTAGTCAAACCAACAAAACCTTCCAGTGCTAGCTCTTCTACCACATCTTTACCTAAATGGATGCCATCAAAACCTAAGACAATACCACTTACCAAACTAGTGGACCAACCCATTCCCCCTCCTATAAAGCCTCTTCCCTCACAATCATCCACACCTTTACCCAAACCCACGCTCACTTCCCATTATGATCTCATTAGCAGGGTCCTACACCAACATTTTAACCAATCTCTGAGAGACTTCCATCATCACATTACCACCACTTCAAACTTACAATCCTCTGAAACCCATACTAAGAGGGTTTGATGAAACAAATATTTGTACCTATCATTGTGTGTCGGACATGATGTAGAAAATTGTAAGGCCTTAAGAAACCATTCTTTTCGAACTTTTCCCTCCCGAATTTTTTTTTGATGATGATCTTATAGATGAGGACCCTATTCTACCTTCCCTAATATCCCCATATCCTCTTCCATTACCTATTCAGTGACCAATATCTCCACCCCCACAACATTTTTATCTACCTCCAAAATTTGATATAAACATGGTACGTATAAAAGAGTTAGCTAAACCCCCATAAAAATTTCAATGTGCCCAACTTATTTCATGAAAATATTGTCCTTCATTCTATTTCCCGTCATGTCGCTACACTTATCATATCTCAACTGCTCCTTCACCCCATATTAATATGGTTAGCATTGGTACTCATGGCCAAAAAGACAAAGGAAAATAAAAAGCAACTAGCCGATCAACCAACCCCATTCCCAATATACCATCTATACCTACGCCCAAAATCACCATTCGAGGACCTACATACCCTATCTCGACGAGGTCACCTATCACACAATGATAAAATAAATATATCTATCCCCTCTAAAGATGTCTTTATGCGATCTCGTCCAAACTTCAAATCTCATAGACAAGTCCTTATTGAGGTTTTGCAATCCATTAAATTTTTAACCACTAACCCCACCCCAGTGGCCTCCATTATCACCCCTCATCACGTGGCCTCGCTTACAAAATCATCTTTTTATTCTACCCCCATGCCCAATCCTCAAGTCATCGCCCTCATCTTCTCTACGATGAGGAGATTTTACCTCTTCAATCATATGATCCCGATCCGCCCTTTTTATTTTTGTCTATATTGATAACATATGCATACGACGTGTCATGATCGATGGTGGTGCTAGCATTAACATAATCTCCTCCCACGTGTATAATCAAATGTGTATCCCTTCCAATTGTATGCATAATAACCTAATTATGTTTCGCTCCTTTAACAACACCATCACATCCACCCTTGGCACCATTATTCTCCAAGTTTGGGTAGGTCCTCACACTATCCCAAAACTATTCTATGTCTTAGAGGGAGAGTTTTAGTATAACCTATTTCTCGGAAGACCTTAGATTCACGTCATGGGTTATGTCCTTCAACTTTACACCACTGTAAAATTCAAACATGAAGGACATAACTATACCATCCCCTGTTGACCGTTTGCCATTCAAAAATTTAACATGTTGTACCAGCCTATTGATGTCACTGGTACCCGTCAAAGAATCTGCCACTACCCCACTTCTCCTTCACCCATGATCATATCCACGAATGCTTCCGCCACCTCTCCCATACCTAACTCTTATATTCCTACTACGATCGTAACCTCTGCCAGTGACCCACCTACTTCCTAACCAATTAATACCCCTCCTATCCAATAATCTAGTGAATCATCTATCTCCACTACCCACATATCTACTACCGATCCCTTAGAAGGTGTTTTTCAATGCCTCACTCTGGGGGAGTACTACTTATACAATATTGACACATTCCTCACTCCACAATATTATGGAAACCTATACCAAGACCCTTGTTATGACTACCACGTAGGTTAGGTTTTTCTATAACATCCACTTTTTGTCACTTCATCTCTAGAATTTTTTTTTAACTTTATGTAGCTGATTTAAATACCCATATATTTAAATCGACATAAACCTTAATGCCATCCATTTCTGATAACTGTCATAAACCTTGTGCAACTGTATGAGATAATTCTAAACCTACTCTTTATCCCTCAACGTTCTATTTGATCCATACATAGAATGTAACCCTTTGGTTCCCCTTTATAGGATATGATATATAAGTGAAAACCCCTAAGTGTGTACCTAGGTTCCACCTATGAAATCCATAGGAATCTCACATCTTAGATAATGGTGAAATCTTGACAATGTAATCAACATCTTACACCACTTTGTGCAAAGTTTCTGAGTCATGTATGTCATGCTTGATTCTATGATGGCACACTCGCCATTGGAATCTTGTCATCTCACCTTATTCACTTGTTTAGTTATATGGATTCACAAATGTTAATGTTGTAAACAACTACAAGCCTTGAATGAGGTACAAACTAGTTTAACCTACACGAAGACGTACCTCTATGTCATCTTGTGATGCCTATGGGAAGAAAGTGTTCTCGTAATAATTCACCTTGTTACTCACCCACATATCTACCCGTAGCCATCATAGGTTGATATAGGGGTGCATACCCAAGAGGTCCAACATGTCTTGTAACTCTATCAAGGTTTGTAACTTAGGAAAACACCATACTACAATCCAGTCTCCTAGTGAGAAAAATCATTACAGATGTTAAATGACAGTATCCTAATGGTGACAATCATCACCATAGGGATACGACTGTGTAGTATATGCAGAGAGTTCACCCACCTAGAATTCTATATTGGTGCATGGTGTTTAATGTTTTCGAGGTAATCATTATAGAATATTCTAGGACATACAACACCTTCTCCACAAATGGGTCATACCTAAGGTCAGGATTGAGTTGATCCCAGGATCCCCAATCGCTATAACATTTTAATTAGCTTTCAATATCTCGACCCATGTTAACCATTAATGGAAACAATACTATCAATGTCAATGACTATTATTACGCTTTCAAAAATGTCCCATTTAACATTTAGGCTAATGCTCCTTATTTCATATTCTAGGGATATGTATTTATATGAATCTAAGTATTTAGGTATGATTCACTCCATGAATTAAGTGTCATAGGCTATCAATGATAATCCTCTTTTCAGTTTAAGCACATCACTTTTCTTAATTACATTTCAGTAAAGAGTGTTCCTTTATTTTACTATCTCTAACAAGTAAGATAAATATGAGGTAGCCTATATGATATATTTTTATGAACCACTTACCCAATTATCTTTCCTTGTCATATTCTTTTAAAAGATCACTCTCTAATCCTCTTTAGAGATAATTACAGTATTGGCTAGGGATGAGATTTTTAATACTATGTTCTTTTTAACTTAGTACGCATGTTCCCATCTTACTTCCATTGCATCTGACATGCTTATGTGCTCATAATGATGCATCATGGGACAACCCCTAAATAAAAACATTTCATCTCATTGAGAAAAATATTTCATAACTCAATTTATCACAATTATGCAATTCTGAATAGTGGAACCATACTCAATATATTTTCATATTAGATTACTATAAACCCTTCCTCTTATTGCTTCTATGTGTCATCCTTGCATAGGACTTAATGTTGATTTCACTTATAAAACAATATTACATCCTTTTTCTTTGCTATGAGCTAGAATAACCTAAGTTTATTAAATAATCATAGCATATAAGTACGTGATTATCATAACCTTACCATGGTTTCCTGATAATCCAATTTTAACTTAGCAATTTGCCATTAAGATTAGACATTCATATTTCTAGATATCTTTGACTGGTTGAGTACACCCTATACAAAACCTTTAGAGAACTTAACACAACTTTACAAGTAGGTTGATATATTGCATTTTGTAATGAAGCAGTTATCCATTAGCAACCTTAACTATTTCCAAGTATGCTTAACGTATGGTTCACTAGAACATGATATTCTTAGGAAACCTTCCACTCATAGTTCCATATATGTTCCCTAGCATACGTATGTTGTGTGTATCTCTTACTACTTGATTTATACTAATGTTTATTACAATAGTATTGAAGACACTAAATAAATATCTTGTTAGATTTCCAACTCATAACACATCATTTGCCAATCACTCTCTTATAAATCAATATATTACAACATGAAAATCTTTCTTAATTTCATTCAAGAGATAAGTACACTCATGTCTATAAGCATGACCAAATCTTTCATTTCATTGAATAAGACAGTTACATTAAATAAGAAAGTCCTTTCTCATTTTCAAGGAGAAGTGATTTCATTTAGGAACATCCAAAAATAGTCGCATCTTCTTCCTTTCTTCGATCATAATAATATACAAAACTAAATACATCACCCTCCTTTCTTGGCATTTATCTGCAAAATTGTTAGCATAAGTCAGTTCACAGGAACTGAGCATGATAAGAAACAACTCATCATAATAAAATACTCTACTTAATTATTTCATAAAAAGAACTCTCATTATTTTTATGAATTAACATTACAGATCTCAAGAGGGTAACCAATTCTTTCCAAGCATGCCAAGAGAAACCAATTTAATGAACCCAGGAAATAATCAATTTCAGGATTTCATTTAAATACAACTTATTCTTCCAATCATAATTAGTCAGTTAAGTTGTGTGATAAACAATTAAATCAAACCTATTCAAAGCAGACTAAATTATAAGAGTAACATGCTTTTAGTCTAGCAATCCCATACTTGCAAGGCTGAAATCATTTACTCCATAATTTAGTATTCATATATATAACAAGTATCATAGTCAAGCAATCTCGCTAATCTTACTCAATGGAGCCATCAAAGGGATTCACAATATCACGATAGGTCAAAAGATCTAAGTAGTCAGGTTATGACTCAAGCATTTTTATTACAAGGAAGATAATCAATGTTTACCCTACATGAGGATAATGGAATCAAAGCATCATGCAAGTAACGAACCAGATAAATGCAAGCAAAAAGTCACATAGCCAATTCATACCTTGACTCTAAGATTTAATTAAACATTCCAAGCTTAGGAGAAGGGAAACATAATACCACAGCTTAGTTTGGTTATCAAGCTTATCAAGACCCCATAAACAAAATAAGTTTATAATAGTCCCTATGAGAATAGTTTATCATGTAATCATAATGAAAAGGAGTCATGATAAACACGACTGAACAAATCTAACTATCCCAACAGGACATTCAATTTTCCATAGCAACATTCAAATAATAATGTGCCATTATTCCGTAATGAGGCAAGGATTCTATCCTATCAATAAATTGATCTACTAACCTATTTTACTGAAAGAGGTTAGGTCATACCAACCTAAATCCAAGACACAGTCCAACAAAGTTAGTAAGGAACATTTTAAAATGTCACAATGACACTGAACTTACTAAGGAAAACAAAATACAATTTTCCAAGAGAAAGAGAATCAATTCTAGGTGAACTGGAATACCACAAGATTCCATAAAAATACATCTCACCCATCTATGTGCTATCTCGATCTTAGATCTCAGCTAAATGACAATCCCATCTAACATGTCCATAGGAGGAGTATGTTGCTTGTAACATTATGACCTTAAGTGGGTTTCAACTCAAACTCGACACATCCTTTTTTTTTCAATTAAATATCAAAGTAAGGTCATCTAGTCAATCGAGCTTTGCTCTGCATCGATTACAACGAAGGGAAAATAACACCCAATTTTTAACACTCCTGCATCATTCCAGAAAGTCTTCCTAAACCTACTATTAGTTGATTAAATGGTAGTTCAATACCATTGATAAATAATCATCATACCTTCAATACAAATTTTTAAATCCAAGAAGAAGATTCTTAGTCGTACTCGACTTTTCTTTCAAACTGAACATAGCATTTTGGGTAGAACAACCAAGATTTTAAGGAAGCCAAAGTGATAAAATAACTGACTTAGACCTCGGGATAGCTACAAGTTTTCATAGGAGCACAAAAATTCCCAATTATAGAAGGATTTGCAAAAGAATCTGAGTGCTAAGAGAGATAGAATTTGTCTCTGAGAGGAACCAACTCAGAACATAATAAGTCCTCAACCTTGTATTGAACTCGGAAAGAGTCAAACACTAAGTTTAGAAGAATAAAAATGAAGATCAATACAAATAAACAAAGCGGAGTAAACATGAGCACCTCAACCTGATGAGTAACCAACTGAAACTAGATTGAAACAAATAACTTCAGTTAGTTGTTAGGAGACTCGGCATTTTGTCAAGCCACCATATGGAGCTCGAGGACTTAAACATTAATGTCATTCAAGAAAACCCATTCAAGGGTTAAAGATCAGACTTAGTATTTTACTTGTAGCTGCCCTCATTATCTGTAGCTAGATATTATTATTAAATATAGTTGTTTGATCCTTAGTACAATTATTTACTTAAAATAAAACTAGGTCGACTAAGCATAATGATACCTCCTACAATACCAACACGATTCCACAGGAATTGTTTTCTTTAAAAAGAAACATACCTAGTTTCATAAATCTAACGATTACCAGGGCAAGGAAAGTCATCTACAGCCAAAACCCCAAAACACCGGTTTCTAGTATTCTGCAATGTCTTGCAAAATCTATACTACCCCAAAAAGGATGGGTAGAAATTGAAACTAGTTTTCCATGGTTTAATTACCTATTAAATTATCAATCTTGAATTAAAAACTCAAAGCAATACTAGCCTGTCAAGCCAAAACCCAATGATGATTATAGCTGCAACTTCTCATTCATCCCATGAAATACGTTGTCTCATCACAATAATAATCACATTGAAACCGAAAAACATTACTTTTTTCCAAACAACATTCATCACACTACAAGATCAAACAAATTCTACTGAGTAAGGATTAAATTGATTTCACATCACCAAGGATTAAGAATAAAAATTTCAATCCAGGTAAATTTCTATTTGTGAAATGACTAAATAGAGCAAGAAATTATGATGGGTTAGGGCATATCATGCCTGTTATGCCTTCCTTTCCTTCCTTGCAAAGCTTTCACGATTCTTCAGAAGATCTCAAACTTGGAAGTGAATTCCTTCATCCAACAGATTACAATGCTTCCTCGCTATTTATTGAGTCTGGTAAACTCATTTTCTAACCGATTTAACTGTTGTTTACATCATGCAACTTACAAATAAAACACATAGTTCCATTTTTGCAATGCAGAGATTCTATGAAAAACTTGGAACTGAAGTGAATCTACACCTCGACCAATTTTCCTTTCCCCAAACCGTCCACACTTTACCCGAGAAAGTTGCAAGTTTATTGCATATTAAATTCCATTAATGTAGTGGTTGAAGGAGCTTTCCACGCCAAATTTATCTAACCAACCATTTTGGTTTCCAAATTTTTAGCAAAATTCCCTCCTCATGCCATGCAAGTAAATTTAAATTTAGTTAACCCATAATATTTCCCTCAAACTCGGTCATGGGATCAATAAATAAAACAATAAATAATTTAGTACAAATGTATTGGCGGTGGGGTGCCAACTCACCACTTTATTTAATTTGAAAAACATTAGATTGTATATAGCTTTTTAAAAGACCAATCAATATCTTATGCAAATAGCAATTTCAGATGCCCATCCCTTTTGTGTATAAGGACTCACACAAATAATTATATTTATACATCCTTTCCAAATAGCCAGAGTTATATCAACTCTAAATTCACAAATAATAAGTTCTCATGTTAGGTTAAGAACCATACCACAAGATTAGATTGTCCTTTCCCTGATTTACACAAAGTTAGTAAATCTCCCATTGTAGTTATTTATCTACTTCAAACTTTACAAATTCCTTTTTGTAATCTATATATGTATATGTATATATATCCATATATATATATATATATAATATATATATAGATGTTATAATGTTAGCATTGATCAAGAAAGTTGCTCATGTATACTTCGTGGAAGTTGATGCCCTTAATCTCAATAATTAATTCCTTGACTGAAGATTGTAGTCATTCACCCAAGGAAATACGACCATGCTTGTATTAGCCATCAGGTGACGTAAACTACTGAATGGTTGGCTCGAAATCAATTACTAGTCAAAATAAAATCTTATTCGAGTTCCAATTTTTGGTCGTTAAGCGAACTATCCAGCTGTAAAAGCCTTAACATACATAGTTAAAAACTATTATGCTCACAATTTATTAGAGATAAACGGAAACATCGTAAATCACTTTAAAGGCTTAAATTTACACCAGAGATTGCATGACATCCTACATTACAAATGACGTAATGTCACTTTAACAAAATAGTTCATCATTAAGATAAAATCTGAATTAACAGGGTTAACATCAAGTTTCCATTTAATTTTTGATATGTAAAAGTGCTAACAACAAAGGATAAAACCATTTGTCCTATCATTCCTTTAACCATAGTAATGAAAGTATGGGGCATTACATTTTCCTTATGGTCCTCCCCACCTTCGCACTAACCTAACATATGGGGACTAGATACTACCACTTATTCACCTAGACCTCCATCCCGAACACAATTTTTTTCGACCTACAATATCTTACTAATCGACGCTTCACCCACACTTTCATTCACCACCGAGCATGAAAAGGTTTTGGTTTTGGTTCTTATGAACAAGGCTACCATGCCATCATTTCATGTACCACTGTAAACACAACAACCGTAGTGGCATTGGATTTTCCACACCACCTTCTAAGAAAGCTCGTATCAACCTCATTGAGGAAGAAAAACCTTCTCCACCTCATTCACCAATGTCACCACCTTCACGCACAGAGTCCATAGATCCTAAATCTATTCCTCCTAAATTTTTTTCATAAACACAATTATCCTAGAACCTATGACTTATCGATGAGATGGTGAGGCTCCTATTCTCTCCCCTTCATGTATCCTAACATGATCAATGATGATACAACTTTTATTAATGTCGTTCAATGTTAGGACGATGAGTCTATACTCACCTACCTTGGTGTGGAAGATTCTTATATTCACTAGTCGTTACCTTCTGAGATGCAAACCATGTTAAACAAATCAACTATTGAAATCAACATTAACACTCAAGACAACCCGCACATTCTAAAGATAGGCCAATATTTAGATGTTGTTGAACATGAAGATTTTACTTCTTTCCTTTGGGACCATAGTAATGCTTTTGCTTGGTCCTATGATGATATGCCCAGTATTGACCCAAACATTATGGTCCACAATATTGTAACCATTCCTGATGTCAAACCCATAAAATAAAAGATGTGGAAAATGCATCCTTGCATTACTTTTCTGGTCAAAGAAAAAGTTTAGCACCTTCTATTAGTTTCTTTCATCCTACCCATTGACTATCCTCAATGGATTTCTAACATCATTCCTATCACAAAAATGACAAGGAGACTCCACATTTACATGGATTTCTGTGACCTCAACCTAGCTTTCCCAAAAGATGATTTTCCTCTACCAGGAATTGACCAACTGGTTGATCTCACAGCCAACCATGAGATGTTATCACTCATGGATAGTTTCTCGAGTTATAATCAAATATTACTCACTCTAGAAGATCAACACAAAACGCCTTCATCACTCCTTGGGGAACTTTTACTATCGAGTCATGCCTTTTGGCCTTAAAAATGTAGGTGCTACATATCAACAAGCCATGCCTTATATCTTTCATGACATAATGCATCGCATATTGAAATATTATGTAGATGGCCTTCTTGTCAAATCCAAACATCGAGTCAAACACCTGACAGTCCTTAAGGTCATCTTTGACCACCTCATCAAGTATTGTGTTCGCCTTGAACCTAAGAAGTGTGTCTTCATGGTAATTTCAGGTGAACTCATTGGTTTCATAGTTTCTTTGTGTGGCATAGAAGTCAATCCTACTAAAGTAAAGGCTATTCTCAAAATGCCTCCACCTACTAATCTCCGTCAACTTTGGAGTTTGTAAGGTAAGTTGAAATCTATCTGTCAGTTTATTTCACAACTTTCTAACCACTGCAAAACCATTTCATCATCTCCTTAAAAAGGAAATCTCATTCAAATGGGATGACGAATGCCAAAAATCCTTTGACACCTTAAAACAATACCTTCTCCAACCACCAGTTCTCATTCCTCCTAAAGATGACCAACCCTTTTACCTATACATTTTTTTTACTGACCATTCCTTAGGTGCCATGCTCACTCATTGCGATGAGCAACACAGAGAGCAAGTGGTTTATTACATAATTTGTACCATTTTGGACTACAAAACTAGGTACACACATGTTGAAAAACATTGCTTAGCCTTAGTTTTTGTTGCCACTAAACTTTGTCATTACCTACTCAACCACAAAACCTTTGTCATCACTAACACTGACCCCCTACATTACATGTATGCCAAACCCTACCAAAGATCAACATGTTGCATGTTGGATCATGCTTTTAGATAGACCTTGACCTCGAATTCATCCACCAAAATTATTTCAAAGGGCAAGCCATTACTAACCAACTAGAAAATGCACCTATTTCTGGGAGATCAACCCTCTAACTTTAATTTCCCAGACAAATCCATTACTACCCTCTCTTTGGATGATACCACTTACTAGATGACCTTATTCTTTGATGGTTCCAAATGTTAGCATGGAGGTGGTGCAGGTGTTATCCTCATTCCTCTTGATGGTGAACCTATGCCTTTATCTTTCAAACTAGATTTTGATTGCACTAACAACATCGCCGAATATGAAGCACTCATATTAGGCCTTCAAACTGCCATCTCCTAGATGTTAAATCAATTAATATCTTTGGTGACTCTCAACTGGTTGTAAACCAAGTCAATGGTATATACTAGTGTCGTAACGAAATATTAAAAAAGTAAAAATATCACGTTGACATACTTTTGACTACCTTTGACCGTTATGAACTTCAAACCACCCCACGTTCTACTAATAAATTTTTGGATACCATGGCCTTCCTGGCTTCTCAGATACCCACTTTTCCTGCCAACTCTAAAATCTTTGTCACAATACAAAGGTTGCAATCACCCTCTTATTTATCTTGAGATGTCAATTCCATCGGAACTATTGCGCCTGACCCACGTGACCTTTGGTATAAGAAATTTTCAGACTACCTTTCCCTTTCCATTCTTCCTCCCAATCTCACTTGTAATAGAAAATGTGCCTTTCTTAAAGGTGTCTCTCACTATGTCATCATGGGTGGTCTTATTTATAAATGTGGCTTTGACAGTATTCTATTACGATGCCTTACAAGTTCTTAAATTCCTTACACCATCAAGGAAGTTCACGATAGAATTTGTGGAGGTCGCTTTAGTGGTTTAGGCTGTCGCTAAATACATTATTCTCCTTAGAAATTATTGGCCAACCCTAAACCATGACTGTTGTGACTATGTTAAACATTGTGTGAAATTCCAGCAACATGCTAATCTTCATCACACACCTAGTCATGCCTTATAGGTCACACGAGACCTTTGGCCTTTCTCTCAATGGGGTTTGGATCTTGTCGAGAGAGATCAATCCTCATTCTTCACAACACCATCAATGGATTATAACCGCTATTGAATACTACACTAAATGGGTAGAAGTTATTCCCCTTATTTCTTAAAAGCTTAGAAAATATGTGAATTCATCAACCATCACATCATTTGTCACTTTGGTGTCCCTCATCACCTCATCACTGATAACGGAAAGCAATTCAAAAACAAAACCCTACGAAATCTTTATGATGATTTTAGCATTCAACTTAGTTTCTCGTCACCTTATTACCCACAAAAAAATGGCCAAGAAAAATCAACCAATAAAACCTTGAACAAAATTATTATGAAAGTAGTCGACGATCTTTGGGAAGGATTGGCATAGGCACAATACTTTCACCTTGTGGGCTTACAAAGACTAGTATTCACAATTTGACTATTGCCACACCCTCCTCTCTAGTCTATGGTAATGAGGTTTTCTTGCCTCTTGAAGTATAGATTCCATCTCTCTACATCTCACTATAAGACATGCTCAACGATGATGACTTTCACTAGGACCATTTAACACAACTTGAGTTATTATATGAACTTCGTCTCAATGCTCATGATCATCTTCAAATATACAAAAATGTATCAAATGTTCCTATGAAAAATGTGTCCACGAATGAACCTTCCAATTCGGTGACCTTGTCCTGAAGGAAAATCAACATGTAACCAAAGAAGAGAAAAGTAAACAGGGAAAATTTTCTCCTAATTGGCTTGGACCCTATATCGTTACTCATGCTTATGGATCAAGTGCTTATCGTTTATCTTCACTTGAAGGTAAACCCAAACCTGAGCCCCTTAATGCCTTGCATCTTAGACCATTTTATTGTTGAAATCAAGTCCTATATCACCTTTTGTTTGTTTACCACTCATCCCTTGAGCGTCGTGCAGCACCCTCCATGATACCGCTTTGAGGATCAATAACTAAACAATAATCATGTGATTACCCATCACCTTTCAGCCTTATCTTCAATATGAGTACCATGGCTCTACTCATGGCATGATTCTCATGGATACTTTTCATATTTTTCAAATATGGAATCCCATGTTTGTTCATCACTTGAAACCATCTCTTCCATAGTTAACCTCTTTGAGCTATGTCTAAACAAGAACCTAATCTTCCTCTATAGTCTTATCTATGGCTCAAATGTCCAAAAGAAAATGGGATTCAACTCCTTGAGTCAAACTTCTAGCAAATAGATGACTCCTAAAAGGGACATCTCTTCTCGTTATCTCACCACTATAAATAGACTGTTCCCTCAAACAATGACTATATAAGGTCGTTACAAAACTAGAATAAAATGTTCAAAAGCTTCCCACATTGATTATCTTCACGAAGAACTCAAGGAGATAATATACTCATCCCATAGAGACTTCATACATCGATCGATCTATCATAAATAAAAAAATGAAGAAAATGATAAATTTTTCATCATGGACTTGCCTATTTTTTATCATTGGTTTCTTTCCAGGTAAATAGGTTGTCATACACTAAGTTACACTAAATCACCCATCTTCACCTCATTTCCTTTTCACCCTAATTTTCTTTCCGCTTAAGGGACTTTCTGTAATTGTAACATTTTGTGATCATGTGACTTTCTTCACCCTTAGAATAGTCCATTATGCAACGCCTTTAGGGTCTTACGTTCATAAGACCGTCTATGGTATGGTGGAATCATTAGGTCTCTTATCAATTAAGTGGCTCTTTTACCACCTCTTAGCATTCACCTTATTCATTACCTATTGATTACCCTTTATATGACCAGGACCATTGTGTTGGCTAGATTTTCTGCATAGAAAAAAACCTGGTAGTCATGACATAAATCTCCCTCATTTACCGGTGAGGCTCCCATGTCATATTTGTCAATTAAATAATGCTAGTATCTATATGGGGTTTTACTTTAACATTTCAGCTCATGAACCATAGTCACATGCGATTCAGCAGCAAGTAAGCAACTATTTAAGAAAGGAAATATTTATAGAAGAATGGAATTATATAAACATAGAAGAAATGGGGAAGATGTGCATCCCAATCAATAGATAACAGATTTGATTGCATGCACATAGAAGAAACCAATAGATATAAACACAAAATTATAAGCAAAGGTAGCTCTAGATCTAGATTTGAAATAACACAAAGTTTATTAAAAGATCTAAGATATAAAAGCTAGAAACACAATACACAAAGTGACATAAAGTTCTCTAAAATCTGCTCCTATATTTCTTTACTTCAAGTGGCTCTCAAGGGTTTCAACACAAAGTCTGAACACAAGGATGCTGCTTACAAATTTTGATCATTAACTCGAGGTTCTTCTTCTACTTATAGAATGTAGAAGGGAAAGTACAAATGGGAAACTCAACTGAACTAAAACATAAACAACAAGTAAAGATGACATTTGACAATCATCCTCTACTAACTTCTCCTTAAGTGACACATGTATCACTTAACTAATAGAATTGTTCCACATAACTTTAAGTAATGGTTTCAAAACCAATAACTTTAAAGTTTTACAATTTCATCCGGGAACGTGGAAAATAGAAGAAGAAAGAATAGAAGAAGAAGTCAAGCCAACTGTAACATTTATGTCTTTTTTTTGTTCTGATACTGGATATACTTATCAAACATGTAATTCAACATCTTCCCATCTGTTTTAGCCACCGCTTCCTTTTCTGTCCTAAACTGCAGCAATCCTTCATTCAACACCTTGATACACACTTCCACATCCTCCAAGCTTGGCCCAAACCTCACAATATCCACTGCAATGCCACCAGTCTACTAATGGAATTCATCGTGAAAGGCTTAGTAGCTCCATCAATTCTCCTTGTACCATCAAAAGAGACCCTTCCAGGGAATTAGGCACTCTACTAGGAATGATCCGTACGTATGAAGTAACATTTTTGACCACTTCCTCCTCAGTGAAAGAAATGATATTGTCTAGTAAGGATGATGTCTTACTCTCAAGTGCTTGCATCCTCTTCAAAAAACTCTACAGATCTCCAAACGGAAAGATACTACAAACTCCAGTTGCTTCCCCTTCTCAACTGATCCATCCGGTACAATCTGCTCTACAACCAATACTTCTCCCGACAGCTTGTTGATTTCAGCCAAAGTACTCAGGTTACTCTCAACAACTGTGTTCATATCTACTATGCTCATCACCAGTTGCTTCAGCTGATTTGCTACATCATTCATAACCTTCAGGCGGGTTGGCACCTCTCCAAGTTGTACAAAAGCTTGACGAATAATCAGATTCTTCCATTCATCAATAGCTTTCACCTGATTGCTTGCATCCTCCATCTCCTACATAAGATGATCACTCACCTACTCTAAAATGGGCTGAGTGGAAGATTTAGCAACCTTGGCTATGATCTCACACAACTGAGATACCTACTTCTGAAGCTCATCTTTCTCTACCTTTTCTCTGTCAAGCCTAAGGAATAGAGCATCTATCAATGTCTGTGTATCCTGCTTCAATCCTTCTGTGGTGGCTTGACCGATGGGTACTCTGTTACTATTACATCTTCTGTCGTGAGCTCATCCTCCTTCTTTCCTTCTACTGAAATTGACATCTCAGCAAAATTCTGCCTCGAATCCTCAATGATCAACCTTGAAGTTACCTTAGCAACTTTAGGTTTTCTATCTTTTCCGCCTAGATTCCGAGTAGTTGCAAGTCATGTTCCTCCAAGTTCATTTCCACTCTAGCTTCTGGAACCAACTGCAAAGCCAACCATTCTGAGAAGTTACTTCTTAGAGAATGAGAAGTTGTTGAGTGCACTACTATCTCCCACTCTGTTTCCTCTCCATCAGAAACTGCTATAGTGTTATGGCTGCCATCTTTTGAATCATCCAAGGACAAAGCTCTTTCGAACTCTGCCATCTACAGCTTCAACGTCTCTTCTGGAATAGGTGCTAAATGGAGTGGCTGAGGAGAGAAGATGAATGTTTCCAGATTTAGTGGAGGCATGGAAGTGTCCTATGCTGAGGTGCAACAGTCGGTGAAGTACTGGATGCTGGAGAAGCCAGAACTAAAGTCATAGCCATGGAAGTGATCTTCTCCTTTGATTGAGATCTTCTATGCACCTTCATCTTCTCGGACCTTCTACTGCTTTCTCCTCCGTGTTTCCTCTTGAGGGAATCTCCTATGCCAAAGTTTCCCGTGACTTGATTCATCAATGCTTCATCAAGGCAGTATCCTTTGTCAACAACCAGTTTGAAGTATTCACCGAACAACACTAGACCTTTCCTCAATCATATGGCAGCCCCCTACGTTATCCTGAAGTACGGCTCTATCTCCTCCCATTTGATGGTAAGTGTCAAGTAACACATTCCCATCATCTTTAAGATCCACAGGTATCCGTGCTAATCCAAATTCAAACACTTGCCGTGTTAATAGCCTGACTGAAATCCTTCTTTCTAACCTCGTACTCACTTTTGCACTTCATCCAGAAATCCTCTAATGAAGGCACATGTGCGTACTCTTGGGAGATCATCTTCCTGGCTACTCCAAATGGATCAAGTTCAACCTTGCCAAGAAGAACTCTTTCTCATACTCGATAACATCTCCGCCTCCATCCCTCGAGCTCTATGAATGCTCTGGCAGCTATAATGTCCCACAATGATCGGGAAGAAGCCCATAGACTTGTGCCATTTCGACTGAAGGTCGTGTATCTCCACAAGTTGTCTACTTAGCTCCATGGTGATCAATCTATCATTCGGATATCTAGGCAGCTTAACCGGTTCTCCAGAAAAGCCGGTAACCCTGAGGTATGTGAAATCTACAAACTGAATGAATAGACTGCCAATTTTGGATACAACTTCCCATGCTTCCTTGCTCACCTTGTTGGCCTTTAGGTCCCTGTCTAG
The DNA here is from genome assembly GCA_018340775.1 of Taxus wallichiana var. yunnanensis. Classification (NCBI taxonomy): domain Eukaryota; kingdom Viridiplantae; phylum Streptophyta; class Pinopsida; order Cupressales; family Taxaceae; genus Taxus; species Taxus wallichiana. Next base: position 476,932,063 of record CM031238.1, read on the forward strand.
CCTGTAAATGAATTCGTAGAAGAATCCATCATTGACCACTTTGAAATATTTCTCACACGTAGGTACAGTAAGCTATGGGTAGCACTCAAAATGGGGTCCTTAGAAAGAATGCCACATCTATCCAACTTGGAGAAGATGCCTTGTGAAGCTGCAACGTACACCAAGTAGGAAGTCATTTTGAAGCTTGAAAGTACGCTTCACATTCCAGAGTTTCTCACCAATGTTGTCACTAATGATTTCTGACCAATTGATTATGGAATCAACCTTGTTGACTTCAATGGTCCTGATGAAAGCATACATCCATGTATGGAAAGTGTGAGCGTTCGCCTCACCATTTATCTTGCATAACAATTTGGCAATATCATCTACCTCATGTACTAGATTGGACCGCGAAGAGTTCTTGGGAACTTGGAAGGAGATCTGGGGTTCTTCATGTATCTGTTATTCATTATGTTCACATAGTCAACTCTATGCTTCTCCCACCTGCTTCTCGGCATCCTGAATGCTAATGGAAGTCACCACCTTTCACGCTGAATCTTCAAACAATAATTGATGAACTCTGCGTCCAACCGAATTATTGTTTTCCCCGTAGCATCTCACACTGATCTGGATGAAGGATGGTAAGACCTAGCACACTCCATAATGAACTCTAGCAACTGGGCTGTGTATGGAAAGGCTACAACTCGAATAATTCCATTGCTTTTAACTACACACATGAGTGAAGTCTTTCCTACTCTGATCTATCAATCAATTTGGAAAGAGGTTCTAGACCTAGATCTGTGTCTCCTATGTCTACAAATTTGGAAGTGATGCATGACTCCATTGTGATTTCTTTTCATCCCTCTTTGCCATGGCTTTGTCTATCTTTGTCTGAACAATTCTTTTTCTTCTTATTCGGCCGAAATTCTTCAAAACTAGTGCAGATCTGGATAATTCTTCAGATTCGGAGGATATATTCAATGTATTGGACATTGATTAAAGCTCCTTTTCTTTTGTAAAGCACCTGTAACGAATTCTTGCAATTAATTCAGACAAAGATGGCAACCGGAACATGAACAATGAATTTTAATCATAAAAATCTGCATAATTCAAGCCTGCTGCCCCAAAATTGATGTTTTGTTTGCATGCAAAGTGAGCATGAATTTTACCAACTTCACCTGAGCACCTGTATCACTTATGCAAACAATTATCCAGACACAAATCAACTTCCTTCAACCTGTGCGCCAAAATTGGAAGCTTTTAGCATTAATTTCACCTTCTTTTGAGCAAAAATCCTCTTCAAATGGGGCACACTTTTCCTCTGGGCTGCACTTCTTTACCTGTGAATTAATTAATTCATCCTTATGACAGCCCCTGCTTATATAATCCTTGTGATTCTATAATTAATTAATGCCTTTGCTATTACTGGCAATTAATTAATTAATTAATAAGCTTCACTCTTCAAATGGGGTGCCTATTTTGTGCATGCTTATGGCTGCCATTAAATAAATTAAATTTATTTAATTTTAGACTTCTGCTTCTAGTTAACTCAAGCCTCACAGTATGCTTTGACCTTAGCCACTAAAAATAGGAATTAATTTAATCATTTAATACTTTAAAAAGTATTATTTCTCTCCCAAAAGGGGCACACTTTTTGACATAAAGGGGCTGCCATTAAATAAATAAATTTATTTAATTTTAGAATAGTCTATTTTCAACCACCTTTTGTCCTTTAACCTCTGTTGACTTTTCCACAAGCCTGGGGCCAAAATTGGGTGAATAATTAATTAAATTAATCAATTTAAAGGCTACCTTTACTTCTCCAAAGGGGGCACACTTTTTGGCATAAAGAATTCTATTTTTAAGAAACACATGACAATGGGATTATTTACCCTGCAAGGCAGCCCTAAAAATCCCATGATTCACTTAAGTCATTTGACTTTCATAATGGGATTGTTTACCCTGCAAGGTAGGCAATAAAATCCCATGATTCACTTAAGTGATTTTTCTTTTATTCCACAATGGGAATTTTTACCCTGCAAGGCAAGTAAGAAATTCCCTCCTGCCTGTTGCCTCTAATTTTCCCATTGTCACTTAAGTGGCATTGCTTCCATGGGAAAAAGTACCCTGCTAGGCAGGTACAAAATTCTCACCTACCTGCTGCTTCTAATTTTCCCATGATCCACTTCAATTCTTCTTTTTCCAAAAATGCGGCAACCTAAGAGAGGCTTTTTGGTGCACGACTTCATCTTTTCCCAAAGAACCAGACCTCCGATGGTGAATTCCTTCTAGCATAATGTGCATATATGATCTCCAGCTACTCCAGGCCAAGAATCAAGGCCAAACGACAAAGGAATTGATCCAGAGAAATTTCATAGAAAAACGAAATGGGAAAACACAAAAACACAAAATGTTGCCAGAAGTCACAAATAAAGTCTAGAACTCATTCCTAGTTAAAACCCTACTGGTATATAGGAATAATGATATGTACGATCACAAAGAGAGTTAAACCGAGCAAAATTTCCTCAAACGGGCTCAAAATAATTAAATACAAATTTTCCATGAGAAAATCCCGATGACAAATATAACAATTTTGGGCATCTGGGTATTTGGTGAAAATGGCTAATATGGCTCTTTGGGAATATCTTGATGCAATACAAGAACTTTTTGGCAATAAAAACACAAAACGACCCATTATTTTAAAAGTACAATTTTTTTTTGGATAGGGTAGTCTCAGATTTCAGGATGAAATCTAGGGACACCAATCAGCTCCATCTGTGGACATCTTTTTCTCTATCAGAATGACAAGGGAAAAGATGAGATCCCAGCATCTCTAGTTTTGTATCTTGTCTTTTGGGCACGGGGTCAGGCAAACAAACACAACACAAAAACAAAAACAAAACAAAGAAAAACAAACAAAGTTTTATTTATGTACATACAAGTTTTACCCTGCTTCTCATGTCCAAAATAGCTTCAAGTGTTTCCCATTGAAAGGCAATGACAATTCAACTCCATCCTAATGAGCAAGAATGAAGCTATCTACTCCGGCGATCTTCTTAATCACAAAAGGCCCTTTCCATAGTGAATCAAATTTTCCATGCATGCCTTTTGCTTCTCTTCTTTTGTCCCATAAAAGGACCCAATCATTGACTTCAAACTTTCTTTCCTAGATTTTTTGTCGAAGATGACTTTCACCTTCCTTTGATGCTCTGTCAACCTATCTGCAACTTGAGTTTGTACTTCCCTCAATTCAGTCAGGTACATAATTCTTTTATCAATAGCATCCGTGAATGTAGAATCCTCCAGGGCTCTAGAAAGTTGTAGGGCAGGTAGTTCCAAGGTAAGAGGCAGCTCCGTGTCTCTACCATATAATAGCTGAAATGGGGACATGCCCTCTTTGGTGTAATTCTATCGGCCCATAATGCATCAAACAACTTTTTATGCCAAGTCCTTTGATTTTCCATTACTAGCTTTCACACGATAGTTACCAAGTTTTTGTTACTTGATTCAGCTTGGCCATTCCCTTGTGGATAGTAGTTTGAGGAATGTACCAACTGAATCCCATGAGTGTAGCAGAAATCAACCAGCTCCTCAAAAGAAAGATTTGGAGCGTTGTCTGCTACTATCTTATTGGGCACGCCAAACTTGACAACAATATTTTCTTTTATAAAACTACACACCTCGGTAGAAGTGGTGTTCTTCATAGGAATGGCTTCTACCCACTTACTAAAATAATCAGTAGTTGTTAGAATGTAGTGATGGTGACACTGGAAGCTAGGTTAAGCATACCAATAAAATCCATTCCCCACTGTTGGAAAGGTTCTTCAATTACAATGGGTTTTAAAGGTAATGTAGGCAATTTTACATGCCCAACAAAGTGTTGGCATGCTTGGCACTTAGCTACCCACTCTGTAGTATCTTGAAAAAGTGTGGGCTAGTAATACCTTGCTCTGAGGATCTTGTGTGTAGTGACTCAGGCTGAGAAATGACCACCGCAAGCCATGTCATGAAACTGTTGTAATAGTTGATCCTGCTGAGCTTTATCCACGCATCTGAGAAATACGCCATCAATTCCTCTTTTGTATAAACCATTATCCCAAAGAACAAAATCTCTGGAATTTAGTTTAATTGTTCACTTCTCTTTCTAAGAAATTTGATCCGGACATTCTCCATACGTCAGAAAGTAGGCAATGTTACTGTACCACTCCTCCACCAGATCTATAAAAAGTACCGTAGGCAAATCTTCATCTATCTCTTCTTGATCTTTCTGGCACTGTTGCTTTCATCTCTATCATTAATTCACATAGACCTCTTCCTCGAACTAGCTTTGTAGGTTTAATATCTAGGTCATATTCTTGAACCTTTGTCACCCATGTGCCTCTTAACAATCCTAACTCTTGTTGAGTGAGGATAGATTTCACTGCAGTATCTGGAACCAAGACCACAGTGTGTGAGGAAAGAATATAGTACTTGAATTCTTACACGCCTTCACCACTGCATATGTGTGATTTTCCATGGGAGTATATTTCAACTCATAAGCTTTAAGGGGTGCTCATGAAAGCAATCGAGCTTTTGTGTCCTCTTGATTTTTCTGCATCAATATTGCTGACATGGTGTGTTTGGAGGAATAACAATAAAGAATAAATTCTTTACTGAAGTCAGGTGAAACCAAGACTGGGATTTTGATAGAGCCTCCTTAATCTTCTCAAAAGCTTCCTTCCCTTCACTGCTCCATTTAAAATCTTGTGTCTTCTTCATCATATTCGAGATATGATGGGTTAGCTCAACGAAAGTCAGGAATGAATCTCCTGAGAAAATTAACTTTTCCAAAGAAAGAGTGAACTCATTTTTTGGATGTTGGTAATGGCAATGTCTGAATGGATTTGACACATTCGGATCTATCTTGGTTCCTTCTTTGGAAACAATGTGCCCTAGTAGCTTCCCTTATGTTACAGCAAAGATAGATTTCTTAGGGTTCAAAGAAATACCATGTTTGCGGCATTGTATGAAAACCTCTTCCAAATTTGAAATGTGTGTGCTTCTATTTTGGAAAATACTATTAGATCATCAAGGTACACCACTATGCTTATATCCTTGAGATGAGCAAAAGCTAAATCCATAGCTCTTTGAAATGTAGCTCCAACATTGATCAAACCAAACGACATTTTCTGGTAAGCAAAGGTTCCCCAAGGTGTAATGAATGTCATTTTGTATTGATCTTCTTCAGCCACCTTGACTTGATTGTAGCCTGAGAAACCATCAAGCATGGAAAGCATCTCAGATCTAGTGACCACCTACAGAGTGTGATCCATGATGGGGATGGGGTAGTTATCTTTTAATGAAGCTTGATTGAGGTTGTGAAAATCCACGCACAACCTAATCTCGCCACTCTTCTTTCTCATAGGAACTATGTTGGCTAACCATTCAGAATGATGTATGGGATAAATAATCTTTGCATCTAACAACTTCTGGATTTCTGCAAAGATAGTTCTAGAAATGGTAGGGTTATGCCACCATAGCTTCTGCTTGAAAGGATTTTGTTCTGGTTTTAATGGGATGTAGTGTTGAACTTCTGTAGGCTGATATGTTTTCAGATCCTAGTAAGACCAGGAAAAAACATCCATGTATTTATTAAGAAGTTATGTAAAGGCTTCTCTTTCAACCTCTGAACAAAACTTACCCATATTTACTAATTTGGGATCATTTCTGGCTCCCCAAATTTAGTAATTGTGTATTAGAGGAAGAACCTTCCCCACTTTCTTCATTCTTCTTAAGCATCTGATCATGCTTGTCAAACATTTCCTCAAGAGATACCAAGCCTTTGGGAATTTTATTTCCCTTTAGCTAGATAATCTCCTGACTTCTTGAGATGTCTGCATCCATTTCTCCCACAGTAGTTTTGCCTTGGAGGTGAATTGCTTCCCTCATAGTAGATCTCTTCAAAGTTGTCCTTTTGTTGGAGAAAATGCAGCAATCTGCTTGTCATCATTAAATACTTGCCATTGTTAGACATTATCAGGAACTTTTGGGTGGAAGACCATCTCAACTTTGTAATCCCCCTGTCTAAAAAATGTGGGAGGCTGATCTAGATTTAACAAAGTTGCAGTCACTGCAAGTGAATCAGCTCTTGAATTTTGTTCTCTCGAATGTAAGATACCGAGAAAGCTAAAAATCCAGGATAGTAGAGTAGACTCGATCTCTATAATGCCAAAGTTTGTCCTTTTTTACTTGATAGAGACCTCTTATCTACTTGACGATCAGCTCAACATCTCCCTTTGCGTGTAAGAGCTTGATTCCCATTGTTCTTGCCTACTCCATACCTAACAACAACGCTTCATACTCTGTTGTGTTGTTAGTATTTTCGAACATCAATTTGAAGGAATGTGCATGCACCTTCCCTTCAAGAGAGATAAGAACAACACCTACACTGGATCCAAATGAACAACTACCATCAAATTCCAGAGACCAAACCTTGTTGTCAAGTTGATGTGGTTCTTGAATCACAAGTTGAACTTCTTCTTTATCCATTTCTAGATAATAGACTTTGTGATCGATTCTTGAAACAAGATCTAAGATCTAGGATCCTCAGACTTTGATACTGTGTACTTGGATTTCTTCTCAGGTTCTAACTTCTGATTAACTCCTTTGATTGGTATGTGCACACAAGACCAATCCATCTTGACTTCTCCACCCAACTCTTTACAGAAATTTCTACTCAACAACATGCCATAAGAGACTGGGATGTCTGCTACAAGGATAGTCATTTTCAATCTTTTGTCTGGAAAAGAAGCAAGTACTACCTGTGCATCTTTGATTTTCCCCACAAGAGGAACTTTCCTTTCCATTGAATAACATCTTCCGATGGTTTTTGTCAATGTGAGACCCAAGGCATCAACAACTTTGGCAGGCATGACATTATCAGAAGCTCCAGAGTCCAAAATGTAATTGCTCAATTTGTATCCGTTGATAAGCAAAGATACATAAAATGGCTCGATCCTTTCTGATGTAGTAGGAGAAGAGGTAGAAGGAGAAGAACTTGCAGCCGCATTATTTGAAGGAGGAGTAATCTTTGGACTTGACAAGATACCCCGTGAAGTATTATTTGTTGGGTTGGGACCATTACTTTGCACATACTTGACCAATCTATTTAGCTGATCAAGAAATGCCCTCAAATATTCAGCTTCTAACATTTGGACCTTGGTCTTCTTGATGTGATCGATGATGTCAAAATCTTGACTTGCTTCAACCGGATGTGTGTTGGCCCTTTGCTGCGAATTGAAAGAATTTGAATATTTATCTTTTGGCGCTAATGAAGAAGGAAGAGGGCTGCCTCTTTTTAAGATAGTAACATCCAGGCCTAGGATCTTCTCTTTCTCTCCTTTGGCCACTTGTGGATGCTTTATAATTTTGCATGTCTAAGACCTTGTGAACATCGTAAAAGTGTGACCATCAGAATCTTCAAAAGATTCATAATAGCCATCGTCATATTCGTAGTCCAAGTAATCAATATTGGAGTCGCTAGCAGGATCTACAAAGTTATTCATCATCGAATGATTCATCAATGCCTAGATCTTCTTCATTAGTTTCCAAGTTATTACTTGGAGAAACTTCAATTTCCAACCGTTGTGGTCTAGCAGAAAGTCTGTTTCAGTTTTGATTTTGATTTTGACCATTAAAGGTCCAAGCATGAGCTAATCTTGAAGGGGTCGCATTCCCTGCTTGAGAGACTGCTTCTTGATTTGCAGCATGTCATTAGCCAATCTTTGCAACAAAGGATCTGAAGTACTTGAAGAAGTGCCATCACCTTTGTGAGATGGTTGTTTGAGTTCCCACCATGATTAAGTCATCTTCAACTTCCATGGCAACATTTTGTGCTTCAAGTAGATTTACAGGTCTTTCCCTTCTCATCTGATATCCAACCTCGGGCAACAAAGCATTTATAAAAACATCTTTTGATTTTCATCGCTCAATGTGGAAGAAGTGGGGATTTTATATAAAATCCTTTGGAACCTTGCAATAAAGTCTCGCATGTTCTCACTTGGCTCTTTCTTCAACTGTGTAGCTGAGTGATAATTGTGCTAGCATCCTCTGCAGGCTTGAATCTTTTCATAAATTTATCACGCATAGTCACCCAGTTAGTTATGGTGCCAGGAGCTAGCCGATAGAACCATTTGCTAGCCAAGTCATGTAGAGTCTCAATGAAGAGTCTATCGAGACATCTTCATGCTCTACTGCAAGTACACCACAAGATATGAAGAATACTACCAAATGATCATCCGGGTTTTGTTTTCCATCTCCAAATAATTTAGAAAATTCTTTCTAGATCCTTTTGGCAGATCGTGCATAGGTGGAGCCAAGTTCAGTGGCCCAAAAGCTACTCCCCATGGGATAGGTAATATCTGGTTCTGATTCACCATGACGAATGGAGCACATCTTCTCCTTGTGTAGACTTAGTGACTAATTCCAGCCACCGGATTATGCTGAAGACAATCCGGATCTAGATGGGTGTGCACTCTCCTTCCTGGTGAGAGACTAGATCTGCAGGGCTTCTAACTTGAGGAGGATGATTGAAATTGAATTTCTCCTATAGTCTAAAGAAATGATCAGTCCTTCCTTGTGCCTTCATGGATCAAGTGAATGGATGTTCAACTAGGTTGAGATCTACATGGAAAACACTCCATCTTCAAGAGATAGTTATTCCCCAGTGGAGTCACCAAAAACTATTGGCTAGATTTTCTGCATAGCACAAAACCTAGGCAATCATGAGATAAATCTCCCTCATTTACTAGTGAGGCTCCCATGTTATATTTTTCAATTAAAATATGCTAGTATCTATATGGGGTTTTACTTTAACTGTTCAGCTCATGAACCATAGTTGTACAGTTCTGCAGCAAGTAAGAAACTATTTAAGAAAGGAAATATTTATAGAAGAAGGGAATTATATAAACATAGAGAAGAAATGGGGAAGATGTGCATCCCAATCAATAGATAATAAAGTTGATTACATGCACATAGAAGAAACCAATAGATATAAACACAAAATTATAAGCAAAGGTAGCTCTAGATCTAGATCTAAAATAACACAAAGTTTATTAAAAGATCTAAGATATAAAAGCTAGAAACACAATACACCGTGACACACAAACTTCTCCAGAAATCAACTCCTATATTTCTTTACTTCAAGTGGCTCTCAAGGGTTTCAAAGACAAAGTCTAGAACACAAGGATGCTTCTTATAAATTCGATCATTAACTCGAGGTTCTTCTACTTATAGAATGTAGAAGGGAAATTACAAAAGGGAAACTCAACTCGAACTAAAACATAAACATGTAAAGATGACATTTGGTAATCATCCTCTACTAACTTCTCCTTAAATGACACATGTATCACTTAACTAATAGAATTTTTCCACATAAATTTAAGTAATGGTTTCAAAACCAATAACTTTAAAGTTTTACAATTTCATCCGGGAACATGGAAAATAGAAGAAGAAAGAATAGAAGAAGTCAAGCCAACTATAACATTTATGTCTTCTTTTTGTTTTGATATTGGATATACTTGTCGAACATGTAATTCAACATCTTCCCATCTGTTTTAGCCACCGCTTCCTTTTCTATCCTGAACTGCAACAATCCTTTGTTTAACACCTTGATACATGCTTCCACATCCTCCAAGCTTGGCTCGAACCTCACAATATCCACTTGCAGTGCCACCAGTCTGCTAATGGAATTCATTGTGAAAGGCTTAGTAGATCCATAAATTCTTCCTTGTACCATCAGAAGAGACCCTTCTAGGGAATTAGGCACTCTGCTAGGAATGATTTGTACGTATGAAGTAACATTTCCGACCACTTCCTCCTCAGTGAAAGAAATGATACTGTCTGGTAAGGATGATGTCTTACTCTCAAGTGTTTGCATCCTCTTCAACAAAACTCTGCAGATCTCCAAACGGAAAGATACTGCAAACTCCAGTTGCTTCCCCTTCTCAACTAATCCATGTTTGCTATAATCTGCTCTGCAACCAATAATTCTCCTAGTAGCTTGTTGATTTCAGCCAAAGTACTCAGGTTACTCTCAGCAACTATGTTCATATCTACTATACTCATCACCAATTTCTTCAGCTGATTTTCTGCATCATTCATAACCTTCAGGTGGGCTAGCACCTCTCCAAGTTGTACAAAAGCTTGAAAATAATCAGATTCTTCCATTCATCAATAGCTTTCACCTGATTGCTTGCATCCTCCATCTCCTGCATAAGATGATCACTCACCTACTCTGAAATGGGCTGAGTGGAAGATTTAGCAACCTTGGCTATGATCTCACACAATTGAGATACCTACTTCTAAAGCTCATCTTTCTCCACCTTTTCTCTGTCAAGCCTAAGGAATAGAGCATCTATCAATGTCTATGTATCCTGCTTCAATCCTTCTATGGTGGCTTGACCAATGGGTACTCTGGTTACTATTACATCTTCTACCGTGAGCTCATCCTCCTTCTTTCCTTCCACTAGAACTGACATCTCAACAAACTTCTACCCCGACTCCTCAATGATCAACCTTGAAGTTACCTTAGCAACTTTAGGTTTTCTGTCTTTTCCACCTAGACTCAAGTAGCTGCAAGTTGTGTTCCTCCAAGTTCATTTCCACTCTAGCTTCTGGAACCAACTACGAAGCCAACCATTCTAAGAAGTTACTTCTCAGAGAATGAGAAGTTTCTGAGTGCACTACTATCTCCCACTCTGTTTCCTCTCCATCAGAAACTACTATAGTGTTATGGATTCCATCTTCTGAATCATCCAAGGACAAATATCTTTTGAACTCTGCTATCTACAACTTCAACATCTCCTCTGGAATAGGTGCTGAACGGAGTGGTTGAGGAGAGAAGATGAATGTTTTTGGATTCAGTGGAGGCATGGAAGTGTCCTTCTCGAGGTGCAACATTTTGTGAAGTACTAGATGTTGGAGAAGACATAACTAAAGTCATAGTTATGGAAGTGATCTTCTCCTTTGATTGAGATCTTTCAGTGCACCTTCATCTTCTTGGACCTTTTGCTGATTTCTCCTCTCTGTTTTCCTCTTGAGGAAATCTCCTATGTCGAAGTTTCCCATGACTTGATTCATCAATGTTTCATCAAGGCAATATCCCTTTGTCAAGAAACTTGATTTGAAGTATTCACCGAATAAAGGCTGCAACCTTTCATCAATCATATGGAAGCCCCTACATTATCCTGAAGTACGGCTCTATCTCCTCCCATTTGATGGTAAGTATCAAGTAACACATTCCCATCATCTTTAAGATCCACAGGTATCCACACTAGTCCAAAGTCGAACACTTGCCGTGTTGATAGCCTACTGAAATCCTTCTTTCTAACCTCGTACTCACTTTTGCACTTCATCCAGAAATCCTCTAATGAAGGCACATGTGCGTACTCCTGGGAGATCATCTTCCTGGCTACTCTAAATGGATCAAAGTTCAGCCATGCTAGGAAGAACTCTTTCTCATACTCGGATAACATCTCCACCTCCATCCCTCAAGCTCTATGAATGCTCTGGCAGCTATAATGTCCCATAGTGATCGGAAAAGCCCATAGACTTGTGCCGTTTCGACTGAAGGTCGTGTATCTCCACAAGTTGTCTGCTCAGCTCCATGGTGATCAATCTATCATTCGGATATCTGGGCAGCTTAACCGGTTCTCTAGAAAAGCCAGTAACCCTGAGGTATGTGAAATCTGCAAACTGAATGAATAGACTGCCAATTCTGGATATAGCTTCCCACGCTTCCTTGCTCACCCTATTGGCCTTTAGGTCCTTGTCTAGCCTACAAATGAATTCGTAGAAGAATCCATCATTGACCACTTTGAAATATTCTTGCACACGTAGTGCATAGTAAGCTATGGGTAACACTCGAAAATGGGGTCCTTAGAAAGAATGCCACATCTATCCATCTTGGAGAAGATGCCTTGTGAAGCTACAACATACACAAAGTAGGAAGTCATTTTGAAGTTGAAAGTATGCTTCACGTTCCGGAGTTTCTCACCAATGTTGTCATTGATGATCTCCAACCAATTGATTATGGAATCAACCTTGTTGACTTCAATGGTCCTAATGAAAGCATATATGCATGTACGAAAGTGTGAGCATTCACCTCGCCATTTATCCCGCATAACAATTTAGCAATATCATCTACCTCCCGTACTAGATTAGACCACTGAAAGAGTTGTTGGTAAATTGGAAGGATATCCAGGCTTCTTCATGTATCTGTTGTTCATTATGTTCATGCAGTCAACTCTATGTTTCTCCCACCTACTACCAAAATCCTGAATGCTAATGGAAGTCACCACCTTTCACACTTAATCTTAAAACAATAATTAATGAACTCTGCATCTAACTAAATTATTGTTTTCCCCATAGCATCTCACACTAATTTTGATGAAGGATGGTAAGACCTAGCACACTCCATAACGAACTCTGGCAACTAGGCTATGTATGGAAAGGCTACAGCTTGAATAATTCCACTGCTTTTAACTACATGCATGAGTGAAGTCATTCCTGCTCTAGATCTATCAATCAATTCAGAAAGAGGTTCCGGACCTAGATCTATGTCTCTCATATGTCTAAAATTTGGAAGTGATGCATGACTCCGTTGTGCTTTCTTTTTCATCCCTCTTTGCCATGGATTTGTCTATCTTTGTCTGAATAATTCTTTTTCTTCTTATTCGGTCGGAATTCTTCAAAACTGGTGCAGATCTGGATAATTCTTTAGATTCAGAGGATATATTCAATGTATTGGACATTGATTAAAGCTTTTTTCTTTTATAAAGCACCTATAACAAATTCTTGCAATTAATTCGATAAAGATGGCAACTGAACATGAACAATGAATTTTAATCATAAAAATCTGCATAATTCAAGCTTGCTGCCCTAAAAATTGATGTTTTGTTTGCATGCAAAGTGAACATGAATTTTACCAACTTCACCTGAGCACCTATATCACTTATGCAAACAATTATCCAGATAAAAATCAACTTCCTTCAACTTGTGTGCCAAAATTGGAATCTTTTAGCATTAATTTCACCTCCTTTTGAGCAAAAATCCTCTTCAAATGGGGCACACTTTTCCTCTGGGCTGCACTTCTTTACCTATGAATTAATTAATTCATCTTTATGGCAGCCCCTAATTATATAATCCTTGTGATTCTATAATTAATTAATGCCTTTACTATTACTGGCAATTAATTAATTAATTAATAAGCTTCACTCTTCAAATGGGGCACCTATTTTGTGCATGTTTATGGCTACAATTAAATAAATTAAATTATTTAATTTTAGACTTTTACTTCAGCTTAACTCAAGCCTCACAATGATGCTTTGACCTTAGCCACTGAAAATAGGAATTAATTTAATCATTTAATACTTTAAAAAGTATTATTTCTCTCCCAAAAGGGGCACACTTTTTGACATAAAGGGGCTACCATTAAATAAATAAATTTATTTAATTTTAGAACAGTCTATTTTCAACCACCTTTTGTCCTTTAACCTCTATTGAATTTTCCACAAGCCTAGGTGCCAAAATTGGGTGAATAATTAATTAAATTAATTAATTTAAAGGTTGCCTTTACTTCTCCAAAGGGGGCACACTTTTTTGGCATAAAGAATTCTATTTTTAAGAAACACATGACAATGGGATTATTTACCCTACAAGGCAGCCTGAAAATCCCATGATTCACTTAAGTCATTTGACTTTCATAATGGGATTGTTTACCCTACAAGGCAGGCAATAAAATCTCATGATTCACTTAAGTGATTTTTCTTTTATTCCACAATAGGAAGTTTTACCCTGTAAGGCAGGTAATAATTTCTCACCTACTGCTGCCTCTAATTTTCCCATTGTCACTTAAGTGGCATTGCTTCCATGGGAAAAAGTACCCTACTAGGTAGGTACAAAATTCCCACCTACCTGCTACTTCTAATTTTCCCATGATCCACTTCAATTCTTCTTTTTCCAAAATGTGGCTAGCTAGAAGAGGCTTTTGGTTCATGAATTCATCTTTTCCCAGAGAACCAGGACCTCGATGGTGAATTCCTTCTAGTATAACATGCCTATATGATCTCCAGCTACTCCAAGCCAAGAATCAAAGCCAAACCAAAGAAAGGAATTGATTAAGAGAAATTTCACGAGAAAATGAAATGGTAAAACACAAAAACACAAAACATTGTCAAAGTCACAAATAAAGTCCGAACTCATTCTGGTTAAAACCCTACTGTTATATAGGAATAATGATATGTACGATCACAACAAAGTTAAACTGGAGCACAAATTACCTCAAACGGGGCTCAAAATAATTAAATACAAATTTCCTGCAGAAAAATCTCGATGATAGACTATAACAATTTTGGGCATCCGGGTATTTGGCAAAATGGCTAATATGGATCTTTGAGAATATATTGACGCAATAAAATAACTTTCTGGCAATAAAAACACAAAAAAACCCATTATTTTAAAAGTATGAAATTTTTTCAGATAGGTAGTCTCGGTTTCGGGATGAAATCTGGGGACACCACATCGACACCTACATTTTCAAAGCTTTCCACTCTCACCTAAGACTCAACCATGCCTATGACCTAGACTCAATCATGCATAAAACCTAATAGCCCATTCCTCTAATTAATCATATTCTTCCCTAGCTTATGGGAGAACTACATCAGCCTGAGGCCACTTTTTGTTGGGGCTATGTAGGCAGCACTCTAGGGCATGGGGCCCTTGGAGGTTAGCTCGACCACTCTTTACCCTAACCTATTTCCCCCCATTTTCATATTCATATTCTCTCTTAATTCTAATTTTTATAACACTTGGAAAATTACCAAACATACATATCTACTCTAGTATCACATTATAAACCTCAAATTAATCATTGCACATTTCCATGATATCAACGATTTTGGAAATTTACACCATAACATATATATAACTCATCATTTATTTCCCATGTTACCAATAACTTGAAACCGAACCATGCCTAAACTGACCTAACTCTATCATACCTAAACCAACCTAACTCCATCATGCCTAAACCAACCTGACTCCATCATGCCTAATCCACCTAGTTTTCACCCATATACATATAACAATGAAAATTTTACAACATAAGTACAACATCATACCATAAATATCACCATCTCTATATAAATCATCAATTATTCGTGTCCATACATATGTGCATAGATGCAAAATCAATACATGTGCCTCTCATATACAGTCTCAACATCTTCAACACGCAGGCCGGTATAATAATCAAAAGACTCAAAAACTCTCATGTACATCCTTGCTATCTTCGGCATGCAAGCCAATATATCAAAATATACAAAAATCTATACCTTGAACATATATGGTGACTAATCGTCACCCCACCTGATGTCCAGGCCGGTCTCATCTGTCTCCTCCTCCTCTGCTCCAATGCAATGCCCTGCCGACATCTCTCTTCCATGCCCAAGTCTAGGTCCAATCTCTTCCTAACCTTCTCGGTTGGGTTGACCTTCATGAGCTCATTGCCTTTCCCTAACCCTATCTCTAGGATCGATGACCCCGTACTCTACACTATGTGTGTGAGATCTCATCCTCTCACTTGAGGCCTTATGTACCCTATAATCTGCATAGGAATGGACATCTATCCCGGTATCAGTCAAATGATCCTAATAATATCTAGATTTATTTAGGGCATCCCTAAATCTGGCCATCGACATTGCATGGGGTGTCATAGGTCTCACAGTAACCTACAATCTATGTCCTACTACTAGTGTCCTCCACCCCTATATATGTGACCCCTACCCTCCTCCCTATACCATGGTACCTATCCCATTGTTGCATGTATAATGGGACCCTACCCCTAGGCCTATGAGGGTGTATGTGCTGCTGCGACTTGGGCCTATAAGGCCACAATCTATGCATGTGCGGTGTGACTAGCCTAGCCTGTAAACCTGCTTTATACGGACCGGTAAAGCCACCACCTATGTCTGTAATGTGGCGATTTGTGCCTCGGACCCTATCAGTTTGCCCCTGTAATATTGTGATATGGGCCTATAAAGTGGAAACCTTCTCCTTTAAAGTATCCCTCTTAACTATAAGGGTAGCCAAGTCTAGCTTCCTTAGCCTAGGTGGTGCTACTCGCCGGGCTACCCACCACTATCTCTATCTATCTATAACTTAGGTGTCATCAATCCGTTGGTCCACTTCCTACTCCTCCCGCCCGATCGGCACGATTAGGTGTGGTAGAGGCATAGGCCTCTCCATGTCGTATCTCTTGTATTGAGGGAAATATGGTGGCACGTCCAGGGCAGCCCAAAATTTTTCCCGACTTTATCAATGGGTATCATCTCGTGCTCACCAAAGACTCGCACCCCCCTCTATCCACCTTAGTAGTTGTAACTCATCCAACTCCACTGCCATGTGCATGTATGAAGGGAAACCGACATACATCCTCTAAATTATATCAACACTAGATAACCCCTCCAGAACCTGCCTATAATACGTAACATCATGTGCGGCACTAACTACCTTATTCTCTCCACTAACAAGTACCCAATGCCTGTACCCAACTTGGACCAAACCTACCTCGAATGCATTAGGTTGAGGAAAGCCAACTAGATGAACACATACGATGTGCTCATATGCTTAACAATGTAAGAGTAAGCTACAACACAAACTAAATCTCTGTAGCCTCTTGTAGGCCCACAACTCCTGTGCGGTTTCACCAAGAATGTTAGTGACTGGAAAAGTGGTTCCTCTCCTCCATCATGTCTTGGAGGACCCCATCGATGATCGTGGGAGTATTCTACCCTCCACATCGAGAAAGGAAAAGTAGAATACTACCTCTATGATTAGAACAACCAACCTCATCTCCTCAGGATGGGCTACGTACATATCTCCATAGCTTAGGCTCGTCTTTATGGAACCTCATCAATTCCATCCCCTCTCAAAAAACACCAACATCAACTCCTCCGATGCCTCCGAGGGTAATAGAATAAACTGTCCCCATATTGGTAACCACAAGATCCTGTACATGTCCTCTAGGGTGACTGTGATCTCACTGTTGGCAAATGGAATGTGTTGGTCGCAGCATCCCATCTATCGATGAGTGCGACCATCAAACTAGGATCTTGAGCTACATGCATGTAGTGTCGGATCCCGATGAATCCTACATCCGTAACATAACACCACTCCTCTACCATCATGCTTTCCCGTATCACTATCAATAAGGGTACTCTATCCCTCATCCACAACTTCTCTCTAGCCTACATCCAACAAACCACACCATTATTAAATCTTGACCATACCTAACATATCACTTACCTAACTAACCTATTCCCAAAACTCTTATTATTTATTTCACCACAACCCTAATAACCTACCCCTTTCTCCCATCCCACTTTCACACCCCTCAACTCATATCATATATACCTTTTACCCTACCTATTCTCAACACACTTGCCTTTATACCTCACTGCCTATCTTTCCCTCCCACCATAACCCTTTCTTGATCTTTTTTTTATCAAAAGTCATCCGACATCGATCACTTTGTTGATTGGCATTGGTCACTACTTGACCGACATCGATCAATCATGACCAACATCAATCACCTTCTATTTGACCGATGTCGAATATGGCCAAACAATGTCGGATACCCTTGATCGACGTCGGTCTCTGTCACATTTCCAAAACCTGAAAACCCCCACCATTTTCCTAAAAAATTGACAAAATACCCTAACTACCTACCCTTCTATACCCAAACATAACCTAAACTTATCCCCATCCCTATTTTAGCTACATGGGACCTCCCCTTCCCTCATTACATCAATATTAATCCCAAATTCAAAATCCCCCACCCAACAAGGGTTTACTCAACCCAATTCCGATACCCTATTTTTCACAATACATACATAGATAAGACGACATCCTACCTCATTTTGGTACCATCTACATGGTGGTACATCCAGTCACCGCAACGGTGGTTCACTCGACCCCTCTCTCGCCTCTGCCATCACCAAATCCACTCCTCACCTCCAACCAATCAAATCAATCACCCCTCTCTCGTGGACCCGTCTACTAGCTCCCCTCACCAACTTGTAATCTCCACCTCAGCCCAATATATTGCCTTGTCCTTCTCTCTAGGAAAAGTGAAAAAGGTCAAACAGATCTGTCATTTTCTCAAAAGTCACAACACAACAATGATTCCGTAAAATATGGAATTTTTACTTTATAAACCCAAATCGACTTGATCGACGTCGGTCATATTTGTGCCCTAGCCAACCGATGTCGGTCACCCTATAACCGGCATCGGTCAAACCTTATAGCTATTTTCCTTGCTACACTTCCTTTTACCTATAACCATTAGTGCTCAAACACCTTTTATCATTATGGACACCTATTGAACCATACCTATAGGCCCAAACTACCCCTACATTTCCTTAGTTGCATCTTAGGATTTGTTATTTTACCTATACATTGGCCTTACCTATGCCACAACCTATTTTCCTGAACCTAACCTAATTGGTGTAACCATTTACCTTATGTACTCATTATACCTGCGATGTTATTACCTATGTTTTTTTAGCCTAACAACCATACCTTTCCTATTTTCATTTCATTTATCCCAACCCAAACATTTGGTGTACCAGACCATACCTAAACATTCCTCCACCTGACCCACTTTGTGTTTCCAAACCATATCCTATACCTTGGATACCTAAATCACTTCACCCTTGTTTGGATAAACCTATCGACCTTAGACAATGTATATTTTGCAAGATCTTCAACCTGGTATCATTTTACAATCTATACGTGTGCGTGCATTTGATTTTCGTTACCCATTACCTGATTTTGGACCTTAGCCTATTACCTATTACCCGAGTTGACCACTACCCTTCCCCACCTACCTTCACTTCCACCAACTACACATTTATCAAACCACTCACCGATTCCGTATTACACCTCATTTGTGCCTGATTTGAGGGGGATCACTGTACGCCGGAAAAGTGACAGTGAGCGTGAGAATCTACAAGTAACTCTTCCGCGTACCCGACCTCTCGAGGTCGTGCCGAGACAGCCGGTGGGGGTAGAATATGCGTGGGATGCAGACAAACTAGTTAGGCAGTCTAATGTCTTCGACACGCACTAGTGGAATTTGTGAATCTAAGGCAAAGAAGGCCCTTCTAACTTGGACTGGTGTGATAGATCGATCGGCAAGGATGACTGCTCGAAGGCTCCAATCAATATCGAGCTCTGGCGTGATTTGATCTATGGGTTGTGGAATACGTGGAAAATGACCTGGGATAGTTTCGTGTATATCTCCTGATAAGGTCATATAGTGGATGGTGAATACAATTGACTCTACGGATGATTCTCTGGCCTAGTCCAGAATTCTCTAGCTTCGTTAGCCACTATATCTAATAAGGACAATTGTTCGATGATGATGGGTGGAAGTGGAGTGGACTGAAATACTAGTGTGCGTAGGCCAGTGTCTATATCTGATTGACTTGTGGACTCGTTGGGCTGTGGGATCTGTGGATCGCAACCATAGACTCTTGGTTGTTGCGGTCCTGTTATGGTCATGCGCGAAATCAAGTTCTAATCCCTAGTATCCAGTAATCATATGCTTTCTCAGCTTCTATGTTTAGAACCAACAACTGCGTGATCTTCTCAGAATATCTCACAGGCATTCGTGCAACCTGGATCCTTAGACTGGTATCTATATCTGTGAGAGTATCTCCTGCACCTGGCTGTGGGACCAAAGGATCACAACCAAAGGTTTGTTCTCTTTCGAACCCTTCTACAGTCATGTGAGTGTTTACCTAGGGCAATCTGTAATTTGGTTGGTTTGACCAAAATGTGTGTGCTTGGTCGTCCTCTATGTTTAACCCTCTCAACTGAGAACTGATCAGTTGTAAATCTGTTGTTGTTCGGAATACTTGTATTCTGAGATTTTGGTCTATGTCAACTATTGCTGTAACGAGATTTGGTTGAGGTACGATTGGCTCAAATATATATTCCTGGGCTCCTGAGGTCCCATGATTGTCATACGAAACAAAATGCAAATCTAACTGTAACGAAGCAAATTCTAACTACGTGAAATAAATCTAACATATATAACTTTTATTCTTCTAAGAAATCTTTTAACAATTTTAAGGAAAGCAAACTATTTTAAACGTATCTAGGAATAATAAACAATATTTTAAAACAGACAAGATAACCGAGTATAGTTATTTGCCTGTGCGATTTGTAGAATTATTCTAAATAGCTCGTCTAATCTATCTGCAAGATTCTCGATCCTACCTCAGAAGTGAGGAGTGAATCATAGTTTCTCAGAAACTATCAATCCTCACAGCTTCCCTGGCAATATCGAGAATAGAATTCACTGAAATGAAGCAATTATCTACTCTATTTGATATGATTCTAACTAGAACTTTGAAAGTTAAAACCTGGATTCCACATAACAGTGGCGAATCCGATGGTGTGTGTGATCTTGTCCCCTCAGTATGATCTCCTCATTCTTTCATGTTCACGTGGATCCAGAAAAGCGTGTAATGCTAGCACTGATAAGAGTAGATTTTAGGACAAGGACAGCTCAGAATGCAGACCGAAAATGCGAGTAGGAGAGGGACAACGCAAGAGTACAGAGCTTGGCTTATGTGATTCCTAGCGGGATTTTACTGTGAGTCATGCAACGTGAAGCGACCAGAACCTATAACTATCTTATTCAAAGAGAAAAACCTGCAACTTTAATGGCTTCCTAAGCTATTCCGTTCCAATGGATTGGATAAAATAACAACACTGTTTGCACAAGCTGGATATGTGGCTTACCAACAGCTGAATAAAGCTAACCAAGCATATAATGGACTGAACTAAGAACTCTAAGCAACAATAAAATTAAATCTACAACGAAAGAGAAATTTAGAGGCAAGCTTGAGGCCAATTGGATGAAATGACAAAGCCTTTGCACACGCACAAGATGGGTATGTGGCTTACCAACACCGAGCAAGCAATCTAACTAAAGATGCAAGTGAATTCAAGCTATGGCTTCTAAACAAGATAACAAGCTAAAATACTAAAATGAGGAGAGCAAAGATCAGTCTTCCAAATCCAGCCAAACTTGGACCATTTGCTTGTGCACAAAACCATGCATTTATAGGAATTCAATCACCCAAAACCAAAACCAAATGGAACTCCTAAACAATAAACAAAGGAAAAACACTATTCTAGGGGACCAAAAACATAAATGCATGCTCAAGTCGGAAAAGAAAGCTGGTGAATCATGATATTTCACGCGAGTCACGTCAAAAGAACATTCTGGAAAACATGCGCAGGACCGCCGCTCTAAGCAGGGCGGCGGTTACAGGACCGCCGCCCTGATCAGGGCGGCGGTCACGAGACCGCCGCCCTGCAGGGCGCGGTTTCGTCACTGAAGATCAAGAGGCCAAGGAAAGAGGGAAAAAGGGGAAAACAAAGGGCACGGGGGCTAAGCGGGGCATGCGGGATGTTAACGCATACTCCGAGGGCTTTTCCGGATCCCGAACACCTTGCGAGGAGACCTGTATCATCATTGGGGAACTTATTACGCTGTTCCGCAGTACAGTACCTTACAATTTTGGGTACGTACATATTGCCCCCTCGGAGAAGCGTTTTAGCCATGAAGAGGCATAAAATGGTGGGTCCGAGTATGGCAGTCCCGAAATGGGGAGTTAGAAGCTATACCTTACTCGTCCGTGTGTTGAAACGACGCCATCTGAAATTCCCGCTATCTGCAAAATGAAAAGAGAACTCAAGTGCAGATAGATACAAAACTTGAAAAATAAACGCTAAATTAATAGGGAATGAGAACGTACCATTCGTGTGGGGATAGGAACTTACCTCCATCAGCGCTCCAAACCTGCGAAAAAGTCTTTTAAAACGAAATAGGGTGCTATATATATGAAAGTGGGCCCATTTTCCTATTCATTTGCGCGCGTTGATTTGATTGATTTTGAGCTCTGGGACCCACGGTGACGGTTTCGTGCGTGAGTAGAGTCAAAACGTCCACAGCGAGATCATGATCATGCCTCCACGTGCGGAACACCGCCCTGCTAGATCACAGGTTGGTTTTCTTCAATTTTGCATTTTTCCCCCTTTAAATTTGAAATGTTAAATTTGTCGTAATGGGGGGGTTATTTTTGAAAATGTTAGGTTCAAAAGGTCCACCTAGGGGGCGTCTACTGGGTAGGCTCCATTTTTAGTTTAAATGGTCTTTTTTTACTCATTTTGGGATTTTTGGGGTTAGCAACCCGCGCGGGTTTTCGGACCGCGACCGCCGCCCTGGCCAGGGCGGCGGTTACATGACCGCCGCCCTGTTCAGGGCGGCGGTTACACGACCGCCGCCCTTAAGGCGGCGGTTACAAAACCGCCTCCCTGCTCAGGGCGGCGGTTCTGACCAGAATGCAAAAGAACTTAATTTTTGAGATTGCACTTGTATTTTCTTGCATTTCTATACGTTTTTATGACCTTCTTGGTATTGTTCAGATACTAACTTGCTCTGTTTTGTGTGTTTTTGGGTGTATGCAGGCGAGGGAGGAATACATCACATGGAGCCGAGAGAGAGTGTGGTGGTCATCGGGTGTCTGGATGCCCTCTCACCAGACAAGGAGGACACACTACAGAGGGCCGGTATACTGCGCATATCACGCGTTCCACATGTCACACCATCTAGTCACATCCTTTGTGACTTATTTTCATATTGGGATGCGAGATCGGAACACTTTCTCGATTGCGCTGAGGGTCCGCGGTGAGTGGACTATCACGTTGGAGGATGTCTACCGTATTTTGGGGGTCCCGATCATCGGGAGGAGACTCACATTAGAGATGGCAGGCTCACGGGCACAGATTGCACAGTGGGCAGGTTACATGGGAGATGCAGCTATCTCCACGGGGTCGAAGAAGGGAGTGAGAGTTCGATCCATCCCTTCTTTGCCTATCCCCATATTTCGATAGGCCATCATGGGGATCCTTGCCTCGAGATTGATCGGGGACAAGGGAGGGGACACTTTGTTATACTGCTGGGCCCCCATCATTACACAGATAGAGGGGCATGGCCGGATATACGCCTGGGGTGCAGACATTCTGGGGACCACCTACCATGATTTATATAGGGTGGTCCGTTTACAGGGACAGTCATTGAGCCACCCAACTCTAGTCATGAGTTGGGTGTATGAGCATTTTATTCCCTATGGCAGAGGCGTAGAGGTGGCAGATCCTGGGGCTGTGAGGGTAGCCAGATGGTCAGATATGTCGGTGCTTAGAGCACCTCACCCGGCCGATTTCCTCCTTACTACACATTATGGAGGTGACACCGTACCGGCTTATGGCCGGCATATGGGCGAGGAGACCCTTACATTGATCTCATGCTCCACCACAGGGCAGCTCATCGACCGCGTGGGACGGGTGGAGGTACACCCTTTTGGCAGAGTTCCTCAGCAGTTCGGCCTACCGTATTTGGGCATGCTTCCCCCAGTGGCGCCAGTTTACAGATCAGTCCGCGAGGCTAGAGGGGGGCCTAGAGGCCGAGGTTGGACAGTGGTCACTCCTGGCACTCCCATTGCAGCTAGGAGGATAGTTCGGGCCAGAGGGAGAGCCGGTGTGCCTCGGGCACCTTTGCTTCAGATTGCTGCGGGTCCTGCTCACAGCAGCGATGACCCTATAGACATTGACTCCGATTCTGAGGAGCTTACAGAGGGAGGGTCGGAGGAGTAGACTGATGATAGCGATCCTGAGTGGCATGACACTCAGGATATTATGCAGGTGGAGAGGGCCGAGGAGAGCGCAGAGAGGGACACTCTAGTCTCAGAGGAGCCACTCTCTCAGGGCCATGGTGGAGAGGACGAGTCAGTTGTGGGGTGACATGTTGCCCCTACTACAGGAGCAGCCCCTCAGTCGGCAGCGGCATCCGCGGCAGGTGCTGGTCCCAGCGATCCATCTTGGAGGCCCGGTGATCCGAGTAAGTTATCCTTTCTTCCTTTCAATGTTTGTTTAATTTAGGATTTGTTATCTCTCCTTGTGTTTGTATCTTGTATATTTCAGCCTCTTGCTTGGTTTCTAATTCATTTTTCTCCTTTGTTTGCAGAGACTGTCGACGAGTGGCGGGATCTGATCCGCAGGGTATGCACTGATTCCCTGATGATCCCCATGGATAGGACCCGCGGAGCTATCCGTAGATGCCGGGGAGCCCTCAGCAGCCGGCAGGCATACCGATGTCTTCGCTCCCGTTTGGCACGTGGCCAAGATGGTGTCGACCCTACGTACAGAGTTGGCGGGCTATAGGACAGCTGAGCGCCTTATGAGGAGCCACTCTCGTGGTGAGACCGCGGCTGCTCCTCGGGACCCTGAGCCCTCCGTTCATTCAGAGCGTCGGCGTAGCCGGAGTCCTAGGCGAGGGCGCGCACCTTCGGAGGGGTCGCGTAGGGGTTGAGAGACCACTTGGCTCCTATGTATTTTGTACTATAGATTTTTTTGTATATTACGGGCTCTTTGAGCGTTTTGACCATGCCTAGTGCATGATGGCATTG
The DNA here is from genome assembly GCA_018340775.1 of Taxus wallichiana var. yunnanensis. Lineage (NCBI taxonomy): Eukaryota > Viridiplantae > Streptophyta > Pinopsida > Cupressales > Taxaceae > Taxus > Taxus wallichiana. The sequence goes on from CM031238.1 coordinate 476,956,623, forward strand.
TATATAAACATTGATTATTTATATATATGCATTTGTTTTTGGATCAAAAGCTTGTCACCATGTTTTCCCTTTCTGTTTCCAGCTTCCTCATGTATATTACGATGTATGGTTTATATGCCTTCTAGAATGTATGCAATGGAAAACAAATGATGCAAATGTTTGCTTTCTTTTTGTGTTTCATGATGCTGATACATGATATTGTAGATATATTGTGATCTTGAATCTTAGCTTCTGTGAGCAATTTGGATACCTCATGTTTGTTTTGGCAAAGTGATGAAAATAACCAGTATGATGAACAGATTAACTTGCCCCACTCCTAACTCCACGCAACTAGTAAGATGCGAGGGCTTATCACCAAGAGCCAAGAAGGGTGCAAGTTATGAAATATGGTGAAATGATAGTGATGAAAGACAGACAAAGCTTTGGTGGAACCAAATTGGAAGCTACAAGCCTACTCTACCTGAATGACTTCATAGTTTTGGATGCAACTTGCTTTGCGGTTTATCTAGACTTAGACCCGTAGATGGCCACATAGTAGACAAAATCTAGATTTTTTAGGATTTTAACTCTCTTGGGATTTTGAACATCTGATTCATTCATTTTTGACTCAAAGTTTGAATTGTTTGTTTATGACTTTTTAACATTTGCTTTGTCAAGAGGACCCCCTACACCTTGCCCCATGCTACTAGTAAGAAGCGTGGGTTTATCACCGTGGGCAAGGCATAGGCGAGTAAGGGCATTTCCATCCTTTCCCAACCCTACATCACTAGTAAGAGACGCAAGCTCATCACCGAAGGTTGGTGGGGCAAGGAAATGTGTAAAAATAAAATTTTCTGTTTAATCACTTTTTGACTTGCTTATTTGAGTAAAATGTCAGTATATGCTTATTTCCAAAGAGATGTATATATGGGATAGATGTGACACCATGAAGCTTCTAGAACAGACCATAGGCAAGACACCTATCCTAAGAAGAAATCAAAGTGAGAAAAAACTTGCAGATCTTGGTATGGTTACCGTTAGGACTTTGTCATGTCTGATTTTATTTGATAAAAGATTCTAAGATGATTGAAGATATATGAAGATGGAGAGGTATGATTAGAAAGAACTTTATGCCAAAAACATCACGAGTTTGTAATGAATTGCTTTGAGAATAGATTCCTTGATCACAATTTATGTAAGAAACAAGTGGACAAAATGATCTTAATCTATATGAAGATGTAATGTAGATAGTTATATAGGTAGCGTTAGCTGCTTATGCGTGAAACATTTGAGGTGTAGGGAATTGACTGTTTCACCAAATTCCTCACCTTCTAGCGTACATAAGAGGTAAGCACCATTTCCATAGTCCTTCATGACTCGGTATGGGCCCAACCATTTGGGCCGGAATTTCCTTCCTTCACCTGTCTTCTTGTCGATCCGGTTGTCTAGTCTTAGAACTAGATCACCTTCGTATATATCATGTTCATAGACCTTCTTGTTATACTGCCGGCACATTCGGTCAGCATAAGCTCTATGCCATTGTTCAGCATCTAACCTAGTTTCATCTAGGATTTCTAGTTGGGAAAGACGTGCTTCTCTGTAAGCGTCTTCATCCAGAATCCCTTGTAGTGAAATGCGGAGACTGGTATTTCGACTTCAAGCGGGAACGACTTACTTCTGCCCCAAATACCAGCGAGAAAGGAGTTGCTCCCATTGGTGTTCTTATTGAGGTTCGGTGGGCCCACAAGGCCGGATATAACTTCAAATGCCAATCTCGTTTGTTTTCTTTCACCGTTTTAAGGAGAATGGCTTTCAGTGTTTTGTTTGTTGCTTCAGCCTGCCCGTTGGCTTGGGGATAATACAAGGAAGCCGTATGATGGCTTATTTTAAATTTATTACATAGCTCACGAACCTCTTCATTCTTAAAAGAAGTTCCATTATCAGAGATAATGATTTGTGGGACACCGTATCTACAAATGATTTGGTTCAAAATGAACTTGGCAATCACAGAACCAGGTACAGTAGTAAGAGGCATGGCCTCCACCCATTTGGTAAAATATTCAGTATCCGTGATTATAAAATTATGGCCGTCTGTAGATGAGGGAGAAAATTTCCCTATTAAGTCCAGACCCCATGTAGAAAAGGGCCATGGAGTTGCGATTGGTTGTAGAGCTTGTGCTGGCATGTGGATCTCGTGGGAGAATTCTTGGCACTTATGACACCTGCGTGCAAACTCTATCGCGTCATGTTCTAGAGTGGGCCAGAAATAGCCCATTCGATGTATTTTTCGAGTGGTGGCATGGCCACCAAAGTGGCCTCCACATATACCATTGTGGGATTCATGGAGAATCCTCTTGGACTCTTCTATGTCAACACACCTTAAGAGCATTCCATCGAATGCTTTCCGATAGAGCACCTGCTCTATAATGACATATTTAGCTACGATTATGCGTAACCGCCTTCTTTGTTGTGGTGTAACTACCTCCGGGTACATATGGTCTATGATATAATTAATGATATCAGTGTACCAAGGACACTCAGAGATAGCGGGTCAAGTTTCGATGTAGTATACGCATTCATCTGGAAAGTCTAAATCTACTAAATCACCTCCGTCTAATGGGTTGTCAGCTAACCAATCCACGATGATTTGTCCTTTAACCGACTTCTGATTTACAAATGTTAATTTGAACTCTCCCATTAAGGTTATAAAACGTCCAGCCTTTTTAGACAAGGACCCTTGTGTGAGAAAAGTCCGTAAATGGTCTGTTTTTACCATGACCTTCGTTTCTTGATTCAGCATATAATGTCTTAGGTGTTTAGTAGCAAAGACTATGGCAAGGCATTCTCATTCTGCCTGTGTATAGCGTGTTTCATAGTCGAGCAGCGTTCGGCTAATGAAATAAATCACACATTCTCTCTTGTTATCGTCTTCTTGGGCCAACATACAGGCCAGCGAGACATTGGTAGCTCGTGAATATAGAATTAACGGGTGATCTAGCTTAGGTGGCATTAGCGTAGGTGGCGATAAAAGGAAATGCTTAACTGCATCAAAAGCTTCATTGCAATCTTCGGTCCAATCAAGGCTATAGTCTTTCTTGAGTAAATTCTTGATTGGATGAATGGCAAAGCTTAAGTCCGGGATAAATCTCTGGATTGCACCTAGCTTTCCGAGAAATGATCTGATTCCAGATTCACTCGAAGGTGGGACCATTTCGAGGACAGCCCGAATTTTGGTTGGATCAACATCGATTCCTCGTGACGATATGATGTAACCTAGGAGCTTTCCTCCTGTTACACCAAAGACGCATTTCTCTGGATTTAGTGTGACTCCGTATTCTATTAGATGTGAAAGAATGATGCGGAGTACTTCGGGATGGTCACAACGCTTCTTGGCTTTAGCCAATAAGTCATCTACGTAAGATTCCATGATTTTATGAATTAGATCATGAAATATGTATGTCATGGCCCGCTGGTACGTAGCACCGGCGTTCTTGAGACCGAATGGCATAACAGCGTAGCAATAGGTTCCCCAAGGAGTTATAAACATGGTTTTAGCTTGATCTTGCTCGAGATATTCTGATTTGATTGTATCCCGAGAATCCATCCATAAGAGACAAGAGTTCAAAACCAGTTGTTGCATCAACAATAACATCTATGGATGGTAATGGGAAGTCGTCCTTAGGACACGCTTTGTTGATATCTCGAAAATCTATGCAGATGCGTATCTTTCCATTCTTCTTGAGAACGGGAACGATGTTAGATACCCATTGGGAGTAGTCAACTGGCTTGATGAATCCTACCTGAAGGAGTTTTATTACCTCCTCTTTTACCATGAGAGCTACTTTGGGCTTCATGGGTCTTGATTTTTGTTTAATTGGCTTTGCATCTGATCTAGTGACGAGATTGTGCACTGCAATGTGGGGTGCGACTCTTATCATCTCCTTGTAATTAAATGCAAATTCCTTTTGATGTTCTTTGAGAAATTGAGTATGTATTTCCACTTCTTCTGGGGTTAAGGATGATCCTAATTTCAATATTCTCGGTTCATCTTCTGTCCCGATGTTGACATCAATTGTTTCTTCGATCAAAGAGGCGTTACCCTCTTCGAACTCAGGTGGTGCTGGAGGTAAATCTAAATCATCCCCATTTTCTACTGCGTATATGCTAGGTTCCATTTGTGAGGGAAGATCCATTACGGGATTTCTGAAGTAGGAAGACGAATGTGGAATCAAGGATAAATCTAGCATGTGATAGGAGAGATGTAGTGCTGCATAGGCATTTAAGTAATCCAAAGTAGCAGCATCACTATCAACATGGTCTAGGATGGTAGATTCACTTCCGCTTGAAAGAGGATTTGTCATTATTTTTATCAATGGTTCATCACGAATGGACACCGTGAACTGGGTATCTTCTAACTCATTGCTTGGAGTAAAACGTGATGCTGAGGTTGCTATTGAATCGGCGAGAAGATTTTTCTCTCGCGGGATTGCTTCAATGGATATGAAGTTGAACGCCTTGCTTAAATCTAATACAACATTTTTGTAGAGCTGCAAGTGTTCGGCTTTAGTTTCATATACTTCAGAAACTTGATTTGTCACTAATTGCGAGTCTCCCAGGACTCTGATGTTATCAATACCAATTCTTTTGGCTAAGGTAAGGCCAAGGAGGAGGGCTTCGTACTCAGCGCCGTTGTTTGTGCATTCAAAGTTTAATTTAAAAGCGAATGGGAGGACTTTCTCCTCGGGTGAAGTAAGAATTATACCTTCCCCGCTCCATAACGACATTTAGCTCCATCGAAATGGAGAGTCCAATACTTAGCCGGGAGTATAGATGTTGGGGCATCTGCTGCGTTTGCGCAATCTACTTCTACCATACAGAGGTCCTCTGCTGGAAAGGAACCAACACCTAGGGAAAATCCTATGCCTACTGAATCAAATGGTAAGAACATTGGTGAATCTTGTTCTATCAACTCAACGATTTTCGCAGTAGTTCCCAATGATACTGTTTCTTTAGTTTTATCTTTAGGGGTTGGAATTGTTTTGGCTATGCTGGTAGTTTCAAGATCCATCGTAGGTACCAACTTTTCCTCTGGTTTTGGGTCAGTGGGTTTATTAAGTTGGTTTGTTGGCAGTTCAAATTCTGAGTGCACCCCTGGTCTTTTCTTTAAATCAGCTAGGTGCAAATCGAAAGGTTTTGGATCGCCTTTGGCTACAAATACCTTTCCTAGATGCAAGAATCTTACTTCTTGAAATAGCGTAGAAGGGATTGCCTTCATGCGGTGTATCCATGGTCGGCCGAGGATCATATTATAATTGGTTTCCCGATCTATAATATAAAACTCAGTCAGGATTGTTTTGGGTCCTAGGGTGACCGGCAGTATTATAGTTCCTATCGAAGTGGCTTTAAGGCTATCATAGCCTCTCAATGTATTTCGAGTAGTGGAACAGTTTGTTTCCCCATATCCAAGTTTTTGGAGGAAAGAGAAAGGGACTATGTTAACTGCGGCCCCATCATCAACCATTGCCCGTTTTACATAGTTATTATAAACCCATACTTGTAAGTGTAAGGCTGGATCACCTCGGCGTGTGATCTCAGCATCTGTGGGCATTTTACTTATTTCAAATATGAATTCGACATCCTTTTCTGGCTGCCCCGGAGGGTGGATATCAAAATCTACGTGATTTACTTGTGTTTCAGGAGGTGGAGTGATGTTAATTAGATGGCCTAGACCTAATGCTTCTAAAAGAGCAGCTCTGTGAGGGGGAGAGTTCTTTAGTAAGTCCAAAAATGAAATGTGTGAGAAGGTCTTTGTTAGGTCGCTAATTAAATCATAGGCACCTACGGGTTTTTCTACTATTTGCTGATTCTTATCTATTTCTGGCAGAGGACTTGGGCTCGGTTGAGAGAAATACTCTCATGTTCTTGTTATAGCTTCGATAGGTAGTTCAGCGTCTAATTCTACCAAACTGACTATCTTGGGTCTCGGTTGAGCTCCTAACTGTGGTGCAACTGATGGATTTAATGAAGTCGAGGCTTCATGATCATTGTTTCCCGTCATTGCACCTTTGTTTGTTCCAGTTGGATTCATCCTATTGCTATCATGATTTGGGAGCGGATCGTTAAAGATCTTGAGGGGAGCATTCTGAGGGGAAACTGCCCCTGCGAGCGTATTTGGTGATGATGGGATGGGATCTGCCAAAAACAAATCTGTGAAGAACTGTCTTTGTTCTTCTGGCAAGCGTTGCATAAATTTATTGTAGTCACGACATGTTCTAGTATCGTGACCCCGAATTTTGTGGAAACCACAATAAGAATTGGGATTGTAATTCCTATTTTGTTGGTTAGGTGTGTATTGTGGCCTAAAATTCTGATCAAACTGTTGCCTATTAGGACTAAAATTTTGGAATTGTTGTTTCTGGTTTTGAATTTGGTTTTGATAACCAAATGAGTTTTGGCTTGGCCCTTGTATGGGATTTCGTCATTGTTGTTGTTGTTGTGGATGGTTAAAATCCACTGTATTGATCATCGGGGTAAAGTTGTTGTTTCGTTGGTTGTTTGTTTATGATGGAGTATTAACAACATTTACCCTCTTGGGCTGGTCGGTTACCCCATCCGTTGTTACCCCACGATTTTTGTTAAGGATTTTGGGTCCTTGATTGACATTTGTGATAGTTGTAGTGTTTTGAGTGGAGGTGATTAACCTCCCGTTTGTTCCATATGTCTTACGACCACTATCTATCACTGCTTGGTCTATTCGAAGAGCGCTCTCAAGTACTTCATCGTAAGTTCTTAGTGGGAACTTCTGGACTTCTTCCTTCACCTCCTTGCTGAGAGAATGAAGGAATAAATCACATAGTTCCATCTGATCCATGTTTGGAGCACTTGCTGAAGAATAAATAACTGTATGCCACCTCTGGATGAAATGGGCGACAGATTTGTTGTGTTCTTGTTTGATGTGCAAGAATTCCCTGATTCCTGTTCTCAACAGTTTGTTCATGTCGAAGGCTTTGATGAACTCCGACATGAGTTGTTTAAATGAATGTATGGAAGCCTCAGGTATTCTATAATACCAATCGAGAGCGATGCCTTCCAAAGTTTTGGGAAATATTTTAGCAACAACCCCATCCCAAGGGAGTAATTCTCGTATGGCTGTAGCGTAAGCTTTGATATGTGCGTTTGGATCTCCCTCACCCTTGAACTTGGGTAAATCAGGAAGAGGTCTTGGAAGCATGACGCTTCGTATGGTGAAGTCTAAGGGTTCCTTTAGATATTCTGAATAAGTCCCTATCGCATAGCTTTCGACCATTGATGGTGGTTGCTGAGGGAGTGATGGTGGGATAGGTTGTTGATACGGTGTAGCGTATGCATTGGCAGGGGCATAAGGAGGTCCCTGCGTTTGAGCAAACATGCCGGGAGAGGAGAAAATATCTCCTTGTGGTGATTTGGAGTACATGTTTAAGTATGATGGGGTATTGTCAAGGAATGGATTGTTTGACACTAGACCGGGAGGAATAGTGTTAGAGATGATGGGCCTTGTTGGCGTTTGTTGTGGATAGTGAGGCGGCATGCCTAATGTGCCTACCCCTGTGAGGAGATCTACTTGGCCAGAGTGGTATGGAGGATTGGAACTCCCTGTTTGTATGAACGGAGAATTTTGACTTGCTTGAGCCAGTTCTAACCCTCTCACTTTTTCTACTAACGTTGAAATGACTTCATTTGGTGAAGTCACGGTGTTTTGTCTGAGCGGCGTTTGTTGTACACCCTGGTGTTGTATAGGCATGTGATATCCTGTCATGAACTGATCGCTATCTTGCCAAGTTTCTCCGAGAGTATTTCCTATATGCAGTGGCATAGAGGTATTTTCTTGAAAAGAGATCTCGGGTTGTATTTGTAAACCTCCTACAGGTGGGTACATACCCCGAGAATGTTGTTCACTCCTAGGATAACGTATTGACTATCCATCATCTAAGACCAGGTATGGATCTGATTGTCTACTAATTTGTGGTCTAAGTAGCATTTGAGGAGACGAACCAGATTCTCCGGTAAACGTCATATTGTTCGAGCCTGAAGGCTCTGTTTGTTGCGTTCGAGGGGGTTGATCTAACTCCTCAGCTTGAAAAGATGAACTATATCTGATTCTTGGGGTTTGTGTTGACAACTGATTAGTTGAATAGTTTTCACCCCATACTGAGAGCGAGGGTGATGATTGCCTATTCTGTTGGGCGTAGTATGCCTCAAGACCCAAGAGGGGTCTGCCATATGCATCGAATCCCGACATATTCGGGGGGTATATGAATACCCGCAGAATAATGGGAAGGAGCGAAGGTGATTTGTGAAAGAACACGTGATACTATGACTCCGAATGAGAAAGTAGGAAGTTTTACGTCAGCTTCACTAATTTCGTTTGTTTCACGTCGGGTTCACCAATTTTGTACGCCGGAAAAGTGACAGGCGAGCGTGAGAATCTACAAGTAACTCTTCCGCGTACCCGACCTCTCGAGGTCGTGCCGAGACAGTGGTGGGGGTAGAATATGCGTGGGATGCAGACAAACTAGTTAGGCAGTCTAATGTCTTCGACACGCACTAGTGGAATTTGTGAATCTAAGGCAAAGAAGGCCCTTCTAACTTGGACTGGTGTGATAGATCGATCGGCAAGGATGACTGCTCGAAGGCTCCAATCAATATCGAGCTCGCATGATTCAATCTATGGGTTGTGGAATACGCGGAAAATGACCTGGGATAGTTTCGTGTATGTCTCCTGATAAGGTCATATAGTGGATGGTGAATACAATTGACTCTACGGACGATTCTCTGGCCTAGTCCAAAATTCTCTAGCTTCGTTAGCTGCTATATCTAATAAGGACAATTGTTCGATGATGATGGGTGGAAGTGGAGTGGACTGAAATGCTAGTGTGCGTAGGCCAGTGTCTATATCTGATTGACTTATGGACTCGTTGGGTGTGGATCTGTGGATCGCAACCATAGACTCTTGGTTGTTGCGGTCCTGTTATGGTCATGCGCGAAATCAAGTTCTAATCCCTAGTATCCAGTAATCATATGCTTTCTCAGCTTCTATGTTTAGAACCAACAACTGCGTGATCTTCTCGGAATATCTCACGGTGTTCGTGCAACTGGATCCTTAGGCCAGGTATCTATATCGTGAGAGTATCTCCCGCACTGGTTTGTGGGACCAAAGGATCACAACCAAAGGTTTGTTCTCTTTCGAACCCTTCTACAGTCATGTGAGTGTTTACCTAGGGCAATCTATAATTTGGTTGGTTTGACCAAAACGTGTGTGCTTGGTCATCCTCTATGTTTAACCCTCTCAACTGAGAACTGATCAGTTGTAAATCTGTTGTTGTTCGGAATACTTGTATTCTGAGATTTTGGTCTATGTCAACTATTGCTGTAATGAGATTTGGTTGAGGTACGATTGGCTCAAATATATATTCCCTGGGCTCCTGAGGTCCCATGATTGTCATACGAAACAAAATGCAAATCTAACTGTAACGAAGCAAATTCTAACTACGTGAAATAAATCTAACATATATAACTTTTATTCTTCTAAGAAATCTTTTAACAATTTTAAGGAAAGCAAACTATTTTAAACGTATCTAGGAATAATAAACAATATTTTAAAATAGACAAGATAACCGAGTATAGTTATTTGCCTATGCGATTTGTAGAATTATTCTAAATAGCTCGTCTAATCTATCTGCAAGATTCTCGATCCTACCTCAGAAGTGAGGAGTGAATCATAGTTTCTCAGAAACTATCAATCCTCACAGCTTCCCTGGCAATATCGAGAATAGAATTCACTGAAATGAAGCAATTATCTACTCTATTTGATATGATTCTAACTAGAACTTTGAAAGTTAAAACCTGGATTCCGCAGAACAGTGGCGAATCTGATGGTGTGTGTGATCTTGTCCCCTCAGTATGATCTCCTCGTTCTTTCATGTTCACGTGGATCCAGAAAAGCGTGTAATGCTAGCACTGATAAGAGTAGATTTTAGGACAAGGACAGCTCGAATGAATGCGAGACGAAAATACGAGTAGGAGAGGGACAGCGCAAGAGTACAGAGCTTGGCTTATGTGATTCCTAGCGGGATTTTACTGTGAGTCATGCAACATGAAGCGACCAGAACCTATAACTATCTTATTCAAAGAGAAAAACCTGCAACTTTAATGGCTTCCTAAGCTATTCTGTTCCAATGGATTGGATAAAATAACAACACTGTTTGCACAAGCTGGATATGTGGCTTACCAACAGCTGAATAAAGCTAACCAAGCATATAATGGACTGAACTAAGAACTCTAAGCAACAATAAAATTAAATCTACAGCAAAGAGAAATTCAGAGGCAAGCTTCAAGGCCGATTGGATGAAATGACAGCACTGCCTGCACAAGATGGGTATGTGGCTTACCAACAGCTGAGCAATCTAACTAAAGATGCAAGTGAATTCAAGCTATGGCTTCTAAACAAGATAACAAGCTAAAATACTAAAATGAGGAGAGCAAAGATCAGTCTTCCAAATCCAGCCAAACTTCAGACCATTTGCTTGTGCACAAACCATGCATTTATAGGAATTCAATCACCCAAAAACCAAAACCAAATGGAACTCCTAAACAATAAACAAAGGAAAAACACTATTCCAGGGGACCAAAAACATAAATGCATGCTCAAGTCGGCAAAGAAAGCTGGTGAATCGTGATATTTCATGCGAGTCGCGTCAAAAGAACATTCTAGAAAATGCGCGTAGGACCGCCGCTCTGAGCAGGGCGGCGGTTACAGGACCGCCGCCCTGATCAGGGCGGCGGTCACGAGACCGCCGCCCTGCAGGGCGGCGGTTTCATCACTGAAGATCAAGAGGCCAAGGAAAGAGGGAAAAAGGGGAAAACAAAGGGCACGGGGGCTAAGCGGGGCATGCGGGATGTTAACGCATACTCCGAGGGCTTTTCCGGATCCCGAACACCTTGCGAGGAGACCTGTATCATCATTGGGAACTTATTACGCTGTTCCGCAGTACAGTACCTTACAATTTTGGGTACGTACAATCACCTTCACCCACACATGGGGCAATCACTTATTATTTTTGTCGTGTGTCGCTTACCAATATAAGCTACATGATAAAGAGGGGAAAAATGTAGACACCAAATTTAGGTCACACTCCCCTTTACACAACATGTATATTAATTTAATTACCCACAATTAAATTAATGCCCATGCTCACAATATACATTATTTAACTACATTAATTAAACTAATTTCCACCTCACATATACAGCTCACCCCACCATCTCACTTAGACACCTCATCATAAACTTATTCTTAGCATGTTTCCTCTCTACTAGGACTCAATAACCACTCACCATAACTAACTAAGACTTATTACTACCTACCTTAATTAAATAAGACTTAGTTTAACCCTAAAATGACATGCCTATTCTTCCTCTAACCACATTCTTGTTCATCTAAGTGTAACATTCCATTTTGATCCGCGAGAATGGACAGAGATGGCCAAAAGGATTTCAAGATCTGTCATTTTTAGTAAACCTAGGATTTCCCACCTTAACCAATGCCACTCAACCTTAAACCAATTTGGTCACCCTAAACCATCGTCAAATCGAAACCTTGTTTGAGAGGTTAGAAGAATTATTTAAGTTTTGGAGAAGAGAGATCTGCATGCAAGCATGCACCAGAGAACTCCTACACATCTAGACACCCTAAACCAACACCAAACACTGATATGAAAGGAAAGCATTCATGGTAACATTCCAAGAAGTATAGACGTGACACTAACCACCAATTCCATGGATCAACCATCACCTCCATCCAACCACCAGGTCTGCAAACACCAGTAAGTACCTTTGGATCTACACCTTCCCATATTTATTTAGATTAGTTTCTTCATCTTTGTTTGGGAGTTCTAGTCTCCCTTACATCCCATCATCTCTCACCCTCTTGCCAATCCCTCCACCTAATCACCTATAACCTTTTAACCCCCCATACCTGACTCCAAACATCTTTGACTACTCCCAACATTGTCATCTACCTCACCATTATCTATCCATTCTCTGGGAAATCCCAGAGAATCATCAAAACCCAACTTTACTAAGTTTCTACCAGCCCAACCCTACTAACGTCGGTTAACCCAAAATTTCATTGGTCTCATTATAACCAAAATCGGTTATACCATACCAAAGTCGGTCTCTATGTCTAGAAAACCTTCCTATAAAAATAACCTCATACCATTCATCTAAACAAACCAAATGACCTAAAACTTCACCTTGACCTATCCCAACCACTTTATTTACCTGTCTGACCTCCAAATCTTATCATAACCTAACCTATTAGATTAGATTTGTTTATTGTAATTGAATGAGATACCTAAATCATATCAATTACATTAGGAAATTATTGGTTCATATTATTTCTTGCATTAAGTTATTTTAAACAGTGGATTGACAGCCATCTAGGAAGTATCACACTTCCCGGATCTAGCATACGCTAGGTATTCCACTAACATATATTGTTTAATATTCCTCTTGTGGTCTTGTTTGTATTCACAGGTAGTTCCTCCTAGAAAAAGGAAGTTCTTGCAATCAGCATTGGATCGGGAAATTAGAACGTGTGCACTCTACCTTCCACCTTCACTCACAGGTATTCCTCCTTACCCTTACCTTATTTTTTTGCTCTTAAGTATGCACACTATTCGGTAAACAACTTCCTACAATGACATAATGGGTATCATGTTGAAGAAATGGTCGTTTAGTGTATCCGGATAGATTGAGAGGAATTTTATATTCAAAAAGTAGTAAAATATATGTGTATACCAAAGATTAGTTTAATTATTTTTGATGACTTTGATAGAGGGGAGTTTATTTTTGTGAGATGGTTGATCTAATATGTGGATGAAAATGAAAAGTTTAGAATTATTAATTGATTATTCAGTTGATAAAGGAATGAGGGATCCTAAAGAATCCATGGTTTTTACAAACTTATTATAAGATTGTGGTATTGTCTAGAATGGTGTAATGATCAAAATATTTGAGGAGGAATTCAACAATGTATTTATATTTCTGTAGGATTTCATTTTTACATTGATAAATTACTTTTACATGATTAATGCCAAGTTGTGAGTTTATGTAGATTTCTAAGCTTTGGACACCTAACATGATGACAATTTAAAGAACAATTATTAAAGCTTCGTATTCAGCCATTTTTTAGTGCATTTGAAGTTAAGTTTTAATGATACAAGGATAGTAGTCCCCTGGAGAGGTATGATAACATCACCAGCCCCTCTCCCTTGTTGGCATTTAATTCCATCAAAGAAGAGGGTCATTTTGATAGGATTGAATTATTGACCATCGATAGTGTTGATAGATTCTTCAGGAAGTTATTTGTGAGGTGATTGGGTTTCACGAAGAGGAGTCTCGATGAGATGATCTCTAATGGCCTTACCCTTAGTAGACTTTTGTGGTATAAATTATAGATCAAACTTGGTCATAAGCATAAGCCACCAAGTGATGTGGTCACTATGATATGGTTTAGAGTGCATGGTTTTGAGTGGGTTGAAACTGGTGACAACGTAAGTTTTTTTATTGAGAAGGTAATGACTTAGTTTGGAAGTTACAAAGTACAAGGAACAATACAAATTTTCAGCTTTAGTATAACGGGTTTCATATTCATGGAGAGTGTGGCTTATGTAATAAAATGCATGTTCCCATCCTTTTTCTTATCAATGAGAAGGAATGGAACCCAATGCATGATTTATAGTGGATATGTAGAGGTAAAATAACTCCCCCTCACAGGTAGGTGTGAGAACAGGTGTCGATAAGAGATATTTTTTGAGCTCGCCAAAAGATTTTTGACAATTAAGATCTCATATAAAGTTAACATCTTTGTGAAGAAGATGATGAAAGGGTTTACAATGGTTTGAGAGTTGTGATATAAAGTGGCAAATGGACTACAATTTACCCTGTAGACTACACAATTGTTTTAGGTTTAATGGAGGAGGCATTAAAACTATTTCTTTGGTTTTGAATGGGTCTACTTCAATGCCTCGGATAGATATGATGAACCCTAGAAGTTTACCCCTGAGAACACCAAAATGCATTTATTAGCATTAAGGAAAAGAAAGTATTGAATTAGACGAGTGAATATTGAATCAAGGATAACGATATGATCCCTTTGTTGTTTAGATTTCCCTAGAATATCATCAACATATTATTTTATAGTTTTTTGGAAAAGATCGTGAAAATTATATATCATGGCATGTTCATAAGTTGCCCATGCATTCTTGAGTCTATTAGCTAGATATTTTGTCAGACCAAAATATGAGGTTCAACCATAGTGTATGGGATTAAATCCCTCCTCAAAGATAGATGAGGTTTCCTGTTTATCACTAATCTAAAACATAGCAGAAATAAAATATATATAGTATCCACACTATTCTAACCATTGGGGTTGGGATACAATCCTGAAATCCATATCAACATGAAATGGAGATGTTACAACTTTAGATTAGGAAGAATTAGAAGGGAAAATATTATAGATGAAACAAAGTGGGAAGGGAATGAGAGGAACGTATTTTCTTTCAAGAAAACACAGATCAAGAAATACTTTTATGATTTTAGATAATGAGTGCAATATTCTGAAATGATTAAAATGATCAAAAACACAAAATAAAGAATATCTCAATATCTTTAACATAAGAACAATCTCTCAAGATAGATGAATCCCACAACACAAAGTTTGTAAAATAACACCTATTTCTATTCTTCAATGATTAAAAATAAAATACAAAGTTTTTCTTCTTCTTCACAATAGCTCTTAATATTCAAAAAGTCTCCCTTTGGAATGCACAAGCATCCCTTATTTATAATAGAGAGAGTAGAGAGAAAATAGGATAAATCCTAGAAAATAGTCTTTTAACAAGAGTCCTATTTTTCTTGACTCTCACGCAGGAGAACAAGTCAAAATTTGCTTCCTATGTGACGAAACGAAAATGAAAAAGACATGACAATTTCTTGATAGAAATGTCATGAGACACTATGTTTATTCTACTTCGTCATCCTTGTCTTCTTCTAGCGCAGCCTGCTTGTCTCAAAACTCTTGGAACTTCTAGATTATGCCCTACATCTCATCTTCATCTGGTGCACTTGAATAATCACTTAGGACCTCACAAGTTTCCTGAGTATCACTTGCATTACCAGGAAGTTTCTTCAATTTCTTGTTGAGCTTCCTTAGTGATTCCAAAACATTTTCGATCCTTATGAACTTATCGATGTTTGACAGATCAAAGACAATAGCTAGTTCATGCTGAATTAATTCCTAAATTTTCTTATAGAGGTCGTCAATAGGTAGAATCTCTGAGCTTTCACCCAACACCTTGGAAAAGATCCTGGACAACTCCTCTTCTATATCATTAGTGGCATCAACCAACTGATCTCTAGATTCCCTCAACTTGTTACAAGCTTCACTGAGAATATTTATCCTGAACCTGATGGCTTTGGCAAGCTAGAAATGCTTATCCCCATGTGGAATGATTCCTTCTTCCATTAAGATCCAGGATGGAACCTATTTCAGTGCATTGAGGGCTTCCAAAGTTAATTCAAGGTTCCCAACTTCCTGTGAAAATTCATCATCCATCTTGTCACCATCTTTCTTTATATCCTCCAAGGATTTGTAAACTTCCACCATGTCATCTATGACCTCTCTTCCTTGCAAGAGTAGCCTCTTTATCCATTCTTCAATAGTTCTCCCCTTCTCATTGATCTTTTCAATCATAGGTACTGATGAGAAATCAAACCTGATAGGCGTAGGGGTAGAAGATGACGGTGTTGACTGCGAAGGCTTTGAAAGCTTGAGTAGTACCTCTGTCAACTATTCCACTTTCTCTTTCAGCTCATCCCTGCTTACCTTTGTTTCTTTCAACTTTTGACAAAGCACGTTCATGGCATCTTGTGCATCCTATTGTGCTCCTTCAGTTGTCACTTTTCCTAGGTCAACCCTTGTAATCTGATAATCAGTCACTGTTATATCTTCCTTCATTTTTTCAGCCATGGGAGTGGAAATCTCTGCAAACTTATGCCCTAAGGCATCCACTGAAACTCTTGAAACCATTTTGGGTTTCTTGGTAGATTTGGCAGGAGAAGCCTTGAGTGAACTGAAATCAAAGGTTGGTAGGGGAACTACCACCTTCCTCTTCCTTGGGGTCTGATCAACCAACCATTGAGGCACAACGGAAGAATTTTCTCCTATTGGAGGTGTTATGGTTGTATCTGTGGGTGGAGGTATATTTTCTTGCGAGTCGTGATGACTGCAAGTGTAGTGACTGTGGGAATAGATTTAGGGAATGAAGGTGCAGAAGGAGGAGGCATTTCTATGGCCATCGTAGGTCTAGCAGAGAGAGGTGAGAGATCGGAGAAAATGTTGGCCATGGCTGATGAGAGTGGTGTTGAAATATGTGATGAGGAAGATTGGGAGAGAGGGGGTAAAGATTCTAAATCCAAAGCTTGAGAAGAAAGATCAAGGCTTACCTTTGATGAGAAATCAACAAAAGGGGAAATAAGAGGTTGACTAACCTCAATTTCTGAAATAGTTTCTCCTTGTTCTCGGTGGAGGAGGAGGTGAATCCAAGATCTCAACTGTTTGTGTTGGAGTAGTAGATGATTTGGCCCCTTGCTTATCTCCTTTCCTGACAAATTTAAACTTTATTTTCCTCTTGGTAGGGCTTTTATCCTTTTCCTTTTCTCCCTTGGAGGGTCCCACTTCTAGAGTAGCTATTTTTGAAAAGATCTTTTCTTTATAACTCATTCCCCAGGAAATGAGCCATGCCTTAGTATGGACAAGAGTCTGAGCAACTCTCTCAGTGATAGAATCCTTTTCAGCAATAGACCAATCAATGATTGGGAATCCAAGTTGGTCTCCATCTGACTGTTCATACCTAGGTTCCAGGACACTTTCATTATCTATGGTGCCTTTAGGGATATTGGCTATAGATCTAACATATGAAATTATTCAAGTGTCACCTATTGTTGTATTTTATTTAGATGGCAACTTCATCATGAATATTAACTCATATATCTTCCACAGAGGGTACATGCAGGTACAAGGTTCCATAAGACTTGAGGACTCCTCGGATGTCAAATCCTTCTCTCATCTTCATGTGCTTCTTTAATTTATTCTGAAGTTTTTGCACCATGTTCTTGGCCTCAACCACGGTGGAACATGTATACTTTCCTATGGAAATAGGGAAGGAGACAACATATTTGTGTCTACTCTGTTGTAATTTGTGAAAATCCAACAACCTGTCCCGACCAAATCCATGAGGATCGATTTTCACCCGGGACCCTGGGGCAACCAAAAAGGATTATCGTGAAACCTTACCACCTAAAGATAGGTAAAATTCTTGAATTGCAAGAAGATGAAACCCCATTTAGACACTTCTATCCATGCTTCATCGAAACCCTTCTCTTCCTCAGATCAGGATCCAGTCTACAAATATTTTCATAGAAGAAGGCGTCATTCACTCTTCTAAATTGGTCTTCAGACCCTTTTATTGTCAGCTATGGGAAGTACTAATATATATGTTCTGTTTTTCGATTCCCTTTGCATCCATCCTGGATAGTTTCTCATGCTTGTTGCTGCATAAGTGACATATGACATCATGTAGAACTTGTCGGTAGACAAGACCATTTTCATTTGAGAGTCTATCTCATTACTTATCAGGATACCCCAATCAATCCCTTGGTCATTTTTATTTATGATGACCATGAATTGGTACATCCACCCTTGGAATTATTTTGAATTTGGGAGTCCAAACAACTAGCTCAACAGGGTGATGATATCACTGACTTCAAGAATAAAGTCACTTCTAGGGACTGACTTAGGAAACCTAGAAACAACAGGCTTAGCCTTGATCAAGAACTTTTTATTTACGTGCTTGATGCAGTCTTCCTGATCCTTGTCCCAGGCCTTTTGTGTTGATTTAAAGTCTAAATCAACATATTCCATAAATTTGGGCAACTTTAGGAGTTGATCAAAATAATCTCCATCTAATTTCACTATAGACTCCTTGCTTGATTTCTTACTGAGCGGGAGGCTGAGTCATAGTGAGAAGCGCAAGCCAAGATGAATTTAGGGCATTGGGCTGATACTAGAAATCCTGCTACGAGAGGAAGACCACTACCAGCTATTGAATTCATCCATGGATTCTAAGAAGAATCTGCAATTCTTTTCCAGAAGTCTTCCATATCTATATTACCGAGCTCTGTGTCCCGGATGTCATAGTTACAACTTACATAAGAAGAGGACTCCATCTTTTGATACTTATACTTCATCTTTCTGACTTATCTAACTTGTCTTGAGATGGGCTAGGGTCCGACATGAGGAGTCCTGAGAATGCCTTGATGACTTCGGAAGAGTAGTCACCGTGAGAGCTTCATTTGAACAAGTATACAAACCCGACACACCTTTTGGGTTTTGAAAGTTACAAAGCACCTTTGAAACCCAAAAATGAAATGTGTGTCGAAATTAGGGCATGTCAAACACCTTGAGAAACTTGAAACACATGGTAAAACTTGATAGGTGTCGAGCACTCTGCAAAACCTAAAACACTGGCGGTGTGTGTCAGAAGTTAGGGCATGCGGTGCATCAACTGAAAACCCGACACAACATGGAAATGAGATGATGTTGAGCAGGTAAAAATACCTGATGTACTGTGCAAGACAGAGGATGTTGAACACTAGTCAAGACCCGACCCAAAGCAAACAAAGAAATATGTTTAGCAGCTTAGCAAAGCCCGAAACAAGGTGAAAACTAGATGATGTCGAGCACCCTGCAAAACCTGAAAAAAGGATATTGGGTCTCTATCCTATCAGAACATGAAGAATTTCCTACTTCATACATTCATGGGTTTTTAGATTCTTTTGAAAACCACAACTTATGTAAAAATAAGTAGATGACCAAGGAGTGAAACTCAAGCAAAAACCTTAATGGAAAAAGACAAGAACTAAGGGAAAAGACCCAAAACCCTAAACTAGAAATGGAAAAGGAAAAGAAATGAAAACCCAAACAACACACCTAAAAAAACCCAAAAAGCTTTAAAATGAAAGAGGAGAAGAATACCTTCAACAAGATCAAAAATGATCGAGAATGGACGGTGAAATCGATCGGGAAGCTCAATCAGGTCTCGAGGTGGAAGAAGCATGCACAGAAATCCAACGCATCAAAATCATACAAAGTAACAAATGACGTGGAAAACCACCTATTTATAAAACCCTAACATTTATTACACATAGCTCGACATGTGTGCCAACTACTAGACAATTGGGCATTAATGACATGTCATCATGCTTGAGCTCCTAAAACCCGACACAAAGGATTTGGTTTAATTCGGGATTTGGGTTTTGGGAACATGAAGCATGATGCATGAGATGTTGAGATGCTTTGAAGTCCCAAAATTTTGACACAAAGGTGATGATCGGGTTTCAGGTTTCGGGAACACAAAGCATAAAACATGTTTTGGGCAAAGCATGTTCTCGATGCATGGGAGTTCTGAAAACCCGACACATTGTCAAGACCATCGGGTTTTGGGTTTCGGGAACATGGGACATATAACATGCAAGAAACATGCATTCATGCCATGAAAACTTGAAAAATTCCTTCAAAGGGGAATTTTGAAGAGATTTGTTTAAAATTTTCCTATGGTTATCTCATTTTTAGTCAAAATCACTAAAACGAGGTGAAAAGTCCAAAAGGCATGATGCAAAGAACAAAAGGTCCCTAAAGAGGTAATGAAGGATGTTTTTATTGATCATTGGTAGCGATGATAATTTTATTGTAGCCGATAAACCATTCATAAGGGAAAGCATCTCGTGAATGATTGTTAGGTCAATGAGCTGGTCGATGTTCAAAAGGGGGAAATAATCTTTAGAAAAAGTGAGATTGAGATCCCATAAGTCATTACGATGTGTAAATTTCTTAAGGATTTAGTTACGAGTATTTTATTAGAGACCCACTATGGATAGTCAATGGGTATGATGAAATTAGTAGAAAGCAGTGTGATAACTCTTATTTGATGAAATGAGCTATGTGAGGGTGCATCCTACATAGTATTGGTTTTATTAGTTTGGAGTTGGGATAGGTGATGATATTATGTATGAATATGTTAGGGTCTTTACTTGGCATATCATTGTATGACCAGGAAAAGGATTGACTATACTTAGATAATAAAGTGGTGAAATCATTTAACTCTCGTGGATTTAAGGATTGGTTGAATTTAACTATATGAGGTTCTTGTGTAGTTCCTATGTTAATGTCGATAGTAGATTCATTGAGGAGTGTTGATAGGTTAGGAGGTAAGGATTTATTAAGGAAATGGTCTTCTTCCCCCATGTGAGAGAGGATATCTCGATCATCTTGACATTAGGGAACATTGATGGTGGGCGAGTCCTTTATTTATCATTTATGGACAAATGAGAGGATGTGTCTTAGTAATGTTATTAGTTTGATAATTCATTAGACCTATGGTAATAGTATTGAAAAAGATTAGGAGGGATGGAGATTGTGTCATAAGTGTCCATAGGATTTTCATGTGTGGTTGATGATGATTGTTTGGATTTGATGATAGATGTAATGGTATTTAAAATGTAGGATTCAAAAGTTGGTTTCTCATAACCTAACCCATGTTTCTCATGTGGTTTTTGGGAATTTTGGATTATTAAATCATAGATTCCTTATTTGTAAGGTCCAAATACAAATCCTTTCCAAGAACAATGATGAAGGTACATTTGTGTGAAGACATGGTTATATAAGAATTCAAGTTTGATATGAACAACATGACACGGTGTGGATGCATTGGTTGTGAGGGGGATATCGATGCCTCCATAGATGAAATTCATTTGTTCATGAAAGGGAATATACGATACAACATCTCCGACATTAGGCTCATACTTGGGTTTTTTATCCGGTCTTACGTACATATTGGGTATCATAAGTGAATTAATCATAAGGAGACGATACTCCCCTAGTGAAAGACTCTCCTTAATGTTATCAAGGGAAGATTCATTCAGTAGTTTGGATGATGGGATGGAAGTGCTGGTAGACACCACATTATAGGATCCTTAGTTTGATTTTGGAACAATTACTTCATTCGGAGGATACGTCTTCTTACGCAAGCTCTAAATGGGTTAGGATCTGCGGAAAATGTAAAGGTTTTACCCTCGTGTTCATACTTAAGCAATTAGTGCATTGTTGAGGAGATATAATTCATAGAGTGTATCCAAGGTTGGCTTAGAAATATGTTGTATTGGAACTCTCCTTCTATAATATATAAGAGTTAAGGAAGAGTGTTGATAATGAATTTAAGTGGTAAGATGATTATACACAACATGGGAGAAATTGTATCGATAAAGGCTCGAGTATAACTAGTGTTTCGATAAAAATGGTATTTTGCAATTGAATTTGGTTGAAGGAATATTAGGGTTTGTTTTAAGAAGGTCCCTATGAAAAATTAGTCTAGAAATTTTGGCGAATCTCAAATATTAACTTTTGAATCGTTGGAAAATTTTTGAAAAAATGTTTCATGGTAAAGGTGATTTCATAGAGAGAAATTGTCGCTAGTTTCGCAAAGTAAGCCAAGTAGGTTAGCATACATGTTGGGAAGGAAGGTTGGTTAGGTGGGTTGGATAGTTGAGGGGCTGGATGGCTAAGGGTTGGATGGCTAAGGGTTGGATGAATAAGGGTTGTACGGATAGGTTAGATGGTTATGGGGTTGGACGAGTGGGTTGGATGGTTAAGGGGTTAGGACGAGTGGGTTGGAAGAGTTGGTTGGATGAAGAAGGGTTGACGGTGGGTTAGGTGGGTAAGGGGTTGGATAGGTGGGTTGGTGAGTTGAGGGTTTGGATGGCTAATGGTTGGATGGCTAAGTGTTGGATGGCTAAGTGTTGGACGAGTTTATTAATTATGGATTAGGTGGCCACCTTGGCTAGCCAATACTTTTTAGTCACGCGTCTTTTGACCCATTCACAACCCTATAAATACCCCTACAAGGTTCATTTATTCATTTTTCTATGAAAATTTCTAGTGCTCTGAACTCTCCAATTTTCAAAGTTCTCCCAAGTTTCAACAACGAAAAGCTCCATATCTACTCCTACACCCAAATTCCAATACAATAACCTCATGTGTCCACACATTGTATCCCTTCTAAAAGAAAAAGATGCACAAAAGGATTGTCTTGAAAAATAAAAAATTATCGGGCTTGTGGACATACCCCAATTCGATACTGATACTTCAGTTTTTGATTACCTTCTTGCCTCTTATAACGAAAATGATGGAAAATTTTCCATTCTCCTCGTGTATCCGAGATGTCATCAAATTTCATTCACAATTGATCCCGCAGACATACATTGGTTAACTAGGTTACCATTCGAAAATAAGCCACCCGTTACTACAAAGGTTGTCCTCACAGATGAAGACAAAAAGTTTTTGGAGTCTCATTACAATATGCAAGTTGATGGTAAGTTTATTATTTTTAAATTCTTTTTCTCTTAACATTTGTCCACCACCCAATCCTCTAACATTTTTTTATTATCAAGCTCCTTTTAATCATTCATCATGAGGCCTTCTTCTTCAAGGTATTACAAACCAATTCTTTCTTGCAGTTACATCACTTTTTTAGGCCATAGTTTTATTACAGGAAGATCTGCAAACATTTCATATTAGGTAGTTCAATATTTATTTTGGACACTAGTAGGTTAACAATTTGATTGGTGTAAATATTTTTCCAACCAAATAAAAACAGATGTCTCCCATGCCCATAATGTCAATCAATCTGATAAATCCAAGATTGTATTCTCTTGTTACAATTTTATTATTGCTTTCTATCCGAAAGCATTCTACAAATTTCGTAGAGAGTTAAAATTCCAACTACAATTAATGATAAAATGATTGGTATCACTTGAAGAATAACATGTAATTGTTACTTTTACAATTTTCTTTTTACTGAATGATTTCAAAATCAATATTTTTCAATAAAATAATAATTGTAAGATTTTCTTTTGTAGAGAATAATTTTAGCTACAATAACTCATAAGGAGTTAGTTTCTTGAGGTAAAGCCCTGTAGAGGTCTCTTTTGATTTTGACATGGATTCAAGAGTAGAATAAACACCAAAGCAAGAGCTCCTAACCAAAATTGACCTAGGGGGTCGCTATGTGCATCACATATACCATCACATTTAACTACAAGTATGAAGTTTTATTTTGATATAATTAACTAATTCAAACAACTAATATAGATTATGTAGGTAGTACTGTATTTTAATATTTCTACTATTCTTTTTTACATTTATTGTATTAAGAAAATATTGAAATGGGTAATGATGATCAAACTCATTCTGATGCACAAGATCAAAATGTTACAATTCAAGGCGTCTCCAATTGTGAAAGGTAAACTATAGTATTTAATATTTAGCATGTTTTATTATGTTATTACTTTTTAGAATTTACAAGGCCTAACCGTATAATGGATTCTAAAAATTTGTTGTTTGTATCTTGCAGGTAATATATCTTTTGAGCACATTCCACTTGCAAGGAGGCTACCAATATTGCCAACACATATAGTCTAAAGAAAAGAAGATCTCAGTAGGCAAAAATATAAGTTTTTCTACGAATCGGTTGGAACAGTTCATCTCGCAACCACAAAATTTATTGGACTCTCACTAGGAGGTGTTTTAAGTATAACGGCCTCACAAATTTTCAACAACATCACCCTTGATGAGAATTATTTGGGCTTTGATACTGGTGATTCCGACAAGGAAACTACTTTGACACTCATGATATGATTCAATCTACTCTACCTCAACCACAAAAAAATAAAATGTGCATGATGTACATAATAGTGACTCTCCTCCTTCTCCAAGAAGCACTCCACAAACAAATGATGAAAAGACACATTTTATTAGAAAATATGATATCATATAGTATGGGGGAAACAATTCAAGAGGTTGTAATTTCTGATGTGGATTTGGTGTAGTCTTGGGAGAGGAGAGATAAAATTTTAATAAAAGAAATAAATACAAGGTACCATAATCAATCTCAAAGGCATTCATTGTTCACTTCCATAGATATCCAATCGAAAGGAAAGACGTTTCACTAAACAATCTCATTCAAGAAAAATTTCCTATACTAATAATTACAATGATGATATTATAGACATAATGTTAAATAGGTTGGAGAATCTGAATGCTGAAGCACAAGCTTACTACAACAAATGGGCTAAAAACAAGACAAATGTTTTAATAACAAATTCTAAAAAGAAAAATTTGTGGTGAGTGGGCTTTATGTTTTACATGCAAAATCCTACTATTACAAGCACTGCAATATATTTGTTTAACTTATCTTATAGACAAAAAATATATTTTTTTGTTTTGTAGGAAAAATATGAAAATTTAAAGAAATAAGTAGTTGTATTTGAAGCACATTTAAATAATTCCTACAAAATCCTGAATTCATTTGTACAGTTGAAGGAAAAATTGATAGTAATAAATAAAAAAATACATTGAGAAGGATAATCAAGGAGCATAAGATGGATCCAGAAGTCTTACTAAAGGAAAAGACAGATGTAGATGCAAAACTTTTGTCAAGAAGCAGATGATGTAGCGAGGAGGAACAAAATATTATTGAAAATATCAATACCATAGTATGAGATTTGTAGGCATCAGAATTATAACAGATAGCTCTTTACAGACACAACAGATTCCTCCACCTCTAATGCAAGAAAAATATCAATCTTCTCCTGCTACATAAGAAATTCAATATGTTAGTGAATTTCACCATGTGACATGTGTGTTGTCACAATTCTGACATTGGTGTAGGAATTAAAAGATAGTGGCCAACAATCTTTTTTTATTCCATGAGGTAGACGTAAGGACAACTATGATTCAAAATCATGGGAAAAAAGAGGATTACCTCGTAATGTGTCTTTATATGAAAAAACTTGTTCAAGTTTTGAAATGTATTGACAACCCCCTTTTTGTAATTGTATTGGCTGAAAATGCTTTATGAATTTGTACTTTTCTTCATAAAGTAATTTGTCACGATGAGATAATGATTTTATAAGTACTTTGGGAATTGGAATTGTAACTATATATTTTCTATTCAATTTGTACATAATACAATTGATGTTTCGTCTCTTTGTTTACGTAAATGTTGCTTAAATTTACTTTATTTTATTTTTTAAAAATATTTACATTTTTATTTCTTGCAGATGTAAAATAAATCAATTAATAGATATAAAAGACAAATATTTCCTTATTTCATTTTAAAAACCAAATATAAAAAATAAATATTTAATATTGCATTTATTTAAAGTTTTAATCTTTGTATGAAATGCATCAATAGTTACAATTTATTACATTAAATTATTGTAAAGAAATCTATGTGAATTGAATTGAAATATCCTGGATCAACACTTTCATTTGTGTCTTGAAATCAACTGTAACATGATCTCGTGAATGTGTCTCCATCCTCAGGTTAGGAAAAATATTACTAACTCCTCTTATTTATACTAGTGAATTCCATAATGTGAGTGCTCTATCATAAGGGAAAGAATCCACTGAGTAACATGATACATACAACCTCAGACAAATTTCTAGATTCTTGTCCAATCTGTTTCAAACTTTTGACTTTAAAAAGGATAGTGCACTAAAAACCCTCTCATCTTCCACAAAACCTAGAATCATAGTTTGATAGAGTTCATACAACTTAATATACTCACTCAAATATTCACTTAGAATACTATTGGAAAAAATATCCTTCCAAATCCTTTTGATGAAACCATAATCTTGTTGGTTTTGTAGAAGTTGAACTTGTTGTATCATAGTATTAGAAAAATCCATTGAATGGGAACTAAGTATTTTATTTGTAAAATACCTTCTATAAAAACTTTGTTTATCTCTTCAGTCTTAGAGAAATGGTTAGTTAGATCACTCATGTTTTTGACAAATAAAGGACTGATAGATGTATAAGGTTTTCCACTAGAAAAATTCCAAAACTATGGATTTACAACTCTCATTACTTCAAGTATTTTATCATTTTTGAATCTTTCCGGATCTCTTAAGCTAATGATTCAAATATATTTCTCATCTTATTCCTGGTTTCCATTAATACTGCATCATATAAATTCCATGTCACTCTTACTTCTTCTATTTATGAGACAACCATATCAACTCTTTTTTGGAATGTATGAAGTGGAATCTCTTTTCCATGTGTTGTTATACATAGATGATCATGTATATTGTATTTTAAGAAGCACCTAGGATTTTTAAAATCTATCAATGCATTCCGCATTTAAGAAACAACACCCTAAAAACTCCCATCGAAATATATGAACTTTCAAGACTCCAAAGACGCACGTCTTCTAAGTTTTATGAATTTGGTTGTGTAGAAAGAACGATCTTGTGCATGCTTCGTTATGATATTAATCTCCTTCAACATGGGAAAAATACCGCAGAGTGTGAGTAAATTTTCTATGTCTACATTAGATGGCACAATATATCTTTAGATTTATCTACATCCCTATGGTATTTATACATAAATCCTGTCAATGAAGGATATTCATCAAATATTCTATAGGTAGGTTCATACATATATATCCATCCTGTAGCTACATCTTTGAGAATATTTTTTCCTCTGTCACCCAATTGAAAAATTTTGAAATTCCAAAATCTCTTTGACTACTAGAATAATAAGCATGAAACTCGGATATCAATTCCTCAACTCTCGCTTACATTTTCAAGTGTGCTCACATTTTTTTACGCCAAATTCATTCTCAGTGAGCCATACAATGGGAAACAACCATTTATGGATAAATATTTGTCTGAAGTCTAACACAGAGACCATTTCTAGCTCCTCGCATTACAACCGCATCATCGGTCCCAACACAAACTAATTTTTTTGTGATGGAAATGTCATCCGTTCCAAAGTGACATCCTTGATTTGAGACAACCAATTTATAAATATTTTCAGAATTGTAATTCTCGGTCACTTTATGAATTGCTAAGAGATGTGGAGTTCTTATTTCATTAGCAAATGTGTAAACATGAATAAAAATCCATGAACTATTATCAACTCATAGTAACCTCATCTATTGAAAGAGAAATATACTTAGCCTTTTGATCACACAGCTTTTAGATCCTCCTTTTCTATTAGAGATGGAAATTTTACAATTTCCCACCCACCTATATCGACCAATGATGAGATTGAGGAATGTTCTCGTAGACCAATAACCCGATACAAATTTTTATTTTCTTGAAATTCGACATCGGTCTTCCCATTTTCAATATATGGAATACGAGAGCAAACTAGATACTTTTTGTATGCATTTCGCCTCCATAGCTTTGCTCAATCTTGCTACTATGGTCCCAAATTTTTCATTCACATATTTCAAATGTTTTTGTTCCTTTTCATATTCTTCTCGTATTGGACATGTAGACACTCTTTTACATCTTTCCATTTATGTGTTCTAACTATGATGCCATCCTTTTGCATTTGGCAAATGTAGATTTTCCCACAATGCTTTTCAATTGTGTCTAGTTTGAGCTGCATCGCTTTGATCCTTCCCCTATTTTTAACCACATATTTTCATCGACATTGTGTTGGGACATTATTACCATTTTCGGTATACACAGTTTAATAAATGGATATTTTTCAGCCGATTGAACTGGAATTTCCTTTCAATTTTCTAGCTTGTCCTCTTTCTTTTGACATATTATATATTTTCCTTGGGGTTCAACTTCGCATCTAGGATCTCGGTAGGAATATCTTGATTCTTGTGTCTCCTTTTTCTCAAAATAGACCTTGGAGTAGAAGCTTCCTCTGCTAGTGTATCATGAGAGTTTGATGAATTTTATTGTATTTATATATCATCAAGGGACTTAATGTTTTCCTAAACATATAATGGATCATCGATATCTGTAAATCGATTATTTTTTGAAGGAATTTCTAAAACGTCTGCATCTAATTCTATAAAATTGTTACAAATATAGTATTAATTTAATCTATAGTTAATTTTTTACACAATACAAACAGTTCCAAGAGCAATGCAAAAAACATAATTATTAACTACTATAAGATTAAATAACCTGTAGATAACACATGCCACATACTAATATTTTTAGCTGATGCAGAAACCCCCTTCATTTTTTTTTTATTTTCCAAAATAACCAATCAAAGTATTTGCACCCTTTTTGACTTGGCTAAATTAGTAACCTTCTTACCCTGATTTCTAGTATCCATGACTACTTAGGGATGACTATTATGTTTGAAGGATTTGAGATTGGATGGTTTAGGGTTAGACGGTAGTTTTTAGATGGAAAAGGGTTGGATGACTCTATGGTTGGATGAAAAAGGTTTGGATGACTAAGGGGTTGAAATGCTCATGGCTAAGAGGCTAGGCTGAGATGACTAAGGGGATGGATGGTTGAGGGGTTGGATGGCTGATGGGTTAGAAATATGAGGGGTTGGATGGCTCAAGGTTGGATGTCTAAGGGGATGGATGAGTTACGGGTTGGATGGCTCGGGGTTGGATGATTTATGGGTTGGACAAGTTAGGGGTTGGACGGTCAAGGGTGGACGCCTCTCGAGTTGGACAACTCGGGGTTGGATGGCTAAGGGTTGAAAGGATTCGAGTTAGATGAATGAGAGGTTGCTTATGTTTACTTCAAAGAATATGCACATGAAATTATTTGAAATGGTGTCAAATTACATTCATAAGATCTTATATATGTGTAAAATCTAGTTGAAATGAATAGTATAAGGGATATGTCGATCAAATATTTTGGCGAATGAGTCATTATGAATCACATAATATTCACTAATTCAAATTTCCATAATCCTCGATTTTCATGAGATTATGAAAATTCGCCACTAAAAATTTCCCGAGGCATATGATGATATAATATTGATCACAACACCATTATAAATCATGACTCTATTTATAAGCACATCAATGACTTGGGTAGTGATGAAGAGGGGAAGGTCGTGACCTTTTGGATGAAGTGACAGTGTTTTGGATGTATCAAAGGAAATAGTAGTGGATCTTTTGAGAGTGCCTACTAGGTTTGCAAAGGGTTGTGATTCATCTAAAGGTGCTGATATGGACTAGAGAGCTCCAATCATTCATCAAGATCAACATCAGCCATCTCTTGGGTATCGATATACCCCTTTGTCTTCTAGTTCGGCTTGTTTGTTATTTCATTTCATTAAGTTAAATTTAGAAAATAAAAAACTCTCTAGTACAATATTTCTTCAATCTTATTCCTTGATTAAACATGCCATGCAACAAAAACTAAAACCTTTTTCTCATGAAAAACAAGAAATTTGTACAATTTATGCTACAAGATAAATGAAATCAAATATTAACATCGAGAGAAAGATAAAAGAAAGCAAAGAGTATTAATGTTATAGAAATAATGAGTCTTTTCAAACTTCATTTGGATTACTTACACCATATCATTTATAGTGAATGTTAAATCCATGGATATTACATGATTCTATGAATGTTGTACCATTATCTCACATATCCATTGTGTTTTCATCCCCATAATAAATTAAACAGATTTTTCATTAGGTTTTTACTAGAAGAAAAAAAGGTTCTTCTCCTCTGCATGCCAAAATTTCATGATCATGGCATCATCATGGTGTTTTTAGACCATTTGGAGCACACTCATTTCCATGCATTGAGTACATCATTTCTTGTTATAAATTGGTTCCTCTTATTCAACATTCCCATAAAGAATGGATCTACTATATGTTTCTCATATACGTTGTATACTGAAAAACATGCATCAAAAAAATATTCTCAATGTAAATTTTGCATTCACTTGATAAGTGTGGGAAATAGAAACATGAGGCTCATTGGTAGTTTCATTTATACCATGAAAAAACTCACCATATGCATCACAATAAAACAAACCATTTTTTATTATAATAGACAAATAGGTCTCCCATACATCACCTTCATGATGAAATAGTATTTCAAACCCCTTTTCATTTGATGCCTCCTCACTCTTTTACCTATTGACATCTTATTCATAGTGTCATCAAGACCATTTGCACACCAATAGTTGTAATTAAAAACATTAACATATTCCATTTAAGTTGACATCAAATGTGACCTAAATTTTTTTATGAAAAAAGTATTGCACAAGGTACGAACCGAAAATACGTCTTTATTGTATGCTCATTACAATCAACTCTATAAAATATATTGTGTTTTGTGCAGATAAAATTAGTCTCATCACTTTCAATGGAACCTTCTCCCTTAACAAAGGCCTCAACTCTTCCAAGAGGGATGGCTACACAAAGTTTGATGTTAAACTCATCCCCAATTGGGATCCATTATAATTCTTTGAATGATAATTTAATTTTATCCTCTCCTCTCTCTTGGATAGGAAGATTATACATGATTTCCCATTTGATCCTCCTTCGATACTACATTAGTAACATGATGTAAGAGCTAAACAAGAACATGAACAATTATAAAGAACAAGAAAAATAATGAGCTAGCTATTACAAAAGGTGAAGGATTTAGTGTACAATATACTAGGAGTTATTTTGTAAAAATATTCAATGAGCTCTATCAACCATAATTTTGAATCTCTCAACCTCCCTATTTTCTATATAAATATGAATTTAGGGTTAATCACTAACAAGGCCATAACTCCTAAAATATTAGGTCCAATTTGTTGAAATGTTAATAGAAGTTAGGGAAGACTATTTGAGACCTAATACAAGTGGTTACATGTCAAAAGAATCTATAAAATTGAATTTATAGATGACTATTTTTTATCGGCCGTTTTTCTACTTGTTGAATAACACAATACATTTTTAACACGTTGAAAAACACAATGTGTTTTTCACCATCTTGAAAAAAGTAAGATAGAAACATAGTAGGATAGGTTAGGGTTCTAATAATTTATTTTCTAAATGTTGAAAAAAATACATTACAAGGTTGCAATATGTTATCTAAATTGTTGAAAAACATAGTGTGTTTTTCAACAAGTTGAAAAAAACATTGTATTACAACATCTTATAAAATACACTATTTTTTTATAAGAGGTAAAAAAGGGTTGAGGGACCCCACCTAAAAAAATTCACAAATCCATGAGAGTAGATAAATACATTACAAAACCATCAAAAAAATGATAATATAAAAGTCCATAATAAATAGGCTCCCCAAGAGAAATAGTAGTGAAACAACAACATCAAAAAAACAAAGGAACTAACAATGTAGAAACTAATAGCCAAAAGCTACAAAGATAGTAAATAAAATAAAACACCCCTCCCCAGATCATTTATAGGCTTTTTCAAGCCCCTCTAACACCTTTTCCCATTCCTTAGCTAGAGCATCTATGTTACCAGCCAAAGACACCAAGTCGAGACCTTTGGGAGTCACCTTTATTTTCCTTCCCTGACTATCCACAACACTATAAGCATTAGCGAGCTGACCCAGTTTGGAGATGCTTTGCAGAGTAGATTTCACCATGACTACACTCCACTCCATGTAGCTATGGAGAATAACACGAAAATGGTCCAACTCATTGGTTATGAAACCATAGTTGGCTTTTAAAACATCAATCTCTCTGTCATGCATTCTTACCACTTCCTCAACTTGCACTTTCATCTTATGCTAATCATTGAACAAAAATTGCACCAAGCTCTTGGTGAGTCTCATATCTCCCTTAAGTTCCTCAATATCTACCACTATCTTAACCATATGGTTCTCCCCTTTCACAGTCCAAAGATGCCCCATAGCCTCGAATTGTTGTTCCAATTGCACATTGATAAGAGCCAGAGAATCTTGTTTCCTAGACTCCCCTTTGGTGTTCAAAGGAACATAAGGAACCTACTTGATTTCATCTCCCTAATATTTCAGGCCACCACAATTTCAACCTCATATTTATCCTCTTCCGATTCACCTTCCTAAGAATCAAATTCTTCACTCAAGTCTCCTTCCTCCAAGTTTGAGTCGACTCTATACACATCGACTTCCAGATTTTTAGTTAGAGATCCAAAATTTTCAATATCCAAAGCAGCTCTTTTGACAAGAGTAAGAATAAAGCCTTGATGGAGTGGGATAAAGACCCTTCTAGTTTTGAACTAGAGAGATAGAAGCACTCAGGGAGTGAAAAATAAATTAGGGGAAGCTAAAAGCCTAGCCACACCCAAACAATTAAGCATAGGTAGGTGATAGGCGTAAATGCATTTGTGGCATCCCTTAAGAGTGAGAATTTGGATAAGGGTGAGAGCCACATCATCAAAAGGTTTAGGTAAATATAGACGAAGATAACCAAAAGAAATTGGGAAGTGATATTTTTGTTACCTTTGAGAAATAGGTTCAGCTCTTCGAGGCTTATTTTTTGGTTTATAGACCTCCCTCCCAATAATAGGAAGACCCATCACTTTGGCAACTGAATCCACATAAATCTCCATGCTAATCCCCTTCATTTCAACAATTGCACTTTTTTAGTCTTCCAAGCACTAACAAAATCTTTACTAAGATTTTCAAAATGACCTTAGAATTTTTTTAGGAAGGGTGAAAAACCCTTACTATAAAATAGAGCCATGGCTTCAGGCATCACCCCTTTGAGATCAACATGTTTAGTTCTAGCTAGGTCACCACCTATTTGGCTACACGAAAAAGCAATCACAAAAATCCGAAATCCCGGGTAGCCAGAGGATTACACGTAGGCCCAAAAATTTTATTTATCTAGGCATGGGAGGAAACAAAGGCTTTCAAGACACATGAGAATATCCCCTCCTAGATCTTTTTATTATTTGGAAATAAATGCTCACTATTCCTATAGAAAATGACCATGATGAATTTGACACACCATGAAATGACATTATTTGGTGACGTGTCCATTTATGTCATTATGTAAGTGTGCTCACACCTTGGGATCAAGAGCTTCCACTTCATTGATAAGTGTCAACTCATTATAATTAACCCCCATATTAGAAAAATAATCCACAAAAAGTTAGCCTCCCTATAAACATGCTTGAAGGTAATAATTTCAAATAAATTTGACATTTCCTTAATACTCTTTATAGAGTTTTGGATGGAAATAGAAATGGATCCTTTCCCAGTAATGTTGTTAATTATGTTCATAGAGTCTCCTTCCACCTCCAAATTGGTGAAATTGTATTGAAGAGATATAGACACCCCCCAAAAACCCTTCTTCTTCAGCAACATGGTTTGTTTGAGTGCCAAGATTGTGATGGTACCCAAGAATAAATCTTCCTTCAGAATCACAGACACCCCACCACAGCTAGCTCTACCAGGTTTCCTTTGGAAGTGCCATCAAAGTTCAACTTAATACACTCCTTGCTAGGTTTCACCCATCCTTTGAGTCTAGGGTTGAGAGTAGGGGTACTAGTAGATGAGGATCCCAAACCCCACTTTAAGGAAAATTTGGCTTCATTATGAAAGATAGTCTTCTTTTGAGGGTTCAGATTAGAGAAATTATCCTGAATGGTATTAACACAATGGGCTCCAACTTTCTTGATCGACTCTTTCTTGCCTTTGAAAATTATTCTATTTCTCTCCTTCCAAATCTCCCAAGCTAAATGCATAATAGAAAAGGTCCACAAATATTTTAATCCTTGGCTCTTAAAAGGACTAGACCATTGAGACCACAACTATTTAATGGAATCTAGGAATACCCAATTGACTTCAAAAAGATTAATAATGTTGGAAAATAGACCTTTTTTATAATATGTTTAAAACCACAATGTTTTTCTCAACATGTTTAAACACACATATGAGTTTCAACATGTTTAAAAAACACACTTTTTTCACCATGTTGAAACACACAATGTGTATTTCAAATAAACCTATTTGAAGCTATACAATTTTTACTTTTTATTTATGAAAATTAAATCTAAAATGATATGTCAATTTATAAGATCCTCTTTTTTGGATAGCTTCACTTGATATGTTATCTTAGGCATTAAATGCACTAGTTGATAATTTTATGTTAATAAAAGGTATAAGAATATGAAAACCTTCATAACACCACCTATAGATGTCAATGATGTGAAAAATGTTGTAGGTAGACCTTAGACAAGTGGCCAAAATGTCTAATATCTATTCCTCTAAGAATAATTAGTGGATATATCTCTATAATTATAGCAGAAATGTTCAATGAAGCTACTACATTTTGGAATGATAGAGTGTCAAAATTCAAAAGGATTAATGACCATCCGGCGCAAGGAATATACAAATTAATCATGGACATGAATGCTAGTTTGGGAATATTTGTAGCTTCCTTGGTAAATGGTCTCGTGTGGGTCATGAATCGGGTTCCATCAGATGTAAAACAAAATACTCTTGGTGTCATGTATGAATGGGGGTTAATTGGTACTTATTATAAAATATAAGCAACACATTTCTTCACTTTTATCTCCTATTGAAAATAGAACCCACTCTTGATGAGTTACACATTCATAGCCCTTAATATCCCATGTTTGCATACTCTTAGAACCTTTCTTACAAGACACCATATCAATATCATTTACATCTAAAACACCATTCACATGAGTCATGATTCAATTCACATACATGGTGTAAATTTATTTATTTATTTATCATTTTCTTAAGTCCACATTAAAACACCAAATCAAACTGGGGTGCTTGGCAAGGCACCATTTTGTGAAAAGGGTCTCCATTTTCATTGACTATGTACAATGGATTAGGGAATTACAATCAATAAATAAAGTTTTAACCAGAAATTGAATCCAAAATAATAGAAAATATGTATGTGATTCTTCTATAAGCCTCATAAACCATTACACACAATCTCCAAATCTAAGAATATTCTCATTAGTTCTAGGTAGTGTGTTAAAAAATGTTATCAAGAACTCATGAGACTCCTCAAGAAGATTAATTTCATGGGAATGGTCATAAATGTGAATTTTGACTTGAGCATCATCCAATAGAGTGATATAAAGTGTAGGGTAACTCATAATGTCCTCACCTTTAAATATATATACATCTACATCTAAAAAATATTAGTTTAAATCAAAATTCATTGTTAAAAAAGAAGACATGCTTTCTCAACTACATGTTTTTAAAACAAAATCAAAACAATTACCTTATATAATCTTGGGCCCTGTAATATTTTAACATCATTTTATGTATTTAGTTGTAACACATTTAAAATTAATTTACTAGTGTTTCCATTCTTAACCTATGGATAATCAAAATTGTGAAAATCTGCCCAAATATTCTCGAAGAAACCATTGATCTCTAATACTTTGGGTTTTCACTTTGTGTATAAAATTTAAGTAGGATCATACATAGAACAATAATACACATTATTTATATCACCTTATTTCTATAAATCATGAGTTTTGTCTCCTTAAAATTTCCTTAAAATAATGATAACTATAACTTCTTGTCATGCTTTTAAAATGGTTCGATTGAAAAGATCAATTTAAGTTAAATCCAATTCTTTATCCTCAAATATTTTTAAGGACACGAGTATCAAATATTAAATAAACAATGGTATGAATCAAAAGATGCATTGGTTCATGACTCACATGTATGATATTGTGGAATTTGTATTCCCATATAGTTGCATATATAAAGAGATGAAAAAAAGATAATAAAATTTGAAAAGATAATGTAATATATGTAGAAACTAATAACATATCTTCCATAAGGTCATATCATATAAAATTATTAAAATAATATATAGTAAAATAGTTCCATAAAAATAATAAAACGTACAAAAGGAACTAAAAAAACATAAACGCCCTATAAAAGCATAATAAAATACACCTCACCCAAATTCATTTAATAATGTACAACACCTCTCACTTATCCAATTATGCCACATCATCTCAATATCTAATGCATATCATCCTACCTACCTCCATACCTAAAATTTATAAAAGAGACATCATAGCTCTTATTGCACACCTTAATGTTTGGACACAAGAGAACCTATAAATATTTTTCTATTTCTTTCTCACGCATAATTTCCTTAAAGGTCTTACCAATAGAAAATAAAGGTCACTTATGACACCTACAAGCTTATGAAATTTAGATTTTATATAATTCTCACAACAAGTTTCAATCATGTGTGTGATTATCTTGTGGTTTCAGACAATTTATAGATCAATTGTGTATGTGACCCAACTATGATATTTGTGTGGTTTACAACTAGTTGTGCATGTTTCCCAACTATGATCATTGTGCGGTTCATATTTATTTATATATTATCATTTTTTCATTTAAATCATGTCTTCTATTAAATATTTTTTTAATAAATTGAAAGGAATAGGTATATGATCGAGGAAGGTCCTTTAGTCACCAAAATATACTAATATTTCCCTAACGTTTATGATTGTATAGATTTGAATATGAAATATTGGCTTTCTCTATTCAAGGATAACCATACATTATATCCCACAACATATACAATGGTTCTCTAAACCCATTATTTTTATAACATTAGAGTTAAATTTTATTTGATATAATATATCTAACACTATTATATGTGGCTCATTTATTTTTATATATTATGGAACTCATAGTTGTAGACGTCAATATTTGGTTGTAATATTTTGTTTCCTCCTGGATGTAACATAGTCATTTTATTTAGGGTTTACAATTTTCGTGGTTACTTGTTTTCACTTAATTTTTTTGTAGGATTTATAACTTCATTTATTTATGATACCAATATCAAAATAAATAGTAAATAATTTACATGTAGATTGCACATGTGATCGTTGTGTAGTTTTTTGTCAATTATTATAAAAAAATTCAATTAATTTTATGTGATTTTATAGTACTTTTATTCATTTAATACCCACTAGGCTAGTGTATGCTCTTCCTTTTCATTGCAAGGTGATCTTATAAATTATAAACAATCTTATTTCTTAAGGAGATAGTTAAATTTCATAACTAAGGGTCCATATTTTAGATCCCATGTACTTGTGGGATATATAAATTCAAGTTTGAAACTATCATTATTGATGGAGATCCAATGCAATCACATAGAGTGAAGTGATGAGGAATTTCAATATCTAATACTCATACCATAGATAGTACTCCTAATGCACAAAATTTGGTCTCACATACCATAAGGTATATCGAGGAATCAATATTAGACACCACACTTCTATACTAGTTTATAAATCTTACTTTTGTTATGATTTTCTTCCTATTGCCAAAAAAAAAAGCATTCCCTAAGATACCCCACATATATTAGTAGGCTACCGAGAAAGAAAACACTCATACCACTAAACCGAGGGTTATTATTTATCTTTTTGTTTACCCTACTATTATATAATTGTGACACTAAACTTGAAATTTCCAAAGATAATTGAAAAAGTGAATTTTTATTAAAACCTATACTTTCCAAACACTTACAATCTATCATATCATACATTATGATATTCTACCATACCTAGGTAACACCTCCGACTCATCATGTTACTCATTACCCATCACACCTTCCCATCTATCCATATATAACTTTAATCCAAATTATATCTATATTTTGGGTCCATAATGCATATTTTTCCTTGCATACTATCCCCTATTTATGTTGAGAAATATTCATCCCTAGTTACACATGTGACTAGCCAATCATTTTTCTTGTCCAAAAATATAGTCTCATTTGCGTGTGTGACTAGCCTCTTGTTTCTAATTGAACTCATGATTACTTGTTTCATTAACCACGCCCTTAATTTCTCTATGTATCCTACACATTCTATGTTTGTTCTCAAATTTTTAAACCTTTTCATTAGTTTGACTTCCTGTAATGTCTTCTTGTATATTATGATAATTTTCACTCTAAGATATATCCCGAAATCCCCTAGTCACCATAAATTACTAGCATTTCCATGCATTTAATGATTGTGTAAATTTGGATTTAATGCATTAGATTGCTTTATTAACTGAGAAAGAATCATACGTGACATCCTTTGTATAAAATGGCTACATAAACCCATTATTTTTCATATCATTAGAATTAAGTTTTATTTTCAATATAATGTTATAACACTATTATAGGTGGAACATATTTTTGTATACAATTTCGCAACCACTCCACTCCACCTCTTGTGTGCTCTACTCTTATAAATTTTTCATACCCATCACTTCTCATATATTATTATTTACCATACAATTTCAAACATCATAAATCATCATTGTCAACTTGAGGCACTAAAATTTCCACTTTTTCCTCACCTTACACATGGCTAGGGAACCACTCCATATAGGATCAAACTAATATTCCCATTTCAATAGGTCATTATTTCTTAGTTTCAATTGCCACTTTTTTATCTAACACATAATTAAAACATGAAAAGGGCATTAAAATATCACTTGAGGAGGGATGTTATACCAAATCATTTTCTTTTCAATTTTATGATAACCATTCAATCTAATGACTAAATATCCTTTACCTTGAAAAATTGTCCCATCAATAACTTTATAGAATCCAATGACGTGACCCATCAAGAAACATTCCCAATATATTTTTTATCCAATCATTCATTTACGCCTCGTGTATGTGAAACCCTTTATCATAGGGTTAGGATAACCCCATCTCATCTTCTATTTTTTTTCAAGTACATTTTGTCTCCTACAAAATGTGGCTCAAAAATGTAAAAATTTAGACACTAGAAAAACACCTTGTAAAAGGTCACATCATTTAAAAAATATTTAAAATAATATTAAATACAATAATCCCATCGAACAATAAAACACACTAAAAATATTCAAAATTAGATAAAAGAAACATTGCCCATATTCATTTAATATAGTACACCACCTCTCACTTATCTATTCACACCACATCATATCAATCTACAATGAATTATTCACCCATACCCATCTCAATATCAAATGAAATATGTTCCCATAACATCCTACCTACCTCCATCACCTAAAAGCTATAAACTAAACCTCATATATCTTATTGAACCCTTGAATATTTAGACATGAGATGCTTTATAACTATTTTAATAGTTGTTACTCATGCATAATTTCCTTGTTACTCATGCATAATTTCCTCTTAAAAATGCATGTCCTACCAATAACAAAGAAATGTTAATTTGGACAACCACAAGATTTTGACATTAATATTTTACAAAATTCTCACATATATGTCATTTATGCATGTGATTTACTTGTGACCCCAACTATGACATTTTTTTGGTTTATATTCAATTGCACATACTAACCAACCGTGATCATTATGGGGTTAAAAATATGGTATATATTATCATTTTGATCATTTGTTTTAATAAATATTTTTAAAGACCTTGAAATAGATATATATTTGAATAAGGAATTTCCCATACTCACCAAAAAATATTAATACTTCCCTAAATTTAATGATTGTGCATATTTGGATTTGAGAGATTTACATGCTTCATTGAAGGAAAAGAACCATATATTATATCCAACAACATATACAATGGTTCCCTAAAACCAATATTTTTCATAGCATTAGAATTTATTTTTATTTGATATAATATCTCTAACACTATCACGGGTGGCTCATTTATTTGTATAAAACATTAAATTTCTTAAAGTAATAATGTATAAACCATTCCTTGAAAAAATAATATTTAAAATTACACATTTTAGAAATTTAAATATTTTCCTCCGAGTAGTAAAATAATCTATAATGATATTATTAGAAGTACAACATGTGATACTACAAATCTCCTAATCTTATACAAATACCACATTTAATTACTAATGAAATAAATTATCATTCATAAACATTTTGTGTAGATATAGTAAACACAATGTTTACCACTTATGTGTGATGTGTTGTTACAAATAAAAATGTGCATTAATAGTATGGTTTATATTCAATTG
Source organism: Taxus wallichiana var. yunnanensis (assembly GCA_018340775.1). Taxonomy (NCBI): domain Eukaryota; kingdom Viridiplantae; phylum Streptophyta; class Pinopsida; order Cupressales; family Taxaceae; genus Taxus; species Taxus wallichiana. The sequence goes on from CM031238.1 coordinate 476,996,514, forward strand.
CACATACTAACCAACCGTGGTCATTATGGGGTTCAAAATATGGTATATATTATCATTTTGATCATTTGTTTTAATAAATATTTTTAAAGACCTTGAAATAGATATATATTTGAATAAGGAATTTCCCATACTCACCAAAAATATTAATACTTCCTAAATTTAATGATTGTGAATATTTGGATTTGAGATATTTACATGCTTTATTGAAGGAAAAGAACCATATATGATATCCAACAACATATACAATGGTTCCCTAAAACCATTATTTTCATAGCATTAGAATTTATTTTTATTTGATATAATATCTCTAACACTATCACAGTGGCTCATTTATTTGTATAAAACATTAAATTTCTTAAAGTAATAATATATAAACCATTCCTTGAAAAATAATATTTAAAATTACACATTTTAGAAATTTAAATATTTTCCTCCGAGTAGTAAAATAATCTATAATGATATTATTAGAAGTACAACATGTGCTACTCAAATCTCCTAATCTTATACAAATACCACATTTAATTACTTATGAAATAAATTATCATTCATAAATATTTTGTGTAGATATGGTAAACACAATGTTTACCACTTATGTGTGATGTGTTGTTAAAAATAAAAATGTGCATTAATAGTATGGGAGGTAATTTTTTTATTATTTAGATCCTTAAAAATAGTATTACATTTAAAAAATCCATTTTATCTATCTCCTAAATATAAATTTATAAACCATGCCTCCATAATAAGAAAAAGATCCAAATTTGCATGTTTCAATATACTACTATTCTGAGAAAGTAGTATAAAATGCTACATTGAAATTACTAAAAGTAAAAAATGTGCTATGAAAACTTCCCTAATATTATTAAAATACCACATTTAAGTATTGATGAAAGAGCTCTTCATTCATAAACATGTTATGGATGTAAGTTGTAAGCACACAATGTTTATTAGATTTCATTGTGTGTTGTTAGAGATACAAGTACACATTAATAATAAAAATATGTGGAGACAAAGAGATTGGTTGTTTGGATGCCCATGAATGGTAGTATAAATCCATTTTCCTTATATATTAACTATAAATGTATAAGTCATCCATCCATTACATAATATCTAAAATTACACATTTTAGTAGACCTCTATGCCAACCAAGTAGTACAAAAGACTATGTTGAGATTAGTACAAGTGAAAAGGTGTTATAGAAACTCACATACTCTCATTAAAATATCACATCTAAATATTAATGAAATAAATATTTATTATTAAACATAGTGTGGGTGCAAGTGATAAACAACTACGGTGTGTTTTTTTAACATGTATGTTTACATTAACATTAACAGTATGGGGATAGAAATAAGTTGGGTTATGTGGATCCTCATGAATAATATCACATGCCAAATAATAAATGGTCATAATTTCTTAACACAAGTATATATTTTCCCACCATTCACTAATAAAAGAATATATATATAAATTACACTTTCTAGTACAATTCTATGCATTGTAAATACTATGACAAGAAATATTAAGATTCCTCTCTAATGTTACAACAATTACAAAATCAATACAAATATGCTACTATTTTTCAAAAATCACATAATTATTCCTTGAAGTAGTTTTTTTCATAAACATGGTGTGGATGCAAGTGGTAATTACAAAGTGTTTACCAAATTTTTCATGAGTGCTTTTAGAAATAAAATACATAGAATAGTAGTGGGAGACTGAAAGTGTTTCATATATGGACCCCCAATAACACTAATACATTCAAAATACTACACTACACTCATTTATATGCAATTAAAAATGTTAATAATCTTAATGGATACTCTAATATTTTATAGGAAATGTCACATGATAACCAATACAAATGGTGTCTTACATCTCCTTATTCCTAAAGTAATATGCAAAGGTAGTTTATTTCTTTAACTCCTTCATAAATTTGTAAAGCCAACAAAATGAGGCACAAAAATACAACAATAAAAATATAGGAATATTTTTTGACTTACATTGTTATATATACACGACACCACATGGGAACACTTAGAATAAATAAAAATCATAGAAAAAAACCAACATGGTCCACACAGCCACAAAGTGAGAAGTAATTGGCTTCACAAGGAAAGATGACACACATGACCAAGCCTACCTAAGAGGCTTACATAGGGGAGAGGTCATCATTATAACTACCCATTATCCCTCCAAGAAGGGATCTTGGCTAGCCTTTGGTTCCTCCAAAGTAAACACACCACATCAACTTCGACATGCCCCCTTATCCCTCCATTATAACATGCGCTTATCCCTCCACTAAGACTAGCCATGAATCCCTTTGTTTCCTCCAAAATAAAAAACAATTTCCCTTATTCCTCCCTTCACTAGCTACACCTTATTCCTCCAATACACAATGATGAAACCTCACCCCAACAAAAAAATCCACATGATGCACATCATAACTATATCAAAAATGAAAAGGTACAATGATCCAACCACATTACAAACTTATGGATAGGCACTTCCCACGACACGACATTTTTATGGTTCATAATTATTATAATCTTGTTCCACTAATTAATCTTAATGGTTTGGATAGAACTTAATATGTGAGCATACATTCTTCTTTATATTTATTGACTAAATTTACATTACATTATTTAACATTCAACTTAAGATGGTTTCATTTAATTTGGTTTGTGTCCCTTATTTTAATTAATTATATAACTCGTTTTTAATAGAGACATTTGTATACACACGAGGGTACTAGTTCTTGTTCCTAGGATTATTTTCTAAAGGAATTCTTACTTGGATTTACATCATGTCTTCATTACACAATAGGGACAAGTGTAAGACCAAATGAGGAGAAGTTTGTAGTTTTAAGGATTAAGGGTCATGATTATTTCTTTCATTTATACTTAATAATTGATTTGGTTCACATTAAATTTTACGTGACATGGGTTTCTTTATTCACAACATAAGAAGGTTTAATCATGTTACAAGGAAGATCAAGTTTCACTTTTATTGTGGGACAACATCTCATGATTACATTTCAAGGTCTAAGCATTAGTTATAATTTGTTATTTTCCACATTTAATTCTTAATATCGTGTTATAGGAAACCCTACTGATAACTATGTCAAGGATTAGGATTCATCTGTAACACAAATCCTCAAAATGTCTTTCAAGAGTAACTCAAATCTTAACAACTAAAACCCTTCATTTAATCACATAGTGGCTCAAGAAGGTTTTTATTAGATATTAAAATGGATTCACATGATGTACTAACTTAAGGGAATGTATTCACCTTATTACATGCATGAATACAATTCTAGGAGGAATGCCACATACTTAAGAAAATATTTGACCATTAATGTTCTTACCATCTAGTTTTGTGACAATATCACTAAGAAAACATGTTATAGTGATAAATTGAATTTGGGCTCTTATTTCCTTAAGCTAAAAGGTGTCATCAGGAAATGAGTTATGTTCATCATAAGGTTTTAGGTTTCTATTTTATGGTGGATCACACAAGAAGAGTATTCATACAAGGGTTTTATACTAAGGTTGAATCTTTTATTTATATTTCCTTTCTAAAATTTCAAGGTAAATAACACAACACACTAGAGATTTAATAATTATTTTCACATTTATAATGCATTATAAGATGTTAAATTCAATTTTATTTAACATATATATCCATCCTTTTTACAATTCATAATTCTGAATCAAGTAACACCCATGCTTAAATATACATATCCCAAGCACCTCAAAATAATGACAACTCATACTCATTATAGAATTTAATAATAAACATTTTGATATATAACACTATTATTGATATAACATATACAATTACATTTTTCCAAATAACATGATATTTTGAAATCACTAGTGCACTTCACTTTTCATGTCTTAGTAGCTGCAACCACTGCATGGTCAACACAAATGTTGGAACAACATCCACTAAGTCTATCATAATTAACATTTTTTAGTTTTACACACATTTAATCGAATAATTCACACACAACTAGAGAGGGTTAGTTATATATAATCATTTCATTTCACTTCATTTCTTAACTAAGGAGGAGAGAGAAAGAGATAGGGAAGAGAGAGGAGAGAGTTTTTTTAAAGTCAAATTTCTCAAAAAAGCCACAAAATAGAGTTTCATATAATTATTTATAAGTTTCAATAAGTTTTCTTGTCGGTTTATTGACTTGACTAGGGTCCTATGGCCTTCTTTTACATTTTCCTACTAGTTGTGAAAACATCCATATTTATCTCGAGTCTAAGAATCGCATTCAAAAACTATATTCCAATGGGCAAACACATAATGGATAAATTCATGTATGCTCCTATATACCAAGAATTCATAGGAACTGATGGAACTTAAAAGTGGTGAACCATTTACAAATGACAACTATATTTTTAGGGCTATCGGTTGTAATTGGATTGGTTTTAACTCGGTCAAACAAACAAATCACTAGAGGCCTAAAAAATTCCTTTCAAAAACTCGCTAGTGATATGTTTTTATCTGAACTAAGGGTTGTAATAAATTTTCTTGTAAAATTAATAGATTTTTGTGAAATCAGATATCTATTTCCTTGCTCAAGGTCAAAAATACAACCCAAAATGAAAGCTAAATTTTAAATTAAACTAGCTAGTCGACAACCTTTGTAAACAAAGTTAGCAAGTTTTTAACGCGCTCCATAAAATGATCAAACAATAAATTTAGGGTATTGTAAATTTTTTGAGGAATCTCACGATGGAAAGTAAAAATATCAAACCTTGACCGTTAGCATTGGGTTTTCAGAGAGGTATTTCATATGTCGATGAAAATTGTGATTTACTAGCTTTTACAAAATAATGAGTTAGATTTTAAAAATGAACTCAAACACAAAGAGTTAAATTGAGCGGTTATGGCTATCTAGTCGAGTTACTTAAATTTCCCAATCATATCAAGTTGTGTTTAAGAGTATGGTCGGCATCCAAAATTTATTTGGGTTTCATAAGTTGTGAGGTAAGATTTTACTATTTTGCACCACAACATTTTTTTAAATAACCAAGAGTATAGTCTATTTAAAAGGTTTAAATTTTATATTATGTTTCAAATGAAGAAATAAAAGTACAAAATTTATGCAAGACAAAGGTAAAATACCATGCATGTCATAGGATGATGCTAGGTACATGGCTCTAGGTAGTTTACATGGTCTCTTACATTCTTTGATTCATTTGGACCAACCAAGGACTCAACCAACATTCCATTATCGGTGGGATCAATCACCAAGTCAAAATTTTTACCCAACTAACTGGCCATGAAAAATATCAACCAAAGCAAGCTAAGAATCCACAACATCCAAATCCATAAAAATGATATCCACGAAAGCCACGCATCGGTTAAACCATAAACAAAAAGGTTTACACAATGATCCTCTAAACTTACCATTCAACTGGTCAACTCATCAAGTATACAAATCACCATTTTGCATATGGATCATCTCGTACAAGTACAAACAAGTGGTGAGCAACCAAAGTTTGAGGATTGAATCAATGTGATAATCTCTCTTGCAACCAACATTTTTATCCTTTTTTGTGAGTTGTATTTTCATCATTATACATTCCCTTGAGTTTCTCTGCTTGGTATTGGGACCAATTTGTATTTAGAGAATAATATTGTCTATGATAATCAAATATAGCATTAAAACCATATAGATCACCACAAGCAGAGCCTTCCAACTATACATTATTTTGTTACCATGCTCACATATCACACTAACTTATAGCCTTAAGATTATAAAATATATTTTATAAAAGCTCACCAACTGGTCCAAGTTCACAAAAATAATGGTCATTCTAACCATCTTCTCATGTTCATCCATATGCCTGTGAGTTTCACAATTTATTGTCCACATCTCTTAGGAACCTTTTACCAAATGTTTTATGTTCATTTGCATTTGTTTCCACATTTTGCATACTTTTCTATCAACGCATAGATGACTACATCTTATGAAGAAAATGTGCTTTTCATTATTTCTCTATGGATCTTCATACCCTATTATCAAAGCTCCATGTATAGGTTAATATTATCCTTGGATGCGCATCCACTTGAAACTTGAAGCAGTTTGACAAACAAAGGGTTTCACACGGAGGAATAATGAAAGAGAAATATCTCATAGAAACCTACATGGTATATCAAGAAAGGGAACTTCCAATGTCTTAATCAATATGAAAACTACTCGAAATAAAAGGTAAATAGCGGGAAACAAATGAAGTGGTACTCATTGACTACCCTAAAATGGTGTTGCAAAGGCTACGGTGCATGTAACATAGGTGCACAAAAGTAAAATGAAAAAAATGCAACTACACATTATTCTGAATGAAGCACCTCTTAATACTCAATATTCTTCTTCTTCACCATACAACATAAAAACAATGGCAACAAGTAATTTTTCCTTTCTGTCAAAGATAAAAAAACCTACTTCGATGCGAGATACAAATCCAAATCAATTAATCTGTATATAGTAAAATGAGGAGATATTTGGGTTACATATCTATCTCCATGTGTAGGGCTAGTTAAACCCAAAAATGGTATTAATTTTAGGATGACTTATAATGAGAGGTTCATTTAGCACAATTCTCTATAACATTTTGTTTATTTGATTAAGAGGGTACACAACCCTACTTTACCATTTCTAGTAAAGCAGATATCTGAATTTTTCACTCATTGCAACTATCTAGTTCTTGCCAAATATACAACGTTAACTTGGGTTTAACTATGGTTAATGCCTCTGGATATCAAATAAATTTCTTGAATTATTATAGAAGGAAAATGAGAGTCTGAATGCCATATAGGATGTTTCACTCTCCATGTTCATATCATCCCAAATTTACCCCAGGTTAATTTGGATAAATCATCATAAATGGACTTAGCCATTCATATTCTTGGATGTGTGGATGACCGTTAAAGTTTAACCCCATTAGAAGAGAAATTCATCTCATGTTTTAGCTCAAACATTTTGGTCTTTACTGCGGCAAGTGGCTCGCCATTACGAATGTTCAAGTGGTTGATCCGCTAGGTTAGACAAAATTATGTTGGTCATCTCGGTTGGTCGATAGGTTGTTCAACTAGGTTGGTCGGACTAGTTGGTTGGTTGGGCTGGTCGGAAAAGTTGGTCGGTTGGGTTGGTCGAGAAAAGTTAGTCGGTGGGTTGGTTGGACTAGTTGGTCACCGGATTGGTCAAATAGGTTATCGTGCAGGTTGGTCAACTGGGTTGGACAACTAGGTTGGTTGGATAAGTTGGTTGGCTAGGTTGGTCAGCTAGGTTAGTCAGCTAGGTTGGACGGATGGGTCAAACAGGGAAGCATCATATGGACTTAGGTTGGTTGGCTAGGTTGGTTGGCGGGGTTGGTCACCGGGTTAGTCGGGTCACCGGTTGGATGTGTAATGAAGCGTACGGGTGACATCGAGGCTGGATGGGTCACCGAGTTATATGGGAATCCGGTTTTTGGACACCGGAGTTGGACCGATATCTAGGTTGGTTGACCCAACATATGGTCGACCATCAACTCGGTCGAGTAGCTTATTGTATAGAAAAAAAATAGACGGTCATCCAATACCACTTGGGTTGGATGACCCATGATGTATAGATGGATAATGGGTTGGTTAGAGACCACAGTAATGTACAACCCACATGGTTGGATGGCATCCAACCCCCCAAGGTTGGACAGTCAAAGTCGAGCAATGCATGGTTAGACAGGTCATAAAATTTAGATGCACAGGTGGTGGTATGATGTGGTTGGATGGGTTACATGGTTGGGTGGCCCACGAGTCCCAAGAAAGACTAGGGTAGGTAAATGAATGATAACCCAACAACCATATTTAATGCAAGTATGGTGCCCATGTATTTTTCGACAAAAGTACCCTTGGGAAGTAAAATTGTATGGGTGCCCATACCTCTTTAATGAGGGTGGGTGAAAAATGGATATATAATGCAATTAAACCCCTCATTTTTAAAGAGAGATTCTGGGAGTTAGGAAACTCTTGCAAAATTTTCTCATGACTCCATTTGAGTTGTGAGCCTTCTCTTGGGCCTAACAATGTAATTATGCATATGTACACCAAATGTAATGGTTTGTGCATACTTTGAAGCAATATAAATTATGTTTTGTGGCGTTTCTTCAACCCTATCTCCTTTTTATTGTATTTTCTTTCCTCCCTATTATTATTTGTTGTATTTTGTGCATGCTCTTTCACTTACAGGTTTATGATGTTGTGTTCCATGGAGTTTTGATGGTAGATTAGGATCTAGGTCTATGTCACATTTTTCTAGCCTCCCTCAGCCTCCTTTTACCTATTTCATCCTCCCTCAACAGAGTATCTTGCATCTTTTTCTAGTGTTATCACCCCTTAGTATAGGATTTCCCATTTTCATGCTCTCTCTCTCTCTCTCTCTCTCTCTCTCTCTCTCTCTCTTTGGCATTGTTAGGATAGGTGTAGTTAGGCATCTTTTCTACAGTAGGAGTAGTTTAGCATTAGGATTAGGTAGAGGAATTTGGCCTTCTCTGGAGGTCCATCTCAGGTTTGCAAGTCCCACAACTTGAGAGATGGACCTATGTTATGTAGGTTACATCGGACGTCCCATTCACACTCAGGCCATTCGGGGGGTGCTATAATTTTGCACTAATAGTTTTGGCACACCCAGTGGGACCAGGTTTGAAGCACCTTACCACTTCATTTCATCAAGTTGATGTGTTATTGGTGAGATTCAACCTTTAGAGGCACATGAAAATCACTTCTTACAACTCCACCTGGTCAATAACCCATTCTCTGAGTTGCACACTTTCTTTCCATCCATTTCCACCCATTCTTCTTTCCACATCTTTCATTTTCTTCCATTTCATGAAGTTGTGAAAACATGACTTCATTTATCTCATAAATTCACACTTACAAAATGCGGAAGAAATCCAATCCACCTCTAATGTATTTCTCAACTCCTCCAAATTAGTGTTATGAGAAAATCCAAAATCACTATGCCTACCCCTATGAGTAGTACCAGGATCAATTTTACTATGAAACTTGCCAAGAGGGATATGCATGCAATGAAATAAATTACATGGAGAATTATGGTTTGGAGGAGAAGATTAAAAATATGGAGGAAAGTATGGTGTATTCAAGGGCCACAACTTAGATGAAAGCATTTAGAATTGGCTATAGGGCACCTTGTCCATGGGTCGGCCCTATGCCAAGACATTTCAGCCCACAACAGAAGCTTGATTTCATGGTTGAGATACTGCCTCAGCTTACACAATGGACCGAGGAGATAGAGGCCTATGAACTTGGTGTCAAGGATCCTTGTTAATGGGTAAGTCCCACATCATCATATAGTAATTTTCCCTTTGTTCCGCAAGAAGCACCATCTCATCCTGAGCCTCAATTTTCGATCTTCTTTTCTCACCCCTAGTGGGAAATCCTCTTCTCCATCCCCTAGTATTTCATCCCACCTCAATTTTTCTACCTTATTCCCTTCCAAATCCATTTCCCCTCTATAGGAACAAAAATAAATACCTTCCCCTCCACCAAAAATAAAGAAACAACTAGTGGAGACCCCACTCACCACTCCTCCCACTTTCTCGAGTCCATGTCGAGAAGAGACTCAAAAATCCAGTCAAGGGGAGAAACAAGAAGAAGAGCCAAGAAAAGAATAAATGATTAGAAGCTTGGTGAGCTTGGCTCTTAGATTCGGGATTGATAAAATCCCCTTGATAGAGAAACCCCAGAGGAGGCCGAGGTCAAGCCACGAGATGGTGGAAGCTAATGCCATAATAGAAAAAAGAAACATGAAGAAGATGATCAATGATCCACGTCCTCATAATTTAATTTCCATGAGGGCATCCTATTTTTGATATTTTTGACTCATCACCGCTGACAAAGACAAGTGAGGGAAGAAGTAACTACTCCAAATCCAAAAGAGGAGGAGTGAATTCCAACTATGGAGGATAACCATATAGTTTCAAGGCTACAAGAAAAAAACAAGCCATAAAATAACCTTCGGTCTTTCCTCCTACTTCATCCCCTTCGATCTCTAATGTCAAATAAAATTTTGAGCCTTCAAACTTCATTTTCGAGGATGAGGGGAACCATGGTGAGAAATTTGTAGATCCAAAGGACACCATGGAGGAGGCCAAGCCAATGCAATGGGACAACAAGGAGAAAGATTATGTTCCCGACTTGGAGGATTTTTTTGATGGATAGGATCCCATAGAGATAAAAACATTTTCTCCTCCATCATACACCTTCCAAGCACAAGATTCTGCTGGCATAGAGGAAGACATTCAAGGACAACAACCTACACTTCATAACAACCCTCTAGAACAAAGGTTGGAGGATCCTAATCTTCCATGTTCTTCACAGGAGGAGGAAGGAAATAGTGATGACACCATTTCCACACTAGTCATCAAGGTAGAGGATAAGGTACTCATAGAATAAATGCAAAGAAAAAAATAGCATGCAAGTACGCTCTTTTTTTTAGGAAGGTCTCGAGAAGACTCTATTTTTGGACTCAAATTTCAAAGCAATGGGCACCATCGGATCGAGCCATGCCTAATCAGGTACTTGTCTTCATTGGAGCCAAGGGAGAATCCAAAACCGGTCATGTCCATTTCGAGCATGAGGATGATATATAAAGCACCAAGGGTCACCATCAACACCTCCAGGAGTCCAATGTCAATCATCTTGAGGAGGTATTTTCGATTGATGTTGATAATTTGGTTATTTGGGTGGAGGATCGACCTCTTGTTAGTTTTTCACTCATAATAATAGCCATGTTCAGTACCAAATCATATACATGGCTACCTATTTTGAGAAAGGAAGCTACTTCTCCCTGCTAGTTGTAGGATTTGTTTGAGCTCCCTTTCTTCTAGTTAGCATAAAGTACGTAGGTTTTCTTTTAGCAGAAGAAGTTATTTCACACACTCTGCATATCCCACTTGGGGTGTGTATGATTTTAGTTTTGTACATAGTGTGTGTTGTGGTGTGTCGTTTCTCATGCACAATCCATTAATTGGAAGTAGTAGTGCCCATGGAAGAAATTGGATTTTGTGGTTGTTTTCAAAGTAAATATTTCATCCCTAATAGATTAGTTACGGTACCAGAGTTCTCCATGCCTTTCCTTGGTCAAATTTTCAATTTTGGGGTAGTTTACGGGTTTTATCTAAAATCCCAAAATCAGCTTTAAGAGCAGGCCAAGGCAGTTTCAACTCGTGCTAAGTTCATGCAAATTCTAAGGGAATTTTTCAAAAGGATCGATTTTCAAGGTTAGGCTTAACTCCATGCCCAATGGATACTTCAAGGCAACTAGTCACACATCTAGCTAATAGATATCCCTAAGAGGTCACCATTGTTATCCCAAATTTACCCCCCAGGTTAATTTGGATAAATCATCGTAAATGGAGTTAGCCATTAATATTCTTAGATGTGTGGATGATCGTCAAAGTTCAACCCCATTAGAAGTGAAAGGCATCCCATGTTTTGGCTTGACTGATTTGGTCTTTACTCATGGTGAGTTAGTGAGCCTCGATAAATGTTTGAGTTTTTGGTCGAGAACATTGTGAAATTAGAAAAGAACCATGGTTATTCAAATAGGTTAGTCGGGCTGGTTGGTCATCGGGTTGGTCGAACGGGTTGGTCGGGTGGGTTGTTCGAGACGGGGTCGTTAGGTAGGTTGGTCGAGACTAGTTGGTTGGGCAGGTTGATTAGACAGGTTGGTCGGTTAGGTTGGTCGAACGGGTTGGTCGGTTGGATTAGTTAGTTGGGTTGGTCGAGACGGGTTGGTCGGTTGGGTTGGATGGATGGGTCCGAGGGTGAATCATCATACAAACTTAGGTTTCTCAACCGGGTTGGTCGGAAAGGTTGGTCAGTCACCCGGTTGGATGTGTAACAAATCATATGGGGGTGATACCGGAGTGCACGAGATGGTCACCATCTAGTTGGTCAGGTAGCTCATTGTACAGATAGAAATATATGGTCATCTAACCCCCTTGGGTTGGACAACCCATGATGTATAAATGGTAACCGGTTTGGTTGGCGACCACGATAATGTATGGCCCACATGGTTGGATGAGTCACTAGGTTAGATGATTATCTAGGTTAGTCATCCTGGTGATCATCTGAAACACTAGGTTTGGATGAGTATCCGGGTTGGTTAGCCCAACATATGGTTGAAAATCAGGTTTGTTGGGTAGCTCATTATATGGACAAAAAGAGATGACCATCCAACCCCCTTGGGTTAGATGACTCAAGATGTAAAGATGGAAACCGGGGTTGTCGATGACCATAGTAATGTATGGCCCACATGGTTGGACAATGTCCAACCCCCCAGGATTGGACGGTCGAATCGAAACACATGGTTAGACGGGTCATGAAGTTGGACACCTAGGATGTGGTACGATGTGGTTGGATGGGTTACATTGTTGGGTGGCCCACGAGTCCCGGAGAGACGAGGGTAGGTGAATGAATGATAACCTAACAACCATATTTAATGTAGTATGGTGCCCATGTCTTTTTATGACAAAATTACCCTCGGGAAGTGAAATTGTATGGGTTCCCATACCTCTTTAATGAGGGTGGGTGAAAATTGGCTATATAATGCAATCAAACCCCTAATTTTTAAAGAGACATTCTAGGAGCTAGGAAACTCTTGAAATTTTTTCCCTCAACTCCATTTGAGTTGTGAGCCTTCTCTTGGGCCTAGAAATGTAATTATGCCTTTGTGCATCAAATGTAATGGTATGTGCATACTTTGAAGCAATAAAAATTGTTTTTGTGGTGTTTTTAAACCTAGCTCATTTTTATTGTATTTTCTTGCCTCCCCATTATTATTGTTGTATTTTGTGCATGTTCTTTCACTTGCAGGTTTATGATGTTGTGTTCCATGGAGTTTTGATGGCGGATTAGGATCTAGGTCTATGTCACATTTTTTAGCCTCCCTCAACCCCCTTTTCCCTATTTCATCCTCCCTCAATAGAGTATCTCACCCCTTTTTCTGGTGCTATCACCTCCTTAGTATAGGATTTCCCCTTTTTCATGCTCTCTCTCTCTCTCTCTCTCTCTCTCTCTCTCTCTCTCTCTCTCTCTCTCTCTCCCTTGGCATTGTTATGCTTGGTGTAGTTAGGCATTTTTATGCATTAGGAGTAGTTTATCATTAGGATTAGGTAGAGGAATTCATCCTTCTCCGGAGGTCCATCTTAGGTTCATAAGTCCCATAACTTGAGATATGGACCCATGTTATGTAGGTTACATTGGATGCCCCATTTACACTCGGGCCATTCGGGGGTTACGTAATTTTGCACTAACATTTCCCATTTAAAGGTCATGTGTGTGGTGTTGAGGGGAAGTTGCACACCCAATAAGGTTATTGCTTACTCACAACACACTCGAATGAATGCTTCACAAAATGAAACAAAATGTGTCTAACCCATCACTTCACCCTTTAATAGAATTTATGCTTTCATCCACCATAACTAACCTTTTTTATAATTTTTAATTCATCCTAGCTATTAATTTATATATTTGTTTATTTATCTTTATATATGTGTGTATATTTTAATCTTGTTTTATTTAATTTATATTTATAGATTTCGTTACTTGTTTTTCTTTGCTAATTCTTGTTAATTATTTTTAATCTAGTTTATTCGACAGGTTTAAATAATATTTTATTATAGAAATAATATAATTTAAAACTTACATATATATAATTGATGATAATAATAACAATATTTATTTTATGTCCCATCAAAGAAAAACCAATGAACAAAACTAGAGGTTGTTATCCCATATGATTGGGTTGATACCTTCATGAACAAACAAACCCCAAGCTCAATGAAGTCCTTAGTGACATCCAAAATTGAACAAACATTTGATGAGATAAGATTTTGTATTGATAGGCCAGGTGTGAAGGTGGAAACCACACTTCACAAGTGAGGAAAGTGAAGTGGGGATTTACATTCCCATCCCATTATAAGAGCATCATCCTTGATGCTTCACAAAAGTGAGGATACAAGGGTATTTAAGCTAGGAAGTCAAAAACAACATTTCTTCTTTGTATAATGTGAACACAAGGAAGCAAGATAATTTTGGAAATATCTTAAATTTTAATATTATGTGAATATTAGTAGTTCCATTTTTACTTTATTATTTAGTTAATCTTTTTCCTTAACATTGTTTATTAATCTCAAGTTTCATTAATATTTCATTATTTAGGATTTTAGTTGATTTATTTTCACGTGTGCCCAATAATAATCGACATCATGATACCACACAAGGCCCAAACACAATATTAATGGTCCATAATACATATTTCTACATAATTTCACTATCACACCCCATGATTTTATTTTATTTTGTTAGAAGGATAAGTCGTATAATGCAAAATGTTTTACGAGAGCAAGGCTACATGCATTGTTGTGTAGTTGGGTATGTAGCTACACATGTGTGTGTGTATACTAACAAGGATATACACACTTATGCATAGTTACATGCATAACCACACAACAATTCTTATTTTATAGCATTCGTAAAATATTTAACATTTTACAACTTATTCTTACTCACCTGTTGATGAGGGCATTTGATCTTGTTATGAGAAACAGATTCGTATTATTTTTTTATGGTTTGATTTCTATATTGGTGATGAGTAATTATTTTTACCTTTATCTGTTAATGTGTTTGAGATAGTTGTAAATATCTATGATAATGCATCGGCATGGATATTAATATATTACTTATCCTGCTTTGGAAGTAATGGCTTATAGGGAAGAACAAAATTTATATATTTTTGCAATATATAATTATGTGGTGATGAGGTCATTATAATCATAACTTGTTTTATGACTAAGATGTTGGGATGACCATGCTAGACTGCTGTTGTATATTATGAGTACATCATTTTCTATTTTCTTTAATGAAGCATGTTTTATGATAACATTTAAGTGATATTGTTAACCTTCATTGGTTTAATTGGTCGTTGATCGTATTTCATTAAAAATGGGAATTTAGTATTGTTCCAATGATAAAACTCCTATCATGAACCATGTTTGTATCGTAAGGGGACAATGATATTTTAGTGTTTCTTACTTAACCTTTTGATCATGTCAAAATTGGCATAGCCTAAGAACAATTAAAGATGGTTAAACCATATTTTGGATATGGAAGGATTAACAATCAAATGACCACATTATGTCGGGATTATAACTCTATTGGTTTAATAGTATCTTCGGTTGATCATAATCCTTGGTATCGGTCAAGATAAAGATTGTATGATATCAATACGGTCTAGTATATCCTCGACATCTTTCTAACATGGAGGTTAGATAATCCATGGTTTAATTAAAAGATTAGAAACCTTACTCCATTTGCATTATGATATACATTTGACTTCATGGCATAATAAGAATGATTACTTTTAAAATTTTATGGTTTGGTTAATATTTAACGTTGATTGACCCCATCTCATGGCAAATAAGTAATTTTTGAGTATTGGTCATACTTTTTTATCAATTTCAATTGTTGATAATAATTCAAATTAGGTCGAATAAAATATAATTGATTGTTTAAAAATGATTAAAAGGAGGAATTTAATCATTTTTGATAGAAAGGTTTGATTTGGCTTAATCATTTGTTTTTGGTCAAATCAAACCATGCAAGGATTTATTTAAAATTGGTTGGATCGATCACCTTTGACAATTGAAATATTTCCCATGTAAATTTTTGTAATAGAATGGTATTATTTATTTAATTTCATCAACATGGACATGGTGCATCATGCATAATTGGAAGTGTTTTGAATAATAATCTTGGGTCATATGTTTTGGATTTGCCGCCATCCGGGTGGAAAACTACTAAGGAGAATAAATAAAGCCACAATATGGCATGACGAGGAGTAAATGACTTGAGTGTGCTACCCGAGTTCCTTGAAAGTCTTGAATCTTCTCGATAAATCCACCAAGCTAGTATTCTAGTGAATTTATTTTCATTATTCTAGACTCAACCTTAATCCATTTCTCCATTCAAACCCCATCTTTGAGAAATTTATGCATGATGTTTGTTAGCATATTCTGTGGATACTTTTGAGGATAAAATATAGGGCATTCCAATTAAATATTAAGGTGAAAATTATTAAAGGACGATAAGTTTGAATATTTGGAAAAGCTGATTCACATCACTTGAAGTATTGAAAAGTTATGATGGAAGTTTAGAGGAAATAGAGGAATAAAATGGCAAAGACTGTCCAATATGTAGGCATGAAATTTTTACTCTAACCTATTATTCATCCCGAAACTCATTTTATTAGTGAAGTTATATGTATCTCTGTATGGATTTTTCTTTTCAATCTGAATGATTTAATATGATGTCTAAATAGAATATCACTATGTGTAAGGGGCATGTGGGGTTCTTATGATCAAATTATCTATAATGAGTTTTGATTATGTTATCAACAAAGTGATTATAAATGTATCTAGTTTCTTGTGAATCCAGAGTGTGGAAGGAAGGTAGATATTTCTTGTTTACCATGATTATGTTCTTTTTAAAGGGTTTCGGGAGGTATACCCTCTCGATCATGGTATTCATTTCTTTTGGTTGAGTTTTGAACTAAGTGGAGGGAGTCTATTTCCTTGTTGAGTAGGTCAAATATCTCGGTTGATGTAAGAACTTGGGTAACCATATAAGGGATTAGGAAATTGTGAAGATGTCTTAAGGGATCATAATTCTTGATAAGTGAGAAATACTTGAACCAATGTTAGAGCGAGAGATGAGTTCTCTGAAGATCTCTTCGGAAAATTTTGAATTAAATTCAATCGAGCTTATAGAAGGTGTCTTGCCTTTCCCTTTCAAGAATATGTTCTATCGTGGGTCACCACCTTCCTACATCAATCATGCATTATATCTAAATGGCTAAGGGTTGAGAATTTGTAATTAGGTACATAAGATACATTATCACTTCACTTGTTAATAATCTTATCTATAAAAAAGGATTACTTAATAGGACTTCTCTAGAAATGAGATAGTAGGGGTGTGTTTTGGAAAAATGGGTTACATTATTAACCCTTGCTATGATGGTCATCATTATATTTCCTACAATTAAAATTGTGTGGTTGTTCTTAAAAAGGGTATTTAGATAACCTAGGTCGCAGGCTGACCTTTCCTTGTATCCACATAATTACTAATATTGAGGATGCTTTTTCTAGATTTGAGTTTATTAATGCATTTTAAATTGGAAATGTATGAATCTCAGTTTGGTATGGGTTCGGTGTATTGATAGTTCACAACCGGGCCTAAAATATGTGGTTAAATATTTAGTTTTATACTTAAATATGTTTTGAAAGATATTTTTTGATACTTAAATCTATTTTGAAATATTTAGTTTGTTTCTTAAATCTGTGTTTGAAGATTTGGCTTGATACTTGAAACCGTATTGAGAGATTAGTTTGTCACATTAAATCCATATTGATAGATTTAGTGAGACGTAAATCAAATTGCTAGTTTTAGCTAATATTCAAATCTATTTGATAGATTGGGTTTAATATTTAATATCATAATATCAAAGATTAATTTGATGACATGCTAGATTCATGTTGAGATAAATTTGGATGTAAAATACACTTTTTATTTATAGAATATTGATAGGATTCTGATTAGAGTATAGATACCTTTCCTAATATTCTGATTTTATTAATGCAATGATATGGTTGAGTAACAATACCATGCCGTTTAATTGAACTAACCATGCACAATGTTGTGCATTATTTTTCGATTTCGGGTCAAAAGTCTCTTGGAGATTGATAAACAAGGATGAATTGAAGTGATTAATTTGTGCTTATGTTATGATTGAAAAAATGTAATCATTTTTGATAAAAAGTGAAAGAATTCTCATGAAGAAGCATTCGAAGTAGGTCGGGCGAGGTCAACAAGATGGAAGAAAATCAAGATCCTGAAAAGGATGAAGATGCAGTGGTTTTTGAAGATTTTCAGGAGGATAATATTGTTGGGTCCATAGTCCCGGATACTATGGATGCAAGATTTTTTTCCCAAAGACCAAGAGAATCACTACTAGTAAGTAATATGTTCAAGATATTAGACATTAGTTTGGAGTATATTCCTACAGTGGTGGAGGATGTCTAAATTTCTCTTGAGAATTTTGAGAATGCCTACAAGAAACTCTAGTTGAAGACACTATAGAAATAGAAGTGGTAAACTAAAGTATCATAGAGGTATGATCAGCTATCCATGTCCTAGAGACAACTAGTATACCATCACAAAAATGGAAACCAACCCGAGAGAACCAGTTGAAGGTAGATGTTGAAGCCAATAAAGCATCTCTAGCAAGACCTTATAAAAAGAAAAGAGGGAGATAGCTGCAAAGAAGGAGATTATGGAGGGGAGGAAAAGATCATTTATGGTGGGTAAAAATCCTCCAAGTCTAAATCATTTTATTATCTTGGAATATAAGGGGCCTAAACCAGCCTGTAAGCATAGGATTTTTTTTGATTTCAAAATGAAGGAGAAACTTGATGTTATAATGATACAAGAGACTAAGATGAATTAGGATAAGATGAAAGACTTTCAAACTCTCTTTCGAAAGAAGTTGGTTTCCACTATCAACCATTTACACTGGGGCTTATGGGGTTTTTTTGTGCATGTGGAATAAGAATAGTTTGGAAGGCTTCCCCATTTTAATAGTCAGCATCATATATCCATTTTCTTAACTGAAATCAGTTCTAGAAAATAGTTTATTCTCTCTAACATATATGCTCCTAATACTACAACTGGTAGAAGGTTTCTTTGGGAAGAATTGACCACCTTTAGAAGGATGTTTAGTGACTTAAACTAGATTATAGGAGGTGATTTTAACACACCTCTCATTCCCACAAAAATAAAGGAGTAATTATCTTTACTGAATGTAAGGAGGACCTTGGGAATTTTCTAGGGTGGAATGATTTGATGGATCTGAACCTTAGTGGTTCAAAATACACTTGGTCTAACATGTGTGAATGGTAAAATCTGATTCAAATCAGACTTGACCATTTTCTTGTGAATATCCAATGGATTCGGGAGAGCAATAATACACTCTATCCACTCTAGCACACATCGGTTCGAATCATAATCCCTTGATTCTTAAATTTAGTATTAGGGAGAAACCTATTGGAATACCTTTTAGGTTCAAAAAATGTGGGCCACTCATCCAGAGTTGGAAAAGAAGATAGAATAATGGTGGATTTTAGATATCCAAGGAAATATCATGTTTAGGGTGGCTAAAAAACTTAAAATATTAAGATAAATCTCAAATTTTGGAACAAGAAATTTTTTGGCACTATATTTCTCAAAAAAAGTAGAATTTTTTTAATATCTTTGGGCTATGGAAGAAGCCATGGAATAGGGAGGATGGAACACAGAGAAAAAATAAAAATAAAAATATCTACTTGTTGAATACCACAATATTTTACACAGAGAAGAGATATATTGGAAGCAGAAATCAAGAATTACTTAGCTTAAAGAGGGAGATCGAACACCAAATTATTCCATATCTCAACTACTATTAAGGATAACAAGGTAATAATTCAAGAAATAAATAAATAAAATGGTGAAATGGCTATAGAGGATAAGGATATCTCTACTACCATTGTTTCCTTCTTTAAGAACTTTTTTGTTGAAGATATTCATTCAGATGAAATATCTAGAGTGAAGATTCTTAATCTTTTTGAACTGATATTAGCCAAGATGAAAATAATGAACTCATAGCCATCCCTTCTAAGGATGAGATAAAATCTATCCTTGATGCTATGGAAGGGGACAAAATCCCAGGGCTAGATGGATTTCAATCTTTTTTTTTTTTTCAAATGTATTGGGATATTGTTAAGAAATAAGTGGTTTTAGTAGTCCAAGACTTTTTCCAATCTGGTATCTTGCTCGAACAAATCAACCACACATTTATATCTCTCATCCCAAAAATATGGTAGTTAAGGACCTTACGGACTTTATACCTATTTTTTATGCAGCATTATGTATAAGCTCATTTCAAAATTCTAGCTTTTAGATTAAGGGAGATGCTCTGTAATTTCATTTCCCTAAATCAAGGGGCCTTTGTGTCTGGAAGCTAAATCCTAGACAACATAATTACTATTCATGAGATGATACACTCAGTGGATCTCTCATGTAGGGAGGCTATGATTGTGAAGTTGGACATGCAGAAAGCCTATGACAGAATATCTTGGGATTTCTTGTACACCCTCCTAATTTGATTGGGATACCATTCTCACTTCATCAAAATGATCCAATATTACACTAAAGACCCAATTTTTTCTATTATAATTAATGGAAAGCCCAATGGTTTCTTCAAATTTGAAAGGGGGTTGAGGCAGGGGATCCCCTATCACCTTTCCTATATATTATAGTTGTTGAAACCTTGAGTAGGTTATGTTCTAGGGCTCAGAGGGTTGGTATTATGGAAGGTATAAAAGTGGAACATGGAGTTGAAAACTAATGCCTACAATAATTTGTTGATGATACGGTTCTTATGGGTCAATTTGCTGTTCAAAAGCTAGGGCCATCAAAGGCATTACCAAACAATATGAAAAAGCTATGGGGTAGAGGATAAAATTTAGAAAGAGCTCATGTTTCTTCATTAATGTGGGGGAGGAGCAACAAAATAGACTGGCCAACATTCTAGAGTGCAACATCAAGACCCTCCTTGATACTTACCTAGGAATGCCCCTTTGTGGGAAAAAGTTTGAGGAAGGAGGCTGGAATAAATTAATAGAAAGATTTCATAAAAAACTAGCCTCTTGGAAAGGTACACTACTCTCATAGGCTAGAAAAATTCAGCTTCTTCAAAGCTGCTTACAGGGTATTGTTGTGTTCATTATGTCCATCTTCACCTTACCAGCTAGAGTCAAGAAAGCTATTGAAGGCATACAAAAATGGTTTTTATGGACTAGATCAAAGGAAAAGAATAAAATCCCTTTAGTTTCTTGGGATAAAGTCACTCAACTAAAGGACATGGGTGGTCTTGGATTAAAAAACATTCAACTCATGAATCAAGCACTTATATACAAGGTTGTTTGGAGATTGCACATAGAGGAGGGAACTTGGGTTAAAATCCTTAAAGAGAAATATTTTCGGTCCTTTGGTGGAACTCTAACTCTCTTCTCTGATATAGAGCTTCCTAGAGGTTCTATTTTTGGAATAACCTATGCCAAACTAGAAATTTTTGATAAAGGGAAGTAAGTGGAATCTTGGAGATGGATCTAAGATAAAATTTTGGGAGGACCCATGGATAGTGGACAAAGCCCTAAAATTGGTTGAACCATGGAGTGAGCTTTGGCCTTTTTTCATTTAAGAACAAGGAGAATTGGTCTGTAATTATTGGGATGAAGAGAGGAAATGGATCTCCCTCCTCCCTCCTCCCCACTTCTTTGGGGATATTAATCCCTTTCATGAATTAAATAAGAGACTTAAGGATTACCATATTCCCCATGATAGAACTCAGGATGAACTGATCTGGAGAACCATGGACACGGGGAGTATGGTGTTAAGTCTATTTTTGTTAAATTTTGAACACATTGAACCCAATAATATTTAGAGGAAGGTCTAGAATAAGAATATTATCCAAAAATCAATATTTTATTTTGGGAAGTTGTTAAAGGTAAGATTCTAACTATGGATAGGCTTAGAAAAAGAGGAATGATCATTATCAATAGATGTGGCCTCTACAAATGTAATGAAGAGTCTATTCAACACCTCTTCCTTAAATGTCCCTTTTCTTTTCAAGTCTTCTCTATTTTCCTTGGATTTTTAAGGTGCATATGGTCCTTCCTAGGGATATGGCCTTTTGCCTAATCAATGGAGTTTTAATTTTAAGATTATTATGGTTAAGGAAATTTGGAAACTAGCTCTCCCTCACATGCTTTATGGGGGATATGGCTGAGTGAAATAACAAGATTTTTAGGAATAAGACTTCCAGGTCTAGAGAAGGTGATAAAAAGGTGAGACAATCCCTTAAAGAAAATGCTCATATTTTAAAGCCCAAATAGGCTAAAAATTACCCAGATTGGGAAAAAGGCATCCTTAGGAGCATGGATATCATCCCTAACAGTCCCGAGAAGAAGAGGGTTACCCAAAATGTCAAATGGTCAAAGGCCATCAATGATAGTTTCAATCTCAACTTCGACGGATCATCCATCTAAAGGACAATGTTCTGAAGGAGGGGGCCGATTCATAATCACATGGGCATATGCATCGGTGCCTATACGGAACCCATCGATAATAACTATGTAGAATCGAGGCTATGCTCTAGGGGTCATTATGTGCAAAGATTAGAGATTAAAATTCATCATCATTGAAGGTGGTTCCTTGTGTGTGATTAATGCTCTAAAGGATCATAGTAAGTGTGGGTGGAAGCTCATTAATATTATTAAGGAATATCGTGGAATCTTAAAATCATTTGACAAGGTGGACATCCAACACACTTACATATTTGGGAACAAACCCACAGATTCCTTAGAAAACCAAGGTAATGACATGGCATACTTTATGACGTGGCTAGGGATATTCCTTGGGGATCTATTAATAATTTGATTAATGATGACACGTATTAGGAGGTTATGTAATGATGATGACCAAGACTCTCATGCTTTATATTTTTAAAAACCTCTCTTTTTGAAAAAGGTTACGAATCACTTCATTTGGCATTTACTTAAGTTTTTTGAGATTGGTGACTATTACTACGTGTTTGAAGAAGGAAATATTGAAAGAGCCATGGGAGGTGACAGGGTCCGCACCAAACCTACTACCTTCCTTCACCTAAAAAATGACAATGCTTTTGGAAGACATTGCACAAAGGGAGCTTCACAAGGTACATTTTTGTTTGAAAGGTAATGACCATGCACTTTACTGTGGATTTTGGTAACTGTAGTGCCCACATTTTACACACCCAAATACAACAAAAATACCGGATAATTTTTTTGACTTACATTGCTCACTACACACAACACAAAGGGGTTTCAAGTACGAAACTCAACTTGCATATGACAATGCATAAGCCATCGACTTACATAGACACAAGAGGACAACATAGGCATGTCAATGCCACACTTTTCCCAATGAACAAATACTAGCAATGCCCCAACCTCGAAAGAAGAATCTAGGATAGGAAAACCCACAACACATCTTTTCTTTAATTGTATTTTAGTTACGATTAACATTCCAAGAACATTATTGTGCAAGGATAAATTTCTCGTTTGTCCACCGATAGGTTCTTAAGTTCATACCGTGGTTAAATTATCATTCACCCCTTTTAAGTTGGTTTCTTATTCTTTACAAAAGTTTCCATAACTTGCATACTTATTTGGCGTAGTTCAAAAGCGTACAAAATACTTAATTATCTTGTTCTTATGTGAAGAATATTCTTCTCGAACATATATTCAGTATCTACCTTTCTATTCTTACAACTCAAGTGGATGTGACTTGGTGTCCATATAGCGATATTAGGATTTAACGGAGATTTAATTGCAAGATAGATTTTTACCACAAAACATTCTTCGATCATGGAAAAGTTATTTTCCTACCATAATTATTCTAATTCAATGACTTGTGAATTTCCTTTTTGATTTATATATGTATTTTGTTTTCTCGAAGGTTGATCACATCAAGAATAATTCATATTCTTTGAAACAAAAGAATATATTTAATTGATTTATAAGGTCTTCAAGGGTGGCATTATTTCGAACCTCCACTCTCATTTTTACTCTTATGTGCTTTATTTTCTACGTCACATTATGGTCTTATTACTAGCATTGTCTTGAAAAGGAGTTACAAACTGTTTGTCTAACCTCTTGAAGACATAAAAGATTAGAAGGCTTGTAGCTACACACGAACCCAAGTTAACATCCAAATCAAATAAGTTTTAGATTTATTCTAACTTCACCTAAGGGTCTACCCCCTCAAATATATATGCATTTTACACAAGAGGACATATTTATGCTAAACCACCTTCAGAAAGGACCAAGGTGTTATGTTGAGAGAAACCAAAGTAACACATTTAGCTGTGCTGGAGCCAAGGGGTTCATTAACAAGAGTGCAATGCAAGAAACAACTATATCCCAATCTCCATTTATGTCATTTGGATCCAACAAGGATTTCATTCGATGAAGAAATTTACTTTTAAATCTATCTTCGAGAGAACCAGGTAATCCACTAGGATACGAAGGAGGAGTTAGCTCTACTTACTCCAAATGAAGTTTGACTATGTCACTCCTATCTTTCAGGTTTATGACAATGTCACTAACCACACTAACTAAGATGATAAACCCATTCTTGGGCTCTTGTTTACTCAAGCTAGGATATTTCCATCGAGTGTAGGGTTTAAGTTTACTCTACGGTTTTCAATGTCTTCTAGGGTAAAAAGTAACACACATGAAAACAAGTTATGCTCCGATATTGAACAAGGGTAGAGTGTTTCGATTTAATTCTCTTTATTACATTTACAAAGTATGAATGCACAAGATGACTCATTAATCCTTTATTGAACACTAAATATGCACTACAAGATATTACTTCAAATTCATTTACCTTACATAAATATCAAACCTTTTTACCAGGTGTACTATAAATCAAAATTGAACTATGATTAAATGCACATTTCCTAGATGTCCTTGAAACTAGCATCTCATACATATCGAAAAATTATCAAGTATAACCTTCTATAACATGAGACTACAATTATTCATTTATTCATTTAACACTGAACTATATAAATTACAAAGATAAATAAATGAGTTACACATCACCTTTTCATCGTCATTCTTTCATCCTGCAAAACCACGTGAGCAAGATATCAACGATAAATCGCTAGCATGGCATCCACCCTAATCAAACATAATTATCATTTTTTAGTTTTCCCATTTACATATGATAACAATTACAATTTTGCAATCGAAATAAAAGGTTTAGAAACATGTATTCCTTACATTTCATTTTATTTCATTTTGTAACCCAAGAGAGAGAAAAGAAGGGAAGAGAGAGAAAACACCATTTTGTCAAAAGTTCTATTTCACACAACAATTTACACTATAGAGTTTTAAACAGTTATTTACATGTGTCAAAAGTATCTACGGGGTTTGGCAACCCGACGGGGTCCCGACTTCCTATTTTTACATTTTCTTACTAGCTACAAAATGTTCAAAATGGGCTCGGAGGCTAAGAAACCGCTTCCAAAAGTTATCTTCCGATGAGAACGCACACCACGATTAAATTTCTACGTGTCCACAGATATACCAAGAATTCAAAGCAACTGATGGAATTGGGAAAAAGTGAACGGTTTGCGTTCGGCTAGTTTTCTAGGGCCACTGGTCGTAGTTGACCCAGTTGTAAAAGGACAAAAGTTAGCTCGAGGACTCAGAAAACCACATCCATAACTGACGTTTGATGGATGAGCACACAATGAGACACTTCCTACAAGTTCCCTATATAAGGAGAATTCATTAGAGTCGATGGGACTGAGAACTAGAAAACCATTTTCAAACAGCGATAAGTCTTCTAGAGTGACAAGTCAAAAATTGGTCCAGTTTGACCTCATCAAACTGCGACTGGAGACCTACAAAATGGCTTTTCCAAACTATCTAGAAAAGTGCTTTTCCCTAATCTGAATGTTCCATGCAATTTCTAGTATAAACACTAGAGGTTTGCGAAGATGGGAAATAATTTCTCTATCCAGGTTTCAAATGGCGGTTCAAAACGAAAGCCAACTTTCTAGATTTAATAGCTTTCTACTGTTGTAAACTAGTGTAATAGGGCTCCTACAAGAGCATCAAAAAGGTCACATATGTTCATTCGGGGTCAATCCAGATGTCATGGTGACTCCTCACATAACAAGGTACACAAATGAAGCCTAACATCTCGTTTTCAGAGTTCCGAAGGGTACTTAATGAGTCTCTAAAAATGCAAAAATTAACTATTTAAAACAGGGAGAAGGTCAACATTATTACTAGGGAAGTCAATCTCGTCTTGTCGATAAAGTAATGTTGTAGTGAACCAGTTGGGTAGTAATTTTTCTACATCACCTCAGAATGAGGGTGGAAGGTCATATTTTAATGCAAATGGTTTATTTTGACTTCGTGAGTTTCGACACGACATTTCATTGTTTTTGGAATGAGTTGAAAT
Organism: Taxus wallichiana var. yunnanensis; assembly: GCA_018340775.1. NCBI lineage: Eukaryota > Viridiplantae > Streptophyta > Pinopsida > Cupressales > Taxaceae > Taxus > Taxus wallichiana. The sequence goes on from CM031238.1 coordinate 477,022,704, forward strand.
AAACATTAACGGTATTAAAATCCTAATATTTTAAAATTCTATTAAGTTACAAAAGAGAACTAAACATGAGAATTATGAGAGGTAAGGGAAGATGAACCATGCCTAGGAGGAATGGAGTCGGTCAAACCCGCAAGCTTCGGTTCAACATCTTGCTTGGCACTTTGTCAACCAGTTCATGAGCCTAGATCTAACCTCCACCACGTCACACCAAATTCCTAATCACTTGAAGTTTTCCAACAGAAAAAGTAGTTGCTTGTGCATTTCTAAAACCTTTTGAACAGATCCATTATGTGCATATCCTACAATCCTGGTATTCCATGAGACAACATTTCTTTGAGGCATTCTCCCAAACAGTTCACATGCCTTTTCAACAAATCCATTTTGTGCATACAAATACTCTAAGGAATAGCTTTCAAATACAATGCACATGAAGCATTAATTAATGGTTCTAACAGAATAGTCCAAAAGCTTGCACTTGAAAGAGGTGAGGCAATAATTCTTGGCATCAGAATCTCATCTAAATAGTAATGATAGAAGGAAATCACACCTCCAACATCCATCCTTGAACTGCCAAGTTCTTACCTAGAAGGTCTCTAATTTACAGTGACACAGGAATCTGATATATCTGAAAGAAAGTGCAAATTCTCGTGCCAAATTCATAGATAATTCATCTCGTTCAATGAACATTGTTCAGGTATTGAAATATATCTACCCTTTTTTTGTCCCTCTTTATGTTGCATTAAAAGTATCTAACTTTGGATCATGGATCTCAACCAGATTCACTGCTAAAACCAGTCTATTGATTGAGCCTTTGCCAAGAGAAAATAGAGGCCAATGATGAGGCCCATACCTTGCTCCAAAGCTTCCATTTTGGCACAGGCTGGAAGCACCCTAGAAAATGAAAACTCATCAGGTTGGAGACCTGTTTTTTGCGTGGTGAAACAGTGTGACTTCCTTACAAGGAAATTTGTGTCTTCTGTATGCTAAAATAGTTACATTCCATGAGAATCTATTTCATTCTTTCATCTGGTCAAACATTGCAAATATCGCCCCCCCTCAAAGCATTTGTGACTACAACATTTGTCAAAAAAATTCCTCTCTTTTATGCTTGCTAGTTGTCCACGCAAGAACAGAGGCTCGGGTTTGACGTAGACATTTCTTTGAAAACAAACAAAAAGCTCCCAAGGCACATTGATTTGTGCAAAACCTGCGACCAGAGCATTAACAACTACCACATCGGTTCTTCATTGGACAACAACAAACTGATCCACTCTTGTCCTTGGTGAAGGTAGGGAGAGAAGAGACAAAACATCCCTGGACACGTGGTAGAGGAGGATGAGGCAAAAGCTCCTAGTTTTTCTCTACCGCCCCCCCCAAACTCGCCCCATTTCCAAATGCCAAAGAGACAAAACCCTAACTACAAATTTTAGAGATTTTTCGCCCTCCTCCAATTAGTTTTATTTTATTTTATATATTATTATATATGTATTTTTATTGAATTTAGTGACTGCGTAAGTTTATGCGTATTTCATGCATTTGCTTATTTGGTCTATGACCTATATTTATCTATTTTTTAAATTTTCCTTTTACGCGACACGAGGCGACCAATCCAAACAAAAAAATCACTAATAAAAAAAATTGCTATTATTATTACAACTTAATAATACTTTATTAATCGTATTAACAAGGACCAACGTTTAAGCTTGACCAAAACAATAATAGCAAGAATCAAAATTTGAACGAATAATTATTATTATGTAGGTGTTCCCTCCAGCCGGTCATGCCCTAACAACATCAAGACATCATTCAAACCACCTATCGAATTTGAGAAAGAGATTTTTTTCCTTAATAGGGTAATCGATAAGGCGAAGCCAACAAGGGTCAGCAGGAGCACAACAACGTTAAATGCTTAGCAACACGGTCATCGAAGAAGAAAAAGAAGAACAAGGAACGGGGCATTATAGTAACACTTGGATTGATGGGGCTTTACTTTTAGAGGGGTTCAAATTAGGGTCTCTGAGAGTGACATAGCTAAGATAATGGGTCTGAAAATGGATGAGCTTAAAATCTATAAGGATAAAACCCGCAAAAAACATGAAATTGCTACTTTTTTTGAAGATGGGAGAACATTGTGGCTTATGATGATGGTATCACCCATACCTTCCTTCTTGATCAATGGGATGATGTATGTCTTGTGGTCATGAAATACTTAACCTTAGAGGGGAAATTCTGGAATATTTTTTCACACCATCTCTCTATTCTTAATTTCTTCCATAGAGACCAGACCATGAGCTTGGCTTTCTTCCTCTATAGGTCTCTTCTTTCCACTATTGAGGACTTCAAAACAAGAAAATTGATATCCCTCTCCATCAAGGCCTGATTCTTCTATTATTCCAAAGAAGCCAACCCATTATTCCTTCTCAGCCTAGGAAAAATAGTGAACCCGAGTCAGATCATGAAACCTTGGCTTCGGCCCTCAATCATATGAGGAAAAGGAAAGGGAAAGACCCTATTGAGGGGATAGTGGATGCCCTATGCAATATGAAAAAGGGAGTTCAGGTATGTGGGGGAGATTTCGGTAAAAGGGAAGATGATTTCGTGGATTATGAATCTAGGCTGTTGCTTGATGAATTGACAACTGACACTATCCTCATTGTTAAAAAGAATCTCATACAGGAATTGAAGGAGTGTTAACACAATATTGAGGTTCAAAGTAAGATAATTGGGGGTATTTAGGCTGATTTTTTTATGCAAGAACATATGATATCCATTTTACAAGATCAAGTGGCCAAGGAGGATAACAAGCCCAACATGAAGCTCATGCTTAGTAGTTCTAAAAGTGATGATTTTGAGAGTGAGGGATCTAACATGTAGGTGGTGATTAAATACAAGGATAAGGTTAGTATTAAGAATCCCGTGAACTCTCAGACTAAGGAAAAGGAGGATAAAATACTAAATCGTGTGATCATAAAAGTTTTTGTCAAGAAGGATGGTTGGACGAGTATCGAGCATGTAACAAGGCTATGGAGAACTAATGGCTAGGCTTTGGTTGACCTTCTTCTTATTTTTGTTGGTTTTTCCTTTGGGGTTTTTTTGTCAAAAAATGTACTGATTAATATGTAGTTTTGTGGTGGTCTGTCATCAAGTATTTTTGACTTAGCCTCCATGGCTCTTTGATGGTTTTTGTTTGAAATTGGCTTCTTTTTGTACGGGGTTTTTTAGTCCCCTTTAAAAACTAAATTTTGTATCTTATCAAAAAGAAAAGGGCTTGTGGCCTATTATAAATTGACTCTTTGATATTCACTTCTTATTTAGCTTATATGTTGTAAATTTAAGATTATCTTTGTTATAATATCTTCGAGATGGTGTTCATGAATATATCTTGATACTACATTATTAAACAAGTAATATATACATACTTGAAGTGATAATAATATGTATTTTCAATCATATAAATGTTATTTAATAAAGTATTGAGTGGAGATGAAAGGTTTATTCCATAGATAAACTTTTAGCTATAAGTGAAACCTTACAACAAATCATAATTTGGATCTATGACATGCTTTCCCATTAGTATGGGGTATCATGTTTGTACTATGATGACATCATACTAAGGCAATTATAAATGATGAACTATATATATTCACTTGATCATAGGATTTTTTTCCTTTGTGATGGGGGTAAAAATGACTACAAGTACTATCACATAGTAGGGGAATTGAGCTATAATATTTTATCTTGTAATCCTCTAATGTCTGCTTCATCCAAAGAACTTGATTACAACATATTGCAACAACTATATAATCTACCTCACATGTTGAGAGTTCCACTGATGATTGCTTCTTTCTCAACTAGGATACCAAGACATTTCCAAAAATAATGCACCGCCACTTGTACTCTTCCTATCATTAACATTTCCTACCCATCAACATCCATATATTATTTTATGTTGAAGTCATTACTTTTAGGGTACCAGAGTCCATATTCAAGTGTTCCCATGAGATATATCAAAATTATTTTGACTTCCTTGAAGTGTGTTTCCTTAGATCTTCTTGGAATATTCCAACAAGGCCTACAAATTTCATAATATTAGGGTTTGACATCATGGAGTAGAGGAGACTACCTATCATTGATCTATATAGATTCTTTTCAACATTTGGTGAGTTGTCTTCTTTTATCATGTTGTAACCCACTTCCATTGGTGTTCCTATAGGTTTGAATTCTTCCATCCTAAACATTTTTATAATTTATTTGATGTATTTGGTTTGGGATATGAATATTTCTTGGTCTGATTGACTGATTTGTAAGCCCAAAAATAATGAGAGATCCCCAAGAATATACATTTCAAACTCTTCTTTCATCATATCATCAAATTCATACGTCATATTGTCATGATTTCCTCCAAATATAATAGTATCCATGTACAAAATGATAATGAGAAGATGATCTCCTTCTTCTTTGATATAGATATTATTGTTAGCGACACCTTTTCTAAATCCTTTCTCAATGAGGTATGAATCCATCCTATTGTACCAAATTCTAGGAGCTTGTTTGAGTCCATAGAGATCATTTTTAAACCTACACACATAATATTTGTCATTTTCTAAATAAAATCCATCAGGTTTCTCAATTTATACCCCTTCATTTAGGTGACCATTGAGGAAAGAAAACTTGAAATCCATATGGAAAACTCTATTTTTCTTGTAAGCTACATATGCCAAAAAAAATCCAGTTGCTTCCATCCTTACCACTAGTGATATTTTTCATCAAAGTAAATTACTTCCATTTGTGCATAGCCCTTGCATAAAATTCTTTCCTTATTTCTTGTCACCTCTCCTTTCTCATTCAGTTTTTTTTAATACTCATTTTGTTCCTATTGTGTTCTTGTCTTTTGGTCTTGGTACATATTCCCGTGTCTCATTATTTTCAATTTGATCAAGATCTTCATTCATGGCATCCACCCAATGCTGATCCTTGCTAGCTTCTGCTACATTCTTGGGTTCTATCATGGATAAAAGTGTTATTTTTCATTATTTTGCTGATCTCTTAGCCTCCTTCTTATGAGAATACCACCTTTTTTACCAATAATCTGATTTTCTAGATGGTCTCTCTTGACTTTCCTTGAGGGTGTCTTGGTGTCTTGTCTTTCTTCTACTTATTCCACTTCTTCACATGTACTTCTCACTTCTTCATCATATTCTTGATCTTCATTCTTGTCCATAGCTTTGATTGCTTAATTTGGAAGAGCCAAACTCATTAACCTTTACATTATTACTCTCAATCACCTTTTGTAGCATCTATAGGTTGCATTGATAGTTGAGTAGCCAAGAAATATGCCTTCATCACACCTAGAGTCAAATTTTCCTAGATTTTCTTCATCTCTCTTGATATAACATTTTCTTCCGAAGACTCTTATGTATTTCACATTAGCTGGCCTATTTTTCCAAAGTTCATAAGGGGTCTTATGAATTTTTATTCTCAATTGTTCTATGTTTAGAATGTAGATAGTTGTGTATCTTGCCTCACTCTAATAGATATGAAGAAGTTTATATTCATTTAATATCGTTCTACCCAACTCTTGTACTTTCATGTTCTTTCTTTCAACAACTCCATTTTGTTGAGGTGTCCTAATGTAATCGAGAATTGTCTTTGAATCCCATGTTCTTCAGAGAATTCATCAAATTCATTAGACCAGAATTATCCACCTCTATCTGATCTTAGGCATTTAATCTTGGTGTTCTTCTCATTTTCCACAAGAGCTTTGAAGGATTTGAATTTTTATAGAGCTTCAAATTTGTGCTTCAAACATGTTACCCATGTCATTAAGGTGAATTCATCTATTATTAGCATGAAGAACACGTCTCCTTGTAAAATTTTAGTTCTTGTAGGCCCACGAGAAGTCCTGTGTATGAATCGAGTTCCAAATGTCTACGGGTAGAGTACTCCTTGGATTTAAATGATCTTCTTATTTTTACCATGCAAGCTAGCTTTGTAAAGTGTATCTGTTGTTTTTACAATCTTTGGAACGTGCCTTACACTACCATTAGCACTCAATTTTACAAGATTATCAAAAATCATATCTCGCAATATCTTGTGCCACAACTAGTTATCCTCAAATTTACATGTGAAGCATTTTTATTTATTTATTTCCTTGAGAACATACATTTTATTCTTGGTCTTTTTGGCCTTAGCTAATTTATTCCATGTTTAGACATTAATTATATCACATCCTTTGTCATTAAATATCATATTGCAGCCTTTCTTACACATATAACTCACACTTAACAAATTGTGCTTTATACCTTCAATTTATAGAGCATTCTCAGTAATATTTTTCTATTGTCTAGACTCGGGATCCCTTTTCCCACAATATTTTCTAAATTATATTCACCAAACCTAAAAATCTGATGCATTGGTTGATAGAGAGATGAACTTACTTTTATCACCTATCATATGACTAGAGCAACTACTATATAAACACCATATTTTGTCTTCATCTTGCATATGAAAGGTGGTTTGTACTCTTGAACAAGATTCTTTTCTTTTGTTTGGTTATTAATTTAACACATGCACACCCATCTATTCATTTAGGGGTTCTTGATTACACATTGTGTCTACATGATCATCCTTGTGGCACTTGTAGTAATTAACATTGTAATTCATTCTTATGTTAGGATATTTCTAGTTTCTTCCATATCCTCTAGTATATCGATGCGGGATCATCATGGTACTTATGAACAATAATTTGAATAAGCCTTTGAAAGGCATTTTGTGTAAGTTTTTCCTCCAAAATGTTTGAATATGTGATGTAAATTCTCTTTATAAAAATGTAAAAAGTATAAATAGGATTATTAGGTCAATATGGGGAGTCATATATCTAAGAATCTATGTGGGAGGATTGCAAGAATAGCTTAGGATATTGTGATTATCAATATTGAACTATTAAAGGTCATAGTTGAGAATATCACTCAACAAACTCCTTGAATTATGGTTGAGAATATCTCTCAAAAATAGGAATTTTAGCTCTAGATAAGGACTATCATAGTCAAGTCAAGCTCATTCAAGGGGCAGTAGAGGTTTAATTCCCATATGAGTGAATCATGGTGTAATGTTTCAAGGATAAAGAATGATGGAAAACTGATTTCAGGTGTCTGTGTTTTTTGGTATATCTCTTGTATTCATTTAGTTCATGTTATGGTGTATGATCTTGGGGTTGTGTGAAGAAAATATCTTTATAAAAGAAGGATGAGGTTTGGTTTTACATATTCTTGAATTGGTTGTAGTGTTTAATAGTGATTCACTATTGATCTTTCTTGATGTATGTTGAAATCCACTCTAAACCGGGGACCGTGATAGTGAAGGTAAGTGCATCGATTCATTGGATTTGTAATAAGTTTGTAAAATCATACACCTAAGGATTTTAAATTAAAATAGAGTGTATAAATGCACGGATAAGGTAACATCATATTTATCTATGAGAAAGACTCAAGGATCTATTTTTGTGTTGAGGGTTTGATCACTTACCCTAGTGTATTGTAGAAACCTCTTCAATGATGAAAACCATAGTAAGTGAGTTTGATATTGTTTTTTTCTAATATAGAAATTATGGGAATGAATATTTAGCCCTTTAGACCAAATCTTAGATGTTGGAAGCAGACAAATAAAAATATATAAGGGTTTGTGCAAAAATTTGGGTGTGCACAGTTTAGTCAAGCATTCAGTAGGTCAAAATCATGAATATGGGGCATTAATTTGGTCTTACTGTTAAGATGATAAAGTTCACCATTTTTTAAAAAAGACCTAACTATGAATTTTGAGACCATGATTCATAATATGTTGGAAGATATTACAAAAACTAGGCTTTCGAGCTTAATCAGACTACAAGTGGAAAACTAGCAAGGCCATGGTTTTAAAGCATCAAATCATATAATTAAGCCTTGAAATTTTTAAGATAATTTGGGAAGGGTTCATCCTTGAATATTTGAAAGTAAATTTTCAGTTTCATTGGTGTATTTTGAATATTTTTATGACAGCCATTGTGAAGGCTGGAAATGATAGTGGAAGGGCTAATTTGTGAGAGTTTTTGCAAAATAAGTGCTAGAAATATTGAGAAGTAGGACATGAAAATTAATAAAAAAATGAGTCACCTTAATTATGTCTAGAATGGTCATTATTTCATTTTAATCTCTCCATAAATGCTATAGTTTATGACAATTTCCCTTCACAGACCTAGTTAAGGGTTGATAAGCCAAATAAAAACAGTGAAGTGTAGAGAGTTTTAGACCTAACTAAAACCTGAAACCTTGGGAACATGTTGAATTAGTTGAATATAAACTAGTGAATCTAACATAGGACTCGGGAACTTTTGAAAGTCAAGGTGCATGGTCATTCCAAATAATATGGTCATAAGGAGCTAGAGAGGATAGAAAAGAACATTTTGGGATCTTGAGATGAGTTTACATGATTGTTCTAATTTTTTTGAGTATATTGTAGCATGGTCCAACCTTCAAGAGACCTCATGGATATCCAAGAATATTAAGTATGAATGTTAGCACTATGGACTAAAGATGATCCGAGTACATATAAGGTAAGTATCAAAGTGAAAAATGAATATCTTGTGATTGGATGGTTAATAAACCATTACAAGGTCTTTATAGGAGACATTGAAGGAGGTGTGTAGGCTAGTGGAAAAGGTGAAATCATGGTAATCCCCTCATAAGAATATAAATTTCATTCTTGCATTTAGGAACTAGAGGTCCAAGGAGTAGGGCATTCTAAGGAAGACCGTAAATGAAATTTTTCCTTGATTATGATAGATATTGGAAAGTTAAACAAATAATTTGGACTAAGAATGCAAATTTTTCCAACTTGTCTTGTTTGGCTTTCCAAAATCTACAATGAGGAAATTCATTTTTTAAGATGGAGAAGAAATTTTTTTACTCTTTTGAAAGGATGAAATATGGATGATTTGTGGATGGTTGAGCTAAGGTGGCATCATTTTGTGGTATTAGAGTAGTGATACCTCAGTTATATATTTATGAATTGTTAGAGTGATTAAATTATTATTCCTTTTACTTTATACAATTATCTTAATGATTAGATGAAAAGGTGATGCAAGGTTACAGGTAGGTGAAGGAGAAGAGAGACTATAAATGGTCAAGAAAGAATAATTGAAAAGAATCCAAGAGAAATACAACTAACAAGTAAAAATAATCTTGCATAATTGAAGAAGAGAGAGAAAATAGGAATAAGTAGGTTACATTCCAAGGTGAAAGAAACTTGGAGAAGAAGAGAGAGACCATGGAAAATATACCATGGACATAGGTAACTTCTTTAGTGCAAAAAATGAGAGAGATGAGAGTGACAAAAGAAAGGAGGAAAAAATAAATGTAGAGGGAAAGAGATATTGTTGATATAAGGAGACAGATTGAATTCCTGGAGGATAAACTATTAGCAACAAGAATTGAGTATATGGATGATTAAGACCCTATAAAATAAGATGAAGTTATAGCCAATGGTTGTGAAGAATATGATTACAAATAATTTGATATGATAGATTCACAAGAGGAGTTAAGCTTCCCGTGTGAATCTGTGAAGACTCTCACAAATAAGAAATTGAGTATGAGTTTTACAGCCTCATAAAAGGTGATGATGAGTGGTTTGATTGAAATTAATACCTCTGGAATGAAGAGGAACAATAGAGATAATTGAAGAAGGATCTTATTAAAGATAACAAGATACATAAAATACCAACAAAGAAAAATGATGTTAAGTTCATTATAAATACTAATGCTATGTTGTAGTCTAATTTTGTAGGTAAAAAGGGAAGCCTTTCCAAGGAAAAATTTATAATACCTATAGAGGATAGATCAAGAAAATAATCCATGATAGGAGAACAACAAAGAATGTATTTGAAAGATTTTAGACATGAAGATAATAGAGATATGTGATTTTAGGAAGAGATTGGTTTAGATTATGATGATACCTCAAAGGAAGAGTTTTCAAGAAGTGAATACTCAAGACAAAGTGAGAACATGCAACAGGTAAACAAAATGGTAAAGGGTTATTGTCATGCATATGATAAGAAATTTGAAAAGAGGAAGACTATGAAGTAAAATGTGTTCAAGAAGAAGAGTTTCAAAACTGATTTTTCTTTAAAATATAATGTTTCTAATACATTTGAAAGAGAGAATGTAGATGTACAGGTGAAGAAGGTGTTGAGTAAGAAAGAGCTTACAAATTTATCTCAAGAACATGGATACATAGTACCCAAATGGCTCAAGAAGACAACATCCCAAAGTGATGTACATGATGAAGGTGGAGATACTAAGTAACTATATATTGTTCTAAGGAGATATTGGAAGAAGGATAATGCCATCTCGGAGGAGTTACATGATAAAGGATAACCTTTTCATGAATTTCAAGGTGAAATGACAAAGGAAAATCATAATTATACTTCTTTTAATAAGTGCAACAATGTTTAAATACATAACCAAAATTTGATGAATGTCATTAAGAAATTGATGAACACTTGTTAGAGGAAGAAATGAGAATGATAGAGGCATTGTATACAGTCATCTCATAGGTGAATAAGTGATGGAAACATGGAAGAGTGATAAAATAAAACCTCAAGTTGATTTTGTTCTGTAAAACATGTAAGTTTGGAAACAAGTTGTGTGGGTTTGGTTGATATTGATGATTATGAGATTCCTTCAAGAGATGTTACATTTTGAACAAATAGAAAATGACTTTGTTTATGAAAACATGGAATAGATACAAGATGAGTTAAGTCTATTAGAATATTTTATACTCAATGATTGTCCTAACACATCAGATATGAAAGAATTTGATGAACAGAATAAGGCAAGTGAACCTCAATAAGTGGGAATTATGAAAGAAAAAGTAAATGCAGCAGTCATAGTGGCAGATTTGAATGAAAATATCGTTGACAACCTTGGGAATGAGATAATCCAATTACAAAATAGATATGAGAAGGCCATATTAGATTTTGTCAATGAAGAAACAAAAGAAAAGAAGGAAGAACATCATCATGAAGTCAAGAAGTCAAGCAAGGCGATTCATGGTCTCAGAATTTTGTATCTAAAGTTACTTTTAGTGTTGTGTATGTAGGTACAATAGGTGATAAGATGGATGAAGTTCATGAATCCATGGAAGAACTCTTGAAACAAAGAAAACAAGAGGATAATGAAGACCTATATGATGATGAAGTAGAAGTATGGGACCGGATAGCTAAGAAGGATACAAAAAGAGCATGTACAAAAAGAAGAAGAGGAATAAGAAAATGAGACACAAGGAATACAATAAAGAAATGCAAAGGCCATGGGATCCAGGAAATCAAAGGAAGATGAAGAAATAATGAACAAAAAGAGAAAGATCTGATAAAGAAAAAAAAACTAATAATGAGCAGGAGCTCATAGAAATTTTCAAGATGGGTAGTCTGATGCAAGAACTTCATGGTACTTATGAAGAACAATTTGAATAAGCCTTTGAAAGGCATGTTGTATAAGTTTTCCCACCAAAATTTTTAATATATGATGAAAATTCTCATTTTAAAAATGTTAAAAAGTAGAAATAGGATTATTAGGTGAATACGGGGTGTCATATCTCCAAGAATATACGTGGGAAGAGTGAAATAATAGCTTAGGATATTGTGATTATCAATATTGAACTATTAAAGGTCATAGTTGAGAATATCACTCAACAATCTCCTTGAATTATGTATGAGAATATATATAAAAATAGGAATTCTATCTCTAGATAAGGACTATCATAGTCAAGTAAAGGTCATTCAAGGGACAATAGAGGTTGAATTCCAATTTGAGTGAATCATGGTATAATGTTTCAAGGAGAAAGAATGATGGAAAATTGATTTTAGGTATCTGTTTTTTTGGTATATCTCTTATATTCATTTAGTTCATGCTATGGTGTATGATATCAGGGTTATGTGAAGAGGAACTCTTTATAAAAGAGGTATGAGGTTTGGTCTTACATATTCTTGAATTGGTTGTAGTGTTTAATAGTGATCCATTATTGATCTTTCTTGATGCATGTTGAAATGCACTCCAAACCAAGGGACTGTGATAGTGAAGGTAAGTGCATAGATTCATTGGATTTGTAATAACTTTTTAAACTCATAAACCTAAGGATTTTCAATTAAAAGAGAGTGTATAAATGCATGGATAAGGTAACATCATATTTCTCTATGAGAAAAACTCAAGTATCTATTTTTGTGTTGAGGGTTTTGTCACTCACCCTAGTGTATTGTAGAAACCTCCTCAATGATAAAAACTATAGTAAGTGAGTTTTATATTGTTCAATTATGATATAGACATGATGGGAATTAATATGTATCCCTTAAAATCAAATTCTTAGGTGTTGGAATCAAACAAATAAAAATATATAAGGGTTTGTGCAAAATTCTTGGTGTGCACAATTTAGTCAAGTATGAAGTAGGTCAAGATCATGAATTTGGTGAGTTCATTTTGTCTTACTGTTAAGATGATAAAGTGTACCATGTTAACACAGACCTAAATGTGAATTTTGAGAAAATGATTCATAATATGCTGGAAGATATTACAAAAACTAGGCTTTTGGGCTTAACTGTAGACTACAGTGGAAAACTAGCTAGGGCACAGTTTTTGAAGCATCAAATCATTGAATTAAGCCTTGAAATTTTTAAGATAATTTGGTAAGGGTTCCTCCTTGAATATTTGAAAGGAATTTTTCAGTTTCATTGGTGAATTTTGAAGATTTTTATGACAGTCAGTGTGAAGGCTGGAAATGACAGTGAAAGGGCTAATTTGTGAGGGTCTTTTGCAAAGGAAGTGCTAGAAATATTGATAAGTAGGACATGAAAATTAGTACACATTTTAATCACCTTAATGGATGTATATAATGGTCATTATTTCATGTTGAACCTCTCCATAAATGCTACAGTTTATGACAATTTCCCTTCACAAACCTAGTTAAGGGTTGATAAGCCAAATACAAATAGTGAAGTGTAGAGAGTTATAGACCTAACCAAGACATGAAACCTTGGGAACATGTTGACTTAGTTATAGATAAACTAGTGAACCTAACACAAGCATTTGGGAACTTATGAAAGTCAAGGTGAAATGTCATTCTAGATAATATGGTCTTAAGGAACTAGAGAGGACATAAAGGAGCATTTTGGGAGCTTAAGATGAGCTTAGATTATTGTTCTAACATTGTTGAGTGTATTATAGCATGGTCCAAGCTTTAAAAGACCTCAAGGATATCCAATAATCTTAAACATGCATGTTATAACTATGGACTAAAGAGGATCCAAGTGCATATAAGGTAAGTATCAAAGTGAAAATGAATATCTTGTGATTGGATGGTTGATAAGCCATTACATGACTATAGGAGACATTGAAGGAGGCGTGCAGGCTAGTGGAAAAGGTAAAATCATGGTAAATCCCTCATAAGATTAGAAATTACATTCTTGCATTCAGGAACTAGAGGTCCAAGGAGAAGGGAATTTTGAGTAAGACCATAAATGAAATGTTTCCTTGGTTATGATAGATATTGGAAAGTCAAAAAAACTAATTTGGCCGAAGAATGAAAATTTGTCCAACTTGTCTTGTTTGGATTTCCAAAATCTACAATGAAGAACTTAATTTGTTAAGTAAGAGAAGTAAGGTGTTTAATCTTTTGAAATGCTGATATATTTATGATTTGTGGATCGCTGAGCTAAGGTGGCATCAATATCTTCTACACTTAGCATCTTTGTGTCCAAAATGATTACACAACAAGCAATAAACATAGAAAGAAGACAAGTACCTTATATCATAGGTGATCTTGGGAGCATTTATCTTCCTCTTGGTAGTTTTGGTTACTTCTTTGTTTACAGCATGAGAGGTGTTTGATGTTTATGTGGTCTTGTTCTCCTTCTTCTTTTCTAGGTTGGATTATTTACCTTCATTCATGAACCTTAATCCATATTTTTCATTTGAATCCCTTTGAGTTTTAATATGTCAGTTATAAATTTTCATCTCTATTCCAATTTCTAATACACCTTGAGTTTGTTAGTTATTTGTTCCATTTTAGTATTTACGTGTTCTAATTCAGATTTTAGTTTCAAGCATTCATCTTCCTTTTCCTTATAGGATTGAGATATATTTTCAAGCTGAGATTCAAGTTCTTTGAGTTCATTAGTTTCTTCCTCTTATTTTAGGTTTTATTTCCTCAAAAATGAGAATTTTCTTTGTGATTTTTTCTCCTCCACAGTTTATGTTCTTCTAGTGCACATAAAAGTTCATCTTATAAATTCACATTTGATTCTTATTCATCAAAATCTTCATAATCAATCCATTCCTTCATTTGGAGTTGAATTTTTTAGATATATCTGTGGCCATGAATAAGCATTCAAATTGAGTTTCTTCATTCTCATTTTTAGAGATTCTTGAGTCAATTGATTCAGATTCACTTGACTTATGCTTTGAGTAGAAGTTTCTTTTGAAGAAATTCATTTTATCATTTTTTTAATTTCATATTCTTATTGTTATGTTTGTGGCTTTATTCAGACTAAGCTTCCATGTTCTTATTTAGACATTTTGCAGAAAAATGATCTATTTTCCATAATCAAAACATTTAAAAGGAATATTACCTTTGTATTTTCTTGAGCCTCTTCGTAGCCTTCTCAAAAAAATTATTCAATCTTCTCATCATCTTCTCAATCCTCTAAGTATGATTCTTCTTTTTCTTGCTTGGAGTGAGTCCCCTTCTTGGCTTTAAATGTCACTTCCTTCTTAGTATATTTAGATCTAACTATCCTCATCTGATATGCTAATAAAATACTTTATAGTTCATCTACTGTTAATGTTTTCATTTCCTTGGCTTCTTCAATGGATGAAACCTTTGCATCATATTAATAATTTAGAGATCTAATGATATTTTTAACTACCATAGATTCTCCATTGTTTTCACTAATTCCTTTGATCAAGTTGATCACTTTATCTACTCTCTACATATATGATACAATACTTTCATCATCTTTCATATTTAGACTCTCAAAATGAGCCATGTATGTTTGTAATTTGGCTAGCTTGACTTTTTCATCACCTTCATTTATACTTTGAAGTTTAGTCCAAATTTCCTTGGCAATCGACATAATGCATTACCTTCAAAAATTCATTTTCAGTCAGCCCACACATGAGGGAATTTATGGCTCTTAAGTTACATTCATATTTTGCCTTGTCTAGTGTAGAAGTGATTGGTGTGGTTGGAGGATTGTATCCTTTCTCAACACATGTCAATATATCATAATTAAGTGACATAAGATATGTCTTCATCCTTATTCTCTAGAATGTGTAGTTTGTTCTAGTGAAGAGAGGTGATCTTGATAGTGATAATCCACCTTGTGCTTGATTTTTTTCCATGCTTGTGAAGAGAGGATCTCCTTGAAGATATTAAGCTTCCACTAGAAGAACCTGCTCTGATACCAATTGTTAGAGATCACAAGCACTAAGAGGGGGTGAATTAGTGAATATTTAAAACTTTAAATAATCCCAATACACATTCCCTTAATTAATTGTAGTAGTATACCATGAGCATTTGATCACACACATATAAAGAGATAAACACATGTAATACATGATTTATGTGGGAAACCCTTAAAGGGAGAAAACCCCACTGTTAAACCAAGGATTTATTAATAACATCAGTTCCAAAGCATACAATGATCTTAGTTTCTATTGATCACCTACTCAACTTATGAATCACTCACTTGATTCTTTAAGCACCCACTTGAAGAAATCTAAGCACCCACTCAACAAATTTAGCAAGCTGAAACTTGCAAGGAGAAACCACCCCTATAATCTAATCTTCCACTTAGAAGAATATATTATAAAACAAATTAATCATATATTATCAATATTGCTTACACATTGGATTATGATCACCTTTATATTTTTACTTTTACACACAGATCTGTAGTACTCTCTCTCCGTCTTTAAGAACTCTTTGGTTCTGTCTCAATCTTTATGAATCCATATGAATTGATTTTGAGTCCTTGTGTTTATCTCCAGTCATCATTTAAGTTAAGATTCATTATGGTCTTTGTTTTTGTCTCTGCACATTTGGCTCGATTATAATCTATTCAACTCATCTGCATAAAATTTTATCATTTTTAGCCAACTCAACATTCTTCTCTTTAGTCTTAAATAGATGATATTATTTCTTATTTTCCTACTCTCGCACTAGATTTTTCTGTTTTCTAAGTGTATTAATTATCTAACAAGTTATTAGTGGAGCAAGGAATGATTATTAGAAAATTTCAAAAATAATTTCTCATCAATTCAAGATTTTCAAATGTTCAAAGGAACGATCCAAAAAAATCCCTCTTTGATATTTAGTCATGCCTTAAAAGTAGGATTTTCTATTTTAAGATATAGAGAGTATAACCATCTTTTGAAAAATTCCAAGAACATTAAATTATGACATGTGGATCTTGAGATATTCAAATGAATTATTCATGGCGAAAAAAATTCATATCATCAAATTCAGTCCACAATACCCTACCTTTGATCCTTTTCATCAATTTGTTCCCAAAAATATTGTCCGATCCGTAAGGTACCATTTTCTGGATTTTTTCACTTTCTTATTTGTATTCTGATTTATTATATATACCATAGATTTCCTCCTTTACCCATGACTATTTATAGTCATCTTTGGATTTCCTTCTATTCTCGTGGCTTTGTTCTACTATCCGCAACTCCATTCTTTTAATCGTGGTTATCTCTAATCCTCCATGACTTCCTCTTAGACTTTGTGATTCATCCTTATATATGTGGATTTCTCTTAGACTTTAAAGGATCCTTCTATACTTTGGTGGATTTATTATTTTATCCATGGCATCATTCTTCAATCTATGGCTTTCTATAATTTCTCTAGAGGGTTCCTGACTCGTCATTCAAGCCGTGCAATGACCCTGAATAATCTTGTAAACACTCTAATTGCACTAAGTACTTGGATGAGATATTACACACCACTGAACAATTGAAATATATATTATCCATCAATTCCATTTTCATGTACTCACCTAGAACTTTTCTAAGAGTTCACACTACCATTTAACCTTCATAATTCTCTTGCAGAGTCTTTGTTGAACTTCTTCTTAAAGCTTGTTACAGACTTTTTAACTCTTGTTTCATACCTGAATGACCTTGAGAATCCTACACTCCACCTACACAACACCTTTTGTCATCAGTGTCACTTGACATTAATGAAAACACCAATGACAATGATAAATATCCAACAAGTTGGATTGCTACCACCTAATGACAACAACTTTCCCATTCTTAGGATCAAGCAAAGAAACATCACATGACAAACTAGGTTCTACATTATAGCTCAATATTAGAACAATATGACATTATGGGAGAAATTATGGAGGTACATTGATATCCCGTGAGGTAGTATTGATGAATACCATACCTTGACCAAAAAATAAACACTTCATTGAGTAATAGGAGGTTATTAAGTCTAAGGAGTAATCATTATGTAAAAATGTATTACATATGAGTTATCAATGCAGAAATGTTCATTAATTCATGGTTATACCTTTTTCGGGATGTGTTGAATCCTATCTAGTGTTATGTATGAATTAATATTTAAATCAAAATGTTATTGACATTTTATAGTAGGTAAAATATTACAAACATTATTGTCCTTGATATGTCATGACAAGTCATATTTACGGTTCTTACAATTAAGACTTCCGCATATGGGTATGCGACATCGAGAGGTAGAAATTACACGAGTCCTCATGGTTTTTTTATTGTAATGAGAGTATTTTAAAAGGAATATTAATAAATTCTTAAGTTGATAACCATTACCATAATAAATTAAGAGATGGAAAATAACTATATAATATAATTAGGTGAAAGACAAGTTCCTAACGAAAAGTGTGTCATCACAAAACTAGGCATGGAAAACATGTCTTTGAAACTTTGATCAAATTAGTGTGAGTGAATAATTACACTATCATGATGCACTAGGATCTAAGATGTCATATGCCTAATGGGATTCAAGTGATGGAGTTATAGGTATGCACTTAGAAAACATTACTTGATTATCAATGCCTATAAAAGGAAACCAAAAGTATACTTTGTATACACACTTGTAAAGAGTAATCTATGAGTGATCGGTTACTAACCATCTCATGCATCTACACACGGTTTATGACTAATATCATATGGGTTAAATTTCAGATTTATACTAAATTTAAATGTTGGGTATTTAAATCAATGAAACATTAAGTTTAAAAACAATTTTCCTAGTTGAGAAGCGTAATAAAGTGGTTGCTACATTCATGACTCGTATCGTGTCACAAGGCCTCAACCCAAACATGGAAAGAACATATATAATCTAATTCACATAGTACTCAATAGACACATATGCCTAGAAAAATAGTACTCATAACATAAACATACTATAACCACAAGGAATTCCCAACAGTACACATACAAATGTTTCACACAACTCAAAACCATAACTGAAACTACAAAGTGTCAAAATGGAATCAACATCATACCACTAATGAGGAACATAAATCCTCAACATCAAAAAACATAACCAGACTCACATGAGTACTCATGAATCATAATACCAACTCCATATACCTCCCAATCTCCATATACCTCTCAATCTCCATAAGCATCCCAAAACAACACCATATATCTCCTAAAGAAAAAAATGAAGATAGTTTTTCATTTTAGCTCCACCAAATAGGTTAGTCACCCTATGTTCCTAAGAACATAGATTCCAAAAACCTCTAGCCCAAGTCACATAATAACTAGTGGTTTAACAACCCACTAGTTATCTCGTAACTCCTTGGTTTAAGGACCACTAGAGTGGGTAGGGTCCCATCTTAACTAGTGGTGGACCCCAAGGAGTTACATAATAACTAGTGGTTTAACAACCCACTAGTTCTCCAATCTTGTTGTTGTATAGCCTAAGGATGAGACTGAACTATCGTTGGACCCTATCCGATCTATACCACTCGAGGATGTAAGCCCTAATCCCAATAATGAAAATCTCTACTGCTATCATTGTGTTGATCTCAATAGTATCCTCAAACCACCGATATAACCTATATGGCCGCTAGGTAATCATTCAAGGTTGTACCTTGTCAAAGGCTCACCTATAGTAAAAATTTCTCATATATGACTGTGAATGTCATCACCATTGGGAGCCCAGACCATAATAGATGGCTCTCCGAGAGCTCGGGATCATAATTCTCCTATTGTGTGTCCTATAGTGATAAGATCCCAAGACCAAATCTAAAGTAAAGTCACCGGACCCACAATCTTCCGACCATGGTAAGCTATCAAATGTAAATCTGCATACATATGGTCTAATATACACTACCACCGAGTAATAGACCTCCCCAATAATGATTCCATGTATCACTCAAATTAGACCCAAAATGAACACCATTCTTGTCAGGTAGCAACATGCTAGTGACAAGAGCTATAAGATATACAGGAACCCAACCGAGTCGATAATTAGCCATGAATCTAGTAATGTCCACTGACATACCCAGTGAGGTATGTATACTACTCCAAAAATCATGGTAATACTCTACAAGTTATGACCTTGATGGTTGTCATACGTCACCAGATGACCCTAAATAAGCACTCTAAAAATCTACCAAACATCCTATAAAGTAATTCTCATCTCCCCTATGAGAAGGAAAAATGTATGGCTCGTACTCCATCATCTCTTAGCTAAGGTCAGTAAGTAGGATATGGTCCCACGGTAATATATAGCATGCGAGCCATGTGTGAGAGACCCATAACATCTAGTAAAGTCTCCAAGTAGATGTGATATTGTCGACCGAATGTCGCCTCGTAGGCTCGGAGCCACCCATGTTGCTCCCGCATCTATAATGAGGGTAGGTCTGTGCTGCAAAGGTTAGACAGGTCATTTATTATGGTCTAAATTCTTCAATTTTTATCACCTAGGTTTTTCTTGAAAATTCCAAATTCTTCTCAAAACCATGCAGGCTAACCCTTCACACCAAAGCATGCCCCTTTTTACGTCAGCAGCCCAAGTGTCAACACCCCCATTTCAACTCAAGTGCCTACATTTTCACACAAGTGTGTACCCTTCCCCATCCAATCCTAGTTCAATTTCAGTGCATCCTGTCGATGCTTTGACACATTCATATTCATGCCTATGTGTGTGCACCTATGTTTTTCTAATGCCGGTGTGGTTGCACTGTGTAAGGTCATGTCAAGGCACCTATGAGAACTCCTACATGATCCAAGGGCCACGTTGGTGTTTTATCACAGATTTTTACTCTAGTAAATGTGATTAAAATCAAATAAATACAAGAAAAATGAAAATTTTGGCTTTTTGTACCTACGGGCCATCCCCGGAAGTTGCATGTAGTCTCAAATGTAATCCACATGGTATTTATAGTTCGCACCTCGCCATTTTATCTCGTGGGCCAGATATTGGTCAACAAAAAAAAGGGGTATGTGTATGTGGTAAATAAACTCGTCGTGATGGTTTTTACCCTTGTGGCATGGTTTATATACCCATCCCCCACAATGTCGTGTCTCTCACCCCCTGAAATGCTCTAGGACTCTGCGTGATTCTTCTAAATTCTTCTACCTCTTTCCACAATGATTATTTTTAATAAATAATTATTTTTCATCTATTTTTTGCTATGTTAGGGCATGTTTTGCTTCCCAATGACCTTGTCTCCTATTTTGCTTCCCAACGACCGTGTTTTGCTTCCCAATGATGTTGGGGCATGTTTTGCTTCCCAACGACCTTGGGGCATATTTTTTCCTTCCAAAGATTTTATGGTGATGTCCCATGACTTCATCATTTATTCTACAATATTTTCTTCCAAAAATTTCAAAAATAAAATAAAATCCAAAAATCCAAAAAATGGTAACAATTGATTATCAAAAATCAATAAAATTGTAAAAATTAAAAAAAAATCAAAAATTGGTAAACAACATGTAGTCATTTTAAGCTCCTGTATCGTGCATTTTTCATTGAACATCAAAAAATTTCCTACAAAACATCTTTATTAGGTTCTTGTTTGTTCTTTTCTCAAACGACTCACTAATCATTGTGATCTACCTCCATTAACTAAAGTTGGCTTACTTACTATGTCGGTACTCCTATGTAACAATGACTTGCCAAATACTATGTCATAACGCACAAATTATTTTTCATGGGACTTCTTGCATCCTCCATTATTCTCCTCGCATGCATCCTTTCTTTGGGCACCATTTTTAACCCTTTTCTTTAAAACATGAACATTCAAGAACTAAATCTTGATAACAAAAACATTGGTGCAAATGTCTTGAATGTTGTTTGTTTGAGTACTTATGATTGTACTTATTTCTATGTTAGCTTAGTTTCGTACCTTCTCATGTTACATTTCATTATGTATGTTGTATGGAGTTACACATTTTTAGCAATGAACAAATGTTAGTAATATAACTTTTCATGTTATTTTACACTTTTTTTATTTTAATAAGGGCCGATGATTTAGATCATAGGGGAAACATGATGAAATAAAGTTGCTTAATGAAATATTGGATGCAAGATCTATTCCTATATTCTTCACTATCATGTCTTATCACTATTCATTTTTCTTCCAAAACACCTGGGGCAATAAAAAATCATTTTTATCCCTATCCTATTTCTTCTATCTATTTTGATCATATTTTCGATTATCGATTGACTTTTCTACCACCCCATCGAAACTTGACAGGAATATTTATTTCTACTAATTTTTCTTCCAAAATTTACTTGTTTATGCTTTTCTACTATGTTTGAAGTGACATCACTTACTTCACCTCAAACAGAGGCAAATGTAGACACCTAAAATCCACTTACACAATTTTATTGCTAAAAGTGCACTAATTACTCTCATTAACCAATGTATCCCTCTATTTTGGTTAATTAACTACACTTTTTTATTACCTAACCTCTTTCACATTCAGGATGCCAATTTACGACACATCGTAAGTCATAATCCTCTTCCAAAAAATAATTAGTGATTATTAGCTAATTAAGCCTATTTACCCTTGTATTTGATCAATAAACCCTATTATTGGTTAATACCCCTCTTCCAACCATTCAAAATCACCCCGCTTCCCTCCAAGACATCTCGAAGGGTTCAAAATCTTATCCTAGCCTCTTAATTGGTCCTAATTGGTCAATTAAGGCTCCTCACATGCTAATCACTTGTTAATTTCACTAATCATGATTAACAAGCCTTAATCTACTTTATTCCTTTAGTCCCACATGCACCAAGATGCAATATTTCCCCAAATAGAAAGCTATATAAAGGAACTCACATATATGTTTACACTTTACACCATACTTTGATTAGTATATCATATAAGAGATATGATTAAGAGCCTTACTTCCTTCTTGGATTAGCTTGCTCAATATTTGCATCCAATCTTCATATTGGTTAGTATAGGGATATCTAATATGGCCTTGTATCCATTGTTAGAGATATCCTCTCACCATTTGTGGAGTAGAAACAAACATAATTTGATTTCCCTTAGATCTAATTAGGTCTATGTTAATTAGTAATCATCTCACATAGTAAGGATGCTTATAGATTGAATGTTTGATTTCATTTAGTTTCCATTAATGCATGCTTTTAAGCTTTGATCATGATGTTTCATTCTTAAGCTTGATCTTGGATCTAGGCTATTATGGTGTTAGCCTTTACTAGTTAGTCATATTGCAAAATTTTAGGGTGTTATCAGATTGAGTTAGAAAAAGTTACTAACCAACTTTAAATATTACAAATAAATCAAAGACACCATAATGACATATCAAGTCTGGAGTGTAAAAATGAAGCAATCAAATGTGAAATAGATCATGAACCTAGTAATTAGTCATGCCAAGGAGCCATCAAATCCAAGAGTGAAGAACATGAGAGAAATTAAATGTAGATGTAAAGATCCTCATAGAGGAAATACAACAAATAAGGAAAAGGGAATTGAAGGTTTTATAAATCCATGTATCTTTTCAAAGATGGTTAGAGACCAAGGAAGATGATAAGGCTAGTCCCAGCATGTAAACAAACAAGAAGCATCCCATGGAGAAAAACAAAGGAAGGCCTAAGTTAGTTAGGAAACAAAATGCATACAAGTATGAGAGAACTTTTAATGGACATTGTTTTTCATGTTATGGTTTTGGTCACAAGGCTAGAGGATGCAATTGGCTTAAGGTAGAAAAATAACATCCATGGAGGGATTATAGATATAATTCTAAGAGTAATGGGAGATGTTTCAATTTTCAAGGAATAAGGCATATTGTAAAGTATTGTTTGGAAGAACCATTAAGTCAATTTTAGGATGAAAAAGACTCGAGAGGCATAAATGAGATAGTTTTCTATAACTGTAAAAAAATTAGACATATTGCTAGATATAGTTATAGTTATGAGAGTTCTACAAGTGTTCGGAATCACAGTTCATATCTATACGAAGAAATAATTAAGTTATGTGTTTTTGTCATAAAATTGGATATTTTTTAAAGCATTGCTATCACAATGAACAACCTAATTATAAAAACATGTAATATACCCTCGGAGGGAAAGATAAGAAGGTTTCTAACATGAATACCAATCATAAAAATTATACAAAGTCATCCATGTCTAAAAAAACTCCTTGAAAGAAGAAAATGAAATAGATATACAAGATCTAGGAAGAAAACTTAGAAGTCAAAGAAGAAAAGAAGGGAAAAAAGTGGCATGGGTAGATGATGTAGAAATACAACAACCTCGACAAATTCCAACACAAATAAGCCAACAGTTAATATTTAAAAAGGAAAGAAGAAGGAAGACAAGTTGAGTGTAAATAATGAATAAATTATTCCTCAAGAAGTATTAGAGCATGTGTATGAGTTGCAACATATGTGTATTTCAGGAATTCAATCATAAAGTGAGAGCTCATGTGATGTGGAGGTCACACCAAGGAATGCATCCAAGAAAACTAACAAGAGAACAAGGAAAATGAAAGATATAACTAAGTCATCATATTGTTGTGATAAATTTCTTTTGTTCTGAAGTAACTTGATAGGATAGTATGCCTTCTCTAGGATTCTAGAAGGTATACCCAATCTAAAGGAAGCATTGTCTGATCTTCATATGTCTATCAATCAATTTTTCATCATGATGTAGTTGAATAATATGGTTAAGGATGATGGAATTAGTTGTTT
Organism: Taxus wallichiana var. yunnanensis; assembly: GCA_018340775.1. NCBI lineage: Eukaryota > Viridiplantae > Streptophyta > Pinopsida > Cupressales > Taxaceae > Taxus > Taxus wallichiana. The sequence continues at coordinate 477,046,956 of CM031238.1, forward strand.
CTTATTGTTGCCTCTATCAAATTGTCAAGGTATATTAGTTTCAAAAATATTTGTCCTGCTCAATGTTGAAAGCATAACATATGTTGAAGTCCTTGAGTATCCTTCTAGGAAAAATAGAGAGAGAGAATGTTGTTAACATTTTCCAGGTCTTACATTTGTTTTTCTAATGTTGTTAATGATTTTATTCAAGTAAGAAGTGTCTCCAAGAAAAGTATTTTGAGTCAATGCACAAATTAATTGTCTTTTAGAAATATGAATCAAAATAGATCTGAGATTTAATGTGAATGATTCACATGGTTTTAAGGAAGCATAAGAATATGATTTCTTGTTATTTATATTGTTAATATTATATCTTCATGTTGAGATTATTAAAAGAAGATCTTATTATTTATAAAAATATGTCATGGATTGTTGATCATTGTCAATGTGTCAAGTATGCAAGGTGTCTAGTCTCTATCAAGATAACAATCCACCAAGGAGAATAACAAAGAAAGTAATTTAATGTTGAATTCTTAGTAAAAGATTTGAATACTTGGTTTTTATCAAGCTCATATAATAAATTAAGCTAAGAAAAGTTCCAAAAATGTCAATTAAATCTCTATTAGATAGTAAATATTTGTTAGATGAAGGAAAATAGAGTATATTCCATACATAAGGAGTTTGAGTGTATAATATCCAAGTTGTGTCAAGTCTCTCACTTATATGTCAAGGTTAAATGAGTTTTTACGCAAGTGGAACATGTGTTGCAATATTTTCATAATCACTCTATGGTTCCTATATTAATGAATGCTCAAATTTCTTTGGATCGGTATCATAGTCATCAAATTTGAGGAAAGGTGACAGAGTGTGTGCATAAAAATGGTTAGAATAAGCCTTGAATAATGAAAGGTTAGAATAATCAAGCCATTTAAAAGAGGGACCAGGGATTTCTAGTGGAGTCTGAGTTTGAAATTCGAAGCATAAAAAGAAGGCCATAATGAGAATGATTCAATTCAAGAGAAAATGGAAAAACTAATAGCTTGATCACAGTGACAAGAAGGATTATACCTCTACTTGATATAGAAATTGATTACAACAGATGATAGATAAGGTTGCTTTGAGATAGTTGATATTGCAAGAATTGCATATTTCTCTTGCAAAAAAATAAGATGATTAAAAATAATTTTTTTGAAGTCAATCATTCAAAATTATAGTCAAGAGGAGGCTAAGGTATAGAGGTACAATCAATAATACTAATATACAGAGTGTTCTAAAAATATGCATCACGTATGTTATGAAGTTAAGTGCGAATGATGAATTGAACTCTTATAACTTCAGAGACAAAGGAAGGAATGATTCCAATGGAAGAAGCATCATCTTTCTCAATGAGTATAGTGAAGTGAAATGGCATCAATATGGTGAGATAGCTACATTGTCTTCATAGGTAGATTTTTTTCTTAAGGGGAGCTTGATATAGTAAATAATGTATCTTATCAAAGCATGCAAAGGTTTTGATAACTAAAATAAATGGGGTGGTGAAGAAAAAAGTAGACCTGATGATTTATATGTTATCTATGAAGGCAATTCATAAGATTTGAGAATGAATTTGGCATAGAACAAAGATATATGATAATATTAAATCCTATCATGGAGTGTATTATCTTAGGGGGTTGTTGATTTTTATATAAGGTAAAATGGATCATATTTATAGATCAAATAGGAACACTAAATAAAATTCAAATACATTCATGCATTAAGTCAAGACCTAGTGGAAGGTTAGTGATTTTAATCCTAGGGAGAGCTTGTGAACAAGGAGAGTTAGTTTCAATATAAGACAAAAGGTGTGAAGAATGTCATATATCTGAGTAAATGTTTTCAGTCAAAAGAGTAGCATTATATAAGGTGGATATTCTCAAGGTAATATTATGGTTTATCAAGCTTATTTGTATTTCGATCATGGTGGATGTGTGTCTAACCCTTTGTCATATATGTCAAAGGGGGTGAGAGTGTTATAAAAAACAAATTATGGGGAAATAGTGATATCGAAACCATATTTGAAAGTGTTTTTCCATTAAAATTTCTAAGTTTCTAAGTATGTTTTCATCAATGAAAAAGGGGATTTTTTTGGATCCTAGTCATTGATGTCAAGTGACATTGATGGAAAAAGAGTGAGTGGTGAAGTGAGACTCTAAAATATCCATGAAGTTTGATTGGTAGTTCCTTCTTAGAGATATCTAGATCTACAAAGATAAATTGTGTCCGGTAGTTGCATGTAGTTATTCATAGTATGCATGGTCGAGAAAAAGGTGAATATAGTAAAGCTCGATCAGGAATCATGTCAATCAAGCCTCTCGGTGATAAGTAGATGGTCATACTTCCAAAGGTGGTATGAATATTTCCATGGTAATACATGATCAATAATATGTGAAACAAGTGTTAACAAGTCTGTAAAAAGTATCCAAGGTGTATGAGGTGTTTCAATAGTTTGTAGTGGGTTCAAGCTACTTCATTTAGCATTCAGAATCATTTCAAAATGAATTCATGACTACAAGCATGGTAAGTAAGATAAGGGTTCTCCAAGAAGATATTGAAAAGGTTAGCAAACTTGGATCAGTTATTTTAGAAGTTTGAAATTAATTAAAAAATTCCCTAAGTGCTCAAAAATTCTATATGGCAAAGGAAAAAATTATGGTACTTGGAAAAAATGGAGAAATTCAAGTATTTTTCTTTTTCTAGTATATTGCAGACATTTTGGTGCGGATGGAACATGTTTCCCGGGAACACAAGTTATACATAATGGTATTGGGGATGTAGGATAAAGGATTTGTGTATTGTAGATATAAAGGGTAAATTGGGCCCAAAGTACCCGGATGGTACAAGTTCTAAGCAAGGAAACGTTCTCCACAAGTGAGTTTGGTTTGAAAAGCAAAAGGGTTTTGTTTTGCATATAGTGCGAACATATCGAACATATACATCCCAGAGGAATATGGACTTGTGGAAAGGATCTCCTGCAAGTCATTTTAAGCCACAATGAATGATATATAAACCTCTAGCTTTGGAAATTTATGAGACCACAACAATTTATTGTTCTACTTTCAACTTTGAAAATGACAGTATTTAATTATTAGTGAGAAAAACTGAAACTTAGAACTACTTGCAGCAAAGGAAATATCACAATTCAAACACAATATTTATCTTGAAACCCCAAGTTGAGGGAAACCCATTTGGGAAGGGAAATTGATATTTATTCCCATTTTTATTGGCCAATTGTAAAAGAATTACAGATTACAACAAGAGGAAAGAAGGTAAACAATGTAACACCTCCCTTCTATACTTGGTTTCTCTATTTCTACACCTTACTTCTACAAAACACTTTTAGCTCTAATGGTTTATTTCTCACTCTCTTGCATTGAACTTCAATAATCACATTCTTTCCCTTGCTCTTCCTTAAATAACATACTCCCCATGTTCTCACGTGCATTAGAGAATGAGTAACGTCCTCTAAAGAAGAGACATGGCCAGGACGCTTAAAATCTATGACCATTCGTGGCTTCATTTTATTTTTCTATCCTTTACTAACATGAACACTGTGTATGCAAACATTTGGTTACGTAACCAATGGGCTGGTTACATAACCACCATTCTATGCAGGGGTTGTTACACAATTGCTACATTACACAGAGTTTCAGTTCTATAACTTTACAGTCTGCTCTTCAATCTACTTAATTTTTCTTCTGGTTTATATTTTTTCGAGGAAGTGGTGTTCTTAAAGATCCCTATGGATCACACCTCCCCTACTTTAGGAGGATTTTAATCCCAAAAATATTATTGAGGGAATAGATGAGGAAACAATTCCCTTAATTTATCCTTCAAGTACCATCGGGCTGCCTTGGTGTCTTCCCATTCATTCTAATCTATCAAGACTCCTATGCATCTCTCCTCGTCACTCTGATCTTTTGTTGCAGCATTACACCTCCTCCATTTCATCTCATGAGTCCAAGATGCAATCCTCTATAAAAGGTATTAGTTGACATTCTTCTTCTTCTCCAAGCATGGATGGCTTATATAAGTGCAAGTTTTAACAATTTACTACTAAGTACATCTACATGAAATGTGGCAATTCAAGCCAGAAATAATTTTCTCAAACCCACTCCAAATAGTATAGTGAAGGGTCCATACCATAGTGGCTTGAGTTTCCTTGTTGGCCTTAGAATATCTCCTTAATCAAGTACAACTAAAATTTGTCTCCAACATTAAGTTTATGCTCTCTTCGATACTAATTGTGTCTAGCCTTATAATTTTCTTGGGATTCATCCAATTGTTCTTTCACCTTGAGATGGATTTTTGGATCCTCTCAACAAACTTCACTGCTCTAGTCACCTCCAAATCATGTATCTCCCCTTCTTCCTACTACCCAACTTCCATGTCTAGTGGATTAGTAGGTAGATATCCCAAGTATGCTTTAAATGGTGACTGAATATTGGATGTATGTATTATCCGGTTGTAGGAATGTTGAATGTAGGATAAGGAATCATCCCAAGTCTGTGTATATTTTCTATTATATCCTCTAATCAGCTGCACCAAAGTATTGTTCACCACCTCCATTTGTCCATCTATCTTTGGATGGAAGGTTGTGCTTCTCTATAACTTAGTGTCCATATTTTCCCACAAAGTAGTCCAAAACTTACCCAATAACCTGGAATCTTTGTCAGAAATAATATACTTTGGTAAACTAAAATGCATCCATACATTAAAAATAAAATTTCAGCTACTTCATATGCTTTTATTGTCTTTCTATATGGCATAATATCACACATCTTACTTGAATATATCTACAACAACATTTAGATAATCATGGACATGTTTAGACATAGGTAGTCCTCCTATAAAATCCATAGAAATATCTTCCCATGGACGAGTAGGGACAGGTAAAGGCATCTACAAACCTTCCGTATTTTAGGCTTTCTCATACAAAACATTTACATCCTCTTATGAATTTAGATACTTCTTCTTGTATATTGGGCCAATACATGTACCTTTTCAAGTGGTTCATGGTCTTTCTAACACCATAATGTCTTGTTACTTTTGAGGTTTGTGCTTCCCTCATTAATAGAATCCTTTCTTATTTTGGCACATAAATCTTCCCCCATCAATAGAGCATCCCATATTTGAGATAAAAATCTTGAATACCCATATTTTTAGCCCTTGAGACTACAATTTGCTAATATGTTACCACAAAAAAAAATCTTGAGCATATGCCTCTCTATAAGCTTCCTTCGTTAAGGGCTCAATCTAAGAGATAATGGCCAAACTAGATATTTTCTCTTGTATGGGTGGCCTAAACAACATGTCTTTCACAAAATTTATGCTACCTTCCATATATTTGATCACCAAATGGAACTTATAAAGGAATCCCACCCACTTATAGTGTTTTTCTTGCTACAATTTAGAATATGCTTACAAATCTGGAGAGATTGGTGGTCAATGTACACAATAGTTATTTTCCCAACAAGTAATGTTTCCATTTCTTTATTTCTTGAACTAGAGCATACATTTCCTTATCATATATTAAATATCCCCGAACTATTGAAGTGAAATCTTCAAAATGATAGCATCTTGTCTTACATCTTTGTAGTAACACTTTGCTCCCATAGCATAATCACCGACATTTATCTCTACATGAAAGGGTTGCACAAAATTAGGAAGAGCAAGTACTGAAGCATGACTAAATTTATACTTTAATAATTCAAAATCCAAATCTTGTTCCTTACCCCACTCAAAACACTTACTATTTGTTACCGGTGTGTGTAGAGGTGTTGCAGATAGCGAGAAGCTCGAATGAACTTCCTTCATGTAATATACTTGCTCCCAAAAAAACTTCTAGTCTTTATGGATCTCATTTGTGTTTTTCAAGATGTGATGGCTTCCACCTTCTTCGGATCCACTCATAGCTCTCCTCCTCTAACCACGTGCCCAAGATAGACAAGTGACTGTTTGGAAAATTCACACTTCTTCATGTTGCATAACAGTTGTTTCTCTCTAAGAACTTGTAAGACTTACTGCAAATGTGTTAGATGTTCCTCCCATGTGGCACTAAAAATCATAATATCATCTAGATATAAAATAACACATGAATCTTTGAGTTCTTGTAATACATCATTCATCAATCTCATAAATGTAGCGAGTGCATTACATAAACCAAATGGAATTACTAACCACTCATACAAACCTTGTTTTGTTTTGAAGGTAGTATTCCATATATCCTCCTCCTCCATCTTGACCTGGTTTATAACCCGACTTGAGATCTAACTTCATGAAGAAATTTGCATGCTAAAGCTGGTAAGAGAGGTCATCTATGCGTGGGATTAGATATCTTTTCTTTATGGTAATCTTGTTTAATGCACGGTAGTCGATGCAAATCCTCTAAGAACCATCCTTCTTTGGTACCATCACAATAGGTGAACTACATGGCGAGGTGTTTGGGTGTATTACCCCTTGGTCTAATAGCTCCTGGATTTGTTTCTTTACCTTTGTACTCTCCAACAAGGATTGCCTATACAACCCAATATTTGGTAGAGGGACTCTAACAACAACTAAATCTCATGCTTTACCTCTCATTTTGGTGGTAACCCATTGGGAGTCTGGTATACTTCATTAAAATAATGAATGATACTATCCAAATCTTTCATCCCCTTGTTAGAAATATCTAAAATTTATACCCCATATTTCTTATCTTTTAATAAAAGTCAACAAAACTGATTATGAATTTTTTGAATTAGTATCTTTGCTTGGAAAGAACTTACCATAGAAATTGTTTTCTTACACTAGTGTTCTGAATGTTGTAAATGATTCAATCCTTGACCCATTTGTATTAGTTCTCCCATCTTGTGAATATATCATCCTCGATATATAAGTAAGGACTATCTAAAACAACATCAAATTAATCAATTGGAATAACATCAACTTCCAATACATCTATATACTGAGAATTTATCCCAAACTTGAACTTACATCTCCTTATTACCTAAATTTCTACACCCTTCTTCACCCATCCCAAAGGATAAGGATGTGGATGCTCATAAGTTTTAAGACCAAGTTTCTTTACTGACCACATCAGAAATCAAATTATATTGAGAACCAATATCACCCAAAGAATTTACCTTAGTTCTCTTGATTTGGATTTTGATATGAAATAGCTCACTCATCTCTTCCTCTTATTCTTGGTTGTTTATGTTAGTGGTTGTGCATCCAAGCCTCTTGAATACATAAGAATCATCCTTTATTTATACCTCCCCATATGTCTTTACAAATTGTCATGGATTTATTTGAATCCTTGGTTCGAGTTCTTTAGATGCAATTCTGGATGTAACTTCCAACATGTAGTGTCAGTATGACCATTGATATCACAATTCTTACAAAAATTCTTAGGATCTTTACAAGTATTCAAAGTAGTGGTGGTCTATTTACCTTTCCCTTTCCATTTACCTTTGTTACTTGTTTGTCCCTACTCTTTCTTTGGCTGATTTTTTTATTGTTTTTCCCTTGACTCTATTTCTCCTTTCTTATTTTCATCATCAATATAATAGGCTTGCACACATGCTTCATTGATATCCTTAGGCTTCATGGAGATAACCTTCCTTCAAAGGTGAGTGTGAATTCTTCCCAAATACTTGGTCAAAATATCCTCATCCTCCAAGTCCATATTAAGCAACATGGCTTGTCTCCAAAATTCATAGTATAATCCTACACACTTTGACCACTTCCTTGTCTAAAATACTACCACTTAATCATTTGGTCAGTCTTATGGCCAATAGGATAAAAGTTAGCTCTAAGAAATTCTTTAAAATCCTCCCAAGATCTTACAATAGGACGTTTCTTCTTTTCACAAGTGGCTAGATGGGTTTCCCACCAAACTAGAGCATGTCCTTCCATTTTGAGATGTGTAAAGGTGATCCTTTGTGCCTTAGTAACATCATGAACACTAAAGTAAACCTCCAATTGTTTTAACCATTTATCAAGAAATTTTGCATCTACTTTTCCTTCAAAGCTTTTTATCTCAACCTTAGTTTCAAATTTAAAAGGAGCATGATCAGATTTTACCTTCTCTTTTACAACTAGAGTTTCTTCTTCACACTCTTCCTCATCGTGGCTCTTTCCTATGTTAAAATTTTTGGCCAAATCTCAAACAATTGAGTCCATGGAATATTGCTTAACTGAATCCATCTTTTTCAGATCTGAAAGTTCTTGTTGGTGTCTATACAACCTATCCATCATGGTTTCCAACATCTCAATTCTATGGACCAAGTTATCTTCCTTCATTTGATCTCGAATATTTTTTACGCTTCTTCATAGAAATGTCTGGATCGCAAGGTAAAACTTATTCTCCTTTATACCTTGTCATTGTCATACAAATCACAAGACCGAATACCACAATCTTGGATGATAATCAACTCTAATAGCAAAATGATCTGTAAACCTCTTGCTTTATAAATTTATGAGACCAAAACAATTTAGTCTTCTACTTTCAAATTTGAATATGAAAGTATTTAATTATTAGTGAGAAAAAGTGAAACTTATAACTACTTACAGCAAAGGAAAGATCATAATTTAAACACAATATTTATCATGGAAACCCCCAAGTTAAGGGAAAACTATCCAGGAAGGTAAATTACTATTTTTTCCAATTTTATTAGCCAATTATAAGAGACTTATAGATTATAACAAGAGTAAAGAAGGTAAAAAATGTAAAACTTCCCTTCTACATTGCTCGGTCTCTACACCTTACTTCTACGAATCACTTCTAGCTCCAATGGTTCCTTTCGCTCTCTTCCATGGAACTTTGATAATCCCATTATTACCCATGATATTCCTTAAATAACATGATCCCTATGTTCTCACATGCATTGGAGAATGAGAAATGTCCTCCATAGAAGAGACATAGTCGGACACTTAAAATCCACGATCATTCGTGGGTTCAATTTTTTTCTATCCATTAGTGACAAGACTTCCCGTGTATGAAGACCAAAGGTTACGTAACTACTGGGGTTAAGTAACCTCTTCTATGTTCGAGGGAGGTTATGAAACTTTCGGGGTGGTTACATAACTTCTACTTTACACAGAGTTAACGTGTTGTAACTTTACAATATGTTCTTCATTCTACTTAATTTTTCTTCTGGTTTTGGTTGTTATGATGAAGTGGTGTTATTTTATATCCCTATGGATCAATAGAGAAGTATTAGGAGTTAAGTATTTAATATTCATTGTAGACAAAGAGAAGGATGTGTGCCCAAAGGGTCAAGGCTGTTTTATACCGCGTGAGACTCAATTCCCCACAAGATATATTAACTGAAACTCAAATAAATGATTAAGTGTGGGATTTTGGAGAGACAAAGGAATGGAGTGTGCGTGGAACAAGTTCCAAGGAACTTAATTTTTCCACAAGGTAGATATAAGCTATGCAACATAAGGAAACTTAGTATATTGCTATAAATGTGGAAAATGATGGAACAAAAGGAATAGATCCATGATATTTGGAGTTTCCCACAACTCATCATGAGCCAAAAAAAAAGGAAAAGGAAGTAGAGTGAATTGTGGATAAATGAGGAGATGGAAGAACTAAGAGAAGGAGACCCAAGTTCCTAAGTATCATTTGTTCCCTAAAAACCTAATTCATCCAATTACTAAAGGAAAAAAGGAGTAGAGTGTGGGAGATAATGGATGCAAAAGAACTAAGCCAAGGTGACCCGATTTCCAGTGTACCTCTAGTTCTCCAAATATCCAAAATATCAAATTAATAAAGGGAATTAATATAAATGATTTAAAGTATTATTAAATTCGATTATATTGCATACTATGCATAATAATTTGGAACACCAGTGCTCAGTGAACCCCCTAGACCCGCATTGCAATGTTTTTGATCCAGTGTCGAATTTGATGATTTTGGAGTTTTTGGAAATGGTGTTACATCCTATATGTCATGGAATAAGAAAAGACAAAATTGAAGGAGTAATTTAGTGTAAGAAAGGGAATCTTGTAACTAAATGATAGTGTAACAAAATTTATTATTAGAAGGTAGTTTTGTAACGTCTTTTTTGTTCACCTATGCATGTAAAGAGCATTAAAAATCATGAAATGATAAGAGTGGGGAAAAAAAGATATGCATGTCTATTTAAGCTTAAGTTCAAAATCATAAGTAGAAGATGAAGGAGAGAAAGGCGTAGTTGGGCTCAAGATTTTTTCGAGAGAGAGGAAGGAGATAGAGCCATACAATGAATATTTTTAATAAAAAGATAGCATAGTTGTGTGATGAAGGAGTTATTATCCTTAAATGAATATTTTTGATTGAATAATATGTTTAGAAACAGAAAATCAAATCAAATGAATGTTTGATGAACTGAGAGAGAGGAAGGAGACATTATTTTCAAATTAAGATCTATTGTTGAAAGAGAAGATCAATGAAAAATCTATAGAGAAGAGAAGAAAACTCAAGTGTAATGAATATTTCAGGGCAACCCATAAAGAGGTAAGGAGATTAATGAATAGTTGAATATCTATTATTGAAGAATGAATGAAGAGAGAAAGAGAAGAGTGATTATAATTTGTTGTATGTTCAACATAGGATCTATGCGATCAATTTCATTACAATATTTGTCCAATTTTTTACTTAGATCATAGGGGGATGCAGCCTCCTTGTAAGTAGTTACTTACAGAAAATCAGTTGTCGATGATTAAATCCTAGGGGGTTGAATCCTCCTTATAAGTGGTATCTTGCTAAAGGTTAGTTATCGATGTAGCATTTTAGAAGTTGTGGCTTCCAGACAAGTTGTATCTTGTCAAAGATTGGGTGGTTGCTTGGTTAAATTATTAGAGTTGTAGCTCTAGATTGAGTTGTAGCTCAATCATGAAATCATTGTAACTCTATAAGATAGTTGTCCAAGTTATTTCTTTAGTTTTAATGGGTTTTTGTCTTGAGAAGGGTTTCCCACATTAAATCTTGTCTCCTAATGTGTATGTGTGTATATTTCTCTCTCTATATCTCTTGATTGATTATGCATGCTTATGAAAATACATATAGTTTAACTGTAACAAAATTAAGTTGTAGAAATTGATTGTAAAAGTTTTTATCATAACCGATTCAGTCCCCCTTCTCGGTGCACTGAAATTCCTAACAAAAACTACCCCTTATCCCTCCAAGAAGGGGTCTGGATAGTCTTTGGTTCCACCAAAGTAAAAACACCACATCAAATTTGATAGGCCCCTTATCCCTCAACTATAACACACGTTTATGCCCCCACTAAGACTATCCACGAATCCCTTTGCTTCCTCCAAAATAAACACACATTTCCCTTATTCCTCCCTTAACTAGATACACCTTATTCCTTTAATACACAATGATGAAACCTCATCCTAAAAAAATAAAACAAAATCCACATGAACCACATGATGCACATCATAGCTATATTTCAAAATGTCAAAGGACAATGATCTAACCACATTAAAAACTTATGGATAGGCACATCCCATGACACAAAATTTTTATGGTTCATAATCTTTATAATCATGTTCCAATAATTAATCTTAATGGTTTGGAGAGAACTTAATACGTGAACATACATTCTTCTTTATATTCCTAAACTAAATTTCCTTTATATCATTTAACATTCAACTTAATATATTTAATTTGGTTTGTGTACCTTATTGTGATTAATTATATAACTTGTTCATTAATAGGGACATTTTTATACACACGAGGGTACTACTTCTTGTTCCTACGAATCTTTTCTAAAGGGCATGCTTACTTAGCTTTACAAAGATGCCTTCATTACACAATAGGGATGACTGTAAGACAAAAAGAGGATAATTTTTAGTGTTAAGGATTAAGGGTCATGATTTTTTTTTCATTTATACTTAATAATTGATTTGGTTCACATTAAATTTTATGTGACATGGGTTTATTTATTCACAAAGCATGAGAAGGTTTAATCACATTACAAGGAATATCAAGTTTTAATTTTATCGTGGGATAATATCTCATAATTACATTTCAAGGTCTAAGCATTAGTTACAATTTTTTATTTTCCACATTTAAATCTTAATATCGTGTTATAGGAAACCATATTGATAAATGTGTCAAGGATTATGATTCATCCATAACACAAAATCTCTTTCAAGCGTAACTCAAATCTTGACACGAGAATCCTTTTTTTACTCACATTCATGGTCATGAAGGTTTGTATTGTATATTAAAATGAATTCTCATGATAAACTAACTTAAGGGAACCTATTCATGTTATTAGATGCACAAAGACAATTCTAGGAGGAAGGCCACATACTTAAGACAATATTTAACCATTGTTTTTCTTACCGACTAGTTTTGCGACAATGTCACTAAGAATACATGTTATAGTGACAACTTGAATTTGGGATCTTATTTCCTTAAGCTAGAAGGTGTCATTGAGAAAGGAGATAGGTTCATCATAAAGTTTCATTTGTTTACGTTATAGTGGATCACACGAGAAGAGTAGTCATATAAGGGTTTTATACTAAGGTTGACTATTTTATTCAAATTTCCTTTCTACAAATTCAAGATAAATAGCACAACACACCTGAGATTTAATAATTAATTTCACATTGAAAATGCACTATAAGATGCCAAATTTAATTTCAGTTAACATAGGTATCCAACCTTTTTACAATTCATAATTTAGAATCACATAACACCCATGATTAAATATACATTTCCCAAACACCCCAAAACAATGACAACTCATAATCATTAAAAAAATAAATAATAAAAATTTCAATATAGAAAAATATTGTTGATATAACCTATACAATTTCACATTTCCAAATAACGAGGATATTTTGAAATCACTAGTGCACTTCACTTTACGTGTCTCGGTACTTGCAACCACCGCATGGTCAACACAAATGTTGGCATGGCATCCACATAAGTCTATCATGATTTAAAAAAATTAGTTTTCCATTCAAACAATTAGAATAATTCACACACAACCATAGAGGGTTAGAGATATATAATCATTTCATTGCACTTCATTTCTTAACTAAGGGAGGAGAGAGAAAGAGATAGAGAAGAGAGAGGAGAGACAAAAAACTATTTTTCGTAAAGTTAAATTTCTCAAAAGAAGCCACAAAATAGAGTTTCATATATTTATTTATAAGTGTTAATAATTTTTCATGGCAATTTATTGACTTTACTAAGGTCTTACGACCTTCTTTTATATTTTCCTACTAGTTAAGAAAATTTCCAAATTTAGCTTGGAGGCTAAGAATATACGTTCAAAAATGGCCTTTGATGGGAAAATGCACAATGGTTAAATTCCTACACACTCTCTTATATACTGATAATTCACATGAATTGAAGGAACTTAGAGTTGGAGAACCATTTACAAATGCCAACTAGTTTTTGGGGACATCGGTCATAATTGGATTGGTTTTGACCTAGTCAAACAACGACTAGAGGCCTAAAAACTACTTTGGAAAACTAGCTAGAGATTTTTTTCGCTTAAATAAGGGTTGCAAATAATTTTTATGTAAAAATAATAGATTTTTATGAAAGAAGATATCCATTTCCTTTCTCAAGGTCAAAATGGCAAGCCAAAACAAAAGCCAACTTTTAACTTTAACTTTAACTAGCTACTCAACATTACAAACAGGGTCAACATGGATCCTAATGCACTACATAAAATGATCAAACAATCGATTTAGGGTGCATTAAAAATTATTGAGGAATTTCACGATGGCAAGGAATAAGATAAAATATTGACTATTAGGATTGGGGTTTGAGAGAGGTATTTCACATGTCAATGAAAATTGTGATTTACTAACTTTTACAAAGGAATGAGTTAGAGGTTTAAAAGGGGACTCAAAAGCAAATCATCAAATCGAGAGGTTATGGCTATCCAGTTAGGTTACTTAAATTTCCCAAACATCTTAAGTGGTGTCTATGAGTATGGTTGGCATCCAAGTGTTATTTGGGTTTCATAAGTTGCGAGGTATTTTTTTACTATTTTGCACCACAACATCATTTTAAATAACCAAGAGTATAGTTTATTTCAAAGTTTAAATTTCTATTACATTGCAAATGAAGAACTAAAAGTATGAAAGTTATGAAAGACAAAGGTAGAATATCATGCCTATTAGAGGAAGGTGTTAGGTACATGGCTCCATGCGGTTTACATGGTGTCTTATATTCTCTCGAATCATTTGGACTAACCAAAAACTCAAGTAACCTCCAAAATATTGGTAGGATCAACTGCTAAGTCAAACATTTCATCCAACCGACTTGGCCATGTAAAAATATCAACCAAAGAAAGATAAGAAGCCATAACATCCAAAGCCATGCAAACAATATCCACTAAAGACACGCATCGGTCAAACAAAGAACAAAGAGGTTTACACCACAATCCTCAAACTTTCCATTCACCAGCTGACTCATCAAGTATACAAATTTCCATAGTGCACATGGAATAGCCCATACAAATACAAACAAGTGGTGAGTGACCAAAGGTTGAGGATTGAATCCATGTGATAAGCTCTTGCAACCAACATCTTTTATCCTTTTTTTTTGGTCAAGTTGTATTTTCATCATTTAGATGCTCTTGATTTTCTCTACTTGGGTTTGGGACTGTTTGTATTTAGAGAATAATATTCTCTATGATAATCAAACATTGCATTAAGTAACCATGTAGAAAACCACGAGTAGTCCTTCCGTATATAATTTTTTTTATTACCAAGCTCACATACCAGACTAACTCATAGATTTAGGATTCTAAAATATATTTTATAATAGCTCGCTATATTATCCCAGTTCACACAAATCTCAATCTCCAATCGACCAACTCATGCTTAAGCTCAACCAAAATTATGGTTATTCAAATCAAGTCCCCAGGTTCATTCATATGCCTATGAGTTACACAGTTTGTTGTCCACATCTCTTAGGAACCTTTTACCAAACTCTTCGTGTGTAATTAAATTTGTTTCAACATTTTTCATACTTTTCTATTAATGCATAGATGACTACATATTCTAAAAAAATATTTTCATTATTTCCCTATTTATCTCCATACCCTACTATCAAATCTCCATGTATAGGTTCATATTCTCCATGGTTGTGTATCCAATTGAAATATTTAGAAAAAAGAGTGTTTCACGTAGAGGAAGATTGAAAGAGACAAATCTTGTATAAACCTACGTGGTATATCAAGAAAGGGAACTTCGAATGTCTTAATCATTATAATAACTACTAAAAATAAAAAGTAAATATTAGGAAAAAGAAGTGGTCCCTATCAACTACCCCGAGAGTGGTGTTGTAAAGGATAAAGTCCACATAGCACATGTACTCGAAGAAGAAGCAAAAACAATGCAGCTAGACATTATGCTCAGTATCAAGCACCTCCTAATCCTTAATATTATTCATTTTCACCATAAAACATAAAAATTGTGGCATGAAGTCAATTTTCCTTTCCTCTCATAGACAAAAGAAACCGCTTCAGATGTAGATACGGATAAAAATAAATCAATATGTATATAGTAAAATGAGGAGATATTTGGGTTACATATCTATCTCTCGTGTGTGGGGATAGTGTAACCCATAATGGTACTGATTTTAGGACCGATAATAGTGAGATCTCCATTTAACACCATTCCTTGTAACGTCATGTATATTTGATTAAGATATTACATAACCTTGTTTTACTATTACTAGTAAAGTAGAGATCCGACTTCTACACTCATTTCAACTATCCAATTACTACTAAATCTACAATGTTAACTCGGGTTTCACCGTGGTTAATGCTTCTAGATCTCAAATGAATTTCTTGAATTATTATTCAAGGAAAATGACATGTCCAAGGCCGTATACAATGTGTCGCTCTCCATGTTCCCATTGTCACACCCTATGATTTTAGTTTTTTTTTAAGGATAAGTTGCACAATGTGGAATGATTTACAAGAGCAGGGTACATGAACTTTCACATAGCTAAGTATGCAGCTACACGTGCATGTGTATATCTTGAAAATGATATATGAACTTATGCATAGTTGTATGCGTTCTCGCGCAACAACTATTGTAGTCCCATGTTCATAAATTATTTAACATTTTACAACTTATTCTTGTTCTCTTGTTGTATGAGATCATTTTATCTTGCTACGAGAAATGGTTCATATTATCTGTTTATGGTTTGATTGTTGTATCGGTGACAAGTAATTGTTTTACACATTTCTCTGTTAATATGTTTTAGGTAATTGTGCATAGCTAGGATATTGCATCTGGCATGGATATTAATATATACCCTATCTTGCCGGGTGTAATGATTTGTAAAGTATGAATGAAGTTATACATGGTTACAAAATATATATTATTTTCATTATGGGAAGATAATGGTAAATATGTAAATTACTAATTCTATTTGATAAAGTTATGATCATTAAGTATTCAACTGGGTCAAATTTTGTTAGAATGAACTTATCGACTCAATATGGATCTAATACCGATCACAACTTCTTGTTAAGAGATCATTTTTGTGATTAACTAGGTCTATGGCCATACTTATGTGTAATTATTTTTTTGCAAGTTGGGATAATTTTTTCTTTGTGGGCCAAATCAACCCACATTATACATAAACGTTGGGGTTTGATTGGTTAGGAATCATTGCTAAATAAATGGTCAATCGACCCTATGTAAGTTTGGGAGTTTAAACATTAAGGTTATATTGTATTGTATGATCAAACTAACCTATGAAAATTTTGTAATTAGACCAACCTATCATTAAATTGATACTATTATTATGTGATCATTATAGTTGACCCATGCGGGGAAAGGATTGATTGTTTAAATAAATCTTATTATTATTGGCCAAATTAACCATACATATATTTGGAGGATCGACTGTTAGTTAACCTGTCATGAACCATGCAAACTAGTAGATAGATTTTGCATGCAAAGTATATTCACCACCAAATTTAGTGGTCAATGGTTGTTGGCCACAATGTGGCAGGAAGCATTTATGAATGCATTTAATGTCTTTACAAAGCTCATACTTTGGGAAACTTGAAGCTTCCTTAAAAATATACTGAGTTAGATCGAATGGAATTTCATTTTCACCCCTCTTCTTAGGAAATCAAGCTCATGTTGAACCTTGCATGAGGGTTTTGGAGTCATTCAAGGTCAAGATAATCATATGGATTATTTTTTGTGGAAGGTTTTGGTTGCATGTGAGATACTCTAGAGAAATATTAATAGCCAACCAACATATAAAGGAGATGGATATTATTTTTGGGTATCGACTATTATTCGAAGAACCGAATCTAGATTTGGAAGTGCAAGAGAAATTTTGGAAAAGAGGAAGAAATCAAGATTCCATTCATAGGCATGATATGTTATTTTTCTCTCCTAACAGCTTATTCCGCTTAATATTTGAATGAAAAAATCTCTGCAATAACTCTTTCTTCTAAACTTTTGTGATGGGTTTTAAGTATTTAAATTTTACGTAATGCCATTTTTCTTCATTATATGAATCTAGGTTGGATATAATTTTAAAGATTTATATTTTCCTATAATTTTTGTTTATGTTATTTTTAATGGTTGAAAATAGAGTAATCTTATGTGATTCTTTGAATTTTGTTGTGCATATTACCTAGCCACTTTGAGTTCCTATGGTTGATATTACTCAAACCGTTTGATTTGTAAATGGATGTATAAATGGATTCTCATGTAAATAATATTTTTGTGGGTACTCAACATTTGGTAATCGATTCATATTTTTCTTGTTTTAGAGTTGAAACCCCCACAAACCCATTTGGGTTTTCGGGTAGTTTTATAATGACTCACGAGTCGATTTAAAATTATTTTATTGGCTCTATCATACACATTCATGGGTTGTATTTTTGCTTATATGCCCCATCCCACCTAGTCCTGGGAACCTGAATTTATTTACCTCTACCAAGAGGTCATAATTATGATATCTTAACTTTTAAGGGCCTAACCTTATATGTCTTTCCATCCTCTTCCACACCTTTAATAAATTGGTTCTACTTTCCTTGTAAATATTTAATGAGAACTATGAAGAAGGGTACCATTTATACAAAGTTATAGGGCATGATTGTGGTTTTAGTGTGTTTGATATTGTGATTCATGTAAGGATTTGGGATCCTATCTTCAAACCTCTATTAATATTGGTTTAAGAAGAATTCATCTTGATATAATTACATCATAATGTTGTTGGTTACAAAATGTGTTTATTGTAAAGCACGACCTTACTCATTCTACTTTAATGGGTTGTTGATAATACAAATTTATTGAGATCAAAACTTTGATAAAATAGTACACATCCTCTTATTACTATGCTCTACACATTAAGGCTCAAAACTTGATCTTGAATTGATAAATGATCAGGTTGAATTGAAGCCGTAATCTATAGTATCATATTGATTAAAAATTAAAACTACGCATGAAATAGAAATGAAGTGGATGTTATGTCTAGGGTTTTTATAGTTCACTTTCTTCTTGAATTTTATGTGGAAATTCCGTGGGTTTTGTGTGGTTTTTGATTGACTTGAGTCTTGACTTTTTGTATGGTTTGGTCTTGAAAACATACAAGAACCATTTGGGATTTTTATGCAATCTTTGGAAATATTAAGGTAAAACAATTTACCTTAATCTCGTCAAAATACAATATGTTACATATAGGAGGGAGTTAAATTTTGAATTATTTTGTGTCACTCGATGTGGGTCAAGACATGTGATTGGACCATTGCATAATAATATGATGCTTTGATTGAGATGTGAATGATTGTATCATTTCAGTTTTACGATAGGATATATCGATTACGAAGGATTCATAATATATAATCATCCATATTATGATCTTAGTTAGATAAATGTACTACTTACATCATTACGGCATAAGTTATAATATACTATTATATTTTACGATATATGTATAAGTATATGTATATATGCATATATATATATATATATATATATATATATATATATATATATATGTATATATGCATATATATAATATATATATATATGTATGTATGTATATATAGATATATATATATATATATATATATATATATATATACATATTATATATATAGATATACATATTATATATATATATATATATATATATATATATATATATATATATATATATATATATATATATATATATATATATATATATATATATATATATATATATATATATATATATATATATATATATATACATATATATATGCATGTGTGTGTGTGTGTGTGTGTGTGTGTGTGTGTAAGTTGGTTAAAAAATAATATAGATATTACTTGATTCAATTATTTATCCATAATTCCATGATATGAATGCTTGAATTTATTTGTGACTATCATGAAATCATTCTTATGGTAATTTTATGGAATGCTTTCAAAAAATAAGATAAGGATCCAATATTTTGAAAAAATATATAAATTAAAATATCTTCCATAGATGTTAATTGTTGAGTGAGTTATTTTGTTTTATCAATTTATAATTACAGCATTTATTTTATACAAATACTAAATGACATAAGCCATTTAGTGGGAAAGATAACTTAACATGCCAATTCGTATAGAATTGACCATGTACATTTTGTGCATTATTAATTTCAGCTACCGGTTTGAATGATTTTTAAAATAAGAAATGGAACTTGATGTTGAGATGCATGAATATTTAGCGGTAGTTATGAACTAAATGTTTGTACTTGATTATTGTATCCAATCTACATTGATGTAAAAGAATGCAATTTCATCTTTCAGAAAATGAAATATTCCCAAAATATTGGAAGAGAAAGGCCTTAGAGCTTATTATATTCTTGATTATATTATATGTCATTCTCTTGTTGGCTATGCTACTTGTATTAAACATGAAGTTTTCAAAATTAAGATATGTTAATTATAATGCTACCTATGGTTTCATCGGGGTTGTTGATAACCACTAAGTATTTGATGGGTGATTATGCAAATATGAGTTCTTATATGGTTATGTGATGCTGCCAAAAATATTTGAATGAATTGGTACTTATATATTCATAATTACAAGTATACATATACCTACTTGTTAGACAGTAAGGACATAATTTGATGAAGATATCAATTTATGAAATGATAGATAAGATTGTGTTTCAATTTTTTGGTACTAATGGTACCTATTAAGTGATCAATATGAATTATCATGGAGACAATAGTATTATTGTTATGTTATCCTTATAAGCATATGGAATCTGTTTTTATTGACCATACAATATGTTTATTTGAAGTGATAATATTACTGTATAATATGTCCTTATGGTCAGGAATAAGTTTAGAAAAATAGTGATAACAAATAAAGAGCTTGATTAGGCTAAGTATGCATAGAAAAATAGACGGTTCTCCCCGATCTATATTTATATACTTTGGAAAAAATGGCATGCATAAAAATATATTTAATGAGAAATAAGAAACTTATGGGAATGCATAACTATAGTTAGTCATCATTATTAGCCAACGAATAAATAATGGAGGTAATGTCACAACAAGAGAATTGACAGTCTATGTAAACACTTAAGTATAAGAGTTGTTAATGAAGATGTTATAAATATTCTATATAACGAAGTAAACCAAGAACATGCCTCCTAAAATCTATGTCAAAAAGATACATGATTATGTTGTATTAATGTATATATACCCTGAATTCAAAATGAGGAAAGATACATAGACTTGCACTCTAAAGTCTTAGTATATACAATGCTAAGAAAGTTGTCAAGAATAGGTTGAATGATGAAAGAAATATAAAAAATTCTACTGCCTTCTACCATTAGTGACACACAATTGTGTGGTAGAGTACCTTTGTGAACAACCAATTCACGATGGTACAAAGTGAAGTACTTAGGTCTTAAACTAATGTAGTTGACCTATCTATAGAATGAAGGCATGATTTTTCGTTAATGAGATAATCATAAATTATATATCTCGTTGTTGTACCATGGTCATTATCAAATGACACACATAATTTAGGAGTACTTAAAGGTAGAAAAGTACATGTTTGTCTTAATAAACTAAATTAATCTAGTAAATAGGAATAGACATTACTAAATGCTTAAATTGTTAACTATGAACTTAATGATTTATGAAATGGAAAATAATCCATATAACTGAACAAAGTGATTAGGTGATATGACAAGTTCCTAATGACGAGTGTGTTGTCACGAAACCGAGCATGGCATACATGTCTCTGAAACTTTGATCAAAGTAGTGTAAGTTGCTGATTACACTATCCTAATTTCACCAAGTTCTAATGTGTAAGGATATTGGATGGGATTCGATTGGTGGATACATGTGTATACACTTAGAAATCATCACTTGGTTATCATTTCCTAAAAAATGAAACCAACAATAGTATAATGTGTATACACACTCATAAAGATTAACATATGAGGGGATAGTTACTAAACAACTCATGTAGTTGTACATGGTTTATGATTGTTATTGGATGGATTGCATTTAAGATTCTTGATGGATTTAAATGTTGGGTATTTAAATAATGGAAGCATGAAGTTAATGTAAAAAAAAATCCTAGTTAAGAAGCATAATAATGAGGTTGTTACATTTTGGTATCAAAGATGAAGGTTGTAGCTCTTAGACTTATTGGGTCCTCATGCTAAATAAATTCTTATTTTGTTTTCAGAAGACAATGGATATGGTAAGGATGTACCCTGAAGAAAGAACCAGACCAATTTTTTTGTAGGTTCAACTGTGCAAAAGTTAGAAAAATTTATAGTAGTTTATTGATATACCTGCAATTGATTAGCTACCTTGGAGCAACTGGTGATGGGTGAAAGTGACAAGTTGGAAGAAAAACAACTTGAACTTGTTAATAAAAATCAACAAGGGATTTTTTTGATTGTTGAACTGAATAATGATGACATATTTTGGATTTACAAATCCAAAGATGAATTAAACCCAAAATTGGGAGAAACATTGGATGATTATGGACTTTCTTCTGATGGAGTGACATTCAAAACATCCAGTGGGCTGAAACTGAATCTGCGAGACATTACAACTCATAAAAGGATAAGAATCATAAGAGTATTAAATATTCTTCATCAAGGAATGCTAAGAAAATGTGGTGGAAGAAACATAACAAAAAATATGTTTTCCCAGAAATAAAAATGTAGAAAATCTTGTTGTAATTACCAGTAAGAAAAAGTAGAATAACACTGCAGGTGGTAAGATTGGACACGGTCATAAGGGACCTACTAGAGAATGTCTCATATGTTGGAGTGAGTATTATGCCAGAATATGTACTTTGAAGAAGATGAAAAAATAAGGGTTGATGATGCACGCTGCAAGAACAAACAACCAAGAAAAGGAACAAATATCCCTAACAAGATGTTGGGAAAGTTGTGAAGGACTATCTGATGTTGGTATGGAACAATACTAAGTAGGATGGAGTTTGTTTTACCTAATGATTAGCTGAAAAATAATTGAGAAACCTGATTTTTCTTTGTAGTATGGGAAGAAAATTGTTTAAATTTCATACCTATGTCTGTCAACGTAACATTGATAGTGCTTATCATCTTCACGAGAATTAGAATTATATTTAAATTCATTTAGAATTATATTTAAATTCATTTTAAGAATTATGATTATTACTTTCACATACATTACCCTGTTAAGACATAAATCAAAGGCATTATTTACAGTTAAGCGAAGGACAAAAAAAACAACGGCACCAATAAATATGTGAAAAACAACAATCCTAAATGGCAAGAAAAGGTTTAGTTTAGATAATATGAGTAACCATGACCTGGAAATAAAATTAAGATGAAGATATAGGGAGGTCGAAAGGTGAAAAATGGATGGCCTATCTTAGATAAAACTAATGATGGAAATCGAGGAAGATGGTTGGGTTGCATTTCAAGGAAAATTGATAATTGTAAAAAGTAAATTCTAGAAATACAAGTGAAAGAATGAAACAACATGGTTTCGGGCCCAGGGAGAGGAAGGGAGCCAATTTAATAAGGTGTGAATAAGGTTAAAACCGCCGGGTACATTTTTTAGTGGGGATTTATAGGTTTTGCTTGTGATAAATATCCAAGGATATGTTATCATGTATTTGAGATATGTATATCCAATATATATTTTATGTTATAACCCTCTTGTTGAAGAAGCATCCTTCCAAAAGTTTGTAAATTACAAGAATTATGTCATGTTGCTTTGATCATGCCCTTGCATCTCTCCACAAAGTTGGTGAACCCGCCAATACTAAGAATGTTCAGAAAATTTTCCGATTGATCAATGAAGGCCCTCCCATCTTCACAAGGTTCTTTAGTTACACAATTTTCAAAACAAAATTGTTAGTTTTTCCACGAGCATTATAACAATGTTGATTATTCTCCTTTTCTCTTAGATATAATTCTATGTTTATTTATTCGATTGTGTTGATGAGTGAAAATAATCAAAACCAAGATGATTTATTAAAATAAACTAAAAAGACACTGTGGAGGATTTCCTCCAAAGTTAAAGCATATCTTTAGAGATTGTTTACACCCCATGTATCTTTGTTGTGAAATTGGGACTTATCATCAAATAAGAAATTTATTAATGTACCATTGCATCGGCTTGAGGTATGAATGATTCGATCTCTCATAGCCATTCTTTGAATCTCACAAGAGTGGATTTCATTATATATTAAGAGTCCCCTTCAACAATGAGGTTACAATATTTTGGGCTGGTCTTTCAAACCCCGAAGGTTAAAAACACAGAAAAATCCCATTTTTCAAGAGGAATTTTTATGGTCCTCTTCTTCCTCATCTTGTCGAGTTCATATTTTCACTTGAACCAATTGAATTAGGGGATGCCATTTGACCAAAGATCTATCCACACTATTCCAGGGGTTGCTCGAATATCCGAGGATAAGATGTGCTTTTCATTTTCGGGTAAAAAGGAGGTAAAATCAGGGTCATGTAACTTTGAGTTTAAAAGCATTTCCTATATTATTTCTACCTTCATCTCCAAATTAAATGTAGGCCTTAGAATTTCCTAGAAATCCTAAATATTGCATAAAGATGTCTCACCCGAGAGAGCTTCAGAGGAAGTTCCAAACTTATAAGGGAATAGCTTCATAGCTCTGGTGGCACCAATTGGGAATGATAAATCCTCTTTTCATCAAATTGTCATTGAGCCTCGATAGCTTGAAAGAAAAAAATTTATTTTGGGGTTAACTCGAGGCATCCAGATCAAGTTCCGAAAGTCATTGGTGAAAAGACTACAGATTTGGTATGCTCCCGGATCGGCTCATCCTTGAATCCAGTGAGTTACAACATGGTCTTGGAGGGGGAGGAACTATAGTAAGACATGGTTGTGAGCCATTTCCAAATTTTGATTTCAGTTCCATATTTTCTTATAAGTCCTAAAACCCATTTGAGCATTGCAAGATATCCTCCCGAAATGTAATCCCCAATTTTCCATTTGCTTTTCTTAACCAAGCTACTTCTTATTCCAAAAAATGGAACCATTGGGGAGTTGCTCATCATGCGAGATATGTGGGTTTTAATGATGGGTGAGTTGTAAAGCCTCTCCACCTCTTAGTAAGCTATCATTTTCTCAATATTTTTATTTGTTATGAAGGACAAAAAAATACCAATAAATATGTGAAAAACAACAATCCTAAATGGCTAAAAGGTTTAGTTTAGAAATATCCATAAATAAAATTAAGATGAATATACCAAATGAAAAAATGGATGTATTTAGATAAAACTAGAAAATTCATTTCAATGAAAATTGAGTGAAAAAAGTAAATTCTAGAAATTGAGAGAAACAACATCGGGCTTAAAAACATTTTTTTATTTATAGGTTTTTGTGATAAATATCCGGTATTTGAAACTCACATATTTTATGTTATGACATGTTGTAAAACAAGTTATCATGATGGATTGAAAATTTTTGTTATTGATATGCTAGTTTTATATGTTGATTATTCTCCTTTTCTCTTAGATATAATTCTATGAATTCTGATTGAACTATGAGCTACCTTGAAAAGGCCAAGGAGGAATTGTTATCAATTGTTGTGCATTATGGTCCAAGATCCATGGGCACTTTGGGAAGAAAAATCATTTTTCCTCTTCTTCACATATTTTCACTCGAGGAATTTGAGTGAGTTTAAATTTTGAGAGGGGAATACCAAAATTATTTAAAATGTCTAGAGGAAGTGTAAAATTATGGAAATAGCTTCTGCTCTATTGATGTTGGATCATAGGAAAGCCATCCACGGGTATGTTGCATCGAAATTGAGTTACAACATGAAGGAACTAAGTTGATGGTCATTTTGTATCACCAGGTCCTAAAACATTTGAGCTGCAGAGGAATCCATGTTGAACCAAGCTACTTCTTCCATGAGCAGGCTTAGTGAAAGTTGCCTTGAAGTTATCTTGAGGAGGGGCTAAAAAATATCTAGGTTGGTTTAAATAATAGAAAATTCCATTGTGGCGGCGAGTTCATGAGAGAATCGCGGCTCTATCAAAGAAAACTCACATACACGAGAAAATAAATTATCATGATGGATTGAGTTAATATGTAATTTGCAATGAAATGAACTATGGCATATCATTATGGTCCAAGCTCCATGGGCCTGGTTTTTTACAAATGGTGGTTTAATGAGAGGGCCAAATTAGGTCATTTATGTGGATCGGGCCATCCACGATGTCATGGATTAGGAAAACAATCGAGGCCCGTGGAGAAATGAGTAAAAAAACTTAATAATGCGAATGATGGTCGGAAAAAATCTAGGTGAAAATTCGGGGTGGAGGGAAAGGTTTGAGCTTGGTCATGGATGAGAAGTCGGAGGCAGGTTGAGTTATGCGAATGATGGTCAAAAAATCTAGGAGTTGAATGGAGGGAAAGGTTTGAGCTTGGCTCGGTGAGCCAAAGGTTGAGTGGTCATGGGTTGAATGGTCCAAGTGAAAGAAAATATTGAAATACCCATAGTATAGTTTTATGTGATGAAGGATGAATTTCGAGGCCTAGAGATCCCAAATTCATTTGGGCTGGTTATGCACAAAATTCCCAAAATCTCGACCTAGGTGAGGGTGAGAGATATGTGGAAATGGCGGGGTTAGAGGGCCCGAGTTGCACTCGAGACACTTGTGCATCAAGAGAATGAAATACTTGATTCCCAATCATTGTAGGTATGGTGGAGGTAAATTTCCCAAGTGGCTCGGTCAATGTGGAGTTCATGAAGAACCCAAATCGGGTGACGTGGAGTGGGAAGCACAAGCGGCATGGGTCGGGTGGAGATGTATTCCCCGAAAGAGGGTGGTACCGAGTTGGTACCAATGCACCAATCGAGAAGGAAAGGATTGATGGGTTGGTGGTATGTGATGTCAAGCTTGAGAAATAAGTTGGAGTTACGAATTATGGGCTCGGTGTCCAAAATAAGTTCTCGGTGATGGAAAGCAAGAGCCATCTCGGCCGAGATGGCAACACAATATTCTAAAACAACATCCCCCTCCATATAAAAGTATGAAAATCAATGGCAAGACCCCAAGTATTTTAAATGCACCAAAATATTTAAATTATGTCAAAACATTAGGTGAAGGAGAGAAATATTTAAAATTATGATTTCCATCCAAAATTTAATTGCTCAATCCCATGAAGATCAAGCTAAGACTGGAAAAATCCCAAAATAGTTTCTTGCACTCAGAAGCTCATATCTTGAGTGTTTCTCAATGAAATTTCACAAAATTGGTATCATTGGAATCATGATTCAAATATCTATTCAAATAATTCAATAAATTAAAAAATTGATTTAGTTTTGGAGGATAAATCCATAGAAAACGAACCCAATCCAAAACACATATTTCAAGTGGTGGAGAGGCATTA
The DNA here is from genome assembly GCA_018340775.1 of Taxus wallichiana var. yunnanensis. Lineage (NCBI taxonomy): Eukaryota > Viridiplantae > Streptophyta > Pinopsida > Cupressales > Taxaceae > Taxus > Taxus wallichiana. Next base: position 477,073,842 of record CM031238.1, read on the forward strand.
AATGAGCATGGAGAGCCATTTTCTTGTGCTTCAAGTTACAAATCAATGAGGGATGACTTTTGGAGATTTCATATCATGATTTTCACCCACTTTGGGTACTTTGTAATTTATGCAAGAGGAAAATATGATTTTCTTGTTTCTCTCTCCTCTCCTTCATTTTCTATAAATTGAGGTGTTCTCTCATTTGTAAGGGGGATAATTCTGGTAGCAAAAATATACCATTTTATTTTTTGAAACCAATGTGCTATAGGCCTTTGTAGATGACTTCTTGCATGATTATCTTGGCCTTTCTCTTGTAATAGAATGATCTGTGCATATCAATGAAGCAATAGATGCAAGTTGTGGATGTATCTTCCCTTGTTGTGTTTATTTGCATTCTTCTTGCCTCTTTATTCTTATTATAGGTGTATTGTGTCTCTCTACTCATTGTGTAGAGTTCATTATAGTTGTGCTTCTATGGAAATGAAGTTGTGAATGTTGTTGTTAGACTGTGGAGAATTGTTATCACCCTTTCTAATCTACATTTTGCTCCCATTTTCACACATTGGAGAGTTGTTCTTGTTGGTACCCAAATTTGTTCTCCTTTTAAGTCTGAGCAGCATCAAAGATGTGGCATGAAGCTTGAAGTTAGATAGATCATTATGTGTGTCATTTTGTAGCTGGGGATGTGATCTAACCGCACTCAGGTGTGGAGAGATGGATAGCACTCAAATAGGACTTGATCTTGTCCTAACTATCTTAGGTTGTGCCATTCAACCAAGGTAAGAGAACCTACTTTGTAACCCTCAAATGGTGAAGGATATGAATATATCCCTTAATTTGTGCAAATAGTATGGAAAGAGCATTGGGAAAATATGATCAACACTCCAAATCTGACTTTCACAAGTTTTCACTCCCAGATTATGGAGATATTTTCAAAGTAAGGCAAGGGTTACTGAAGGAATTGCATGATCCTAATTTTCTTTGTGCATTTTTTTAGATGGATTAGATTATTTTGTTGACACACAATGCAATGCAGGGGTAGTATGGGGTAGGATTAGTTTGTTTTAAATGAATTTTGGTGGGAGATTTTTAGACAATATTAACTGAATCTACCAAATTCTTTGAGGACCTTTGCAAGAATTTTTAATACCCAAACAACAGAATGATTCAAAGGGGTTAAGGTACTCTATGTGCACCAAATGGAGGCCCAGATCTACACTCTTCCACATGATCTTTAACAACCTGCCACAAAATCTTGAAGAAGATGAACCAACAAAGCATCCAAAAATCTCTATTTTATCATGACCTAAGGTGCACCCAAAGGTTTACAAAAATATCTAAATCCAAGGAAGGTAAAGTGATTTTAAATCCGTTTATCTCTTTATCAGATGAAAGCTCTTCTGAATATGAGATTTTAGATGCCACTAAACTATCAACAAGAAATGAGACCATGTGTGATCAACAGATTTTTCAAACACAAGACTACAACAGGAGCAAGAAACACAAATTGAAAACATTCTGAAACATAAGTGCATGCAAACTTTGTTAAGAGACAACACAAAATAATCTAGAAATGATCAAATATATCAGCAGGGGAATGTTATAAGAATAATCTTAAAGCTTGTTGATGGATTTATAACTGAAACCAACTCAACATGATACAAATTTGATGCATAAAGGAATTAGAAATTTGATGCATAAAGGAATGCATGTATTTTTCTTTCAAGTTAGGGAAAAATAATAAGTTTGTGAGCTTTTCAAAGCATCCAATCTGGAGAAAAATTTTACAGACCACCAAATTCAAAGAGAAACATTTTTAGAGCACATAGAACAAAAGGGGTAAGATGGGAAAATAATAGAGGATCAAAATGGGCACCAACATCAACTCCTGCTCGAGGATGGGCACTCGTAGTGAGTGCCACAAGAAAAATAAGTAGACCAAGTGCCAAAATAATCCATTGGGCAAAGGAGTCATGAGCCAAAACCACCAAAAACCAACTGAGAAACCAACAAAAATGGCTACCACACACCAAGGAAAACCAAGAACCACCAAAACACCAAAAACAGAGCAAAAGCCAAACACTATACACTATACAAGTTGGTAAGAAAACCTTGATTCAAAGAAAACAAATCAAGGGGAAACCCCAAATGTCCTCCATGTTGGATATGACCATGCCAAGAGGTTCTGATATGTTTTTAGCAACTGGAAATATACCTCTTCTTCTTCTTTGTTTAATTTGTAAACCATCCAGTTTCTTTGAAGCTCCTCCATTGTGCTCAGGTCAAACCTTTTAGCATTTTTCAAGGCTGAATCAAGGACCAAATCTCCAGAAAAAACAACATACTTAGGAGATATGTTTTCAACAACTTCATACTCCCTAAAATCCACAAAACTCACAAAGTGATCAGTACTAGCATCTTCCTGCAAAACTTCATAAGATGCATTGCTTGGGTCTTCAATAAGGTACATCATCTTCTTCTCTCCACATAACTTCACTAAGTTTCCTTCAATGGGGATAGTGGCATAAGACATGTCCATTTGGACACTCCCACCAACACTTGTAGCCCATTTCCTTGATAATAACATACCCCATTTGGCAGGGTAGTCAACAATCACAACATCCAATTTCAAATTCCTCCTAGGATAAGATGCAAGCTGCACCACCAGATCTTTGACACACCCAACAACTGGCACTTCCCTAGAATCCATGGCAGTACACTTTCCATACACTAGCTATCACTTTGATTCCCAATTCATTCATGACCTCCAAAGGCATGACATTACATGATGCCCCGGAGTCAAACATATAGTTATGTAATAGCTTATCTTTGATAACCAAGGTAGTGAAAAATGGATCCACATTCAGCTGAGATTTAACCAAAGAAGTTCCTAAGTAAACCTCAGGTGGTTCCCCCAACTCTTCTAACACTTGTGGTTGTTCCAATTCTATAATGGCAATAGGAACTTCAACCTTGCTTCCAACTCTACTTTGGGTACTCTCTTCCTCTTTGAATCCTAAATATTCAAAATCCCTCTTCTTGTGCTCAGGAATCCTAAGCAACTCAGCAATTGGGATAGGAATCTTGATCTGACTCAAGACTTGGGCAATATCATATGGAGCATTCTTGGGCAAGGCAGCATTGGAAGGGAGATAAGCAGATTCATTAGATGGTATGGTAGTCTTTTCAGTTTGGGCATGGGGAGGATCACAAGTTTTTCTTGGGGGAATAGGGCCTTTACCAGATGTATTTTTCTTTAGAGTTTCTTTAGTAAGAAATGGAAATTTTGACTTGGTTTGTTACCCCCAGGAAACTTACTTCGGTATTGTGCTCCTTCTCTTAGGAAACTACAACATTCATAAGCAGCTTCCTATCCTCCTCCGAAGGGATACCACCATCATACTTCTCAATCATCAAAGCTCTTAAGTATTCAAAATCATTATTGGGCAGCTCAAAGGCTTGTACATTATCAATTTCTAAAACATGAGAAGGAGGAAGAAGATGTACCCATTAGATACAATCCCAAAAAAACAGTAATCCTAACACTTATGACATTTGTTGAAGTTTCTTCCCTTGGTGAACCTGCAGGGATCTCCATCATGCAGGCATCATCATCAATTTCATCATCAACTTCCTCTTCAATTTGTTGATATGTTCTATGTGGAGGATGGGGTAAAAAACATGTCACACCAATCAATTTGATTTGTATCATCAACAATAGCCACCCTAGTAGTTAGGGGATCATGAACTACCTTATTTTCCTTGGCCTGAGATTGTCTATTTCCAAATCCAATAGGCCCTTTGCCTTTGTCATAAAATCTCTGATCACCCCTAGGATGATTGGAAAATATTTCATGGTTCTGTGCTTTTTGCTGACCTTATGAAGTTTTCCCAATTCCCTTCTCAGCTCTTGCCAACTTTTATGATATTTCTTTGACAGCCCCTGCCAAAGTTTTCACAACCTCCTCCAAATCAGCACCCTTGCTAGCTTGAGGTTTTTCAAGGTTTATCAACTTTACACCATCTCTCTTAAGAGGTTTCCCAATTGCTTTGATATTATTTTCAATTTGAAGTGCTATGGTGAAAGATTGTCTTAGATTAGTAGGGTTCTTGTCTCTTAGGTAATAGGCTGCCTTTTTATCAAATGCATCTGCATATTTGATTAAACAAGACTCATCACAGGGCCTCAAACTGACAGGCAACCTTCTCAAAGTTTTTTTAAACCTTGTGTTGAAGTCATGAACTGATTCATTGGGGTTATTCTTGATATTCTCAAATTTAGACAAGAGAAATCTAGGATCAGTTTTGTCACTATATTACGCAACCTAAATGCATTCTTCATCTCACCCAAGAATCATTTGAATTATTAGGTAGCCTCGTACCAATCCCTAACATCCTCTTGTAGTGTATGAATGAACAATTTAATATACACATCTTCAAACTCTATTTAAAAATCCTCCATCATGTTAATAAAAGTTTGAGATGCTAATCACCGATTATAACATTGTTACCTTGGAACTTTGGCAACCTATTTTGACATCTTATGGGACAACATTCAAGTAACCATCCATTCCTCTAAAGTCTATAGGACCAAAGGTGTTAATAACAAATGGAGGTCTAGGTTGATCCATATTGTTTGGTGGAGGTGATCGTAGGGGTGACACAAGGTGATGAGGAGTGCAAGGTATTTGGGGCTCAAGAATGTGGTTCACAAGAGTAGTATCTTTTACGTATAGATTTTCTTGGAAAGTTTTATATACGAATTGAAACACGAGGTGCAGATTGGAGAAGGAACTTACCCGGTATAGTAGGACCTTCACAAGCCGAGGCAAACAAGTTTATGAGAGGATTTCTTAAATCGAATCACTTGAAGAAGAGTGATAATCCTCTGCCAAAGACTGATCTCTCTCACCAATAGATATATCTTTTCCTGATGTCTAACCTTTAACAACTTTCCAAACTCTTCTCCCTTCTAACTTTGAGTTCCTTGAATCTGAGAACAACTTCTTAGCAAAGTCCCTAATGAAGAGAGATCTTCTTCCTTCTAGTTTTGTAGAGATTAGCAACACAAAAATAAATGACAGAAAGCTTAAGACACTGGTATTTATCAAGATCAGAACAACATGGAGTCACCACTAAGGACTTTCACCCTAGTTGTGCAGATGCACTAAAATACTCTGTCAAATACCTATCAAACTTTGAAAATCTTGCCAAAATTTATAGATTAGACCTTCCTTTTCTTGAATTTATCAATCAAAAATGTAAATGAAGTGCAACAACTGCTAGAAACTGATAAAATTGTAGGTAGAACTTATATCTTCACTCAATCCTTACAAATCTGATTATAAAATGATGTTTCAACAATGTACTTGCATACGAAATTCACAACAAACATTACCGGGTTTGACATGCATTCAAATATCTCAAATGTGTATTCACATGGATCAAATTGAACTAAGAAAATATCAAACTCGAACTCTACTTTTCATTCAAGCCTTATAAATCGATCGAAAGATGATACTCAGATTTGTAATTACACATAAATCACATAAGAAGCATTACTAGGGATCTGAAATATTGAAATACTGAATAATGTCCCCAACAAACGGCGCTAGTGGTGTTATTGATGGGCTAAATAGACATGGACTGGAAAATGAATCAGCAAATCAATCTCAAAGAATGCAAATTATTTCCTAAGAATTCTAAAGCTGTCTCCTAACGGCGCCAAGAAAATGTTGGTACCCAAATTTTTCTCCTTTTCGGTTTGAGAAACATCAAATATATGGCATGAAGCTTGAAGATAGATAGATCATGATGTTTGTCATTTTGTAGCCGAGGATGTGATCTAACTGGCACTTAGATTTGTGGAGAGATGGATAGCACTCAAATAGGACTTGATCTTGTCCTAACTATTTTAGGTTGTTCCTTTCAACCAAGGTAAGAGAACATGCTTTGTAACCCTCAAATGGTGAAGGAGATGAAGATATCCCTTAATTTTTGCAAATAGTATGGAAAGGTCCTTGGTAAAATATGATCAACACTCCAAATCTGACTCTCACAAGTTTTCACTCCCAGATTATGGAGATATTTTCAAAGCAAGGCAAGGGTTACTGAAGAAATTGCATGATCCTGATTTGCTTTGTGCATTTTTGTAGATGGATTAGATTCTTTTATTGACACACAATGCAATGCAGGGGTAGTATGGGGTAGGATTAGTTTGTTTTAAATGAATTTTGGTGGGAGATTTCTAGACAAGATTAACCAGAATCTACCAAATTCTTTGAGGACCTTTGCAAGAAATTTTGTAACACCCAAACAGTAGAATGATTCAAAGGGGTTAAGGTACTCCTTCAACCAGGATATGTGCACCAAATGGAGGCCTAGATCTGCACTCTTGCACACAATATTTGACAACCTAAAACAAAATATTGAAGCAGATGAACCAACAAAGCATCTAATAATCTCTATTTTATCATGACCTAAGGTGCACCCAAAGGTTTACAACAATCTCTAAATTCAAGGAAGGTAAAGTGATTTTAAATTTGTTTATCTCTTTATCAGATGAAAGCTCTTCTGAATGTGAGATTGTAGATGCCACTAAACTATCAACAAGAAATGATACCATGTATGATCAAAAGAGTTTTCAAACACAAGACTGCAATAGGATCAAGAAACACAAATTGAAAACATTCTGAAACATAAGTGCATGCAAAAATTTTCAAGAGATAACACAAAATAATCTAGAAATGATCAAATATATCAGCAGGGGAATGTTATAAGAACAATCTAAGAGCTTGTTGATGGCTTTACAACTGAAACCAACTCAACATGATACAAATCTGATGCACAAAGGAATTAGAAATGGTTCTCGGATAGTCTCTCGTAGAGAATGGGCTTCTTCCCATATTTTATCATGAATTTCAAAGTTTCTCCAACCTTTTGCATGTCTCAAAACATGCATTATATAACTTTCAATTACATTTGATCCTTCTTTCCCAAGAAAAGAATATGCCCAGCATCAAGTTTGTTACAAAATTTCTCATGATTCGCAGACAGGGACGTTTAATAGAACACATCCAAAAAGTTTCCAGTTGTCTCAAAAGAGATGAATCATTACAAATCCTTCATCATTATCCATTGTGGAGGCACATTTTTCATTCTCCAAGCATGTAAACCCCTTTCATTTCATTATTTCATCCTTATCCCTTTCAAATTTTTACTCTGCAACTTTGGATTTGATCTTTCACGTGTTTGCTCGAGCCCGAGTAAAAATTCATTTGAAAAATGCCCTGGATCTGCAAATTAAAATTTCAAATTGATCCCATTGATCCTTGAAGGCAAAAATGACATGAATTTTCCAAAAATTGATGAAAAATGATGCAAAATTTGCATCTCCAAGCTTCCTGGAGCAAAAATGGTGGCCAAAAATGAAAATGTCACTACCATTGATTTTCCCTTTTTCCTTCAATCTGGGCCCTCCATGTGTCAAAATGTGATTGGGAATGGATTTGGGATCACTTTTTGACTTTTTAACATTTTGGAAAAATGGAAAAAAATGACTTTTTTCTCTGCCCCTCTGCCCTTGAAATTTGGAGCTGACACATGGCATATGGTGGTCCCATTGAAATTGCGCTTCAATTCTACACATTTCCACCCTTTTTGGAATTTTGTAAAATTTTCACTTTTTTCCTCATGAACTGCACCTCGATTTATTCCTCGCCATGTGTCTCCTTCGATTTTCATGGAGCCACACCTCAAATTTCCACACTAAGTCCTTTTGTAAAAAGGGAAAAATTTCCCCATTTCCTCTAGTAGCCCACACTTCCTTCTACGCCCACCACGTGTCTCCCTCTGCTTCATTCAGACCCATGGCTTAATTTTTTGCTCTAAGTCCTTTTTGTAGAAAAGGGAACCATTTCACTTTTTCCCCCGTCGCCCGCCGACCCGCACTCTCCTCTGCACCTGCCACGTGTCCACCCCTTGCTCCATTACGGACCCAGCGACCCCTTCTTCAACCTTTCTCCCTTTTCGCCAAAAAGGAAAAAAATGCCTAAGTTCCCTACCCACCTTCCATTCCACCTTTGCATTAGAGCGTGACACGTGTCCCTCCTCTGGGACCTACGGGGTTATGGGAAACATTTGTGAAATTTTCCAAAAGCCAAAAATGTTAAGTTTTTATAGAAAACCCGCCGATCCTTGTCCAACCAAAAGTGACCACATATGAGGGGAGGCTTGAGCTTAATTTTGATGGGCAAATGACACCCATACAACCATAAAAAAACATAGAATTTTCTGCGACCTCCAAAATCAATTTTTTTTTCATGGGTGAAGGATTATTTGGTCAAAAAAATATGGGAAGTGATTTTAAGAAATTTTCAACCATGGGGGAGGATTTTTTAGGGTAAATAAGTACAAAACAAGAAAATTCGAGCTCTAAAGGCTGGGAAAGAAGGAAAAAATGACAGAGGCCTGTGGATTTGAAAAACTAGGGCACAAAATAGGGCATGCATGTATTTTTCTTTCAAGTTAGGGAAAAATAATAAGTTTGTGAGCTTTTCAAAGTGTCTAGTCTGGAGAACAAAGTTTGCAGACCGCCAAATTCAAAGAAAAACGTTTTTAGAGCATGTAGAACAAAAGGGGGAAGATGGGAAAATAATAGAGGATCAAAATGGGCACCAACATTTCTCACACCCTTATTTTGGTGCATCACCTTTGTAGTGTAGATTTATTTTACTTGAATGTTATTTCTCTGTCATTGGTACCTTGGAAATTATAGGATAGATATAGTCAGTATTTTTCCTTCATTCGAGTTAGCTTGCACTAGATTAGGAAAAGGAGCTAGCCTTCTCTAGAGGTCTATCTCAAGTAACAAGTCCCACAACTTGTATATAGTTACCATGCTACCCAGTCCTGCTTCACTTGCCTTAGCACAATCACATGCTAAGCTAACAAAGGGTGATGTGATTTGGTGATAACAATTATGGAATGCCTAGTGGGCCCACAAGGAAGTCAAGATCTTACACATGTGTGTTTGGGTGTTCACTTCATTCCATCAAGTTGTTTTGCTCCTAATGGAATTTAGCCTTTGGAGGTATATTTCAAGCACAACCGACGACTCCATCTAGTATAAAAACCCATTCTCTAAAATTGTAGACTTTTCTCCATATATTTCCATCCATTATTCATTTTCATTCATCTTTCTTTCCACATCTTTCCATCTTATTCCATTCATGAAGTTGTGAAATCATGGTTTCATTCCCCACATAGAATTGATATCTCGTGCAATGGTCATATAAATGCAATCCATCTCTAAGCTTGCAAGATTCATTCCATGATTATTATCATCCACATCTATACCAATTCTATGATTAAAAATAGTTTGACTATGCAAACCCACAAGAACAAGATGAAAATCAATATATTTATATGCAAGAGTATGCAGCGATTTAAGAGAAACAAGTATGTGGAACCTAGAGGAATTTCTACAATGGAGTTATTTATTTGCAAAATAAGGTTCAAGAGTTAGAACATAGCCTAGTATTAATCGAGCTAAAGATGTGAGAATAGTAGCTGAGATCAGTTTCAACCTTCCATCTCCTTGGAGTAGCTATTTTACATGTAAGTTAAATCCCCAACAAAAACTTCAATTTATAATTAAAACATTGACCCAAGTTTGGGAATGGATCAAATAAAGGGGGTTTATGAATCTAATGTTGGCCAAACTTATCAATAGAAATCCATTACATCACCATCTTATAGCTTTCATGTTCCTTCAACCATAGAATCTCCACATGAATACCATTCACCCGATCTTCCAGCTCTGCCCCAATTATGGAATTCCATTCTCCACCTTCTAATCTCCCATCCCATCTCTAGTTTTCTTCCCTTTTCCCTCCAAAGAAACCTTCCCTTCCCCTAGGACAAGAAGCTTCATTTCTCCCACCACCGCAAACTATACAAGGATCAATTATAGCCCAACTAACCCATTCTCATGCAATTACAAATGCATGTTGGGGAAATGAGAATCAAATAAACATTCAAGGCCAGCAATAAGAAGGGTCCAATGAATAAGAAATGGAAAAGAACTTAAGAAGTTTGGCTCTGAATTTTGGGATTAAAAAAATTCCCTTTATCAAGTTTGGCTCGAAGAGTGCAAGGTATATCAAGTGAATGTAATGACCCTCATTTCTGGCATGTCAAGAGCTTGCAAACTCTTAGAAGGTTACAGTGAGAGTCCACCAAGGTCATCTTCAAGAATGCAACTAAACATGAAGAGCCTTGTACAATTGAAAGGAATCATGCATGTCCGAGAATCCTTTAGTGCGAACAAAGCATGCAAGATGTCTCAATACTTTCTTCCCCTTTGTCTTCCCAAATTCTTGATTTGAAAGATAAGTTTGAAATTACTAGATTTATGTTTGAGGAATAAAGGACCCGTGATGAACATGTGGCAAATATGGAGGCCACATGGAAGAGAAAGAAACTTTGGCACAATGGGACAACGAAGAGATTGCTTGGTTATCGACTTGGAAGAATTATTTGATGAAGAAGAGCCTTTGGAAATAAAAAAATTTGTTTCCTCATCATGTATCCTTCAACAACAACAAGAACCTATTTTTGTTAAAACTAAGCACACGAGGAGAACAAATAATATTCAAATACTTTGAATGAGGATGAGATCATTGATTTTTTTGTTTTCTTGTATAAAATCTGATTTGGTTGATGAGTCCATGGTAGGGAGGATGTCCAAAAAGACCACTCTGCCCCAAAAATTCCTCTAGAGAAGCATACTTGAAGATTTTGATCTACCAAATTTCATTCTAGAGGAAGAATTCATTCGAGCATAGTGTGGTCTTTGAGAAAAGAAATAAGAGATCTCGAGTGAATGACAAGTTGCAGCTGATTGCAATATTTCAAAAGTGACTTCATTAGTAGTATGCAAGCAATAATAATGAGCTATGGATTAAAGAGGAGTTCCATGATGCCATAAAGTGGAAAGAGCAAGAAGATTTCATATATCCCATACCATTCACCAAGGTGGCACCTTAGTTGTCATTAAATGAGTAAGAAGGAAAAAATCAGCTCATCAATCACCTTTTCAGAAATTCTGCATGAAGAATTTCTTATTAAAGTTAGAGTTAGGAGAAATGGGAAAATTACGTGGACCATACCTTTCCCTATCATTTACTTGGATTCATCGAAGTTAAGGGAGAAGCCACAACCGGTCAAGTTTACTTCTAAGCATGAGGATGACCCACAATGTGCCAAGGATCAACCAATATGTCTCTTGAAACCAGATGAGCATAATTTAGAGGAGGTTTTTATCTTGCTTCCGATTGATTCCTTGATGAAGGAAGTGGAGAGCCAATTCTGATCGAGTTTTTTCACTCCTACTCTCGATTGTGTTAATGCTAAATCATCTACATGGCTGCTAATTATGATAAAGGGCAGCTACTTCTCTTCACCAGTGTCAGGTTTTATTTGAAGTTACTTTCTTCTCTGGTTAGTGTAGGAGTAGGAGTAAATTTTTTCATTCCTCCAAGTGTTGTGCACATTATATGGTTGTATTGTGCTATGGGAACACGTTTATTGCTTCTAGTGTGTGTTTTTGCATAGACCAACATGCCTCCAAAAAAAAAGATTGCAGCGATGAAACTCTTAGTTTCAAGTGACGATTTTCATCCTCAAAGAAATTCAAATGTAGAGAAACTAAATCAGATCAACGTGTATGTTTAAGTGTTCTCAATTTTGTTTCCTATTCGATTAGCAAAATGAGTTTCTTATGCACTTCACTGTGTCATAAATCAGCTCCATCCTTTGGAAGTGTCCCAATTAGTTTAGAACATTTATAAGAAGAAATAAAATCAGAATTTCATAGAGTTCCATGATGTCCAAGCTGACAGGTGTTTTACTCCAATTCTACTTTGTGCTTCACCTTGTCAAGAAAATCGGTCTCGGCTATTCGTACTTGACAAAAATTAGATGTTGGGCGGAAATGACAGTGTTCATCATTCAACCTCAATGGATCATAGTTGAGGAAAGGTGGAATTCAAGTTTGAAGATAATTTCCACTCTCACAAAATAAATTTCAATATTTTATTATTAGAGTTGGGAAATGCAAGCGGTGAGAGGCGATTCAGGATGTGAGCGCAAGAGCTTCCCAAGTATTCCATGGTCAATGTTTTAGAGTTTAGACTATTTCATCACACAAACTCCATGCCCAATGGATAGCTATAGGAAACTGGTCATACTTCATCTAGCAGGTAGATGGCTCTGAGAGTGGCCAATTTTTTATCTATTTTTCACTCCTGAGTGAAAAATGGACAACTCGAATGCCTTGCATATAGATAGTTACAATGGGCCCATAGGTTAATCAAGGTATTTGGGAAGTTTAAGACTCATGGGAGGAATTTTCCTCTTCTTGGTCTTCACAAAGTTAAAGTTTCACTAAATGAAGGAGGAGCGAGTACGGAGCCCACTTGCAAGCAAATGAAAAACATTCCCATAACATCTCCACATAGCCACATAAATCCAAATAATTGCATAAAATGTTTGATGTAGGTGTATATTTTGAAGTGGAGTCTTAAACTCTAAGGACAACTCGTCGAGTTGATTATGTATGGTGAAGTTGTTCATAATGGTCACAAAGTTGTTTAAAGTAGGTAGGTTCAATGTAGATGGGTCGTGGGAACTTGGGCATCCAATGCCAACTTGCGAGCAAGCTCATTTCACTAGGATAAGATGATAAACCAATCACGGTGAACTCTACATGAGAGATGTTAGGCTCAACAGATGATCCATCCATGTTAGCGGCGGGAGAAAGTCATGCGATACTATTACAATCCTCCCGAGCTAGTTTTAAAGGAGTTTAGGGAGTACTGAGTTAATGCTTTGTAGAGGAGGCTTATCAATTTAGGTCGAGCTACAAACCATAATCATCAAACAAATCATAATAATATCAAAGTATATAGTGTTGGGAGAGATCCATTTGTGTTATAACGGAAGGATATTTGATCCAACAATGGTGAGTTGTTTGAAGTGGTCGAGCTATTCTCCATGACTTGGGAAAGTTTTCCCTCAAGTTACTCATAACATGCCAAGTAATAAAATTCATTACAAATATTGGCCAAGATCAGCATCGAGAATGGAGGATGATTTGTTCTCACACGTGGTTGAGCCATGAGCCATCTTTTTACTCATGAACAATGAAAATGGGAATGACTCGTTCAAAGCTTGATTACAATGAGTCGAGCTTGACATGGAAGCTCGTAGGTGAGTAAAATGCACTCAATGGAAAACGGAGCAAGAATTTGGCTTATCGAGCCAAATCGGAGAGCCCCAAACCAAGTTCATGGAAGGGTATTTTCAAATGAGATGGGAAATCATGTCCCGAGGAGCCCAAATGCATTTGGGTCATTTGTGCGAGGAATGTCTGAAATCGCCGACCTAGGGGTGTGGTGAAATTTTGCGCGGTGATGGCGGAGATAGAGTGCCCAAGTTTCACATAAGATAGATGTGCTCCAAAATCCCAACAAGCCCGATTTCAATGTTGCATGGAAGTTGGCCCAATTAACGGCCCATGTGTGGGGTAAAAGTGGGTTCGAGGAGCGTGGTGCGGGGCTAAGGCGTGCAACATGAACCAAGTCAGTCGCGAGGGCCTCGTTGCGGACGATGCTGCAATAAGTGGCACAGGATTTGCCCAAAGTGAGAGAGTCATCTACAAAATACACAAGCAGAACATGGGTCCTGTCAAGTTGAGTATATGCTCACAATGCATTGAGCAAGGCGTTCGATGAGGCGCCGAGATGACACGGTGGGCATACAAACATTGGGCCATCGGCCGAGTTCTTGATGTAACAACAAGGTGGAACATTGAATGCGCCATGATAGGATCAACACGAAGCTTGGATGGTAGGATGAAGGGGCAGGCGAGGTTTCAGCTTGGCCGAGCTGGTCCTTATGCAATGATTTAAAACATTTTTCCCAACCCATATTGGAACATGATAAAATCGGTGGACCCATTCACACAAAACATTAGATTCTCACCCACCTTTAGTAATTTTCAAGAAAGTGGAAGCCCAAATATGGAGTTTTCTTGTTTCTCTCTCATATTCTTCATTTTCTATAAATTGATGTGCTCTTCTCTTGCAGGTTTTTTTATTAATGGAAAATATTTTTAAAGGGACTATACCCTATTAAGGGGGATAATTCTAGTAAAAGAAAAACTTTTCCATTTTTGTTTTGTGAAACCAATGTGTTTATTTAGCCCTTCATATTGGACTTCTTGCATGTTGATCTAGGTTCTTCTCTTTCTTTGTAAATGAATTGTGCATATCATCAAGCAATAGATGTAAATTTGTGGATGTTTTCTTCCCTTATCTGTGTTTATTGTTTTCTACTTTCCTCTTTTCATTTCATTTTTAGATGTGTATATTTTTTGTAGTCCATCTTATGCTATCGCATTAATGATATGTAATAGTGTAATATTGTTGTTTTTTCATGGAAATGATGTTGTAAGTGCTAATGTTAGACTATGGAGAATTTTTTCACCCTCTCTAATCAACATTTATTCTCATTTTCACACATTGTAGAGTCTTTCCCATTCCCCTTTCTTGGTGCATCACCTCTTTCTTTGTAAATGAATTGTACATATCATCAAGCAATAGATGTAGTTTTTCTTTACTATCATGTTTATCTATCTCTTTATTTCATGGTCCATCTGGTGAAACTATAGGATATAGACTATGGAGAATTTTTCTCACCCTCTCTAATCAACATTTATTCTCATTTTCACACATTGGAGAGTCTTTCCCACTCCCTTTCTTGGTGCATCACCTCTCGCAATGTAGTTTTCTTTAGTTTTCTTTCATTAGAGCTAGATTGCACTAGATTAGGAAGAGGAAACAACCTTATCTAGAGAGGCTATCTCAAGCAACAAGTCCTATAGCTTAGAGATAGTACCCATGTTACCTAGTCACACTTTGCTTCCCTTAACACACTCACATGTTAAGAAATTAGAGGGTGTTGTGATTTGGTGATAATATGAACTATGTCACACCCTATGATTTTAGTCTATTTTGTAGTAAGGATAAGTCACACAAAGTGGAATGATAAATGAGAGCATGGGTATATGCATTGTTGCATAGCTAAGTATGCACTACACGTGCATGTGTATATCATGAAAAGTATATACGCACTTACATGCATTACATGAACAACCACACAACAATGATTATATCCTCATGTTCATAAATTACTTAACATTTTACAACTTATTCTTGTTTGCATGTTGTATGAGACCATTTGATATTTCTATTAGAAATGGTTCATATTATCTATAAATGGTTTGATTGTTGTATCGATGACGATTAATTATTTTTCACCTTGCTTTGTTAATATGTTTGAATCAATCGTGCATAACTAGGATCTTTGCATCTGGCATGGATATTAATATATTACCTATCCTGTAGGGAGTAATGATTTTCAAAGTATGAATGAAGTTATACATGGTTGTAAAATATATATTATTTTCATTATGGGAAGATAATGGTAAATATGTAATTTAATATCTCTATTTGATAAATTTGTGATCATTAAGTAGTCAAATGGGTCACCTTTTGTTTTTTTTTTATTATTGAAAATAGTTTTTTGAAAGGGACTATACCCTTGTACACCAAGGCTCAGAAGCCAGAATTGAAAGTTAAAGCACAAGAGATGGATCAAAATCTAAATAGAACAATAGAGCCCGACTGCAGAAAATTGTCAGAAAACAACCGACAAAGTAACAACAAAAAAACAACAGAAGTACAGCAATCGAACAACAATGGCATAACAACACCATTGGAAGCAACCTGCTATCCGGCCAAGAAAAATGAGACCCATGTAGCCCAGCCAGCCAATAGCAGAGATAAGAATCATCAAGGTGAAGTGTTACCCTTCAGAGGGGTAGATTTTTTCTTTTTGCTGACCGTAACCCATCCTGATGGAGCCTTCGCGGTTGGAGAAGAAGACAAAGGAGGAGTATTTTCCTTAGTCACATTTGTCCCTTTTGGGACAGCCACGTTGTTAACATGAGAGAGATATTTATCATTTTCCATGCTGCCCTCAATAGCTTGTGCATTTTTCATGCTGCTCACAATTTGAGATTCGGTTTCTGGGGCTGAAATGGATTCAATATTTGTATCTGCATTTGAATCTAGTCCCTTTTTTGCATCAAAAATCAGGTGTTTCGGAAGTGCATCTCTCCACCAGCTACGCTTCTCATGTTGACGTTTTTCCATCCCACACTCAGTAGAGGTGTGCCTAAGCAAAACATCTTCTACAAAAAAAAGGAAGACCTTCATAATCAAGAGGTTGTGACCAAGTTCTATTTTGCACTCTAAGGTCTATGGTTGCAGAAAGATTTTTATCGGTGTCAAGTTCCACCAGGATTCGAGCATAAGTAGTATGGGTGTAATTAGTGGTTTGAGAATCAATATAGAGTGTAGTTCCCAAGGCATTGCCAATGGATGTCAAACAGTCATGACTCCAGAACTGGAGAGGTAAATGGGGCAACTTGATCCAAACAGGTTTCCATGAGAAATATTTTGTGAGTGGTTTGAAGGATGGAAACCAAGGTTTAATGATAAAATATTTAGATTGGCAGGTCCAAAGTTTGGAAGAAATGATGTTTCTATCACTATTGAAGAGAAGGTTACAATGAAAAAATACCTTTAGCACATGGATACAAGTCTATTTTTCCAGTTAAAATTGGATTCCAGTGAACAAAGATCCACGCGTGAAGAATAGGAAGGCTGAGCCATAGTCCCCCGAATCTACAAATCAGAGCATGCTCTTTGTAGTAAATCTCAGAGGAAATGACCTCTTCCCCGAAAGTAATAAATGGGGTAACGTCTGCAGGTTTCATGGAAGATTCCTTGTTGTTTAAAACGTTTTTGAAGGATGACCCAATATGGCCGCGACTAGCATCTCTGTCGGGATCCAATCTATCATGAACTGATCCTTCCAACACAGATTTTAAATGTCTATTACCAGGCATTGCCACACCCCCAGATGGATCTTGTGATAGATTTTGGCTAGGGTTTGCGCAGCCAATCTAAGGTGGAGGAATGGAGCTCCCTGCAGTGAAGGAAAGGTCGATCCACGACCAGGGTGGAACCTCTGAGATGAGCCCCACAGCTGTGCCGCCTCCATCTCCCTCACCTGTCTGTTGAGTTCTTGCCGGGTCAGATTTAGGGTTCGCTTTGGATGCAAGGGCTCGGGTAGCCACCATGGCACAGGGTGCGAGTAAAGGGCATGAGCAGAGGGCGTGGGGCGCGAGCGAGAGGCACGAGGCGCGTGTAGAGGGCACGGCGAGAGGCACACGTAGGGGTGTGAACAAAGGCACGGCAGAGGCGCGGATAGAGGTTTGGGACAGAGGCGCGGCGGAGGTTTGGGACCTTTTGTTAGAATGAGCGTGTTGGCTCAATATAGATTTGGGACCGATCGTGACTCCTTATTAAGAGATGATTGTTGAGATTAACTAGGTCCATGGCCATACATATGTACAAGGATTGTTTTGGAAGTTGGGATAATTTTTTTCTTTGTGGTTCGAATCAACCCTATTATACATAAACCTTGGGGTTTGATTGGTTAGGAATCATTCTGAATAAATGGTTAATCGAACCTATGTAAGTTTGGGATTTTTAATATTAAGGCTATATTGTAATGTATGATCAAACTAACTTATGAAAAAAATTAATTATCTTGACCTATTTAAATTGATACTATTATTATGTGATCATTATAGTTGACCCATGCGGGAGGAAAGGATTAATTGTTTAAATAATACTTGTTATTATGGGACAAATTAACCATACATATATTTGGAGGCTCGAATGTTAGTTAACATGTCGTGAACCATGCAAACTAGTAGATAAATTTGGCATGCAAAGTATATTCATTGCCAAATTTAGTGGTCGGTTGTTTCGCCACAACATTATGGGAAGAATTTATGAATGCATTTAATGTTTTTACAAAGCTCATACTTTGGGAAACTCTCGAAGCTTCCTTGAGAAGCTACTTGAGTTAGATTAAATATAATTTCATTTTCACTCGTTTTCTTGTGAACTTGAGCTTAGTTGAAATTTTCATGAGGGTTTTGGATTCATTTAGTGTAGAGATAATCATGGGGATTATTGGCGATGAAGGTTTTGGTTGCATGTGAGATAGTCTAGATAAATATTAATAGACAACTAGTATAAAAGGAGATGTAGATTGTTTGTGGGTCTCAATTGTTATTCAAAGAATCAAATCTGGATTTGGAACCATGAAAGAAAGTTGGGAAAAGAAGAAGAAATCGAGCTTCGTTCACGGACATGATATGTTCTTTTTCTCTCTTGGTATATTATTCCACTTAATATTTGCATGAATAAAATCTATGTAACAAATCTTTCTTTTGAACTTGTTGAAATGGGTTTTTAGGTATTTAATCTTTCTGGTAATGTCATTTTTCTTCATTATATGAATCTGGGTTGGATATGAATTTTAGAGAGTTATAATGTTTCCTATAATTGTTTCTTATGTTATTTCTTTAACGATTGAAAATAGAGTAAGCTTATGTGATTCTATGATTTATGTTATGTGTATTACCCAGCCACTTTAAGTTCCTATGGGTGATATTACTCAAACCATATTATTTGTATATGGATGTATAAATGGCTTCGTGTGTAAATAATATTTGTGTGGGTACTCAACATTTGGGAATTGATTCGTATTTTTATTATTTTAGAGTTGAAAACCCCACAAACCCATTTGGGTTTTCAAGTAATTTTATAATGACTCACATATTCGGTTAAAAACTATTTTAGTGGCTCTTTCATACGTGGTCGTTGGGTTGTATTTTTTCTTATATGTCCCAACCCACCTAGTCTGGGGAACCTAAATTTATTTACCTCTTTCAAGGGGTCATAATTATGATATCTTAACTTTTAAGGTCCTAACATTGTACGACTTGCCATTCTCTTCCATACCTTTAATAAATCATTTTACTTTACTTATAAAGCTTTAATGAGAACTATGAAGAATGGTAACATTTATACAAAGGTATAAGGCATGGTTGTGGTTGTAGTATGTTGATATTGTGATTCATGTAAGGATATGGGATCTTATCTTCAAACCTCTATTAAGATTGGTTTAAGAAGGATTTTTCTTGATATAGTCACATCATATTGTTGTTGGTTACAAACCAGTGTTTGTTGTAAGGCACGGCCTTACTCATTCTACTTTAATGGGTTGTTGATTATACAGATTTATTGAGATCAAAACTTTGTTAAAATAGTAAACATCCTTTTATTACTATACTCTAGGCATTAAGGCTTCAAAATTTGATCTTTAATTGAGAAATGATCGGGTTGAATTGAAGTCGTAATCTATAGTATCATACTGATTAAGAATGGACACTATGCATGAAATAGAAATGAAGTGGAGGTTATGTCTAGGGTTTTTATAGTTCATTGTCTTCTTGAATTTTATGTGGAAATTTTATGGTGTTCGTGTGGTTTTGGATTGAATTGATTCTTTACTTTTTATACGGTTTGGACTTTGAAAAGATACAAGAACCATTTGGGATTTTTATGCAATCTTTGGAAATATTAAGGTAAAATGTTTTACCTTAGTCTCTTCAAAATACGATGTGTTCCCTAGTAGAGGGAGTTCGAAGTTTGAATTATTTTTGCACTTTGATGTGGGTCAAGTTATGTGATTGGACCATTTCATAATAATATGAGGCAATGATTGACTTGTGAATGATTGTATCATTTTGTTTTTTCTTATAGGATATATCGGTTTTAAAGGATTTATAATAAATAATCATCCATATTCTGATCTTAGTCATATAAATGTACTACTTGAATCAATAGTGGCATAATTTATACTATACTATTATATTTTATGATATACGTATAAGTGTGTGTGTGTGTGTGTGTGTGTGTGTGTGTGTGTGTGTGTGTGTGTGTGTGTGTGTGTGTGTGTGTGTGTGTGTGTGTGTGTGTGTGTGTGTGTGTGTAAAGTTGGTTAAAAATAATATAGATATTACTGATTTAATTATTGATCCATAATGACATGATATGAATGCCTGAATTTATTTGTGATTGTTATGAAATGAATCTTATGGTAATTTTACGGAATTCTTTTAGAAAATAAGATAAGGATCCAATATTTTGAAAAAAAGATATAAATTAAAATATCTTCCATAGATGTTAATTTTTCGAGTGAGTTTTTTTTTTTATCAATTTATAATTACATAATTTATTTTATACAAATATTAAACCGCATAAGCCGTTAAGTGGGAAAGATAACTTATCATGCCAGTTCATATAGAACTGACCATGTACATTTTGTGCATTATTAATTTCAATTTGCATGTTTGTAAGATTTTGAAATAATAAATAGAACTAGATGTCAAGATGCATGAATATTTAGCAACAATTATGAACTAAATGTTTGTACTTGATTATTGTATCAAATCTACATTGATGTAAAAGAATGTAATTGCATATGTATCAAATATTTACGAAAGATTGGAAGAGAAAGGCCTTAGAGATTATTGTATTCTAGATTATATTTATATGTCAGATCTTATTGGCTATACTACCTTTATTAAAGATGAAGTTGTCAAAATTAATATATGTTTACTACAACGCTGCTATGTCTTTCATGGTTTTTGATAACCACTAAGTATTTTATGGGTGATTATACAAATATGAGTTCTTATCTGGTTATGTGTTGTTTCCAAAAATATTCAAATGAATTGGTACTTATATATTCAAAATTAAAAGTATATATATACCTTCTTGTTAGACATTAAAGACATAATTTGATGAAGATATCAATTTATGAAGTGATAGATAAGATTGTGTTTCAATTTGTTAGTACTAATGGTTCTATTAAGTGATCGGTATGAATTGTCATAGAGACAATAGTATTATTGTTATGTTATCCTTATAAGAATATTTAATCTGATGTTATTGACCATATAATATGTTTATTTGAAGTTATAATATTACTTGTATAATATGTCCTTATGTTAAGGAATAAGTTTAGAAAAATAGTGAAAATAGATAAAGAGATTGATTAGGCTAAGTATGAATAGAAAAATAAATGATTTTCCTTGATCTATATTTATGTACTTTGGAAAAATTGTTTGGGCTGCATTAACAAAGTATTTAATGAGAATTCACAACTTATGGGAAGGCATACATGTCTTTAGTCATCATTATTATCCAATGAATAAATAATGGAGGTAATGTGACAGCAACAAAATTGACGAGTCTACCTAGATACTTAAGTATAAGTGTTGCAAATGAAGATGTTATAAATTTCTTATGTAAAAGAAGTAAACCAAGAATATGTATTCTAACAGGAGTGTCAAGTAGATATATTATTAGGTTGTATTAATGTATATATACCATGAATTAAGAATGAGGAAAGATACATAGACTTACACTCTAAAGGCTTAGTATATCTGGTGCTAAGCAAGGTGTTAAGAATAGGTTGAATGATGAAAATAATCTGAAAAATTATACTTCCTTCTACCATCAATGACACACAATTACGTGGTAGAGTACCTTCATGAACAACCAATTCACGATGGTACGAGTGAAGTACTTAGGTCTTAAACTGATGTAGTTGACCTATCTAGAGAATGAAGGCATGCTTTGTCATTAATGAGATAATTGTAACTTATATATATCATTGATGTGTACCTTGGTCATTATCAAATGACACATAATAATTTAGGAGTACTTAAAGGTACAAAAGTACTTGTTTATCTTAATAAACTAAATTAACCTAGTAAATAGGAATAGACATTAATGAATTCTTAACTTGTTAAGTATGAACTTAATGATTTAAGAAATGGAAAAGAATCCATATAATTGAACAAAGTGATTAGGTGATATGACAAGTTCCTAATGACGAGTGTGTTTTCATAGAACCGAGCATGACATACATGTATCTGAAAATTTGATCAAAGTAGTGTAAGTTGTTGATTACACTGTTCTATTTTTACCAAGTTCTAATGTGAAGGGTTACCAGATGGGATTCGATTTGTAGATACTTATGTATACACTTCAAAAATCATCATTTGATTATCACATCCTTAAAAGAAACCAATAAGTATACCTTGTATACACACTCGTAAAGAATAACCTATGAGGGGATGATTACTAACTGACTCATATAGCTGCACATGGTTTATGAATGTGATCGAATGGATTGAATTTAAGATTTATGATGGATTTAAATGTTGGGTATTTAAATCAAGAAAGCATGAAGTTAATGTAAAAAAATCCTAGTTGAGAAGCATGATAATAAGGTCTTTACACCCATTTGCGGAGAGAGACATGTGGGGTTGAGGGGGAAGTTGCACAACCAATAAGGTAATTGCATACTTAGAAAACATTAACATGGTTTCACAAAATGAAAAAAGGTGTCCAACCCATAAATTCATCCTTTAATAGAATTTATGCTTTTATCCACTTAGTAATTAACCATTTTTATAATTTTAATTGATCCTATTTATTAAATATTTATAATTTATCTATTTATATATATATATATATATATATATATATATATATCTGTTTGTGTGTGTATATTTTAATCTTTTTTATTTAATTAATATTTATAAATTTCCTTATTTTACTTTGTTAATTATTGTTAATGATTTTTAAATCTATTTTATTCGAGACCTTTTAAATAATATTTTATTATACAAATAATATAGTTTAAAACTTACACACACACACACACACACACACATTAAACAATAATTTAATAACAATATTTATTTCATGTCCCATCAAAGAAAAACTAATGAACAAAACTCGATGTTTTTATCGCATATGATAGGGTTGATACCCTCACAAACAAATGACTCCAATCTCAATGAATTCCTAAGTGACATCCACAATCAAACAAACATTTGACGAGATAAGATTTTGTATTGATGGGCCATGTGTGAAGGTGGAAACCACACCTCACTAATTATGAGAATGAAGCGGGAATTACAAAATTCATCTATGAATAAAATAATATTATCTTCATTCTCAATCACCGCACTCATCATAATTCTACATCTAGATCCTAAACTTTCATGCATATTTCCATATTTGAATACTTTATATTTAAAAATAATAATGATAAAATCCATGAAAAGGAAAAAAATGTTGTGCACAAATATATAATATTATAACACACACATGTACGCGTGCACATGCATGCACGCAAACACACATTATTAACCACACCCTCCAAACATGCCAAATGCATAACATAATGTATCATCCAAAAACCTTCCTAAATTACACAAAACCCCCAAAAATGTAATTGAAATTTTTGCACATGAATTTAATAAATGGAATCCAAACAATGTTTTAAAAAAATTATTTGATAGCTTGAACTTTAGATGTTGTCTCATTTACTAAGAAAGGGTTAACATGACAATAATTGCATATTTTTTATTAGATAGGGTAAAAAATAGGCATAGTCTCCCAGAGGCCGAGTACATAAGATTACATTGTGATAGAAGAAAAGTGAGAAAAAAAAAGGAAAAGGATCCCCAAAGTTAAATAGGCTTAACTCCAAAACAAGAAGGGGATCACAAAACAATGAGTAAGAGAGATAAATCCATAAAACAAGAAAAAATAGTGAAAATCCCCCAAAAGTCCGTAGATAGTTCAAGAAGTTTTGCTAGGAAGTATTACTTTTCTTTTTTTCTTTTTGGAGGGATTATCCTCCCTGGTCTCCTTTTTCATGCTAGAATATGAATTCAGCTTCATCTAGGGGATTTTCTTGACACCCTCCTCAGTTTCCTCCTCAGGATCCTCCCCTTCTTAGACTCCTCCTCCTCCTCCTCCTCAGACTCCTCCTCTTCCTCTTCTTCTTGGCCTAATTAAATTTGGAACCTCTAAGCTCGAGTTCCACAAGATCATTATTAACGAAAAAAATAGCTAACTCATCCATGTTATTCATGTAGGAAATGGATCCACATTTTTTTCCAAGGGAAAGAAGGGTATTGAAGTATCCTCCAAAAATCCAATCACCATCTTTAAAAAGGAACCTTCCCTTAGAAAGTTCACTCCAAAGATTCCTTCTACCAGTCATAGAGTTGGGGGCATAGATATTAGAAACAATCCAGCCTTGTTTGAAGTTAAATCAGTAAAACCCATGGTTAGGTGGTTGGACGATGACAGGAGTACCATGCCTTTAACCAAGAGGGGATTCCAAAGGGTGACTATGCCTCCCAAAGCCCCTTCCGAACTTATCCCACCCCCAAAGTCTGTCATTCTAGACTAACTTTCCCACTTCTTTGAATCTTTCCGCACTCATATTTGTTTCTTGTATCATCAGTATATTAGGTTTGTATTTGTTCCTAAAATCTTTCAGGATTATTTTCTTCTCAAGGTTATTCAACCCTCTAATGTTCCAAGAGAGTAAGATCATTTATTCTTTTATTGAGGAAACTCGATGCTTTATGTAACCCTTTATCCTAATATTTCTTAACCAAGGTATCCCTCTTCTCCTTGTCATATTTTATCCACTGTAGGAGTTAAATATTTTCCAACATTAGCTCTGAAATTACTTTTAGTTATAGGTTTGGACCATGTTGCAAGAGTAACAAGGGAGGACATTGGATCAATAGAATCCAGAAAAATACCTCCCATCAAGAGGTCAAAAGCATTAGAAGTTGAGATGCCTTCCTCCTATCTTTTTCCAAAATAACTTTTTCCAAGCATGGATAGATCTTCCAGAGAAATAACTTGAGCCACTTTCAGTGCATAGTTCCCTTATGAATCAGATAGATACTCAGCTTCCTTCTGTTTTAGATTTGGGGAAAATTCCTCTTCACACATCTTCTCATTTTCTGCTTTACCCCATTCAACCTTGTTCTTTGGATCATCTTCTTCAGCTTTAGCTTCAGCCTCCGCCTCAACCACAATTTGTGTTTCAGCCACTATAGTCTCATTTGGAAACTCTTGATCCCTTCCCAGGGTCCCTCCCTGAAATTCTTCCATTTTTCCCCACTTTCCTCCATTCTGTGTTATCTTTATTAGGACCCGTCGAAAGAGATATTGGACCTGATTCCTACTTCTTCTTCTATGTTGGGAAATTTTGAGGATCATGCCCTACAGATTTTCATTTGTAACAAACAAAAGGGGATGGAGCATACTCAAATATTTGCACCCAATCCCCAAACTTTGAGATCAAAGTGATAGTTTCTTCCAACACAGCTTCTTCTTTCATATTAATGCAAAACCTCACATGTGTAATCCTAGTTCTAGATTTAGTAATAGGATCAATTGCTATTGGGGTTCCCATACTTTTGGCTATACCAATCAAGACCTCAGGTTCCCAGAACTCAAGAGGTAAGCTAGAGAGATTCACCCAGATAGGATATTCAGATATAGTTTTTCAAAGAGATTAAAGGTTGGTTCCCGCGCCGAAAAAGTGACAAGTGAGCGTGGGAATCTACAAGTAACTCTTCCGTGTACCCGACCTCCCGAGGTCGTGCCGAGACAGCCAGTGGGGATGGAATATGCATGGGATGCAGACAAACTAGTTAGGCAGTCTAATGTCTTCGACACGCACTAATGGAATTTGTGAATCTAAGGCGAAGAAAGCCCTTCTAACTTGGACTGGTGTGATAGATCGATCAACAAGGATGACTGCTCGAAGGCTCCAATCAATATCGAGCTCTAGCGTGATTCGATCTATGGGTTGTGGGATACGTGGAAAATGACCTGGGATAGTTTCGTGTACGTCCCCAGACAAGGTCATATGGTGGATGGTGGAAATAATTGACTTTACGGACGATTCTCTGGCCTAGTCCAGAATTCTCTAGCTTCGTTAGCCGCTATATCTAGTAAGGACAATTGTTCGATGATGATGGGTGGAAGTGGAGTGGATTGGAATACTAGTGTGCATAGGCCAATGTTTATATCTCGATTGAATTATGGATTCGTTAGGTCAGGGGACTTGTGGGTCACAAACCGTAGACTCTTGGTTATTGTGGTCCCGTTATGGTCATATACGAAATCAAGTCCCGATTCTCGGTATCCAAGTAATCATATGCTTTCTCGCCTTCTATGTTTAGGACCAACAACTGCGTGATTTTCTCAGAATATCTCACAGGCGTTCGTGCAACCTGGATCCTTAAACTAGTATCTATGTCTATGAGAGTGTCTCCTGCACCTGGCTGTGGGACCAAAGGATCACAACCAAAGGTTTGTTCTCTTTCGAACCCCTCTACAGTCATGTGAATGTTTGCCTAGGGTAATCTGTAATTTGGTTGATTTGACCAAAACATGTATGCTTGGTCGTCTTCTATATTTAACCCTCTCAACTGGGAACTGATCAATTGTAAATTTGTCGTTGTTTGGAAGACTTGTATTCTGAGATTTTGGTCTATGTCAACTATTGTTGTGACGAGGTTTGGTTGAGGCACGATTGGCTCAAATATGTATTCCCTGGGCTCCTGAGGTCCCGTGATTGTCATACAAAATGAAATTTAAAATCTAACTGTAATAAAGCAAATTCTAACTACGTGAAATAAAACTAAAACATATATAACTTCTATTTTTGCATTTAACTTTTTAAGAGTTTAAGGAAAGCAGCTATTTTAAACGTATCTAGAAATAACAACTTAAAACAAACAAAATAACCGAGTGTAGTTATTTGTCTGTGTAATTTGTAGATTTATTCTAAATAATGCAATAACTTTCCTAATCTATTTGCAAGATTCTCGATCCTACCTCAGAAGTGAGGAGTGAATCATAGTTTCTCAGAAACTATCAATCCTCACAGCTTCCCTAGCAATATCGAGAATAGAAATTACTGAAATGAAACAATTAACTACCTTATTTGATATGATTCTAACTAGAACTTTGAAAGTTAAAACCTGGATTACGCAGAACAGTGGCGAATCCGATGGTGTGTGTGATCTTGTCCCCTCAGTGTGATCTCCTCGTTCTTTCGTGTTCACGTGGATCCAGAAAAGCATGTAATGCCAGCATCGACAGAAATAGATATTGGGACAAGGACAACTCAGAATGCAGACTGAAAATGCGAGTAGGAGAGGGATAGCGCAAGAGTACAGAGCTTGGCTTATGCAATTCCTAGCGGGATTTTACTATGAGTCATGCAACATAAAGCGACCAGAACCTGAAACTACCCTGTTTGAAGAGAAAAACCTACAACTTTAATGGCTTCCTAAGCTATTCTACTTCAATGGAATGGGTAAAACAACAACACTGTTTGCACAAGCTGGATATGTGGCTTACCAACAGCTGGACAATACTAACTAAGCCTGCAAATGAACTGAAACTATGGCCTCTAAGCAAAATGATAAACTGAACTATGGAAAAATGAGAGGATGAGAGCAAAATATCCGGCCTTTTGTTTGTGCACAAACCATTTATTTATAGCTTTCATTCACCCAAAGATCAAAACCAAACTGAACTCTAAAAACCATAAACAATGGCCAAACACTATTCCAGGGGACCAAAAACATAAATGCATGCCCAAGTCGGCAAGGAAAGCTGGTGAAACGTTGATCTTTTACGTGAGTCGCATCAAAACGCTTTCTGGAAAATGCGTGCAGGACCGCCACTCTGAGCAAGGCGTGGCATGAGACCGCCGCCTGTGTAGGGCGGCGGTTTTGTCACTGAAGATCAAAAGGCCAAGAAAAGAGGGAAAGAGGGGAAAACAAAGGGCGCAGGGTCTAAGCGTGGCATGCGGGATGTTAACGCGTACTCAGAGGGCTTTTTGGATCCCGAACACCTCATGAGGAGACTGTATCATCGTTGGGGCACTTGTCACGTTGTTCAGTGTAGTAAGACCTTACAATTTTAGGTACGCACGGTTCCCATTGTTACACCACCACATGGGATTTACCAATGAACCAAGGCCCTCTAGAAAGAATTATTAAGACATGGTCTTTACTAGGAAGATAAATTAAGAAAAAACCATTTGCATATGCAGTTACCTCAATAGATCCATTTTGCACCCATCTTCTCTTGAGCCCAACTGCGGAAGAAATCAATGTTGGGAGACATCCCAAGCATTTGGTGAATAAATATCCTTCCATATTTTCCTTAGCTCACTCCAAGAGAGAGTCCGGTATTTTAAGAGCTAGAAGGCCCTTATCTTTAGAAGGCTCCAATCCTTCCAAGGCATTTTTGTCCACTTTTTCCTAACCAATCTTTCCACCCACGTGGATTCCACCACAGGCTCCACCCTATTTTCCTTACCTGGGTGAAGCACGTGCTCCTGTAGTGGCCCATGAGGCTTCACAAATTCTGTAAAATCCATAGAAGGGATTCTTCCTCTCTCACTTCCAACATTCAAACCAACGGAGGCGGGAAATACTGGTTTGAACACTAATTGCATATTAGTTTCCCCATTTTTTTCTTATTATAAATATACCAAAATATCCTCCACTTTATTATGGGATGAAATAATCCACACAATGGGGACACGACCTCTTTCTAAAAAAAAAAAAGATAAAATATTATATTTGATACTATAGGATCATTAAAAGACAATAATGGTTAGCATGTAAAAATGTGAATAAACGCGATCATTTTTCATACACTTACAAAATAGTGAAAATTAACTTACACCAGATTTGTTTATTAAAAACATTAAATCCATTATAATAATGGTGTTTTGAGATTTGCATACCATCATATCACACATCCATGGTTTCTAAAGACCCATAATGAAAGTCACATCACTTTCACTTAGCCTTTGATACGATAAAAAACATGACCCTATCTTCAATATTCCACAAATGTATACTCATGTCATTATCATGGGGTTTTTGTGATCAATTATACCAAACTCTCCTTCATGAATTCAACACATGTTTTTATTTATGTATTTATACCTTTTTAACCAAGTTCAAAAACTCTTGATCTAAGTAACTGTATTTCTAAAACTATGTCAATACGGATATATAGAAAGGAAAAAAAATCAATGTATTACTTACATTCATTTGATAAGTTTTGAGAAAAATCACTTCATGGTTCGGTTCTTGTGTCCTTCAAATCATGGAAATTTTTTCCATTGAATTCAATATGATACATATTATTGTATGTAATTCCTTGAACATTAATTTGGGCATACATGAAATGGAATTGACATCCCCATTTTTTAAAAACCTCGCCACTCTTTTAGTTAGGTAATCTTTGTTTCTATTATTTAATGGTCATAAGAACACCAAAATATAAAACATGAAATTATATATTAGTTTTAAATAAAACTAAATTGGTTTTAAAAATACTTAACAATATTAGGATATTTCCACAAACAAACGTAGAGTATATATTTGTATTTTTGGTGTGTATTCACTTGTATATCTTACCCCATCCACCTTGCATACAAATTTAATCTTCGCACTATCAATAAAACCTTATTTTATGAATATTTCAAGATTAGAAATAGGCATTTCCACATAAAGATCCATCTCCCCATCATTTTCAATAATGGGGTTCACTATAAATAATTATGTGAGTAATTTGGTTTATTATTTTGCATATGTTTTACATCAAGAGATAACATACTCATCCACTTTCACTTTCTTCCCATAATTTACAAAATTGGGGAAAATGATGTATGGCATAACAATAAAAACATTACAAATGTCAACATGTAAACACACAATGTGTTTCAGTCATGTGTTTATTATTTTAGAAAAAAATAAAAAGATATTTAGCTGACACAAAAACATAATTCTACAATATAAAATCAAAAATATTAATAATGCATGTTATAAAATCATGAGAAAATTTATAGGTGGTAAACACACATTATTTATAAAAGCATATACTTTCTATTATTGTGTTTATCAAAGTATACTTTGAAGCTCTATCCACACTAACTAGTATGAAAATATAAATTGATATTATTACATGTAAAATAAGTTGTAAATAAACTCTCCTACTCTTTTTAAAATATCATATCTGATTAAACATGATAGTAGGTTTCATTTATAAACATAGTGTGTTTTTGGGTAAAATACAAACAATGTTTACTCGATATGTGTTGTGTAATGTTTACCATACATACTTCCTATTATTGTGAGAGATGATAATAAGAATTATATACTTTTAAGGATATATTCTTATCAAAGTATGTACTTTGTATTTTTATTGTGTGAGTGTAGGTGGTAAACCTACATACATATTATGTTAAATATTAGATATGGCTTAACAAAATTACATACATACAAAAATATATAATAAGTTTCCATAATCAAAATATTGAGTATGAAATTTTGAATTTGTATGATAAGATATTTTGGAATAATTTTATTGGTTGATATATTACAATGTATTTATTTTAGATATTGACGATTGAAAATGAAAAATAAATTCACTTTATTTTAACACTAAAACATTGATATGTTCCTCTCACGTGTTCTCAAAATATTTTTATAAATTATAATATGATAATATTCACACATGTAATTGGTACAATGCATTAAATATTATACAATAAAATGAACATCAATACCCACAATTGTTCATCTCAATAATGCTTATGTTCATGGTTTTAAAATATATTATATTTCTCTAAAACCAAGTTGTCAATAAATTTGTGTAGCTAAGTCAGAAATAGATGAAAGGATTGTATTGTATGTTGACATTATGTATATGCTATGTGTTTATATGCATATTAAGACATACATAGGTTATTTCATATGTTTGGTAGCCACTTTCAAAATAATTTAGCTCCAAAGGATTCTATGAATTTCATAGGTATTCATGTATTTCATAATAATCATTTTTACTTTTTAATCTTTGAAAAACTACATCTATTTTAAAGGAATTTATAAACGTAAACTTCACTAAAACCTATACGTATTCAACATGATTTTGATTTTTTTTTTTTTAATTTTTAAGATCCCCTTTCTAGTTCAAGAATGTGATGTGTAATATAGAAATGGGATAGAGGAGGAGACTTCGAGTCTAGAGATGATTAATACCTATACGCCAAAGTATAAGGAAAAGAAATTACTAGAAACAAATGGAGAGTGAGAGATATGGAGAGTGAGATAGAGATGGAAATTAAAATGAGAAAGAGTGGGAAGTTGATGGGAGATAGATTCCTCCTGTTAAAGATGGGAGAAAGACTATAGATGGTGAGGTCCCCTTTCCTGCAAAGTATAAAACGGTTAGAGCCCCCAAGGCTCCCTTCACATGAGTGAGAATATTAAAGACTCAGAACAACAAATAAGGAGTTGGAGTCATCCCTCATTACAAAAAGGACACATTAGTTATGTACCTCAAGATTCTTAATTGCATTGCAGAGATATAACGGTGGGAAAGATGGAGAACACATTGATCAGAAAGATTGTTGGAAATCATCCAAATATCGATTCAATAAGGGCTTGGACGCTACAAAATGGAAGCTAAAAGGTTATCTTGAGGTGACTATTTTATCAAAAAGCTTATTTTTGTTTAACTTTACAAACTCAGAAGATCCTCAAAGGGTTTTGAATGAAGTCCCATGGTTTCTTTGTCGAATGTGATTTTTCCTAAGGAAATGGTCCCCCTTGTTTAACCCTAAGAAAGAAAAAAATAACCAGTTCCTAGTTTGGGCTCATCTACCTAGTTTACTTGAGGAAATGTGGGACCCATATTTCATCAAGGGGATAGGTGGAACTCATGGTACCTTTGTCTCTTTTGATAAATACATCCTTAACAAAACCAAACTAGTTTGTGTGAGGTTTTTTTATTCACTCATGGGAACATTTATGCCTAAAACCATCATCTGAGATATAAAGTGGGAAACCGGATACAAAAATTGAGTTTGAAAGTTCCCCCTTCCAATGTGGTAAGTTCCAAGGTTGGGAGCATTCTAAATAGCAATGTAAAGAGAAATTTTCAATGGCATACAAAGAAGTGCCTAAATCTTGTAATAAGTTGGATAAAGGAAAAGGGATCAATTATCCAAAGACCGATCTCAAATATTGTTATATCTCTATTCCCTAACAAAGGGATATCGATCTCATAAAAGTATGATATGGAGAAACTCACTATTTTTCCTAAAAATAACATGAAAGAGGAGGTAATTCAAACTAAAATATCCCAAATGATAGATGCAGAGGGTTTTATAGAAGTAAGATCACAAAAAAAATAGAGATAAGGCCCTCTCAATACCCCATTTCCAATCAATTAAGACCCACATATAGGTTGAAAATTTTATGTAAACTAGGAACTTAGAACCTTTTCTTTAAAATGTGTCAACAAAGGACAACCAAAATTGTATGAAGGAAAAGAGCCCCGAAATGAAAATTACACAAGGGCATATATTGGACTAATATCTAGAAATATTGAAGGCCTAAATTGTAACAAAGAAACTGTAGTGTTGGGAGGAATTGAAATAGGGGGTGACTTGGAGGCCAATAGAATCAAATCCCTCATACAAAATGCTAGATCACCAAAAAAAGAGGAAAATTGAAGCACTAAAACTAAGCAACTTCCTAAGGAAGGATATGAAATTATGAATGATTTAGAAAACATGCAAAACCTAGTCACAAGACTATGTACACCAGGAAATAATGGTGAATCTTCCAAATCAGTAGGTAGAAACCGTGCTTCTTCTTAGGAGAAGAAAGAAGGATAAGGAACACCAAATCGAAAAGCATATAGGAAAAAGAATAGCCAGGAGGAAATTAATGATGGAACCTAATCTAAGCTAGATATGAGAAGTTTTATAAGAACCCAAAATAAAGTTTCCAAATGAATTCTATTTCATGGAATGTAAGGGGATTAAATAACCCCATAAAATTTAGAGTGATTAAGGATATGAGATTGAAACACAATGTGGACATTATTTCTCTCCAAGAAACTAAAATGAGTGAGGAGCAATTTTTGTTTGTAAAATATAGATTTTGGAGTAATGTGGAAGCTATGGTTGTAATTTCTCATGGAGCATGGGGATAACATGCTATTAAGTGGAATCCTCTATGGTTCAAAGTTACAAATTTAATAAGGAAAGATAATCATATGGCTATTGTATTAAAACACATTAGAACAAATTTTTTATGGGTGATTTCTAACATCTATGCCCCTAACCAAAAGGGGATAGAAATTGTTTTTGGAACCAATTTTCTTATTTTCATAAAATAATCTTAGATATGGAATGTCTTATAATAGGGGATTTCAACACTTCATGAATTCCTGGAGAGAAGAAGGGTGGTAATATAGAGTTAACTGAAAGTATGGAGGCCTTACAGGATTTCATATCTTATAACAACCTCATGGATATAGATTTGAAAGGGGGAAAATACACATGGTCGAATCAAAGAATGGGAGATTAGTTGATTTAAAATAAAATTAGATAAATATTTTACTTCATGGGTTTAGTAAAAATAAGATGATTGTTTAACTTCACTCCTCATATCAGTTCGAGACCATATTCATATCCTTTTCACGGTTAAAGAAATTGAGAGATGTAGAAAACCTTTCAGATTTGAAAATATGTGGCTTTAACATGAGGAGATTAAGGATTTAGTGAAAGAGTGGTGGAATATCAAGGTTTAAGGAGTAACGATGTTTAGATTATCTAGACAACTTGTAAATACAAGAATAATATAAAGGGATCGATTAAGACTTATTTAGGGAATATTTTTAATCTAAGATAAATTTTAAACATGAAATATTCTCTCTTTAGCTATGCATGGAAGAGGTTATTTCTGAAATTATAGTTGAATTCCAAGTCAAAGAGAAGAAGCTTATCTCATATTATCACAATATGCTAGCCAAAGAAGAGATATTTTGGAAACAAAAATCTCAAATAGCTTGGCTAAATGAAAGGGACAAGAATACTAAATTTTCCATATTGTAGTATTGAAACAAAGATGCTCAAATAGGATAGTCAACATCAAATGGGAAGGGAACTCTACCTTGTTTGATTCAAAAGATATACAAAGAGGTGATGTATCATTTTTTAGTTCTCTTCTCTCTTCCTATCATGTTCCTAAAGCGGAAAGGAGATTATTTTCTTGGATTAAACTCCCAAGTTGGTCAAGATTATGTCCCTTAAAGAAATTGAATTCATATTTAACACCATGAGTCTAGAAAAAACACAGCCCAAATGTATTCCCATTGTATTTTTCTGATTTTTCTTGGATATTTTAAAAAGGGATGTATTCCTATCCAATCAAGAATTATTTAAAAGTAAAAATATGTTGAAGGACCTCAATTGCACCTTCTTAGCACTAATTCCTAGAAACCACAATGATGTAGAATTTAAAAACTTCATACCTATAATCTTGTGCAATCAGTATATATAAGGTATGTTCCAAGATTTTGGCCCTTTGGATTCAACTTCTTCTTCCCTTACTTGGTCTTCGACTAAAAAGGAGGGTTTGTGATAGGAAGACAAATTTAGGAAAACATTGTGACAATTTAGGAGACTCTCCATACTATTAAGAAAAATAAGAAAGAAACCATGGTGATAAAGTTAAATATGGAGAAGGCCTATGACAGAGTATCTTGGGACTTTCTATACAAAGTGTTGGAAAGGTTTGGTTTTGATTCAAATTTTTGCAGCATGATTCAAAATTACATATTAATGGCCAGATTTTTGGTTTTTTTCAATGAAAACCCTTGTGGTTTCTTCAAAGCATCTCTAGAGGATCGAGGTGGGGGATCCAATCTCTCCTTTATATTCATATTAATGGCAAAATCTCTCAAGACGGCTCTAATAAGGATTCATGGAAGGTCAAATTAGGGGTGTGGTCCTATTATTAATTGTTATAATGTGGTCCATAAAAATTTTGTTGATAACTCAATTTTGGTTGGTGTAGCCATAGTTAAAGAATCCAGAGAATTCAAGAACATCCTATTGGATTATGAATAAGTCTCATATCAACAAATCAACTATGGGAAGAGATCGGTGTTTTTGTCAATACTTGGAGAGAAAGATGCCAACAAATCTCTCGATTTTGGGATGTGAGAGGAAATATTTCCCAAAGATATATTTAGGCATGTTGATAGGGACTAGAAGCTCACAAATTAGGATTGGAAGTTTTTTATAGATAGATTTATCAAAAAGTTAGGTGGGTGGAAAGGAACCCTCCTTTCACAGGTAGAGGTAAGGCCACTTTATTGAAATGTTCCCTACAAAATATATCTATCTATACCATGTTGGTTTTCAAATTCCAAGCATTCTGAGTGGAAATTTTTTTGGAAAGTATTCAATAAAGGTTCCATGGAGTGGGGCTAAGAACAATTCTAGACTACCTATTTTGGATTGGGAGAATATATCTCAGCCCAAGAATATGGGTGGTCTTGGGATCAAAGATTGGGAGAAAATTAATAAATCTCTACTCTCACAAATGGGTTAGAGGCTAATCAAAGATGATAATGTTTAGAATACCATCATCAGGAAAAAGTACTAGTGTGATTCCAAATATGTTGATTGGTGCTTTAACATCCCAGACTTTGAGGGTTCCCTCTTTTGGAAAGCTATTAATTAGGCAAAAATATTATTCTCAAGAGGTTGTACATGGAAAATTGGAAATGGAAGAAGAGTGAAGTTTTGGGGAGATAAATTGATGATGGACATTCCTCTTAAGGATCTATTTCCCAACTTACAATAGGATGTTGTTGTTAAGTATGACTATTTTGTAGATGAATAATTTAATTTGGAGGATCCTTTCAAAATTTGGAAAGAAATAAATTTGGAAGGAAAAAATAAAGACGAGTTGAATGCCCTTAATAAATTTTTGTGTGGCATGGTTGTGGTAAAAAAATAGGAACAAGACTACATCTTCTAGTCTAAATAATAGAATGGGATCTTTTCACTTAAGAGTGCTTATAATGGTTTTTTTGAAGAGGTGCTAAATGATGAGATATTCAAATGGGACAAAGTTTGGATTAAGGAGGTTACACTTAAAGTCAATATATTTTGGTGGATGGTCCTACATGATAAGATATTAACGATGGATAATCTAAATAATAGGGGGTTTTGTATGGTCAACAAGTGTGTGTTGTGTGAAAAATAAGAGGAAAATACCTCTCACCTCTTCCTTGAATGACCATTCTTAGTGGAAGTTAGAACTATTTATTATATCTCTTTGAATAAAATTAATCTTTCCTCCATTTAGAATCCAAGTACTAAAACATCTTTGGAACTTTGTCTTATTGCATCTATGCTTTGGGAAATATATAAGGAAATAAATAGAAGGATATTCAAAGGGAAGAAGGAACAATTAAAAAGTGTGGCTACAATATGTAGAAATGCCATAATTGATAAATTCTCCATAATCCAAAATAAGAAAAGGGTATTCATGGAGGAGGAAAGAAAAATATCAAGTAATTAGGGTACAACTAGTGGTCTTAAAATCCCTCCTACTCCTAATCCTAGGTTGGTTGGATGGAAGAAACCCAAAATTGGATGGATTAATTTGAATTTTGATGGGGCTTCAAAATGGAATCCAAGTAAATCTGGAATAAAAGGTGTATTAAGATATCAAAAGGAGACATTCATTTTGGTATTCTCATGTAATCTTGGTATCCAATCCAACCATGTGGCCGAGTTACTAGCAACTTTCAGGGAGGTTAATAATGATGTAAGAAGAAATATCAAAACATAAAAGTAAAAGGTGACTCCTTGAATATAATGAACAATATCCTTAATGTTAGTACCACATCCATATCCATATCTAATTTTTTTTAACATATAATAAGTATGGCAAGGGGATTTGAGAACATAACTTTTAAAAATATATACAGGGAAGCTAATGACATGACATACCTTTTTTCCAAAAAGGGGGTATATTAGCATGGATTGAAAGTCATAACAAACTATGATGAGTTGGAACCCTCCATGAAGACCCTACTTACCAAGGATATAAATAATTCAAAAAATGACAACGACTTGGTCAAGTTTTAGGTTCGAAGGGATGATCATATGGAATGGAATTGTGGACATGTATTTTTATGTTAATCACCATAAGTATTGGAAGGTTATTAAGAGAATAATGATAGAGTTAGGGATGACATCAATTAAGAGTCTTATCATGATGTGGTAAACGTCCCCTTTGTAAAATGTATTAATGATGGATTATGGAGGTGGGATTTTAATCTAATTTCTTAAAGTAAAGTTCTCTATTCACATATGAGAGAGGGTTTTGGGTGTGTGGCTCCATGGAAAGCTTGTTTTTATGGTTTTAATCAAGCTTAGACATGATAATGGGTGTTGATTTGGTTCATGCAAAGAACCAAATGATATCAAGTATATTAAGCCGTAAGTTTGGACTATATTTGAGAAGAAGGGCATGGCTTCCTTTTTAAAATATTCTAAGGATTCAATGAATAAATCAACAAGGATTTTAGAACTTCTTAGAAAACTTAAAAAATATGGACAAATGGATCGGTGTCTATTAGGGGGTGAAACTCCATATTACAATTGACACCATTGTTTCTTTTATGGAAATGAAAAAGGAAGGAATGAGGATGTTCAAACCTAATAAAGACTACACCAAGGAAATGAAGATGTTTTTTAAAGGTAAAGAAAAACTAACCCTTGATTTCGGTTGATATCTTAGGGATTATATTTAGTAACCTTTTAATGAAATGTATTTAAACTTCATTCAATATATAACTCTGGAGGGAGGAAACAAGACTATTTTTTCATACCATCTCCCAATGCTTAATTACATTCATCAAGGGCATAGTTACAGTTTTCCCTATTTCATGCTTTAGTCATTATATGCTACTATAGAATAATTTCAAAAGGGAAAGATCTTGACACCCATACACCAATGATTAATCATGGCTGTGGTGAAGAGGGTTTCAACTGATGTGACTAAATCTTGTAAATATCTTGGTCCATTGGTGGACTCTTTGGGTGAGTTTGAGAGTGAGAAGGATATATAATCTCGGGACGAGGAGGAATTGAGTGATAATCCTTCTTTGAAGGATTTGGGTGATGAGCCTAAGGATTTCAATGAATTTTTATTGGTCTTAATAAGATGAATGAATAGAAAGGGATTGAGGACCATATTATGGAGGATCGAGGAAGATGAAAGGTAAATTTTCTCGGATGGAGTAGGTTAAGGAAAAGGAGATCTTAGAGCTTCTCGGACTAACACTAACCTCAACAAAGTATGATTCAATTCATAATTAAAGACTTAAATACAATGAGAGAGAAGGCTGATAACATGGATTAAGTCATGAATAATGAAAACATGGAAATGTTACAAGACATATGTAATTTACTAGAAAAATAAGTGGATTAATTGAAGGATCTACTTAAATATGTGAATATTTGAGAATGCTTCACATTAAGTCAAATATTCATCACCTTCATATGATGACCTTGTATACATCAAATTTGGGTCAAACTCTCTTTGGTCCCCTTTTAATTAATTAACGTAATGCATTTAACTAACCATGACCCCTTTACCCCATATTAATATTCACCCTCACATTATTAATTAGTTTAATTATTTTAATTAAATTAATTTCACCCTCACACCTCCACCTCATCATGACACCTCACCCTGGACCCATTCTAGGGCATTTAACTCACAGTGACTAAGTCATCACCTTCAACACTGAGTCATTACTCCTAGTGTTGAGTCACTAACTTGACCTAACTAACTAAGAATTCTTCCTAAACCTAACTGGACCTCTCCTAAGTTCTTCTTTCCTTCTCTCATGTGAAATCCACTTTCCTAAGTGGAATCAATGAGGAAAGCACACCAAATATGGGAAGATCTTCCTATTTTTGGTAAATAAGACTATTTCACCTTAACCGATGCCCATTTTTCCGTAGCTGGCATCGGTTACCTAAACCGCCATTGGTTCCTTTATATACAACTTTACAACCTTTTACTCAGGTTGGTCATTTTGAGTTTTGAGAGTGTTATTGCAATCAAGTGAGGATCTCAGAGCCATTGCTTCATACAAATGATGTCTACACACCACCAGAGAGAAACACATGCCAAGGATTCCCTTCTAGACCATTTAAGCATTCATGGGAACACACAGGTCATATTGTCATGACACTAAACTTGCTACCACCTCACCAATCAATCACTAGCCTCCATCCAACCATGATATCTTCATAGCAGAAAATAAGTAACTGATCTTAATCATTTGTGATTACTTTATTACAGATTGCTTTCTTCCTTCATTATTTTCAGTTTCTATTGTTATCTGAATATATCCATCTTCTCACCAATACACCAAACCAACCAATTCAATCCCTTTCACCCTTTGTGACCTCTCCCTATGTATTATTGAGTCTTCTCAGTAATATTACAAACCTAACCACACCTTCCTCACTCTCTATGAAATCACAGAGAATCCCAAAAACCATTTTTATTAAGTTATTGACAATTTTCGATCTTACAGTATTCCTCCTAACATATTTCCTATTCAAATTTATGTGAAACAATCCCAACCGATCAATGCATATAGAAAATTGATAATGAGAAGGCCTTAAAGAAAAGGAAACATGGATTGACTAAGTCGGATCTTGAAAATCTTGATGCCTCCATCAATAGTTTGGTTAAAATATGGAATACCTTCCTAGAAGATATTGAGAAGAATGATGATCCAAAATTAGTATGGGTGCCTTGGATGTTGGCTCTTTTTTATTTTTTGTTGCATTTTCTTGTTTATGGTTGTTGTTAATTTGTTGTTAGTTTGAACTTTGTTTTGTTTTAAGATTTAGTTTCTATAAATATTTTACCCAATGGGTTATGGAATATAATGATACTTTCTCATTAAGTGAGATTTGATTATGTACGAGGAAGGGACCCCTTAATCCTCTTTTACCCGTAATTAAAAAGGACATTTCGAGAGGATAAAAACATTGAAAATAACAATTCTTAGTTGATTTCCAACTCTCCAACTAGTTTAAATAATCCATATTGTGTTTAAATTTTGATCAACGTATCTATGCCAAAGTATTATTTTCTATTATTGTGTTTATCTATGCATGGTATAACTCTATGTATGATAACTAGTATCACAAGATAAATTGAGATTCCTCCATGAGATAAAAAAATTGTACAAAAACTCTCCTAATATTTTTAAAATATCACATTTGATTATTCATGGATATTTTTTCATTCATAAGTAAAGTGTGGTTATAGATGGGAAACACACAATGTTTATCGATTTTTGCTATTTTATGTTTACCATCTATACTTTCAATTATTGTGAGAAAGGATAATAGTAAGTACATACTTAGAAGAATTGTGTTTATCAAATTATGTAATTCCTATTATCATTGTGTGTATGAAAGTAGTAAAATTACAAAAATATTGTGTTATATTAGAGTTTTCTTAAAAACCTACATAAGTACAAACAAATCTCCTAATAATTTTTCCATATTTGAGTTATTGAACAAAAATTCAATAGTAGGCGTTATAGGCTACAAAATTTGGTGCAATTTTATTAGTTAATATTTTATAATTGATTTTTAAATATTGACGATTTAAAGTGAATATAAACTTCACTTTATGTTAACACTAAAAACATTGATATGAACTTATTGTTGATACTAAAAATATTAATTAAATTCATATATATATATATATATATATATATATATATATATTCCATATATGTAACGGTTCTCATTACAATGCATTAAAATTTCTAAAATATAAGAAACATTAATGCCCATGATTATTCATCTCAATGATGCTTCATTTATTGGTTTTAGAAAATCATAAAATGGATTACACTTTTCACCGAA
The DNA here is from genome assembly GCA_018340775.1 of Taxus wallichiana var. yunnanensis. Taxonomy (NCBI): domain Eukaryota; kingdom Viridiplantae; phylum Streptophyta; class Pinopsida; order Cupressales; family Taxaceae; genus Taxus; species Taxus wallichiana. The sequence goes on from CM031238.1 coordinate 477,114,594, forward strand.
TTACATTTGAAACTAAATTTCCCAAACCAGACCCTCCTTTTCATCATCTTGTATTCTCTATGAAATATCTGTAAAATATATTGAGTAAGTAGTTATTCCATCAATGTAACACATGCAAAAAAATGCACCTATGTAAGTGACTAAATGTGACATAATATCTTATTTTCCATACTAAATTGTTCCATAACTCATTTTCAACAACTATCAAATATTTCCTATTGGGAGAAGCAATTATGACAATTGGATGCACTTTATTTTTCCCTAATATACATAAAAACTCACGAAATGTGTACAAGATCTACCAAAACTTGTTACATAGGTGATTTAAATCGATGGAGCCAAGAAATTCATAAGATATTTACAATTCAAATAATATTTTTCAATATATGGGAAATGCATGATTCAAAACAAGGTAAACATGGTGCTAAAGCCATGTTAATAAGTGATTAAATTTTTTTCTCGTTGGTTTAAATGCTTCTAATGAAAATTAAAAGTTACTGCACTTTACTGCACCTCTGTCGGACTCAGTAAAACCTATAATAACCTACCAAATCTTTTGATCTGATCATAAATTTTCCTATTAGATTAGATTTACTTATTGTATTTACACAAGATACCTAAATCATATAACTACAATAGGATTTATTTATTTCATGATATTTGTTGCATTAATTTGTATTTGAAAGTGGATTGATAGCCTCCTAGGAAGCACCTTGCTTCCCAGATCTAGAATTTTCTAGAAGTCCACTAACTTATATTATTAATGTTATCTTGTGGTCTTGTGTTTTTTACAGGTCATTCCCCTAGCCAAAGGGAATATCTTCACAATAATCTTGGATCAAAATTCATTAACGTGCACATTCAACCTTTGACCTTCGATCTTACAAGTATTCCTCCTAACCTATTTCCTATTCAGTTTTACGTGAACAAATTAGGTGAAAAAATCCCAACCGATCAATGCATATAGATAAATTGATAATGAGGAGACCAATATCAACATCATTTCCACCCATGCATATTAAAAAATGTGCATCCCTACTAATTGAATGCATGATAACCCAGCTATGATGCATTCATTTAATGATGCCATGAATTCCACCCTCAGCACCATCATTCTCCACATTCACATGGCCCCTTGTGTCATTCCTGAATTATTCTAGGTCTTAGAGGGGGAATTCTAGTACAACCTACTACTTGGTCGACCACTGGATTCATAAAATGGGTTATGTTCCTTTACCCTCACACTTTGTTGTTTAAAATTTGAACATGAAGGGAACAACTATATCATTTCAACCTACCCTTCACCATTTAATACATGTAACATGTTTTATTAACCCAATGATGTCCTTATACATGTTAAGGCATCTACCACCGCTACCACTTCTTCTTCAGTCGTCACCTCATCCACCACTTTTGCTGCTACATCTTCCACAACTAACTTCTATATTCCCAATACTATTATAGCTTTTTTAGCTGACCCATCAGCCAAACCATCTACTTCTCAAACATCCAATGCTTCTTCTTCCCAGTTATCTAGTGATTCATCCATTCTCGCTACCCACATACCAACTATTGATCCCTTAGAAGGTGTTTTTCAACGCCTCACTTTAGGGAGTACCACCTTTATAACATTGACACATTCCTTACTCCACAAGAGTATGGTAACCTTCACCAACATCCCGTCTATGATCAGCGCGTAAGAATTTTTTTCCCCGTGGTCCTCCCCACCTTTGCACAAACTTAACGTATGGGGGACTTGATTCTTATACCAACTTTCCTAAGCCACCTTCCCAAACTCGACCACTTTCCTTTGTCCTTTAATATCTCATTAATCGCCACTTCACACATACCTTCCTCCATTGTTGTGCTTGGAAGGGCTTTGGATTTGGTTTCTATGAACAAGGATGCCATACTATCATTCCTTGCACCACTCATAATCATAAAAACCATAGTGGTATTGGATTTTACGAACTACCTTCCAAGAAGGCCCTAGTCGAGTTCATTGAAGATGATAAACATTCCCCACCCCATTCACCTACCTCACCACCTTCACCTACATAATCTATGGATCCAAAATCCATTCCTCCTAACTTTTTTTTGTGAATGTCATTTCCTTGAGACCTTTTACTTATCAACATGATGGCAAGGCTCCCTCTCCTCTTCTATTCCTATATCTTGACATGATTAATGATGATACACCTTAGATTAATGTCGTTCATTGTCAGGATGATGAGTCTATTCTCACCTACCTTGGTGCAGAGGATTCTTATATTCACCGGGTGTTACCTTCTGAGATGTAAACCATGTTAAATGAATCGACCATCGAAATCAACATTCACACTCAAGATGACCCGTACATCCTAAAAATAGGCCAATCTTTAGATGTTTCTAAACATGAAGATTTCACTTCTTTCCTCCGAGATCATAATAATGCTTTTTCTTATTCCTACACTGATATGCCTGGTATTGAACCAAACATTGTGGTCCACAATATTGTAACCATTCTTGATGCAAAACCGTAAAATAGAAATTGTGAAAAATGCATCCTCACATTTCCCTTCTTGTCAAATAAGAACTCCAGTGCCTCCTTTCTGTTTCCTTCATTCTACCCATTGATTATCCCCAATGGATCTCTAACATTGTTCTTGTAACAAAATAAATACAGGGACTTCGGATTCACATGGATATCCATGACCTTAAGATGAATTTCCTCTACCTAGTATTGACCAACTATTTGATCTCACCATCATCCATGAGATTTTATCACTCATGGATGGTTTCTCGGGTTATAACCAAATATTACTCGGCCTGAAAATATCAACGCAAAAAATCCTTCATCACTCCTTTGGGGACCTTTTTCTATCATGGCATTCCCTTTAGCCTTAAAAACGTTGGTGTTTTATAAGGATATGAATTATATCTTTCATGACATCATGCATATCATATTGAAATATTACATCAATGATCTTCTTTCCAAATCCAAACGTTGGGCCAAACACCTTGCGTAGTCCTTAATGTTGTCTTTAACCATCTCATCAAATAATGTGTTCGACTTCAACCTAAGAAGTGTGTCTTTGTTGTTCTCTCAAGAAAGATACTTGGTTTTATCATTTCTTTACATGGAATTGAAGTTTATCCAGCTAAAATCAAGGCTATTCTCGAGATTCCTCCACCTAAAAACCATCGTCAACTTCACAGTTTACAAGGAAAGTTGCAATCGATTTGTCTCTTTATTTCTCATCTTTCTCGACCGTTGTCATCCTTTTAATTATCTTCTCAAAAAGGATGTCTCCTTCAAATGGGATGATGAATTCCAAAAAGACTTTGATGCTTTAAAACAATACCTCCTCTAACCACCTATGCTCATTCCACCTAAGGATGACCAACCATTTTACCTTTACATTTATGCCACTAATATAATTGCCTAAGTTTCATGCTCACTCATCACGATGAGAAACACAGGGAGAAATTAGTTTATTATATAATTCGTACACTTTTAGACTACAAGACTAGATATACTCATGCCGAAAAACTTTTCCTAGCCTTAGTCTTTATTGCCACTAAACTTTTTCATTACCTACTCAACCACAAAACCTTCGTTGTCACCAATAATGACCCCTTACATTACATGTACGCTAAGCCTTACCAACATCAACATGCTGCACATTGGATCATGCTTCTTGTAAACCTAGATCTTGAATTCATCCATCAAAATCTATCAAAGGACAAACCATTGTTGACCAACTCACAAATGCACCTCTCTCCAAAAAGTAACCTTCGACTACGAATTCCCTAATGAATCCATTATTACCCTCTCTTTCGATGATATCGTTACCAAATGACCTTATTCTTTGATGGTTCCAAATGTTAGCATGGGGGTGGTGCAAGAGTTATCCTTATTCCTCTTGATGTTAGCTTTGTAGGAAACATTGAAACTGACCCACGTGCCCTTTGGTATAAGTAGTTTTACGATAACCTTTCCATTTCGGTTATGCCTCCGTGATCTTACATGTAATCATTTCATTTCGAAAGTGGCTTTAATGTCACTATGTGGAATTCATTTCAAAGTAATGTCACTAAGTGCATCCTTTGCCTTCACTATTACTGGCCAACCCTAAACCAAGATTGTTGTGAATATGCCAAACATTGTGTGAAATGTTAGCAACATGCTAATCTTCATCACACCCCTAGTCACACCTTATAGTTCGCACAAAATCTTTGGCCTTTCTCCCAATGGGGTTTGGATCTTGTTAGAGAGATTAACCCTCATTCTTCCCAATGTCATCAATGGATTATTACCACTACTAAATATTACACTAAATGGGTGGAAGCCATACCTCTCATTTCTATAAAATCCTAGAAAATATGTGAATTCATCATCTATCACATCATTTTTTACTTTGGTGTTCCTCACCACCTCATCACTGATAATTAAAAACAATTCAAAAACAAAAACATACGAGAAAAATATGTGACGCCTTAGCTGTTCAACTCGGTTTTTCTTCACCTTATTAGCCTAAAACAAATGGCCAATCCGAATTGACTAGCAAAATCCTAAACAAAATTCTTATTAAATTGGTTGATGATATTGGTAAGGATTGGCACACGCACATTCCTTTTACCTTATGGGATTATCGCACTAGTATTCACATCCCAACTATTTCTAGACCTTTCTATTTGGTCTATGATATAGAGGTTGTTTTTCCTCTCGAAGTCTAAATTCCATCTCTTCGTATCTCACTCAAATATATGCTCAACGATGATGATTTTTCTAGGACCATTTGACACAACTTGAGTTATTAGACGAACGTTGTCTAAATTCTCTTGATCACCTCCAAATCTACCAAAAATGTATCAAACGTGCCTATGATAAACATGTCTAAGAACGAACCTTCAAGGTCGATGACCTTGTCCTAAAGGAAAATCAACATGTAACAAAAGTGGAGAAAAGTAAATGGGGAAAATTCACTCCTAATTGGCTTAGACCCTATATCGTTACTCATGCCTATGGATCGGTGCTTATCGTTTATCTTCACTTGAAGGTAAACCCAAACCCAATCCCCTCAATACCTTGCATCTTTAACCATTTTATTATTGAATCAAGTACTATATCACCTTTTTTCTATTACAATCTCATCCCCTGAGTACCCATTCCTTTAATCTATGTCTTTTAAGGACCAACAACTAAACAAGAATTGTGTGATTAACCATCGCCCTTTAGCCTTATCTCAAATATGAGTACCATGGATCTACTCATGGCATGATTCTCATGGATAATTTTATCCCTTTTCGTGATTGAATCCTATGGTTGTTCATCATTTCAAACCCCTTTTTCATAGTTATCCTTTGAGTGCTATCATTTTTCCTTCATAAAGTCACCCTATACTCCTCTATAGTCTTGTCTATGACCTAAAAGTCTAAAGACGTTCAAAGGTAATATATGGGATTTTCAAATTTAACTCCTTGAGTCAAACTTCTAGAAAATAGATGACTCCCTCAAAAAGGAAATCTATCTTTCTATCTTGCTGTTATAAATAGACTACTCCCTCGAAGGAAAGCTATACAAAGCTAGCCATAATGTACGTAGTCTATCCCAAAATAATACTATTTATGTAAAATAAAAATAAAATATTTTGAAGATTCCCGCATCAATCAACTTCACAAAGACCTCAAGGAGTCATTATATTTATCCCACATAGACTTCCCACATTGATCAATCTATCAAGCAAAAGAAAAAAAGAAATTATACAAAATAAAGAGAAGTACAAATTTTTCATCATGGACTTGCCTATTTTGTTTTTGGGTATCTTACCACAGAGGCATGTTGTCTCACACTAAGGTTACGCTAAAAAAACCCATTTCACCTCACCGTATTTCCTTTCTAATCTTCTACCTACTCAAGGGACGTGCCGCAAATGTGACATTTCATGATCATGTGACTTTCTTCACCCTTAGAATAGTCAATCATGTAACGCCTTTAGGGTCTTATGTTCATAAGCCAATCTTTGGTATGATAGACTCATAATGGTTCTTACCAATTAGGTGGCATTTTGTCTCCTCTTACCATTCACCTCTTTTCTTACTTATTGTTTCGCTACACAAGAATTTTTGGGCCCTAGAATATCATCTTAGTATAAGAAGATGCATGGGCATGCAGGTTGAAGGCACACATGGAAGGGTTCTAGCAGTGTTGTATAGAACATACAACATGCACATGCAAGGCGGGCGGGTTTTGGACTTATCCGCATTCAGCGTCCCAGGAAGCACATGAGAAAAGCATGACCCTTGTGGATAAGGTGCTAGCCTAATGACTATGGGATCAAAAAGGGAATATTCCAGGCATGCAATGGAAGGTTCCAGAAGACATCATTACAAGGAGTGGAGAGCTCGGATCTGAGAAGGCATGCTTCCATGGAGGACCACTTCAACACTTGGTGACCGATCTGTAACTTCTGAAAGGCATGGCAGTGGGTGCTAAGGTTATAAATACAAGTGCTCAATAAAATAAAAATATAGTATATGAAATAGAGAGTGTGTATAGAGGATGGAGAGAAGAGAGAGGCGAAGCCCTACTAAAAAAAATGGAGGATGTTATGGGTTAGGGATTAGGAGAGCTCTATGAGTGATGGAACATTTAGGGGGATGGGTTTTCATTCTTCTTTGTAATATGATGAGCATAATATAGCTCTGATGCATGACTTGGCTCTGCATAGTTATATGAGGATCTGTTATGACCTCAAGGGATGTAATGTGGGTTATTGAATTTGTTAATATGAATATAATGCTCTGTTATAAATCATCTATGTGTTTAGGAGTATAATACTTATGCATTTCCTTTCTGTATGAACCATCTCCATATGTTTCTTGTTATTTCTCTTTTCTAGCATACAATGAGATGACAACTCATTCTAAGTTCTTAAGAATGTTGTATAGTTATTTTATGTCCTGCATTTGATTATCTATCCTAAGATGATGCATTCTCATGAAAATCACATAAAGGAGAGACTTGACATCCATGCATGCCTTGGGTGAGCATCTAGTGCACACTAGGTGATAGGCCGATGTGCATGGGATTAGACTATTGGTCTAATATAAATTATGAATACATCTTGGTTCTATTATTGGGACCTATTTAGAAGTTGTGATAAATGACATACATATTTGTCCTTGTGATGTGTGATGAAAGATCGCCTGACCTTAGAAAGTGTTGAAACATGGTTCTAAAGCACAGAGGACGAGTTTTCTCAAAGATTCAACACTAGACCCGAGTTCAATGTGTGTACATGGGCGTAAGAAAACTTATACCATGAGCTATATGAGACATTATTTTGTTGCTTCCTAATAGAACTATATGAATGGATTTTAGCATATGCATCTAGATCAAACTGGTACTATAGATCATGCGTATAGACCCGAGATGACTATTAGAGGCTGCAGGATGCAAATATGACTTAGACGCGTGATGTTGATCACTGGTGGAAGAGGGTGATGACTAGTTATACCTTAGAATACATCATTTCAAATTATTCTTGTCCAGAATTTTTTGAGTTTGAGTTTTTGAGGGAGATTATAGGATCATTTTTGTGTGTTATTCCTTTGGATATGAATATCTTGGTCATTACTTTTAGTTTAGAAGCATTTACCATGGTCAGCTAAGCTTCTCTGAGTGTTAGGAGAGGAAGCTAGGGTGGAGGAAGATGGAAGACATTATGGCTGAAAAGGAAAGGGAGGAGAGACGAATCAAGTATATTAAAGCTCGTTAAAGGGATATGACTAGAAAACGTGAGGTTGCAAGTGTGATGGATCTATGGAGGAAGATGTTACAGGAAGGAGTTAAGGTTCACGTAGAGGACATGGATCCTGAGCAGTCTATGCTACCCCATCTTAGAAAGCATGGGAGAGAGGCCCCTTCAACTTCTGATGAGATTTCATCGCATGGAGAAATAATATCCTTCGGTGTGCATCTGAACCCACCTAGTGACCAAACCCTGGTGCTTGGTTTTCCAAATCAAGGGAGAAGTAATTTTAACCCAGTTAGTATCATGGGAGTAATCGATCCATGCCTAGGAGATATAATTTCTCATTTGGAACATCCATGGATGCACAAGACATTCCTATATTTGGAGGAATCTTCGGACAAGGTGTAAATATGCAAGGTTTAGGTATTGCATTTGGGAATGGTAAAGGACATACAATTGGTAGTAGGAAAATATCACAAACCATCGATGCACAGTTTAGTGGGACATTAGGAACACTAGGTGCAACCACTTCAGGTCCTTTTCCGACTATAAGAGGTGGATTTGGTGGGTCGGGAGGAATAGGACCCGGTGGATCCAAAGTGGATCTGGTGGAGGAGGAAACAATGGAGGAAACCAAGGCTCTGGATTGAGAGGACAAGGGCCTCAACCACCTCCCCAACTATTTTTTGAGATGTCGTTGTACTTACCGGACTATAAGGGGTTTTTAATATGTTGCACAACATGTGTAAAAGTGTGAGTTACTATGGCGCGTGAAGGGGATCACTACACCAGAGTGGAAGGCAAGTTAGTTTGTAACAAAGTTATAAGAATGCACGCATAGTTGGTATAGGAAGTATGAACCCCATCAGATGGTGGTAGACTATACTACATTAAATAATGCCTTCCTAGTAGAGTTCCATTCCCCTGAGTTTGAGTATAAGAGCATCAGCGCTCTAAAGGAGATGCAACAAGGAATGGAAAAGAGTGTGGGCTTATGATGCATGTTTCAAGACTCTCTTGTCAAAACTATCCTATGACATTCATCTTTCTCAACATGTTCAATTATTTTTTGGAGGATTGATAACACCATTTAGAAGGGATCTATCACACAAGACTTTCACAAACCCACGTGAGGCATTGGAAGTTGTCATGCGTGTTGAAGCTATTGGGAGCATTGATACTAGTGTTATTCATTTTATAGAGGCTAAAATTGCTACAATGGCCAAGCATTTGAAGAAGTCAGTCTACAAACTTAGTGTATGAGGTTCGTAATGGGCTTTAGTGTACATACTATGAAGTAGAGGTACATGTAAAGGATAGTTTCCCTCTAAATGCAATGTGTTCTATGTCAATAGATTGTGATATTTTCCATGGGGATCATGATACAAGTAGATTCCTTCTACTCTAGCATCCAATCCACAAGAATGTCTCTTGTTATTGTAAAATTTATACCTTGATGACCCATGATACCAAAGATTACTGATCGATTGATCAAATCCATGATGTTATTGATCTGGGTGTGCACCAGACTAACCTTTCAAGCAGTTCAAAGGATGATGACCATCGTTATGAAGGGCGTGCAGATGGAGGAATGCATGGAATATTTTTTCATGGAGGATTTCATGGTCACAGTAACCATGGCAGAGGATGAAGTGAGTTCCCGTGAGGAACCTATTATAATTGTGGATCCACAGAGCATTACAAACGTGAGTGTCCAAATTTATTACAATGCTCATGGTATGGAAAGAAACACAAGTATGAAGAGTTTCCACAACTTTATGAGCATATGAACTAGCCACACTAGAAAAGGTGTTAGGATGGTGAGCATCAAGAAGGCTGATTCATATTAGATACTAAGAGTGGCGTGTGATTCAGGGGTTAGAACATGTATTGATGATGACGTGAACAAAGTCCACATGTACTAGGGAGATGCCAAGACAAAGGACACTAGTTTTAAGAGAGGAAGTGGTACATGGAAAGTATCTAGACCCTACTCATTAGAAAGAGGTGTATCAAGAGACTATGGATGTGATTCAAAGTTTACAAGGGGAGATCCAATGTCTGAAGGATAAATCGAGGCAGTTGGAGAAAAGGAAGAATGTCGAGGTTCCAAAGGATGACCTAGATGAGGTTAAGGAAATGTGTAGGATATTAAGGCAAGAGATTATTATTCCTTTACTAGGAGAATGGTTGAGAGAGAAGGTACCACACGCCGGAGTAGAGCATGAAAGGAATGTTTTGCATGCAAACCTTCCTCCTCATATCCTTGACTATGATAAGGAAATTAATTTGAATGTAGTTGTTTATGGATGGATTCTAAGTAATATTCTCATTGACATGGGAACAGAGGTAAATGTTCTTACCTTAGATGCCTAGCATCAGATGGGAAGGCCCGTGTTACAACCATCGTTGAATGTGTTGTATATGGAAAACAAGACTAAGGAAATTCTTATTAGAGTCCTGAAGGATGTAGTTATCACCATCCAAGGGGCCAAGTTCACCGATATTTCAAAGTCTTGGTGCTTGCTTGAGGCGTATAACTTTCTAGCATTTCTTGGGCACCCATGGTGTTACAAAAACAATGTCGACCTGCGATATAACAAAGGGTATATCATCTTTGATAATAAGGAAGAAAGGGTGATCATTCCTTTGATAGTACTGGGAAGTCAACTCCCTATACTGAGCCCTTAGGAGAATAAATCCTTGATATAATCTATGTGCACTCCATCAAATATCCTAAGCTAATTCACCCCACAAAGGGAGTTATCTAGTTTGAAGATGCTCAATCCTTGAGTGATACCACTAGTGTGGCATGCAAAAATTGGGCGCATGGGACTTATGAGTTAATTGGGTGACAGTTGAGAGGATCTATAACAAGGGTAACAAAGGCATGCTCAGTCAAGCACCTAGGAGGAAAGAATTTTCCAAGTTACTCTAGAGGAGCATATCCTAAAATTTTCTTGCGAGAAATGGAAGCTCAGTGGAAAAATGAGGACAAGAGAAGAGGAATGCTCAATTACAACCTACTCAAAACTGCAGCACACTGGTGGGCTACACATCGGGAGAACCTCCTAGAGTGGTGTGAGGTAAGAATCACATTCTTGGTAAGGTTCTCAAGGAGCAATGCACCCATGGTCATACAAGACTACCATGGTAAAGAGATCACTTCATTTCATATCCAAGCATGTGAGAAGGCTTGGATGGGAAGCATAGAAGTGTTATCACCTTTTTTATGGGTGCATAAGTTGTATTCCACCTTACAAGGTTGTGTACATGATTGTTTGTTCATTCAAAGGTGCATTGTTAAAAAAGTAATTGACAAGAGTTAGCAAATGATTTCATTCAAGCTTTCAAGTATATGAGCACTAAGCCATAAGTGGATAAGGCATTGTAAGTACCCAAGACCTCTGTTTCCCATGGTACTAATCCGGTACTAGTAGTTCTTGTGGCCACACTATCAAAATATATTTGTATGTCCAGTAGTGCAAGAGGAATGTATAACATATGTTGGAGAATCACATCCTATGGTAAGCCCACAACTCTCTGTATAGCTACACTGAATATGTAGGTACCCATGAAAATAAAACCTAATCCTCAATCATATATCGCAACACTCCTATCAATCCTCTAGGAAACTGGCCACCCTCTGAATCTGGAAGTGCATAGCACCCCACCACTACCATCATCAGTATTGCTAACCATGTCTCTTGCGGGTGTGCAACATACAAATCCCCATAAACAAGACTAATGTTGTGCTCAGTTAGGTCACTCGCCATCTCCCCAAATACTACAATCATCACCTTGAAGGCTCCATCTACTGATACTGAATACACTGGCTCACTAATAATAGGTAGCCAAAAATCCTATAAACATCCTCCAACGATGATCGTCATCTTGTCGGTGGGTAGATGGAAGGTATTGGTTTTACATCCCATCTATCGATGAGTGTGACCATGAGACTATGATCCCGTCGATCCACCTATAGCACCTAATACCCACCAATCTGACATCTCGCATGTGCATCCACTCATCCTAAGTAATGATGGGACACATCTTCCTTAATAATGGTAGGACCCTATCTTGCATCGTCAATCGATGTCGTGCTTTGCATCCATACAATTTAACTATGTCAAGTAGTAAACTACTTTTCTTATTTCTTCAAACCTAATTACCCCACCCCTACTAACACCCCATACCTATATTGATCTTCCCGACTATCTAGTCCCTAACTATTTTACCTCATCTATCATTCATTTTATCTTCACCCATACCCATACCCTCCTTTTCCTAGTTATATCTCACCTAAATCCACTTATACCTACATCTTATATGTCTACATTTAACTACCTCCTATTTTTTTGCACCCATTTTCCCCCTACTTTACCCTTTTTTGTGAAGTAGGTCACTTTTAACAATGACTAACATCAGTTACATTCAACCGACATTGGTCACCACTAACTTGTACTAGTCCCCTTTCTAGCCACCGACGTCGGTTGGACGTCGACGACGCTAAACTAGTATTGGTCTCTAGTTCGGCCCTAAGGCCAAATCCCCACGCCCCACATTTCAAAAAAATTAATAAAACACCCTAAATTCTACCCCAATCCCACATAGAACCCACCCTAATTCATTTTCCCACCTATTTAACCTACATTTCACCCTCCCCATACCTAATTTCATTCATTTTTACCCAAATTTAAAATTTATAAATTTCTCACCCCTTTTTTATTTCTATCAAATTTCACTAAAAAAACAAATGGATATTGATTCCTACCTCAACCCAGGCCGCCTCCTCGGTGGAACCTATGGTCTCTACACGAGTGGTCCTCTAGCTCCCTCTCCTACCTCATCGATGCCTAAATCACTCTCTCGGTCCTCTCCGCCCTATCAAGTAACTCATAGTGATCTCATGGCTCTATCTACCTCGCTTCTCTAGCCACTCAACTACCTCCAAATCATCCTGACAAATAACCTTGTCCTTTTCTCCCTCGAAAAGAGATGAAATTTTTCTCCACTATCATTTTCTATAAACAAAAATATTATAATGAGTATGTAAAATGTGGATTTTTACTTTTTTAACCAACCCCTAACCTAAAGGACATCGGTTAACCATGAAAGACATCAATCTTATGCCCTAGTGCACCACACTCAGTTTCCCTTGACCAACATTGGTTGGCCATAACCAATGTTAGTTAGCCTTTTTTACCCCATTGCACCATATTACACCACATCTACTTGCCCAAAACCTTTTCCACCTAACCCAAATTTTACCCTGACCTTACACCTCATCCTCTCAACCGTATTACCTCTAACCCAACCTCACCATCAGTTGGGTCCTATTTATGCCTCTCACTTGGCATTACCTATGGCCTTGCCTAAATCGCCCAATCGACACTCACCTTTTATGACACTTGAATTCATGTACTCACTATACCTTGTGATTTGATACTCGTGTTGTTTAGCCTAATGACCTTACCTTGCCTAATGTCATGTTGTTTATCCCGACCATACCTTTGGTGCTTTGTGGAACAAAACCTATTGCCCATTCCTACACATGTCCTAGTGGTATTTCAGACCATATCCTATACCTTGGATACCTGAACCACTTCAACCTTGTTTAGATAAACCTATCGACCTTTGATGACGTAGATTTTGCAAGCTCTTCAACTTGGTACCTTATCGTAATCTATATGTGTGTGTGCATTAGAATGTGATTACCTATCATCCGAATCGACATTACCCTTACCTACAACCCACCTACTCTTACTTTCATCATTTACCTATTTATCAAACCACTCACCGACTTCATTTCACACCTCCTCAGTTTCTGGTTTAAGGGGGATCACCTCCATCCATACTTGGGGCAACCTAACCTTCATTCATAAGTGGAGCACCAAATTCCTATTGTTATTAGCATCGCTTACCAATACAAGCTAAGTGACAAAAAGGGGAAAATGTAGACACCAAATTTGGGTCACACTCTCTTTGTTCCCCTTTCACTTAATTAATGTAATGCATTAATAACCCCGACTCATTTACTCGATATTAATATTCACCCTCACATTATTAATTACTTTAATTGTTTTAAATAAATTAATTTCACCTCACACATCCACCTCATCATGACACCTCACCTGACCCATTCCAAGGTAATTTAACTCACAATGACTGATTCAACACCTTGAACACTGAGTCATCACCTTCAACACTAAGTCATTACTCCCAGTGTCGAGTCACTAACTTGACCTAACTAACTAAGACTTCTTTGTAAACCTAACAGGACCCCTCCTAAGTTCTTCTTGCGTTCTCTCATGTGAACTCCACTTTCCTAAGTAGACTTAATGAGGAAAGCACACCAAATATGGGAAGATTTTCCTATTTTTGGTAAATAGGATTATTTCACCTTAACGGATGTTGGTTTTTCCTTGGCCAATGTCGGTTACCTAAACTGCCATAAGTTCCTTTATATATAATGTTACAACCTTTTACCTGGATTGGTCATTTTGAGTTTTTAGAGTTCTATTGCAATCAAGTGAGGATCTCAGAGCCATTGCTTCATCCAAATAATGTCTACACACCACCAGAGAAAAACATACCAAGGATTCCCTTCCATATCATTGGAGAATTCACGAGAACACACAGTCATACCGACATGGCACTAAACCAGCTACACCTCACCAATCAATCACCAGCTTCCATCCATCCATGATATCTTCGTAACAAAAAGTAAATAACATGATCTTAATCATTTGTGCTTACTTTATTATGGATCTCTTTCTTATTTCATTATTTTTAGTTTATATTATTATCTAGATATGTCCATCTTCTCACCAACCCAACTAGTTCAAGCCCTTTCACCCTTTTTTACCTCTCCCTATGTATTCCTGAGTCTTCTCAGTTATAATACACCATACCCTCCTCACTCTTTATGAAATCATAGAGAAGACCAATTTTTTTAATAAAGTTATTGCAGATTGCCCCTACCGATGTCGATTTACCCTACCATCATCGGTTTCATCCTGCGCACCAACATCACCACCTAACCGATATTAGTTTCTGTGTCATTTTATACCTTTTGACCAACAAGCCTTCCAATCAACCAAAATCAACCCAGACCTCACCCAATCATTCCCATACCCTTTACTAGACCTCTCATCAGACCTGCAAAACCTAAAATAACCTAAAAATCTCTGGATCTGATCATAACTTTACTTGTTAGATTAGATTTACTTATTGTATTTGCACGAGATACCTAAATCATATAACTATAATAGGATTTCTTTATTTCATGATACTTGTTGCATTAATTTGTATTTGAAAGTGGATTGACAGCCTCTTAGGAAGCACCTCACTTCCCAGATCTAGCATTTGCTAGGCAATCCACTAACCTATATTATTAATGTTATCTTGTGGTCTTGTTGTGTTTCTTACAGGTCATTCCCCTAGCCAAAGGGAAGCTCTTCACGATCAGCTTGGATCAAAATTCATTAATGTGCGCATTCAACCTTCAACCTTAGATCTTACAGGTATTCCTCCTAACCTATTTCCTATTTAATTTTACGTGAACAAATTAGGTGAAACAATCCAAATTGATCAATGCATATAGAAAAATCGATAATGAGGAGGCCTCACAAAAAGGAAACATGGATTTACTAAGTCGATCTTGAAAATCTTGATGCCTCCATCAACAGTTTGGCTAAAGAATGGAATACCTTCTTGGAATATATTGAGAAGAATCATGATCCAAATGATTATGGGTGCCTTGGATGTTGGCTCTTTTTATTTGTTGTTGTATTTTCCTATTTATGGCTATTGTTAGTTTGTTGTTATTTTTTTTTACTTTGAACTTTGTTTTGTTGTAATGTTTAGTTTCTATAAATATTTTCTTGAATGGGTTATGGACTGTAATGATACTTTCTCATTAAGTGGGATTTGATTATATACGAGGAAGGGACCCCTTAATCCTCTTTTACCTGTAATTAAAAAGGACATTTACGAGAGGATAAAAACACCGAAAATAACACTTCTTAGTTGACTTCCAGCTCTCCAACTAGTTTAAATACTCCATATTTTGTTTTAACTTTGATCAACATATCTACGCCAAAATATTATTTTCTATTATTGTGTTTATCTATGCATGGTATAACTCTATGCATGCTAACTAGTATCACAAGATAAATTGAGATTCCTCCATGAGATTCCCACAAATAAAAAAATTGTACAAAAACTCTCCTAATCTTTTTAAAATATCACATTTTATTATTCATGGATATTTTTCATTCATAAGTAAAGTGTGGTTGTAGATGGGAAACACACAAAGTTTATCATATTTTGTTTTTTATGTTTACCATCTATACTTTCAATTATTGTGAGAAAGGATAATAGTAAGTGCATACTTAGAAAGTTGTGTTTATCAAATTATGTAATTCCTATTATCATTTTGTGGATGAAAGTAGTAAAATTACAAAAATATTGTGTTATATTATAGTTTTCTTAAAAACCTACATAAATACAAACAAATCTCCTAATAATTTTTACATATTTGAGTTATTGAACAAAAATTCAATAGTAGGCATCGTAGGCTACAACAATTTGGTGCAATTTTATTAGTTGATATTTTATAATTGATTTTTAAATATTGACGATTTAAAGTGAATATAAACTTCACTTTATATCAACACTAAAAACATTGATATGAACTTATCGTTGATACTAAAAGTATTAATTAAATTCATATATATATATATATATATATATATATATATATATATATATATATATCCATATATGTAATTGTTCTCATTACAATGCATTAAAATTTCTAGAATATAAGAAACATTAATGCCCATGATTATTCATCTCAACGATGCTTCATTTATTGGTTTTAGAAAATCATAAAATGGATTACACTTTTCACCGAATTACATTTGAGACTAAATGTCCCAAACCAGCCCCTCCTTGTTCGTCATCTTGTATTCTCTATGAAATATCTGTAAAATATATTTAGTTATTCCATCAATGTAACACATGCAAAACAAATGCACCTATGTAAGTGACTAAATGTGACATAATATCTTATTTTCCATACTGAAGTGTTCCATAACTCATTTTCAACAACTATCAAATATTTCCTATTGGGAGAAGCAATTATGACAATTGGATGCACTTTGTTTTTCCCTAATATACATAAAAACTCACGGAATGTGTACAAGAGCTACCAAACTTGTTACATAGGTGATTTAAATCGATGGAGCCAAGAAATTCATAAGATATTTGCAATTCAAATAATATTTTTTTCAATATATGGGAAATGCATGATTCAAAACAAGGTAATCATGGTGCTAAAGCCATGTTAATAAGTGATTAAATTTTTTTCTCGTTGGTTTAAATGCTTCTAATGAAAATTAAAAGTTACAACACGTTGTATATGTAAATTAATTTTATTGATTTGGGTTTCATTTTAGCACTTTCAAATTTAACTCTATGATTAGCCATGTTTTCACATAGGTTAAAGACAATGAATTTTTTTGCTGAATTGGAATGGATAGAAGGATGGATTTCATAAGCCTTTATATGTTTTCGATATGTGTTTATATGATTATTAAGAAATACATAGGTGTATCTAGTCTCCATATTAACCTCTCCCCTAGAAAGGGTGGCCATTTTTTCTTTTTGTTAATGAAAGTGGTTTTAGATAAGAGAAATCCATATTCCTTTTTATATTATATGGTGAGAGGGGATTTTAAGACTCTAGTTCACTTCAATTTTATTTTTATATTGGAAAATCTAAATCCCCCTTCCTAAAAGGTGATATAAATTAAAATCTTTAAACTTGCACATAATTTCCGTATTCTCGTTTAAAATTATCATTATCCATTTGAAATTTCATAACTCTTAAGATATTTATAGGATGTATCAAAGGAAGGTAGAGAAACCTATTATTGAATCCAAACATATTTTTTTAATCTATCTCCTCTCAATTATTAGAATTTTGAAGAACATTATTTTTACTCCATCAATTATTTTTACTAGGTTGAGACAAAAATTTAGTATAATATCCTATTGGTATAATTGAAAATTTTTATGAGTTTATATAGAAAATAATTATGGATTTTGTTTCAAGTATGATCATACCTCCTATTTTAATTAGTGACCATATTAAATCCAACTATGTTTAAGGTGGGAAATTTTCCCATTTTACCATAATGTAGAACTTAGTGTGGTTAATTTAAATGACTTTATTTTAATGGAAGATGAAAACAAATATAAAAGATGTGTCACAAAGGATAATGGGGTTCAGACTATAAGAACTTCTTGAAAGTATTCAATATATTCTCAAGTAACTTTGATAAAGAAGGAAAAATGTTGATTTGTTATTTAATAGGAGCACATAATAGGGGAAATAAATAAGGGAAAGAGGAAACAAAAACTTAAAACTAAATTTATTTACAAGGTAATGCATGCACAATAAATTCTATGTGAATTCATTGATGGACTCAAAAATTAAATATGGCCCTATATAATATAAATAGATTAGTATGAGTAACAAATATGAGGTATTTGACACGTCTCAAGGTGGGACATAGCGTTGACCATATTTTAATTTTATAATAAGTCCCATGTGGAAAAAATATCTATGTGAGAAGAAAAATGGAAATAAAAATTTCATGACATTAAGGTGGACTAAACCAATTTCTACTTGGAATGGGAATATGATTATTTGCATGGGTTGGAATAACAATGTCTTGAAAGAAAAAAGTTTCAAAAATAGGATCATTTAAAACATTTTCTTGTTGAACCTTTTAATCTTCAATTTCTTCAAGAACCTTGAATTTCTAATATTTTAGCTACATTTATGTAAATGAAAGAATTTGTTCTAGTTCATCTCCATACTACTCATCTATATTAGGGAACATTTATATAATGTAACAATCAACTTCAAATATATATTCTACTTTTATTTTCATTTAGTTGTTGGCATGTGTAACAATTCTTTCTTGACACGAGGATTCATCACTTCTCCAACATTATGAACAAACTTATCATGATCCTCAACCATTCCATCATATTTCACCTTTTCGCATCAAAATTTTATCCTACCATTATGGTGATCTTTGCGTAGGGTTCATTTTACAAAAACAAACTCCAAGATGATATTTCCACTCTCATATTTACTAACATCCAATTTACCCTATTATCGATGTAATGAGCTCCCGACCATGGAACCAAATATTGGACACCCAATTCATACAAGGTTTTATTATTTAATGGGACTATATTAATACTCCTTATATGTTAGCATTCAATCAGTTTTCACCTATCAATCTCACCTAAAGAATAGTTGATTTTATCACAAAGACATAATATAAGATAGAATTGTAAGGTATGGACACTATATATAGTGTTATTAATGAAACATACATATAAATAAATAAAAAATTCATTATATTCATTATTGTTAAAAATATTACATATATTATATGCATTCACATGCACCAAACCCTTATACAGTCATTAATTCTCACCCAAAACACAAAATTTATTACTTAAAACTATGTATTCCCAACTATATAAAACCTCCAACCTGTAATAATTTTCCTAAACTAATATATGATCCTTTTATTAATGGTATTTGACCCTAAGTATATTTCTACAAATGTTTCTCCTTGGTAGAGGTCATTTTTCATCGATTTTCATCTTACTAGCACACACTCACCAGATCCCTATGATCCTTAATCATCCATGAATCTATGCTTCTTGTGTTTCTATGTATCCAATTTAAAAGACACAAAATCATGTCGTAAGACGTATCTTATGGTGTGTTTCTAAGTAACTAATCATAACTTAGGTATGGGCATTTATGTAGGAAAACATGTGAATTCCCTAACAACATATGAACATAGAATAAAACACAAACATAGATCAAATAAGAGTATAGAAAAAACATGATCGTAGAGTATAAGAATAATAAAAGTAAACATGATAATAGAGCATATATGAGAATAGAAGAAAAATTAAACATAGAATCAAACACGTTAATATAGCATACAAGATAATAGAAGAAAACATGATAACAAATCATAGATATGTGTAGAATAGAAATGAGAATAGAACATATAATATCCTAAAATAAAACATGAGTATAAAACTAAACATGAACATACATCATATATGAGCATAGAAGAAAAAATTGATATAGTATATCCTAGAAGAAAACATTAGCATAGAGAATATAGGTGCATAGAATAAAACATGAGCATATATCATACATTATTTTAGAATAAAACATGTGCATATAACATACAAGAGAATATAAGAAAACATGAGAATAAATCATATATGAGCATAGAAGAAAAAAACTGATATAGTATATCCTAGAAGAAAACATTAGCATAGAGAATATAGGTGTATAGAATAAAATATGAGCATATAACATACATTATTTTAGAATAAAACATGTGCATATAACATACAAGAGAATATAAGAAAACATGAGAATAAATCATATATGTGCATATAAGAAAAAAATCATAAAGAATACAATATCCTAGAAGTAAACATAAACATAAATCATATGCAAGTATAGAAGTAAGCATGAACATAGAGCATGTAGGAGCATAGAAGAAAAATTTAACATAGAGCATAGAAGTAAACATGATCGTAGAGTAGACATGAGAAAATTAAAAATACATGAGCATAAATCATATAGGTTAATGGAAGAAAACATGAGCATAAATAATACAATATCCTAGAATAAATGATGAGCATATATAATATGAGACAATAGAATAAAACATGAGCATAAATCACATATTTTTGTAGAAGAAAACATGAGCATAAATCACATATTTTTGTAGAAGAAAACATGAGCATATAGTTTACAAGAAAATAGAATAAAACATGAGCATAAAGCATTAATGTGCGTATAAGAAAATATGATCTTAGAACATACAATATCCTAGAAGAAAACATGAGCATACATCATGAAAGAGAATATAAGAAAACATGAACATAAAACATATGGGTGTGTAGAAGCAAACATGATCCTAGAGAATACGTTATTTGAGAATAAAACATGAACATAAATCATATATGAGTATATAAGTAAAAATGAAGTTACAACATATAGGAGCATAAAAAACGTTTAAGATAGAGCATCAAGTGCATACATATAAACATGATTGTAGAGTAAAAAAGATACAAGAAGCAATAGTGAGCATATAACATATAGGTATTAGTTTTTATTATTCCATATTAAATTATTTTTGTAATTTTTCCATAAGATAATGTTGAGAAATTCCTATTTGGATTTGTACTAATTACCCCATGGTGTAGTGTGTAAAGGATAAAAGATACGAGGTAGGGTCCTAAGTAAAATTATTGCCTCAACAATCATATTAAATTCTTGAAATGTGTTTCATAGTGGTGCCCTAATCATGTAGTAGTAAAAATGTGTTGAATGATAAAAACATGTGCTAAGAGAAAACACCATTAGTGAAAAATGATAGTGTATATGCTCATGTAATAAATTATATGTCTACACATAAATTTTCACTTTATTAAATTGTTTTCTTCACAAGAATCATTGGTGCATTAGCTTCCCTAGAGTGGTGTCCTTGAGGATATTTTGAAGAGCGAGGAGTAACTATAAATGGTTATGTGCATCCTTTAAGTATCACTAAGATGGTCAATAATGGTACTTATGAGATATATATGATTTGTAGTATTATTATATCACATATTTCACATGTTATCACACACGTAAGGTTATCATTTATAGTCTCCTTGAAATATCACATTTTTATCCCCTTGTGATCACTCTAACACCTACTCTCAACACACTCGCACCTTTTTTATTTTATTCCTCAAAGCACCTCATATTTCATTCCATCATGCTTTCCTTATTTATTGATCTTCCCATGCACACATTTCCCTCTCGTATGGAATCTATTTTGGTATATGTTATATTTTGAGTGGAGTTTCCTAGCCAATTAAATCAACCACAATTGATATAAATAGGTTATCATAGATGGAAACATCCACCATGATCAATGTTGTTAGCTAACACAAAATTGTAATGCTATAATTAGGATATTTATACTTAGTAGTTGAGTGCTCATTCTACATCTCATCCATCACTAATTTTTTCTACTAGAACATTCAAATATTGCCTAAAATATTAGAATGTTTTGAATTTGGTCTTATTTTTCTTGTTTGGAGTCCACACTTAGCATTTTGGGTACGAGGATTTATACTTACCATGGTATATTAGGTATTTAGAGTTATTGGTGATGAGTTTTTAACTTACTTCCTAAACAACTCATCTTTTGTATTATGTTGAGCCATTTGTAGCCCTACACTTGTATTTCCCTATTATACTTGTTCTCTGGACATTTCATTATAACCTGAACTTATGCCATGAATATTAATTAATATATTGATTACTAGTTTACTTTATTTTATGGTATTGTGAGTACACATTTATTCTCTTAATTGCAATAAGACGTTTGAATGATACTTCATATGATTCTAAACTCATTTGAAATAAACTTGTTATATGAACTAACTCATATGTAGCCAAAGGATCCATACGCAACAACCCATCCGTAGCCACAAGAATCATCTATAGCTAAGGGATCGTCCATAGAAACTCGCATGTAGCCAAAGGACTTGTATGTGGAAGAGTGTCCCCAACCAAAGGAGGGCACACACAGTGTAAGAATCTGTTCTCTTGAGAATCTCATGGAACGTGGACATCACACTTGAGTTTTCATGTGTTAATGGAAGAAGCAATTACAATTAAAATATGAGAACTAGGAGATGACTCAACTCCAACATTTGATTATGCATTGCAACTTAACAAGGAACTAACTGATTAAATTCATGATTTAGGAACTGATTGATCAAACTAATTAGTTACTTAAGTTATGTGATTGACATGTAAACACCTATTGATTAATTTTGTTGCATGCATCCAGTCTCTAGATTTTTGGTTAATATATTTTACTTGATCTAATTCGAACTCCTAGTAGAAATTTATTTTCTTCACACTTCTGCTTGTAATGAGATATATAAAAAGGAAAGATTAATGTTGTAAGGGGGATCAATCAATAGATAGAGGAATTTTTGTATTTACAATTGTAATCTTCATGCCAATGTAATAAAAAGTCGAGTTTTGTTCATTAGTTGTAGTCACAAGGCCTTAGGAGGGATTAGCACCCAAGGCAGGGCCCACTTGTGGTTTGTTAACCCTCTCCTTTGTTTGTTGATTTGATTTATTACATGATTAGATTAGCATAAATTCATTCCTTTATTTGTATTTTGCTTTCACATGCTTTGCCTTAGTTATAGTATTTACTTCCAGTCTGAATTTAGTTTGTTTCCAAGCATTGTTATTTCTAGAATTGTAGTGACAACAATTTACCTTCCTACCTCTTGAATATTTGTAATTGTGCATACAAAAATGACATTATTGAAATTATGCATCCCTTGGTTTGATAATTAAATGATTGTAGATTAATGAACAACATATTAATTGCTACAAGTTAATTTGCACCACCATTTTGGTGTCGTTGTTGAGGATACTACCAAGTTATAAGGTTTTTGAGAGGTTTAATATTTCTTAGAATCATTTTAGTTTATAGGAAATTCACCTCCATAACCCCCACTAATTTTATTTGATTGAGTTGAGCTATTATATGCATGCACAATTCAAAATATGTCCATGGTATATTTTTACCTAATCCACAAGTAAAGCACAGATCTCTTCATTTAATTATGAGGATTCTCAAGAAGATATACTTTCCTCTGTATGATATTTGTTGTTTGAAGATCCCTCCCAAGTGAAATTTACTCAAGATGCTTCGAGTAGCCAAAAATGACAGAAGAAGACCAAAATATTGAAAATAGGGCAACTACCTATGAGTTTTCCATTACCAATAATGATGAAGTTGTTCCTATGAATAATATTTCTCCCTATGCCTTGCCTAACATTCATGGATCCATTTAAAGACCGAGACACTTTTCTATTTTATTTTGATGTTTTATGTAGGATCTATGATTATACCACTGATGCACATAAATTGAAGCTATTCCCTATTATACTCAATGATGTAGCCTTGAGATGGTTCATGGGTTTAGGAAGAAATGTCATAACCACTTGGGCACAAATGAAGGAGAAGTTCCTTAATAAGTATTAGGACTACTACAAGTGAGTAGCGAGAGGAGGATGAAATCTAAAAATGTCACAAAAGGAGGATGGACCATTGGAAGACTATTTAGAAAGATTCCTATTCTATTTTTAGAAAACAAGGAACACAAGACTACCTCCTAAATCTCTCAAATTACTCTTTTTGAAGGGACTCAGTGAGGAGGAAATGGATGCTCTAGATATGATAGGAGTTGGAGACATTTCAAAAGCTACCTTTGCAGAAATATTTGAATCCTATAAGAATTACTCAAGAGCTACTATGAAGAGGATAATAAATGTAAGATCAAGAGGTGGATAAGCTACCAAAACAATTGGGGACATATCCAAGTCAGAGATTGTCAACATGTTCAAGAACATGAAGCAGGATATTTTCAATGACATGGCTAATCAATTAGATTCTCGATATGCCAAGAAAAAAAGGGAAGATGCAAAGACAATACTCACAGATTTCTTCCATGCATGCAGAAGAAAGAAATCTAACTACAGATGTAGATGTAGAGGATTAGCTAATATTGCAGAATAAAAGGAGGCTTCACCTAAATTCAGGATGATAAAAATATAGGATGGACAATTATTTTATGTTGCTCTAAGAAAACCGTGGCCGCTAAGACAAGGAGGTATGTTACAAGACCCTATGTTAGCATTTCAAAATTGTTCTAATAATCAATATATGCAACCCTCACCTTGGGCTAATCTACAGCAAGGTTGGTGTAGACACCAAATTTGGGTCACACTCCCCTTGGGTCATTTTAGTTAATTAACGTAGCATGTTCACCTAACCATGACCCCTTTACCCCTCATTCATATTAATTTAATTACTTATAATTGAATTAATGTTCATTCTCGCATTATTAATTAATTTAATTACTTTAATTAAGTTAATTTACACATCACCTAGACACCTCACCCTAGACCCATTCTAGGGGCATTTAACTCACAGTGACCAAGTCATCACTCTCAACACTTGAGTCATCACTCCCAGTGTTGAGTCACCACTTAACCTAACTAACTGAGACTTATTCCAAAAACCTAATTGGACTTCTTCTATGACCTTCCTACCTTCTCTCATGTGAACTCCACTTCCCTAAGTAGACTCAATCAAGATCACACCAAAAATAGTAAAGATCTTCCTATTTTTGGTAAACCTAGGATTTCCCACCTTAACCGACGTCGGTTATCCCTCAACCGATGTCGATCACCTTAACCGTCATCGGTTACCTTATATACCCTTTTATAACTCTTTACAGAGGTTGGTCATTTTTGAGTTTGGATATTTCTATTACATTCAAGCATGAATCAAAGACTTCTTAACATCCAAACGATGGGATATACTCAACCATAGGCCCAAACAAGCACCTGATGCTTGTCCCAAGGTATTAGAATATTCACGGGAACACTCTAGGAAGTATTGCTATGGCACTAACCAAAAAAGTTATTCACATATCAACTACGACTTTGCTTTACCTAGCAGACCTGTAAATGCAAGTAAGTATACTTGATTTTCATCATTCTATACTTTCTTAAAGTGAAGGTTAATCATATTTTGTTATTACATCTTATTCCATCCTACATTCCTCCATCCCCACTTTCTTACCAATCCACCCATCCAACCACCCATGGTATTCGGCTCTCCGTACTGACCTCTATGTATTCCCGAGTCTCTTGGGCATTATTATGAACCCAACCATCCTTCTTTCATTCTCTCAGTGCATCACAACGAAGTCCAAAATTAATTTTTTTAATTACCACCAAATTTTCCCTAAGCGACATTGGTCACCTTGACCTTCATCGGTCTCCCCTCTTTACCGGATCGGTCACTGACCAATGTCGGTCTCTGTGATTTCTGCTAACCTTCATCAAACTACCTCCAACATCACCCGAATTCCACCTAGACCTTACCAAATACCTCTGTAACCTTACCTAATACCACTGTGACTTTCCCCAACCAGAAACATACTTTGCCACATGCTAGATTTGTTTAGGTTTTTTAATAATTTACTTAATTTACTTTGTTGATAACGTTTTGAGATACCTAAATCAAAGTGTTAATAATAGGACCTTCAATTCCCACATTTAATTTCATTAATTTGATAAAAGATAGGATTGACAACCATTCAAAGAAGCATCATGCTTCTCAGATCTAGCCTTGTTAGGCAGTCCTCTGACCCTTGCTATTTAATATCATTTGGTGGTATTGTTTTGTTTCTACATGTAGTCCTTCATAGACAAAAAGGAGTTCTCCATGAGCATCTTAGATAAAATTCAGTAATGTGGGCACTCGACCTTCAAACAATGTAATAACAGGTATTCATCCTTAACCTTTTACCTTATCTGTTTTATCACACAACAATTTGGTGAAACATTTTGGCAATCTAACCTTCACTCATACCTGGAGCACCGACTTCTTGTTTTCTCATTGTCACTTATCAATACAAGCTATGCATTAGAAAGAGGAAAATGTAGACACCAAGTTTTGGTCACACTCCCTTAGTTCCCTTCAATCAATTAACGTAACGTGTTTACCTAACCATGACCCTTTTACCCCGCATTCGTATTAATTTAATTACTTACAATTGAATTAATGTTTGTCCTCACATTATTAATTAATTTAATTACTTTAATATAGTTAATTTACACATCACCCAGGACACCTCACCTGGACCTATTCCAAGGGCATTTAACTCATAGTGACCAATTCATCACTCTCAACAATGAGTCATCACTCCCAGGTGTTAAGTCACCACTTAGCCTCAAGAACAGAATTCTTCCAAAAACCTAATTGGACGGCTTTTATAGCCTTCCTACCTTCTCTCACCTCAAATCCACTTCCTTAAGTGGACTAAATCAAGATCATGCCAAAAATAGTAAATATCGTCCTATTTTTGGTAAACCTAGGATTTCTGCCTTAACCAATGTTGGTTATCCCTCAACCAACACTTTGGTTGCCTTAACCGTCATCGGTTTTACCTTATATAACCTTTTACAAATCTTTACGGATGTTGGTAATTTTGACTTTGGAGAGTTCTATTTCATTCAAACATGAATAAGAGACTTATTAGCATCCAAATGACAAGATATACTTAACCACAGCCCAAGCAAGCACACCGATGCTCATCCCAAGGTATTATAATATTCATGGGAACACTCTGTGAATAATTTCCATGGTAGTGACCACAAAAGTTCTTCACGGATCAACTACTGCTTTACTTCACCTACCAGACTTGCAAATACAAGTAAGTATACTTTATTTTCATCATTTTGTACTTTTTTAAAGTGTAGGCTCATTATCTTTTGTTATTACATCTTATTCCTTCATACATTCTTCCATACCCACCTTCTCACCAATCTACACATCCACCACCCACGGCCTTCCTCGGCTCTCTATTCCTAACCTCTATGTATTCTTGAGTCTCCTAGGAATTATTATGAACCCATCCATCCTCCCTTCATTATTTGTGTAATCATAAAGAAGTCCAAAACAAATTTTATTTAATTACCAACAAATTACCCCTACCCATGTCACTCACCTTAACCATTGTCGGTCTCCCTCTCTACCGAATCGGTCACCAAACCGATGTTGTTATCTATGCTTTCTACTAACCTTCACAAAACTACCTCCAACATCACCCAAATTCCACCTAGACCTTACCAGATACCTTTGTGACCTTACCTAATACCCATGTGACCTGCTACCCCAACTAGAAACATACCTTGCCACATGCTAGATTAGTTTAGGTTTTTAATACTTTTCTTAATTTACTTTGTTGATAATGTTTTGAGATACCTAAATCAAAGTGTTAGCAATAGGACCTTCATTTCCCACATTTAATTTCATTAATTTGATAAAAATATAGGATTGATAACCATTCGAGGAAGCATCATGCTTCCCAGATCTATCTAGCCTTGCTTCAGCGAGTCCTCTAATCATGTATTTTTAATATCATTTGGTGGTCTTGTTTTGTTTCTACAGGTAGTCCTTCCCAGACAAAAAGGAGTTCTCCATGAGAATCTTGAATAAAATTTAGTAACATGCACACTCAACCTTCGACCAACGTAATAACATGTATTCATCCTTAACCTTTTACCTTATATGTTTTATCACACAATAATTCAGTGAAACATTTTGGAAACCTAATCTTCACTCATACCGGAGCACCGAATTCTTGTTTTTGTCACCGTAAACTTATCAATAAAATCTACGCAACAAAAAGTGGAAAATCTAGACACCAAATTTGGGTCACACTCCCCTTGGTCCCCTTCAATCAATTAACGTAATGTGTTCACCTAACCATGACCCCTTTACCCCACATTCATATTAATTTAATTACTTACAATTGAATTAATGTTCATCCTCACATTATTAATTAATTTAATTACTTTAATTAAGTTAATTTACACATCACCTAGACACCTCACCCTAGACCCATTCCAGGGCATTTAACTCACAGTGACCAAGTCATCACTCCCAATGTTGAGTCACCACTTAATCTAATTAATTGAGACTTCTTCCAAAAACCTAATTGGACTTATTCTATGACCTTCTTACCTTCTCTCACATGAACTCCACTTCCCTAAGAGGAATCAATCAAGATCACGCCAAAAATAGTAAATATCTACCTATTTTTGGTAAACCTAGGATTTCCCGCCTTAACCGACGCCGGTTATCCCTCAATCGATGCCATTCACCTTAACCGTCATCGGTTACCTTATATACCCTTTTACAACTCTTTACAGAGGTTTTTCATTTTTGATTTTGGAGAGTTCCATTGCATTCAAGCATGAATCAAAGACTTCTTAGCATCCAAACAACGAGATATACTCAACCACAGGCCCAAGAAAGCACATGATGCTTGTCCCAAGTACTATAATATTCATAGAAACACTCTAGAAGTATTACCATATGGCACCGACCACAAAATTTCTTCACGGATCAACTACTACCTTCCTTCACCTACCAATTGTAAATGCAAGTAAGTATACTTGATTTTCATCATTTTGTACTTGCTTAAAGTGTAGGTTCATTATCTTTTGTTATTACATCTTATTCCTTCCTACATTCCTCCATCCCTACCTTCTTACCAATCTACCCATCCAACCACCCATGGCCTTCTAGCTCTCTCATGCACTCGACCTCTATGTATTCCCGAGTCTCTTGGGAATTTTTATGAACCCAACCATCCTCCATTCATTCTTTATACAATCACAAAGAGTCCAAAATTAATTTTATTTAATTACCACCAAATTTCCCCTACCGATGCCGATCACCTTAACCATCATCGGTCTCCCTCTTTACTAACATCAGTCACTAGTACGACATATATCTCTTTGCTTTACATGTTAACCTTCACCAAAATACCTCCAACATCACTCAAATTCCACCTATACCTTACCAGATACCTCTATGACCTTACCTAATACCCATGTGACTCTGCCTCAACCTTGGCAAATGCTAGATTAGTTTAGATTTTTAATAATTTTCTTAATTTACTTTGTTGATAATGTTTTGAGATACCTAAATCAAAGTGTTAGCAATTTGACCTTCATTTCTTGTATTTAATTTCATTAATTTGATAAAAGTAAAGGATTGTGACCATTCAAGGAAGCATCACACGTCTTAGATCTAGCCTTACTAGGAAGTCATCGACCCTTCTTTATTTAATATAATTTTGTGGTCTTGTTTTATTTCTACGGTAGTCCTTCCAAAAAAAAAGGATTTCTCTATGAGTAGCTTGGATAAAATTCATGGCGTGCCCACTCAACCTTTGACCTTTTACCTTATTTGTTTTATTGCACAACAATTTGGTGAAACAGATTAGGCTCCATACCCAATCCAATACAAGAAACAATAGAAACAACCCCCTCAAGCATGGTATCGACCTTGGAGAGGAGGTCGGACATGGAACAACCCCCTCCTAATTACCAACAATCTTACCAACAATCTCCTTATCTGCGGTGTTGGTTGTCAAATAAGGACTTTATTGAAAAGCTCCCTCCTCTTCCCTTATTTAAAGGAAAAAACCTATTTACAAATGTACAAATGTTTAGTTTTAATGAGGAACTCTGATATCATGAAAGTGTTTGATATAACAGATCATCAATACAAAAGGATAGAAGAATTAAGGAATGGGAGGAGGCAGAATAACACTCTCAGGAAATATAGATAACAAAATAATTCCTTACGCACATGCCATAATGGAATCATATAGAATAGAATCATTTGCATTTAAAACCATAAGATGTTATTTCATAGACACAAAGTTCCAAAGATGACATCCACAAGAATACAAAGCTTCTTGAAGTAAAATAGACTAATGATTCAATAACTTTTAATAGATAGTAATGAAAGAACAAGAGCAGATGGAAACAGAAAGAGAGATATCTTCTTGTATTGATAGCTTTTTACTCCTTTACACTTTCAAAAATAAATAGAGTTCCAACCCTCTAAAAATGGCACAGAGGGCCCATTATATAACTTACAAATTGGTTACACTTGGTAACCATTTCTTTTAACTAAAATGTTAATTAAGGAAGTGCTTGACACAAGGTCCTTAATTAGTTTACAATGAGCTTGATTTCAGAAAAAAGAGAGGGAGAAGCTAGAGAGAAAACATCCACTTATTGTTGAGGAGGGCCCACTGACTTGAGAATCCGTTGCCTGAATCTTTTCAATGCTTTAGCTATCTCTCTACCTCATGGGACTGATGTGTTGGCAGTGGCTTGAGACCAAGTGCCTAGACATTTCTCCATGTCCTTATCAAACTCGGTATGTTCAAGGTATTCTTTATTAGCCTCTTCAATGATAGCAGATTGAAGAGAGAAAATATCCTTTATCTTCTCTTTGGTAATCAATTCCTCCTTGAACAGGTTTTCTTTAACAAATGCCCTAAATTGAGTTTTAATCTCTTGAAGAGAGAAAGGAACACCTAAAGTTTCATCATGAAGATGACAATGAATATCCTTGAAGGCAGATGCAACACAAGTCTTGAAAGATTCTCCCTTCTGCCAACTGTTTCTCAATTCTCCCAAGGCTTCTTCCAGAACTTTTATTTTCCATTCAACACTTGAAAACCCATGACCTTGACAAGTTGTCCTTGGCATCATCAAAAAATTTATTGGCCATCAATATATTTTCATCAGCTTGTTCCATTAGGCGAAGATCTATGATGCAACTACTCCAAAGCTTCAGTTCTTTGTCCATAGTTCCAATAGAGGAGGAGAGTTTTTGTTGTAGGTTGGCCACCTTCTCATTGAGTTTGAAGGCCTCTACAATGAAATTCAAGCCTGCAATGATCATGTCATCAACCATGGCTTCCATAGCCCTTCCATAAGTGGAATATCTGTGTATATCTTTGATACTCTAAACCTCATCCTGACTGAGAATCATAGGAGGTGGAAGGGAAGCCAGTGGAGCAGGATCCAAAACCTTATCTTTAGTCAATAATGACTTGATGAAGCTAGAAAGAACTTGATTTTGTTCTTCCAACTATTCTATAGTCTTGTTTACCCTTCTCCACTCTCTCAATAACCTTGGTTACTGTTTCCTTGGAGGTTATGCACCTCACTCTCAGGAGTAGATTCTCCCATTGGAATCCTAGAAAGCTCTAGGTTAGAGGCTAATAGATCTTGCTCTACCTTATCAACTTTAGGCTTTGCAACCTCTAGAAATTGTTGGCCTTGAGCATCTGTCACTATTCTTGAAGTTGCTTTAGCTCTCTTTGCTAGAGGAGGAGGAGTAGTGCCTAACAAGGCTACCACAACATCAAAATTTGGTCCTGTCAAATGGGAAGAAGGTTTCTCTTCCTATTGTCAACCAAGGGTTGCACCCATGCAAAAGTAGAGGAAGAAGAAGAAGGAACAAGAGGTCCAAGAGCAAGTGAGCTCATGGCACTTAAAGTATTCACCACTTTGTTGCTTCCAGTAGAGATGTGAGTGAGGCATCTGGAGCTTCTTGAGCAGAGGAATCAGTGGTACTTGGAGGTTTAGTGCTAGGCACTTCCTTCTCTTTTTCTATTGTAACTTCTGAAGTTCCTGCAGGGTCTGGTACTTCACCATCATCACTTTCACTGAGAACAATAATGTTCTCTGGCCCTGAAGGTAGTTCTGAATGCCTTAAAAGGGTTCTTCCTCAATTGGCTCTTGTTTAACCTCTTTTATCTTCTTTTGGTACACTTGAGTAGAAGAAGAGGGAGTAGATGATTCAGGTTCCTTAATTGAGGAAGGAGGAGGGGTTTGTGCAGGTACCTCCATGTTGGGTGTATGTGATTCCTTCCTAGGTGTTGAAGTATCTCTGGAAGAAGATCCACTTTGATTCTTCCTAAGCTCTCAAACCTTTCTATCAAACCAAACCTTGGTTCTTACAAGGACAGGGGCCAAAATCTCAACCAAGTCATCCTTCTCCTTCTTGTACCAATCTAGATCTTCCAAAGGAGTATGCTTGATTAATGTCTCATATTCATAAGATAACAAATATTCATTATCATCTTGGAACCCTTCAGAAATTGGTAGAGATTGAGCTCCTTTATCAGCTGCAGAGAGAATCTGCCATAGTGCCTCCGCCTTGCTTCAAAATCATCATACAATCGGCCCAGTAGTCCTCAATATCTGACTTGTGATGATAATTTATTCTAAGGTTTTTCTCAATGAACTTCTTCAAATCAAAATAGGTCCTAGGCTTGAAAAAGTGGACAGTGATGGGAGCAAGGGCCCTTTCTATATTTTGAGCATCCAAGGTTGTTTTTACATGTATAATTACCCAAGGAAATAGGGAAATGCAAACTAGATATTTTCTTATCCCTACAAGTTCTATGCAATTTATCCAATTGCCTACACACTTCAATTAGAGCCATCTTGTCATTACAAAACATGGGGAGCTTGAGAGGTGTGTTTTCATAACCAACCAACCTGATATATGAAAACCTCCTGAACTGAATGAAGAAAGCTCCATACTTAGCTATCAGTTCATGGCCTCATCAGAAAATCTCCTGGTAGTATCACCTTCTAAGAGCCTCACAATATACATGGTAAAGGCATCATTAACCCTCCTTGAAGTTGTGGTTGCTAGTTTCAAGGGTGAATTGAGGGAAATATGCATAAATGGGTTCATCCTTCGGCCCTCCATGTATGTGAATCCAAACCACTGCCGGGATGTTGCTAGGGAATACATGAGATAAGAAGTCATATAGAACTTCTTAGTCTACTACACATTAGATAATTACTCAGTCAAATTCATGCAAATGATTTCTACCCAATTTATGTTCTGACTACCTTCACAGATGATGTTGATGAGAGGGCACATCCAAAAGTGAAATTCATTGGTAGAGGGAAATCCCATGACATGAGCTAGCAAGATGATGAAATCAGATAGCTCTTCATTGAAATCAGCCCTAAATAATTCCTTGAAAGTCGGGACACTCCCTTCTTAGGGTTCTTCAACCATGATTTTTCTATCCTTGCCTTATATTTATCATTGTCCTACTCGAATAGAGTCTGAGCTTGAGCCTGAGTGATAACGATGGAGTCTTCAACTTCTGGAATCCATAGAGCAGTAGAAATGGCAGCAGCATCCAGTTTGGCAATCAGCTCCCCATGCACATTAGACAATTCTTTGGTGTCTAGGTTAAAATGAGCCCCACAGGCGAGCACGGTGTCGGCACATTGTATAGAGATAGGGAAGCCCACCGCATATGCAAGACCACTATCATTGATCATTTGTGCCATGGGGGAAGGATTAGGGCTAGTCAATCTGTTCCAAAAATCCCCAAAATCTAGGTGTCGAACCTCACTATCCCCGATATCGGGAACAAAGGACTCAAGAGGTGAAACATGTTCTTGACCTTGGAATTTAATCTTCATGTTTGCAATGTATAGAGAAATAACCTTCAAGGATCAATTTGAAAATGAAAAATGCAAAGGGAATAGGAGCACGAGCAAATGATCTTAATTACAGGGATTCGAGCAAATGATGGCAAGTGAGCAATGTGTGTCAAATGCATAGAGGATAGTCCCATTAAATATCCATTTAGGAGAGAGAAGGTCATTAAATGTGCATTAAATTCATATTGCACCGACTCAAAAAGATAAGAATCGGGAAGAGTGGAAAAAAACTAGCCTGGATGGTCTTTGGTACATTTGGGACATGAGGGACGTGAAGATGTGATCCGACGATGCATATGATGTGGGTCAAAGGCGGGCCAAAGTGCCAAATGAGCACGGGTCAGAAACTTGGAAACGTGAGGGACAAAGATGGATTCATGAATGCTGTGATGTGGGAAAAGGGATAAAGAAGGCACAGATATATGCTTTTGGGAATAGATGGGACAAAATTATGTGAAGGACCTGATGCGGATGATCGGTGATTGGGAAAAAAAATCCCGGTGAACTTGGGACAACGGGACCAAAAGTTTCCGACAAACCGAAAGTTAAAATATTTTGGGGAATGTGGCCAATCAGGGAATGGAAAGCCCAACAGAACTTGGGACATGAGGGACAAAAATGTCCAATGAGACCCACAAATCACCAAAATGACTCCAAAAATGTGAATTTTACTATCTCCTCAACTTTTCACTTCACTAGAACATCACTAAAGGGTGTCAACTCAAAATTTTCAATTTTTGACTTTCAAAAGAGGGGAAATTTTGAGAGGACAACAGCTGGCTCTTTCTAGGGATGACTTGGCTAGATCAGAAGAACGAGACAAGGCAAGAACTCTAGAAAACCTAGGGGAAGAAGACCAGTGCCTTATCCATTGGGCCATAGAGTCCAAAGTAAACCAATACAGAAGACAACACACAAAAAGGAAAAGAAACACACCAAAAGAAAGGGAAAGAAAACACACCCTATACATAATATACAAAGAGACTTCCTATTCACCTAGGACTTGAACAATTTCAGGTACTACCCACTATAAGGAAGTGGGAGAGAGGAACCATCCATGTAATCAAGATAGAAAGAATTCTCACCAGCAAAAGTGCTTGATTTTGAAAGGACCGAGCCAAAGAGAATCAAACTTACCATGGCTTCCTCGAGGCTCATGTCTTTTATCCCACAACAAAACAATGTCTCCAACTTTGAAATCTCTAGACTTGGCCTTCTTATCAAACAAATATTTTACCTTCTACTAGTGGGAAAATATTCTATCAACAACTTGCAGCCTGTCTTCATTCAACTTATGAAGATACATGATCCTTTTATCTAAAGAATCATTGAAGCTAGTGTCTTCAATGGCCTTCATTAAGTACAAAGTTGGTAGCTCCACTATTACTAGTAATTGAGCTTCCACACCATACACCACTTGAAAAGGGGACATCCCAATAGCTCTTTTAGGTGTAATCCTATCTACCCAAAGAGCATCATAGAGTTTCTTGTGCCAGTTCCTCTGAGATTCATTAACCAGTTTCCTTACTATAGCCACCAGATTCTTGTTTGTTGATTCTGCCTGTCCATTCCCTTGAGGATAATAATCTGAAGAGTGAGCAAGGGAAATGCCATATCCATAAAAAAATCCATCATCTCAGTAGAAGAAAAATTTGAAGCATTATCAGTCACAATCTTGTTTGGCACTCCAAACCTTACCAAGATGTTTTCTTTGATAAAATTACATACTACTTCAGAAGTAGTACTCTTTACTAGAATGGCTTCTACCCACTTAGTGAAGTAATTTGTGGTAGTCAACACATGAGTATGTCCTACACTTGAAGATGGGTTGAGTGTTCCAATGAAATCTAAACCCCACTATTGAAAGGGCTCTTCAATCACAACTAGTTTAAGTGGCAAGGCAGCCAACTTGGGTCTTCCCACAAAAGTTCTGACAAGCTTCACATTTATCAACCCATTTTGATGCATCTTTAAACAAGGTAGGCCAATAGTATCCAGCATGAAGAATCTTGTGAGTAGTAACAATAGATGAGTAATGACCTCCACATGCTTGATCATGGAAAGCTGAGAAAATCTTCTTCTGTTGTTCTTTGTCAATGCATTTCAAAATCTTCCATCCATTCCACATTTGAACAAAGCATTCTCCCACAACACATATTGGGCTGATCTTAGCTTGATAGCTCTCTTCTCCTTGTAGTCAAGTTAGAGGGACACTCCCCATAGGTGAGAAAATGAGTGATATCAGCATACCATTCATCTGTCAGCTAAGAAATAGAACAATAGGAACATCAACCTCCTCCTTAGGTAATTCATGACCAACTCCTTCAGCAATGAGTTCACACAAGCCTTTACCCAAACTAGTTTGGTTGGTCTGATGTCAATATCATATTCTTGAACCTTTGCTACCCAGTTTCCTCTCTTAGTTCCAAATTCTTGTTGCGTAAGAATAGACTTGATGGTTGTATCAGGCACAAGCACCACAGAGTGAGAGTTAAGAATATAAAATCAAAATTGCTTGACAACTTTAACCACTGCAAAAGCATGTTTCTCCATCATGGTGTATTTCAACTCATGATTTTTAAGAATGTAGCTCATGAATGCAATTGGGAGCTCATGATCATCAGAATCTTTTTGGGTCAATATACAGTGCAGCCAGGGTGCTTTCTGTGGCATAACAATAAATAATAAAATCTTTACTAAAATTTGGACATGCTAAGATAGGAGTCCTAGCAATAGCCTTTTTATACCTTCAAAAGCTTCTTTCCCTTCAGAGGACCAGCCAAACGTTTGTTTTCCTTTCATCATTTGAGAGATATTCAAAGTTAGCTCTATAAAATTAGGAATGAATCTTCTCAGGAAGTTGATCTTACCGAAGAAAGAATGCACTCCCTTCTTACTTGTGGGAAGAGGAATCTGTTGAATAGCTTGAACTCATTCAGGATCAATTTTGATTCCATCTTTAGAGACAACATGCCCCAAAATTTTCCCTCGTGACACAAAAGATAGATTTCTTGGGATTCAAAGAAACCCCATGTTCTCTGCATTTCAAGAGAACTATTTCCAGATGCTGAAAATGATCTTCTCTAGTTTTGGAAAACACAATCAGGTCATCTAGATACACAACAATACATTTCCTTTCAAGCTTCCAAAATCCAAGTCCATAGCCCTTTGAAAAGTGGCACCAACATTAATGAGTCCAAAAGGCATCCTCTTGTAGGAAAAAGTACCCCAGGGGGTGGTGAAGGTAGTCTTGTGTTGATCTGTGGTATTAACTTCCACTTGATTATACCTTGAGAAGCCATCAAGCATGGACAACATTTCAGACCCTATAACAGCTTGCAAAACTTGATCCATCATGGGTAGAGGATAGTTGTCCTTTAAAGAGCTTGATTCAGATTCCTGAAGTCAACACAGATACGAATCTCACCATTTTCTTCCTTGACAGGTACAATGTTGGCAATCCATGTCGAATGGTGAATGGGGAAGATAATTTTAGCTTTCAATAATTTTTGTATTTCTTGAAAAATGGTGTCAACAATCTTTGGATTATACTTCCTTTGCTTTTGCTTGAAAGGTTTAATCCCAGGTTTGAGAGGAATGAAATGTTGCATTTCCTTTGGTTGGAAAGCTTTTAGATCCTCATATGAATATGCAAGAACATCCCTATACTTTTTAAGAGGTTCACCACCTTCTTCTTTTCTTCTTGCGTACAACACTTTCCAATGTTCACCATTTTGGGGTCAATAGAGCTCCCAATGTTAATCTTTTCATACTCAGCTAGATTTTCCACTCTTGTAGAAGCTTTAGACTTAACATACCTATCATGTTTATCAAACAATTCCTCCAAACTCACCAGCCCTTTAGGAATCTTGTTACCTTTGAGTTTGATGCACCCATCTTGATCTGTCTCCTCTTTGACACCCTCCTCATTGGAAGATACACTCTCACGAGGCAAATTGTCACTTCCTTCAAAGTACAATTGTTCAAAGTTATCCCTGAGCTCCAAGAAAGAAATAAAATGTTGATCATCATTGAAAACTTTCCAGTTACTTGCATTATCAGGCACACTTGGCCTATGGATCATTTCAATGGTAAATTTATCTGAGAGAAATCAGGGTGAGGTATCAACAATGATCCTGAGACAACTAGTGAATCAGCCCTGGTGTTCTTTTCTCTCAGCATAGCTTCAATGGAGAAGGTGTCAAGAAATTCAATAGAATCCCAAACTTGATTCTTGTAATGCTTCAACCTTCTATTCTTTACTTGAAAAAGGTCTCTGACTTGTTTAACAACTAGTTCTACATCTCCACGAGCCAGAATATTCTT
Source organism: Taxus wallichiana var. yunnanensis (assembly GCA_018340775.1). Taxonomy (NCBI): domain Eukaryota; kingdom Viridiplantae; phylum Streptophyta; class Pinopsida; order Cupressales; family Taxaceae; genus Taxus; species Taxus wallichiana. The sequence continues at coordinate 477,152,742 of CM031238.1, forward strand.
CACACCTTTTCTTTTTCCACATTAAGTCCAAGGATGAGGGCTTCATACTCTGTCTATATTATTGGTATTTTCAAACTATAGCTTGAATGAGAAAGGATGAACTTTTCCCTCAGAGATATCAACACCACACCTGCTCCAAAACCAGCTGAGGAGCAAGCTTCCATCAAATTCTAGATTCCAAACACCATTAGGATCATGAAGTACTTCTTTGGGAAGTTTAGTTTCCTCTGGAGACATAATCATATAGTTACCATGTCCAATATCCTCATAGAGTATTTGTGCTTTGGGATCATCCATTTTTTACACAATATACTCAGATTGCTTCTCAGGAAACAACTTCTTCATCTTTCCATTGACTGGTATAAGGGCATGTGACCAATCCATTTGAATCTCTCCTCCCACATCTTTACAAAAATTCCTACTTAACAACATACCATATGAAGGAGGGATATCAACTACTAGAATAGTAGCCAAAACCTTTTTCTCTGGTAAAGTAGCAAAAGCTACTTGTGCATCTTTAATCCTTCCAACCAAAGGCACCTCCTTACTCTCCATAGAATAATAGCAGACCCATAAGTGCGTGTGAGAGTAAGACCCAAAGCATGAGCCACTTTGGCAGGCATTACATTATCTGATGCTCCTGAATCTATGACATAGTTGCTAAGTTTATGGCTGCTATAAGAAGAGTCACATAAAATGGTTTGATTTTCTCATTAGGTGAGGTGACTGCAGCTACAAGGTTGGGTTGGGGTGCGGAGGATGGAGTAGGTAAAAAGGCCTTTAGAGGTAGTTTTGGAATGGGAATTGACAAAGTGGACCATTTTGGAAAAGGCTTTAGGGTGGGTTTGATAATACTCAACCTCTAAAATTTGAACCTTTGTTTTCTTAAGGTGATCAATGATATCAAAAGATCCAGAGGTGGATGGGCTATCATCACTAGGAATCTTAGGCTTATCAGGTTTAGGAGCTAGGAGAAGAAAAAAATTTTAGCAGTAGAATTAGGAAAAGAAGAATTAGTAGAACTCACCTTCTGTGTGGATGTAGTGGGAATAGGAGATCCTCTTTTTGCAACAACGGGGATAGTCGTGGGATGCTCCTTGGATCTCTTATGGGCTGCATCACTTTCTCCTTCTTATTTGTTTTTGTTCCCGAGTCATGACAGTGTATGATTCACTATTCATATCTACTACTACTTCATCATAATCATCCTCTTCATCAACACCTTCAGTGGTGAAGAAATTAACTCAAGATCCCTCAAGTTCCTCCAGTTCTTCATCAGCCTCTTCTTTAGGTTCTTCAAAATCTTCATTAACCTCTTCATCTTTAGGTTCTTCAACCTCACAAGTTGCATTAACAGGGACCTTGATGGGTGGCCCCTCAATTTCCAGCCTTGTCTGAGAGGAAGGCAAATGATTTCTAGGCTGAAAATTCCTCCTTGGAACATCTGCATAAGGAGCATGTTGAGCCAATTGTTTCTTGATGGCAATGAGGTCATTAGCAAGCTTTTGTACTAATGGATCTGTATTAGCTCCAGAGTAGAAGAAGAGGAAGAAGAAGCTCTAGATTTGGAAGGATCTCTTTTCAACTTACCAGACATGATCAAGTCATCTTCAATGCTAACAACTAATCTCTGATCCTCAGCCAATGTTGCAAGGTTGGCTCTTCTCAATGCATAGCTAACTTCAGGAAATTGAGCATTTAGGAAGAAACATTTTTGAATTTGATCTACAGGCTGAGTATCTGGTGGGATCTTGTTAATCAACTTGTTGAACCTAGCCACAAATTCCCTCATGGGCTCTTGTGATTCTTTCTTTATTTGAGAAATTTGGGCCAACAAAGCATGCACATCCTCTACAAGTTTGAAACGGTTCTCAAATCTTGTCCTCATCATGGTCCAACTGGTAATGGCCCCAGCAGGAAGATGATAGAACCAATCTGCTGCATTATCTTGCAAAGTTTCTACAAAAATCCTCACCGAGACATCTTCATGTTCAACTCAAGGACTCCACATGCAACTATGAAGGCTGCAATATGTTCATCAGGATGCACCTTTCCATCACCTCTAAACTTGGGAAGTTCTTCTTGTTACCCCTGGGTAACTCATGCAAAGGTTGAGGAAGGGCAAGAGGCCCAACACGATGGCCCCAAGGTAATGGAACTACCATCCTTGGAAAGACTGCTTGAAGAGGAACTGAAACACCAGCAAGAATTAAAGCACGAAGATTAGGGCTGAGTTGCTCTTGAGGGATACTACTTCACAAGAGTTCTATCTTCAAATAGAGGTGTGCTTGTGGAATGAGCTCTTCTATTTCTCCCTGTTGAAGGAAGAGGAAACCTTGCTGCTCCAAGAGCTGAAACTGAGAATCTTCAATACCAAGGGCTCTCCTACCACAAGTAAATCATAGAGTCACCAGATCAAAGAATGATCAAGAAATTGTTCATAAAACTGGAATCCATTAAAAATGAATCCCCAATGAGTCACCAAAAATGTTGGTTGTCAAATAAGGACTTTATTGAAAGCAATAGTCAAGGGACAAAATTCCCTCCTCTTTAATGGGAGAGGTTCCCTTATTTAAAGGCAAAAACCTATTTACAAATGTACAATGTTTAGTTTTAATGAGGAACTCTGATATCATGAAAGTGTTTGATATAACAGATCATCAATACAAAAGGATAGAAGAATTAAGAATGGGAGGAGGAAAAAATCACTCTCAAGAAATATAGATAACAAAATAATTCCTTACGCATGCCATAATGGAATCATATAGAACAGAATCATTTGCATTTAAAACCATAAGATGTTATTTCACAGACACAAAGTTCCAAAGATGACATCCACAAGAATACAAATCTTCTTGAAGTAAAATAGACTAATGATTCAATAACTTTTAACAGATAGCAATGAAAGAACAAGAGCAGATGGAAACAGAAAGAAATATCTTCTTGTATTGATAGCTTTTTACTCCTTTACACTTTCAAAAATAAACAGAGTTCCAGCCCTGAAAATGGCGTAGAGGGCCCATTATATAACTTACAAATTGGTTACACTTGGTAACCATTTATTTTAACTAAAATGTTAATTAAGGAAGTGCTTGACACAAGATCCTTAATTAGTTTACAATGAGCTCAATTTCAAAAAAAAAGGAGGAGAGGAGAAGCTAGAAGAGAAAACATCTACTTATTGTTGAGGAGGGCCCACCGACTTGAGAATCCGTTGCCTAAATCTTTTCAATGCTTCAGCTATCTCTCTACCTCATGGGACTGATGTGTTGGTAGTGGCTTGAGACCAAGTGCCTAGACATTTCTCCATGTCCTTATCAAACTTGGTATGTTCAAGGTATTCTTTATTAGCCTCTTCAATAGTATATTGAAGAGAGAAAATCTCCTTTATCTTCTCTTTGGTAATCAATTCCTCCTTGAACAGGTTTTCTTTAACAAATGCCCTGAACTGAGTTTTAATCTCTTGAAGAGAGAAAGGAACACCTGAAGTTTCATCATGAAGATGACAATGAATATCCTTGAAGGTAGACACAACACAAGTCTTGAAAGATTCTCCCTTCTGCCAACTGTTCCTCAATTCTCCCAAGGCTTCTTCCAAAACTTTTATTTTCCATTCAACACTAAAAACCCATGACCTTAACAAGTTTTCCTTGACATCATCAAAAAATTTATTGGCCATTAATATCTTTTCATTAGCTTGTTCCATTAGGTGAAGATCTATGATGAAACTACTCCAAAGTTTCAGTTCTTTGTCCATGGTTCCAATAGAGGAGGAGAGTTTTTGTTGCAGGTTGGCCACCTTCTCATTGAGTTTGAAGGCCTCTTCAATGAAATTCAAACCTGTAATGATCATGTCATCAACCATGCCTTCCATAGCCCTTCCATAAGTGGAATATCTGTGTATATATTTGATACTCTAAACCTCATTACCGACTGAGAATCATAGGAGGTGGAGGGCAGCCAATAGAGCGAGGATCCAAAACCTTATCTTTAGTCAATAATGATTTGATGAAGCTAGAAAGAACTGATTTTGTTCTTCCAACTGTTCTATGTCTACTTACCCTTCTCCACTCTCTCAATAACCTTGGTTACTTGTTTCCCGAGGTTATGCACCTCACTCTTAGGAGTATATTCTCCCATTGAAATCCTAGAAAGCTCCAGGTCGAGAGGCTAATAGATCTTGCTCTGCCTTATCAACTTTAGTATTTGTAACCTCTACAAATTATTGGCCTTGAGTATCTGTCACTATTCTTGAACTTGTTTTAGCTTTCTTTGTTGGAGTAGGAGTAGTGCCTAACAAGGCTACCACAACATCAAAATTTGGCCTGAGAAATGGGAAGAAGGTTTCCTCTTCCTCTTATCAACTAGGGGTTCCACCCCTGCAAAATTAGAGGAAGAAGAAGAAGGAACAAGAGGTCCAAGAGCAAGTGAGCTCATGGTACTTAAAGTATTCACCACTGTTGCTTCCAATAGAGATGTGACGGAGGTATCTAGAGCTTATTGAGTAGAGGAATCAATGGTACTTGGAGGTTCGGTGCTAGGCACCTCCTTCTCTTTTCCATAGTGAAATATGAAGTTCTTGCAGTGTCAGTACTTCACCATCATCACTTTCACTGAGAACAATAACATTCTCTAGCCCTGAAGGTAGTATTGAATGCCCTGAAAGGGGTTCTTCCTCAATTGGCTCTTGTTTAACCTCTTTTATCTTATTTTGGTACACTTGAGTAGAAGAAGAGGGAGTAGAGGATTCAAGTTACTTAATTGAGGAAGCGAGAGGTGTTTGAGCAAGTACCTTTGTGTTGGGTGTATGTGATTCCTTCCTAGGTGTTGAAGTATCTCTGGAGGAAGATCCACTTTCATTCTTCCTAAGCTCTCAAACCTTTCTATCAAACCAAACCTTGGTTCTTACAAGGATAGGGGCTAAAATCTCAACCAATTCATCCTTCTCCTTCTTGTACCAGTCCAAATTTTCCAAAGGATTATGCTTGATTAATGTCTCATATTCATAAGATAGCCATAGTCTTCATTATCATCTTAGAACCCTTCAGGAATTTGGTAGAGATTGAGCTCCTTTATCAGCTATAGAGAGAATTTGTCATTGTTCCTCCACCTTGCTTCAAAATCATCCATATAATCGGCCCAGTAGTCCTCAGTATCTGACCTGTGATGATAATTAATTCTAAGGTTTTGCTCAATGAACTTATTCAAATCAAAATAGGTCCTAGGCCTGAAAAAGTGGACAGTGATGGGAGCAAGGGCCCTTTCTATATTTTGAGCATCCAAGGTTGTTTTGCATGTATAATTACCCAAGGAAATAGGGAAATGTAGACCAGAGATTTTCTTGTCCCTGCAGGTTCTATGCAATTTATCCAATTGCCTGCACACTTCAATTAGAGCCATCTTGTCATTACAAAACATGGGGAGCTTGAGAGGTGTGTTTTCATAACCAACCAACCTGATATATGAAAACCTCCTGAACTGAATGAAGAAAGCTCCATACTTTGCTATCAGGTTCATGGCCTCATCAGAAAATCTCCTGGTAGTATCACCTTTTAAGAGCCTCACAATATACATGGTAAAGGCATCATTAACCCTCCTGAAGTTGTGGTTGCTAGTTTCAAGGGTGAATTGAGGGCAGTATGCATAAATGGGTTCATCCTTTTGATCCTCTATGTATGCGAATCCAAACCACTACCGAGATCTTTTAGGGCATACATGAGATAAGAAGTCATATAGAACTTCTTAGTTTCTGCACATTAGATAATTGCTCAAGTCAAAATTCATGAAAATTATTTCTACCCAATTTATGTTACGACTACCTTCATAGATGATGTTGATGAGAGGGCAATCCCATGACACAAGCTAGCAAGATAATGAAATCGAACAACTCTTCATTGAAATCAGCTCTAAATAATGCCTTTAAAAGTCAGGACACTCCCTTCTTAGGGTTCTTTAACCATCATTTTTCTATCCTCACCTTATATTTATCACTTTCCTACTTGAATAGATTCTAAGATTAATCCTAAGTGATAATAATGGAGTCTTCAACTTCGGTTTTACGTAGAGTAGCAAAGAAATGGCAACAGCATCTAGTTTAGCAATCAGCTCCCAGTGCACATTAGACAATTCCTTGGTGTCTAGGTTAAAGTGATCCCCACAGGTGAGGATGGTGTCGACACACATGTACTTGAGATAGGAAGTCCACCGCATACGCAATACCACTGTCATTGATCATCATTCCCATGGGGGAAGGATTAAGGCTAGTCAATCTGTTCGAAAAAATATCCAAAATCCAGTGCCAAACCTCACTATCCCGATATCGGGAACAAAGTACTCAAGAGGAAAAACGTGTTCTTGACCTTTGAATTTAATCTTCATGTTTTCAATGTACAGAGAAACAACCTTCAAAGATTGACTTCGTAATGAAAATGCAAAGGGAACGAAGCACAAGAAAATGATCTTAATTGTAGAGACACGAGCAAATGATGACAAGGAAGAAATGTGTCAATTACATAGAGGATAGTCCCATTAAATAGAAATTTAGGAGAGAGAAGGTCATTAAATGTGTATTAACTTCATATTGCACCAACTCAAAAAGATAAGAATCGGGAAGAGCGAGAAAAAGCTGCTCGAGATGGTCTTTGGTACATTTGGAACATGAGGGACGCAAAGATGTGATCTGGTGACATGAGCAATGTGGGTCAAGTGGGGAAAAAAGGCACAGATGCTTTTAGGATAGATGGGACAAAATTACGTGAAGGACTGATGTGGCCGATCAAGTGATCGAGGGAACAGAAAGCCCGGTGAACTTAGGACATACGGGACAAAAATGTCGATAGAACCCAAAGTTAAAAGATTTTCGGGAATGTGGCCGATCGGGAATGGAAATCCCGATAGAGCTTGGGACATGAGGGACAAAAATGTCCGACAAACCCACAAATCACCAAAATGACCCCAAAAAATGTGAATTTTGCTATCTCCTCGAATTTTCTCTTCACTAGAACATCACTAAAGGGTGTCAACTCAAAATTTTCAATTTTTTGACTTTCGAAAGAGGGGGAATTTTAGAGGACAACACATAGGAACAATCTCTAATGCCAAATACCTAACCTATATCTAATTCAAAATAAACTCAACTACTAGCTCAACCAACACCTAACCCCAAAAATAAAGCTACTCATCCATCCTACACCATTGAACCAACTCAATACCCTACCTATTTAGTTGATGTTGAAAATATCCATCTACGCTCAAGAAGAGCACTTCCTCCACCAAGTAGACCTACTATTACAGATATTTTGGATGAGCCAAAGATGTTGTAGACCGGTCTTTATCAAATCTAGAAGACATTGCAAGATGATCCGTAGCAATGTGATCGATCTAGCAAGGGTAAAGTGATCCACCATTTCTTGAAAGATTACAAGAAAGGAAGACCAACCTCAAATTTGAATCTTATTCTAATTTTTTCAACCAATTGAGGGATATTTATGTCAAAATTACATTAATTCAAGCCATCAAGGGTGTTCTAATTTATAATAAGTTGGTTAAGGATATCTCCATAAAGAAACTAGGCATAAAGAGAAAGGATCCATCTACTGTGCAAGTTATTAGATAGCTAGATAATATTATGCTTGAAAATTTAGTTCTTCCAAAGTATATAGATCAAGGCATTTCACTAGTAAATGTTTCAATTACCGGCACAAAAATAAATAACAATCTGATTGACTTTGGAGTGGTCATTAACCTCATGACAAAGAAAATCATGGATGATTTGAAGTTCGAAGGGATAAGGACAACAACTATAGTCTTACAACTGAAAAAGGGATGCGTGAGAACCAATGTCAAAAAGCAATGCACCACAATGAAGTTTCACTCTGATGGTAACATCAAGCCAACGCAATATGCAAGACTTGAATCAATGGAAAGAAGATTGCAAGTAAGAATAATAGAATCTGCTCATGCTCATATATCAAAAAAGGAAGTATAAATAGGGGTTTTGTGTAACCCCCATGCCTAAACAAGGAAAGAGAATCAATGATGCCACTAATTCATATGACGTGGTGACACATATGATTCCACTAAAAGAGGAGTTACAATTCCAAATAAGGAATGTAACTCCTGGCCTACCGATGCAATGAAAATGACAGATTCTATGACGAGATCGCCACTTGTCATTTGACTTCCTAGGACCTATGACTCTCGCAAGGTGAGATGACTCACCAAGTGATGTGGATTATGACTAAACATGTCACACACACCAACACCCCCTTCATCGAAGCCGAGGAAGAGGTAAAGGTAAGCCAAAACAGAACAAAAAGACTCCTAAAACTAAGAAAGATGTGTCAATAGGGCCCGAAACTAAAGGCACAGTAAGGTACCCATGTACAAACAACATCTTTCTAGAAAGAAGAGGAGGAGAAGAAGAAAAGAGAGCTATTGATGATTTCTTAAAAGAGTTCCATATCCCAGAGTTTTAGTAGAAGAGTATAAGCACACTTAAGGATATAAAGCAAGGCACTACTGAAAGTGTACGTGAGTATGATGCCCATTTTAAAACACTTCTATCCAAACTCTCCTATGATATACATGCAAGTCAACATGCACAATGGTTTTTCGGGGGATTGATTACTCCATTTTGAAGAGAACTGTCACATAAGACTTATATTGACCTGCATGAAGCATTGGAAGCAGCTCTACGCGTTGAGGTAGTTGGGAGTATTGACACTGGAGTTAGTCCATTCTTAGAGGCTCAGATAGCAGCTATGGCGAAACAGTTAGAGAAATTATCAGCAAACTCAGCTCATGAGACGTGCTCAGGAATTTGGTGTATAGATTGTGAAGTGGAAGGCCACACCAAGGATAGTTTCCCTCACAGATTTGTACATTCACTATTGTTAGACTATGAGATTTGCCATTTGAATCATGATGCTAGTCACTGCCCCTTACTACAATGCGTGATCAGGAAGAATGTATCCTCTTTTTGTAAAATTTGTAGGTCCACAACCCATGATACTGAATATTGTAGATTGATTGGCTAGATCCATGATGCCATTAATATTAGGGTGCGACAAGCGAGTGTGGACGATAGTTCTAAAGGAAAGAATGAGCATCAGGATAGGGATTATAATCAAGTGGGCTATGACAGGAATGACGGAATATTTGAAGGAGGTCATGGAAGAGGATGAGACCAAGGTAGGGAAAGAGGTGAATTCCCTTGAGGAACTTTCCATACATGTAGATCACCTGACCATTATAGGTGTGAATGCCCATGAGAATATTTCTGTTCATTTTGTGGAAAAGGGCATAGTTATGAAGAGTGTCTAGACTTGTATGAGTATCTCAGTAAGCAGCACAAGCAAGAAAACAAAGGCACAAGGATGGTTAGAATCTAGCACATGGTAGAGAATTAGTGGATGCCCAAGTTCACACCAGAACTTGATGTAGCAACAGCCAAGATAACCACACAAGCGAGGCGGCACACACGAAAGAGATATTGTAACAAAAGCTGACAATCACTAGGGAGGAGGTTTTGCATGCTAGGTATCCAGATCTAACTCATCAGAAAGAAGTCTATCAAGAAACTATGGAGGTCCTTAGAAACCTTCAAGGTGAAATACAATGTTTGAAAGAGTAGTCTCGGAAGTTGGAGCATAAGGATATAGAAAAGGCCCCATCTGATATTGATGACATTAGAGAGGTATGTAGAATGTTGCACCAGGAGAATATTATTCCTTTATTGGGAAATTGGTTGAAGGGGAATACTCCACACATGGGAAATGAGACTGGAAGACAAATACTCCATGCAAATCTCCCCCCGATAGCATTGACTATGACAAGGAGATCAATTTGAATGCTGTTGTGGATGGTTGGTTGTTGAGAAATATTTTGATTGACACAGTGTGGAAGTGAATGTACTTACATTGGATGCATGGGTACAAATGGGGAGACCTCCATTACAACCATCATCTAATGTATTGTTCATGGAAAATAGAACAAAATCTACTCCCATAGGAGTTTTGAAGGATGCATTTATCACTATACAAGGGGCCGAGTTCACAGGAGACTTTGAAGTGTTAGCACTTATGGAAGCAAATAGCTTCCCACTTTACTTGGGCACCGTTGGTGTTATGCAAACAATGCTGATTTGAGATTTAATAAGGGGTATATTAGCTTTGAGAACAAGGAGGAAAGGTTTATAATACCATTGATGAGATGGGAAATCCATACCGTATGTGGAACTTTTGAGTGAAGAGGACTTGAACAGAATTTAAATACACGCTATTCGGGACCTAGAGGTTAATGAGCCATCTAAGGAAGGAATCCTTCATTGGGAAGATTCTTAGTCAATCAGTGATACTACCAGTATTGCTTGTGATAATTGGGCTCATGGTACTTATGAACTGGTGGGGTGTGAAGTTAAGCACGCGGTTACTTGTAAAAAGGGTTTTCACTCTATCGATGTACAGGTCACTTAGTACCCCGATATACTTTGGATCCGAAGATCTGGTTGGATTCTTGTAGGCCATGGAGGAAAATTGGGCTGACCAGATTAAAAGATGAGATATGCTGTCATATACTTTGTGTGGGACAGCAATGCACTGGTGGGTGGTTCAAAGGGATAATCTCTTGGAATGGGGAGAGATTGGGACCACCTTGTTAACCAGGTTTTCAAAAAGTAATGCACCTACAAATATTTTCCCTTATCATGGTGATCAACTTTGTTTAGCGTCATATCCAACGGTGTGAGAGAATCTAGATAGCAGGACATGAATCATTACCACCCTCACTTTAGGTGCATCATTTATATTCTACTCTGAAGGTTGTGCACGTGCTTGGTATGTATATGCTTGAATTACATCGCGACACTAGCAATTGGCAGAATTTGACTAGGGATGATCCAAACTTTGACTTCTTCTCATCTACACCACCAGTGAATAAGGCTTTAAGCTTTATCAAGCGCTTAACCATGGGAGACAGTGGGAAAGTGAAAGAACTTATTTAGGAATTATTTGGTGAGACAAAGATAGGGGCGCATTTTGAGGAAGAAGTAGATGATACCATACTACTTGAGCACGCTTCTCTAGAAAAAGACAAGGGGAAGTTGGTTTACATAATTGATGATGAGGAAGTTGAGCACTTGGAATTTGATCATTCACATGGAGCACGTGAGGTGTTAGACAGTGCGGATGTAGATACGCATGCATATCATGAACCTATGAAGACAACAAAGGTAAATATTGGCACAGAAGCTGAACCTAAGGAAGTGATAATTGGGGATTATTGGTCAGAGTCAGAAGTGGCAAAGATCATAGAGTTACTTCAAGACTATGAGGACTTATTCCCAAGAGGATACCATGAACTTAAAGGTGTGCATAAATCACTTGGAGAAATGAAGATAAAGCTTAAGGAAGGTGTGCACCTGTTAGGAAGAGACCTTATCAAATGAATCCTAATTTGTGTGAGAAAGTAAAGGAGGAAGTTGACAAGATGTTGAAATCAGGATCATTCGACCATTGGATGAGTCAGAATGGGTCAGTCCTATGGTGATAAGTATAAAAAAGGATGGTAGGATTTGAATTTGTGTTGATTATAGAGATTTGAATGCAGCATGTGTTACAGATCCTTTCCTACGCCATTCACAGAGGAAATATTAGGAGTGGTTGGGTGTGAGATATATTCATTTACATATGGGTTCTCAGGGTATCATCAGGTTAGGATTACCCCGGAAGATCAAGAAAAGACCACCTTCACTACTGAATGGGGAAGCTTTTCCTATACTGTGATGCCCTTTGGATTGAAGAATGCACCTGTTGTATTCTCAATGATAGTGGTGCAAGAATTCAAGGATTTTATTCACAACTTCTTGCAGGTCTATCTTGATTATTTGACCATTTATGGGCTAATTAAGGATCATTGTGACAATCTGCGCTTAATGTTTGAAAGATGTAGACAGTTGAGTATCTCATTGAATATCAAGAATTGCATCTTTGCTACTCCCTTTGGCATACTTTTAGGACACATAATCTGCAAGGAAGGGTTGTCGGTCGATCCAACTAAAGTTGCGGTCATTTTAGGCTTGAAAGTGCCTACCAGGTCAGAGTATTACAGGAAGTTTATAAAAGGGTATGCCAAAGTTGCCACACCCATGGAAGAATTACTCAAGGGGAAAGGTACATTCTATTGGGGGGAGTCGCAGCAGCGTGCGTTTGAGATACTGAAGAAGAAACTTACTACCGCGCCTATCTTACACTTTCATTCATGGGATAAACCTTTTCTTGTTCACATGGATGCCTCTGGCACAACCATTGGTGTTGTCTTAGCTCAACCTAGAGAAGGTATAGTTGATCCCATTTGTTTTTCTAGTAGGAAGTTGACCCCTACAGAACATAATTATACCACTACAAAGCGCGAGGCTTTGTCCATGATATATGCCTTGCACAAATTTTGACAGTATCTATTGGCCACACCTTTTGTGTTTTATACAGATCATATGGAATTGAAGTATTTGGTGAACAAGCCCATCTTACAGGGGTGCATATGTAGATGGATACTCTTATTTCAAGAGTTTGACTTTACAGTTGTGGTAAAACCAGGGAAAAGTAATTTTGGACTAGATCACTTGTCTAGAGTTCAATCAGGTGAAGAAGCACAAACAATAGAAGAGACCATGCCTGATGCACAGTTGTATAGGTTACAATGTGCGCCAATGGAATTAGAGGACATTGTTGTCTTCCTAAGGACGGGGATGGCACCAAAAGGCATGAGGTCCTTGGAGAAAAGCAACTTGCTATACGCGCGGCACCATTCATGTTAATCAGTGGTGACTTATACAAGTTAGGTAGAGATGAGGTGTTATGTTGTTATGTATTAGAGCATGAACGAAAGGATATAATGGAGGAATCCCATGGTGATATTGCAGGTGGCCACTATGTAGGTGATGCTACAGTGCGAAAGATCCTACTTGCTGGTTTGTGGTGGGAAATGTTGTATAAGGATAAGGCATGTGACCATTGTCAGTGTCTAGGTTGACCAGGACATAAGGATGAGATGCCTTTACGACCAATTACAAGTGCATAACCCTTTGAGAAATGGGTGATAGACTTTGTAGGGCCTATTTCACCAGCTACGCGTAGGACTAGATCACGTTATATCATTACTTGTATAGATTATCTTACGAGATGGGCAGAAGCAGCACCTACGAAGGACTATATAGCAGCTACAGTAGTAAGGTTCTTATGGGAAAATGTTCTTACTAGGTATGGCTGTCCTTTAAGTTTAACCAGTGATAGGGGCACCCATTTTTTAAATGAGACAATCCGAATTTTGTTAGATGAGTTTATGGTTGCCCACCACAAGACTACACCCTATCACCCTCAGGAAAATGGAACTGCTGAGGCTTTCAACAAGATTTTGAGCCACACATTGACCAAGATTTTGATGTGGGACAAAAATATTGGGATAACAAAGTATCTACTATTCTTCGGGCCTACCGAACAACATATAAGAGATTGAACAAAGCCACACCTTTTTAGTTGGTGTTTGACGTGAAAGTTGTTCTTCCTATAGAATTTATGTTACCTTCTTTGTGCATTGCGTTACACGCTGGAGGTCTAGCTGATGAGCAAGATTTGGAAGAATGGATTGAGAACATGGTTCAATTGGATGAGCATCGGGACATAGCATGATGGGGTCAGAAACAGGAGAAAGTGTGCCAGAAATCATGGCATGATAGGCATATGAGGGATAAGAAACTTACGGTCAGACAAATGGTACTTCTATATGACTCTAAGTTTTTATGCCATCCAGGGAAGCTCAAGGTGCATTGGTTGGGGCCATATGTTATACATACTTGAGTCAAGTGCTTGCCGATTAGAAGCAAATTAACGGAGCACGGATGCCTAGTTACTTTAACGGGAGTAGGTTGAAGCCCTACTATAAATAAGTCTTCTTGGTGTTTGTAATAAGGTAGTATTGCCAGATAGATTAGGTTTCCCTTTTGCATTTCCTTAATGTGCTTCTTTCATTGTCGCTATGCTTTGTTAATTTAGTTCTTGTTTTTGTGTAATAAGTGCGCTTGCGTGCATGAAGCTAACTTAAATATGAAGCATGTTGATGCGTAGAGGACTGCACATACTTTTAGTATGGGGTGGATTGTTGGTGACTCCCAGGTATAATGCTACGGATGTTGAGGAAGTAAGCTACTAACGGTGATTTACAAAGGATTTCTTCTCAAAAGTAACCAAGGATGGAGATGAATGAAGGAAAATTATAATGCAAGGTAAGCAGCAACCTTGATAACTACCAAGAGAAGGTACAGTGATGAGGTACTTGGGTGCTAGAGTGTGCGCTGAAGAGAAGTCTGTGACCAGAAGGTAGGAAGGTGCACTAGAAGGTTATAGCTATGGTGCGAAGATGTACCATGTGGAAATGACAAAATTCAGTAATAAATGAGAAATATTTGGTAGGTGGAGGAGCAATTAATGCATCAAAAATTGAAAATCTATATAAGGACGGGATGCAAATTCATTTCTACCCTTGCAACTATGAGAATTCGATGAAGAGCTAAGTGTGAAGAGTTGAGTAAGCGATTCAAGGTGTGAAGAGGGTGAAACTAGGTGTGAAAGGTAGATCTATGTATTGGAGAAGCTTGTATCCCCGTAGGAGAAGGGTTTGAATGAAGTAGATTGATAGAGCAGAGCTAGGGCATGTGATTTTATGATTACAATTTAGGGCATGATTGAATCGGGTTAGGGTTTGAAGTAAACCATTAAAGAGTTACAAAAGAAGGTGTAGAAACACAACACAAAGGGAAGAATGGCTCCAAAGAAGGAAGCAACAACAACAAAAGGAAAGAAGAAGGTAGTAGTGGAAGAGGAGGAAGAGATGACTCTTGAGAGCAATTTTTCAGAGATGCAGTACCTTGAAGAAGTAATTATGGGCCAGGAATGGGATTCCCACATACGAAAGAGAAAAATAAGTGAGTAAAACCACCGAACCAAGGATAATCAAAAGAAGTTGGATGATTTACTTAACTCCCGAATGGACAGTGAACTGGTGATGGGATGCCAATATATGATGATGCAGGGGAGAAGTTACTAAAAAGGATTGGTGTTTACCAATTATATGAGCTCCCATACTTCGGAAATATGCACCATTATACAGGTGGCTGATGAGCTGAGTCCATGAGGACTTCTTCTATTTTGTAGGGCAAAGGGTAAGACTAACACCCATTTTAATTACCACGGTAACAGGTTTAAAGGCGATGGGTGAGGACATCAAAAATGACCTAACTGACAAGGTTTCGTATTAGAAACACACAAAGTCTTTGGGATACCGAGAAAGGACCATGCGGAATGGACATAGAAAAATTACATGATTTTCGATAGTAAAAGTAGCAGTGCACCTGGTTATGAAATTGAATGACCAAGATTGTTAGTCACAAGTAAACTCAATGTGGCTGCATGTGGCAAAGTGCATGTCAAAAGGGGTTATTTACAACATTTTTGGCTTTATTGCAAAACAAATAATAGAGGAAGCGTGCATAAGAAGTAAGATAATTTTTGGTTTTGTCTTAATTTCTTTAGTATTCATGGAGATTGGAGTACCGGATGGCCCAAAAGAAAATATATGGGAATACCCCATGAATAACAAGTCTCCAGCTGAAATATTTAGCAAGTATCTATGTAAGGGGTCTATGACAGACAAGGTAAAGGAGAGAGTGGAGATGTGGTATGACAGGATCTACATGGCCTTTGAAGAGGAGTGGTGCATACCAAAGGAGTTGCCCTCGGTATTGGGGAATCAGGCTCAGTTTTTTGTTTACCAGCACTTTTGTATTGCGCATTTTCTGATGGTGGATGGATCATGGAGCCCCAGTGCAAACTACCGTACGCATTCACAGCGCAGTATTTTCAAGCTTCCGTTCATCGGTTCACTGATACAAGGAGGTTAGTATTTAATGCAGACAAGGTGGATTGTGAATACCACACCTTGCAAAAGAAGTATGGATATCCAGGGAAGAATGCTTACAATGAGAGTATTATCTCAGAGATTTTGAGTATCAAACTAGAAACACTTGTTGTTGGGGATATTGGGGCTGCGCTCATATATCTCCAACTTAAACCAAAGATGGAAAATAATAAGTATGTAGAGAATGATTTCGTCTCTGCCAGGACCACCAAAGGGGAAGTATACTATGGAAAACATCTTGACACCTAGGCCTTCTAAAGCCATGTAGGATGACAAGGAAGAGGACAAAGAGCATGAGGATAGTGGTGGTTTGGTGCATAGGAGGAAGTAACCATCTGGCGAACACGAGGAGGAGCATGTGATGGATTCACAAGGAGAAGAAAATACTGAGGTAGTGCAGGGAAACCAAAAGTTTAGAGAGGTGTTCAAGTGCACAAGGTTGCAAGGAGAAGCCCAAGAAGACAACAAGGAAGTCACCGTGACTCTCACCGGTAAAGGAACCTAAGGAGAAGAAGAGAAGAAGAAATCTCAAGCTAGATGAAGAAGTGGAAGAGTTTGAGGAGAAAGTGCTTCCATCTCCAATCCATCATAGGGTAGAAGAGGAGCCTCAGAACGAGGAGGAGGAAAAACTGAACGGAGAGGAAGAAAGGGAGCAATCAGAAGCTACACAAGGCAAGGATGAGGATACAACCAATATTCCTAACCTTAATGCTGCCATTCCAAAAGGGCCAAGGTCTGTCAGACAAGTGAGGATGTAAGGGTATAAACAATGGGGTATGCAAAGGACCAGGAGATGATTGTTCACGCTCGGTTCTAGAGCACCATTGTCATGCAAAAAGATTTATTCGGATGGGTGCTTATGGACAAGAACAAGGCAACATTACGAACACAAAAGCAACTTTCATGGTCGATGCATACGCATATGGATGAACTGGATTTTGATGTCTGTGAAGAATCATGTGTGTCTAGATGATTGAAGAAGGCACCAGAAGTCCGGCACATGACAATTAAACCAACTGTTATGATGGATGAGCAAGTAAGCAATGCCTTGGTGAAAGTATCTGCTGAGGTAGCTAGAAGAAACATTGACAAATCTGCTACAATTAAAGTGCTGACAGAGGAGCTAAAAGAAAAGGATGTGGAAATAGCATGTTTAGTGCAGGAGAGGGATCTGAGAAAAAGGAAATATGAGACTTTTGTTAGTATGGTGGAGGAAATTGGAGATGATATACTAAAGGTACGCCTCGCATTTGGAATCATAGGTACCAAAATAATTTCCTTCTGCGATGCACTACGTAAGAACAATGATAAAATTAGTATTGGAGGATGAAAAGGTGTGTATACCAGAGCAACCCAAGGACCCAACAGAAGAGGTAGAAAAAGCATAGGCTGTAGTAGCAAGGAATATTGCTACATATGAGGGCCTACTACAAGCACTCCGAGAGGAGCTAAAGAAAGCTGATCATGCCTTAATGATATGCACAGCTCCAGATGTGCTAATAAGGGTAAAAACACTGGTAGAAGACAATGAGGTGCAAAAGGCCATGAAGGATGACACACTAGGCCGTGTTGAATGACTAACTATGGTAAAGTAGAAGCACGAGGCATTGGCTGCGGCACAGGCACTGCATAAAGAGAGGTTAGATGAACTTGGAAAACTCATTGCTCAGAAGATGGATGTGCTGGAAGGGATGCATACATCTATGTCAAGCATAATGCTTGTAATACAGAATGAGCAAGGAAAACTAACTCAGGATGAGATGGAATCTATCATTGTGGATGTTCCAGAGAAAGCAAAAAAGGCATTAACGAGTGGGAGAACTTAGAAGTAGACATAAAGGAGGAGTATCTAGAGATGATACTTCAGAAATAAATGGAGGAGCTTGAAGCCTGAATAATTCTTTGATTCTTTAATTCTTTTCTATTCTTTGTGTAAGATTCATTCAAAGATTCGTATTTCAACTATTCTTTACTCAGTTGTGGACATCACCATTATCGGGGCAACAATGAGATTAGTGTGGGGTAATTTTGATCAGATAAAACACTTAGCAGAACTCACACACAGAGTCCATGTGGAAAAATAGGATGGGATCGAAGGCGCAAAGGAATAGGAAGGTGTTGCGCGTGGAGGTGCAGAGTCAGACTTTCGGGACTTAGCCAATTTTGTAGATCAAGTCTATTTTCAAAGGTTGGCATGTGGAACACACAAAGCAATGCTGAGACTTGTGCACCACACTTTTCTATATTTCAAGGATCATATTGAAGCACTCTTACATGGAAGTAATCCAAGAATAGATTCATCACTCTAGTTAACTGTAAGTGATCTATAGATAGCATACTTGCATGTATGGCTATAATTGTAAATGGCATGTGGCTATTATTAGTGTGTGACCTATTTTTGGCATAGTTAGCGGTGAAGGGAAAGTTCCCCACCCTATATATATTAGATGAATCACCTAGTTGATATACCGTGTTGAAGGGTTAGAGATTCATGAGTGCATGAGACTGGATAATTGTAACAGATCCATGCGCGCATGACTATTATTGTATCAAGCCTTTGTATTGTTGTCATGTTTAATATATGAAGAATATTGGCCAAACCAAAGTGTCTTATATGTGTTATCATTGCATGCTATTGATTTCTTGATGATTTATACTTAAATGCATGCCTTTATAGATCTGGTTCGGTATAACTATGTAATGATGGATTAGTTTCTAACTATATGTCCTTATCACTTCACCATGCTACCATCCTACTACAACAACCCTAAAGAGGGACCTGGTACCTTGGCGTGCTTTGGGTGAGTGCTCAGCCTATGCTGAGTGATGTGCCAGTCGACTAGGTGTTATCTGAGAATTCTAGGCTGCATCATAAACACACTCGAAACCTATGAGATTTGATGGAAAAAAACACTTGCAAACTTGGTTTCTGATGACACTATGTATCTCTCCCCCTTTGACATCTATGATAAAGGAATGCATATTCAACATGTAAATAATCTTGATAACCAGAGTCTTACCTTGAGAAGCTCCCCCTAGAAATATGTTCCATCTTTTCTTACTCTTATTAGCAACAAAAATTGATCCAATTGATCACTAGTAGCTTTCCTTGTATGATGCTAAGATTTTAACTAATAAAACTCTCTTTATTGTATGATATGATTCACATCATTTTTATTGGACTAGTGATTAGTTATTCTTGTTTACGAGATCTCACCGAGAATATATTCCATCCTTTCTATGTCAAATCTATTTTCTTTCCAAAATAGTCTTAACACTTTCTTTTCCAAGATAGTATCAACACTTTCATTTACATTTCCTTATCACTTGCAACTCTTTCTACACTTTGTAGAAGCTAATATTACATGCCTTTATGTTCTTTATTCTTTTCGTGCAATTTAACTTAGAAAACAAGATGTCAAACTAGGATCATTTGTAGACTATATCCCCATAGGATTAACATCACTAATCATCACGAGATACTTTTAATACATGAATTTCTTCCAATTCCTTGGTCTTAGGCTTCCTAAAAATTCTCCATTACTTGGTATCTTTTAGCACTTAGATTACCATCAACTCAACATTTAGCTTCTCAAAACATATTTCTGAGCATACTTTGTGCATAATCTCACAAATTTGAATAATTTGCAAGACTAATTCAGTTTGGAGATACCAATTTTTACACAAGAGATAATTTGGAATATATCCACACCATTTTATCATCAAAAAATTTTCAACAACATCTTTGAGATCTTAATCTATGAATTTGGCATTCAAGGATAATGACACCTTCTTCCATACATGTATCCTATCATGAGGCAATCTCCATATGTCTGTAAACATTTTCTCATCACTGATTACTCACATACATCCTATCACCTTCTCTCAAATTGAAGATATTGCATCACTTTACTCATATCAATGGGTTGTGAGATAGAAAAATTTTTGGAACATGCACTCATACCATGGACACACACTTGTACTTCACACATTTTGCATTGAGGGATTAGAACAACAGACTTTAACACCATACATACCAAACATTATTTACAATCCATGACAACACATACCAATTGGAGACAAACTTATTTGGTTTATCATCTTAGACACCCATCACCAATGACAAGAACACACACTTGGCACTAAGTCACATACAAACCCATGACTCATTTTCAACCATGGATATAATTCACATTATGGCTCAAAAAAATTTTGATTAATATTTTCAATCAGCATGCATGTTGAATTAAGATAATCTCTTGAAACACATCTTGTTTGACCATAACAATGACAATATTAAGGAGACAAATGCATAACCTAGAAAAAATTGACAACTTACTCTTTCTATGTTTTCTCATGAAGGATACACAAGGACTTCTACATATGCTAGAATTTCAACATGGAGCATGACACACATCTTGAAACTCACATACCTTGATAAATTTCATGGAGTATCAAACAACAACTATTGGCACAAAACTTTTTCCTAACCATCATGTTCAACTTCATCTTGATGAACTCCAAATATGCTTCCTTTAGATTTGGTATACCTTCTAGAAGCTTAGAGAAGGTATATCATGTCTTCTTAAGTCTTGTCAAAATAACAAGAAGTCATCAAAACAACGTGATGAATCATTCTTCTCTTTCATTTTCCTTATTCTCGTGTCAATCTTTTTGGATGTATTCTTTTGTGTTACTATTACATCACTTGAGTTTTCATTTTCCAATTGTATGCCCGTAAGACACATATGTTGCATATGTTCTAATATTGATTAAGGAAGAAATTTTTCATTGTTTTTACTCAACATACCTTCCTTCTACTTGCCTTTGTCAATATTCATTATTTCCTTATTTTGTTGGATTCCTAATTTTCTAATTCATTTACCGATGTTACTTTCTTTCCCTTTTTTTTCTTCTTTGGCTTCTAGTTTTGCTTCCTTGATCCTATATACCCATTTCATTTCCTTCTTTCCAGAAGTTGCTCTAGACATGGCTGATTTTGTCTCGATTTCTAGGACTAATTTTCACGCCGTAAACCTTCTTTTATTGCCATATGAAGGTATAGAAACTAATGTTATGTTTATGTTAATCATTTTGATAGAAATCCTTTTAATAATGTCCAACTTCATGACATGTGTAACATATGACATGATTCTTTCTTCTATCTGAATAATAATTGTCATTGCTAAATTGGCTTGAAAGTTCTTCTAAGTAATACCTGCAATATGTCCTCTTTCATGAAAATTGAAGCATATCTTACTCTTCTCAGAATCAGGTTTTCAATCTCTCCATGGATTTTCTTTATCTTTCTTAATCCATTTACATTTTATATCCTTGTGACCACAACCATATCATGAAAAACAATATCCATTAAATTTTATCTCATACTTGGATGCATTTGGTTGTTTGATTATCTTCTTGGGTTGTTTGACCCCTCCATTTTCCTTGGTAAGTCTTTATGTAGATTCATTTCTTGTATGCATGTTGGGGCCAAAATTTTCATCCACTTTTCTTTCTAAACATCTTTGACAACAAACATGACTTGTTTCATCCTTCACTTCTCTCTTTCTTTCTTGTACTGTTCCTCTCTAAGAGCATTCAAATCTGCATTTGATTTCTCACATTATTCACTTTTTGATTGGATGGATGCTTGAAATACTTCACCGACTGTATTTATTTTCTTTGAAAGTCATCAAGTTGGTTAGTCACTTGTTCTAGTTCAATCTACAGAGTCTTTAGTTCCTCTTCAAACTTCCGGAAGTCATTCTCTTTTATTTCGGACCTCTTGAAACATTTTCCACAAATGAAGGCATTTCATTAATTTCTTGATCATGTTGAGCTTCTATGTCTTTTATATAATTCTTTATACCTTCTATCATAGTTTGAGAAATC
Organism: Taxus wallichiana var. yunnanensis; assembly: GCA_018340775.1. Classification (NCBI taxonomy): domain Eukaryota; kingdom Viridiplantae; phylum Streptophyta; class Pinopsida; order Cupressales; family Taxaceae; genus Taxus; species Taxus wallichiana. The sequence goes on from CM031238.1 coordinate 477,174,603, forward strand.
TCATATTTTCTCTTCATGATTGATTCTTCTAGAGAACCCATGTTTATGCCTTCGGGATCACCTCCAAGTTGTTAGGATTACCACCGGATAATCACCTCTCTAATACCAATTGTTAGGAGTTTCATGCACTTTGAGATGGGGGTGAATCGGTGCAGATTAAAACTTACACAATCAATTACCACTTCTTTAGTATGTTAATATTATACTTAATTGATTGTCATAATCATGTAACATAAACCATGAGATATAGAGTGAGAAGCATACACACAAACACATGAGACCTGGATATAATGTGGGAAACCCTTTCAGGATTAAAAAAACACAAAAACCAGTTCACTATCTTGGATAATTTTCCTTTGCAATTACAATGATTTCCCGATTGAGCTACAACTCCAATAATTTAACCAGTCCACCACCTAGTCTTCGACAAGTCAAACTCGTCGGGAAGCCACAACTCCCAACTTTAATTCTATACCCACTAATATTTAGTAAGCCATCACTTACAATGAGCTTAAACCCTAGAATTTGATCATCCACCACCGATTTTCTCTGTAAGCCACTACCCACAAGGAGGTTGCAACCCCCCAAGATCTAAGCTACAACTTAGATTGGTATTATACACTCAAAAATTGATCATCTAGATTCTTTTTTTCATACTCAACAGATCATGATCACTTTATAATTAAATTTTCACTCACTCCTCAAATACAGATATACAATATTATTCTTACCTCTTTCTGGTCTCTCTCCTCATACATTCATTACACTTGGTATTTTGATTAATGGATTTTTCATTGATCTTCTCATTCAACAATGGATTTCCATTTAGTAGCACTATCTCCTCTCAATCTCTCTTTTTTCTTATCTATCCTTTCAAGCATTCACTTGACTTGGATGTCTCGCTTGATGGCTCTATATATTTTAGCACTCACAACTCTCTTCTCAATAGATCTTCATCATTCAAAATTGTCTCCTTTCTCTCGATTACTCGGAATTCATTTGATCCGATTATCTAGTATTTCTCTGATTATGTCATTACCAATCCTTTCAATCAATGGATATTCATTGGATGACACTATCTCTTTCCTTTATAGAAATATATGTGTTTTCTAATTTGATCAAAGAAACATGCAATCTCATTTCTCCTTTATCATCTTATGATATTCATGTATTTTCAATTTGGAATGCTTGAATCCATTCTCTCTAACCCTTAGCTCAAGTGTTCCTTGTTCTTATCTTTAGTACCTCTGAATTATGTATCGATATTGTTAATGGATATTAATTGATGATCTCGTCTCATTTCTTTCTCTGGAAAAACCCTTGGCTTGATTGCCTTCTATCTCTTCTCTTATCTATTTCTCCAAAGAATCTGCAACATACAACATGTCTCTAATTCATGACTAATGAGATATCCATTGATAAAAAAGGAACATTTCTCCTCTATGAGATTTATATATTCGTAGGAAACTTATATCTTGGCTCTATGGTAATCTTGGCTTGGCTCAGATCCTTTCCTCTTCTCTCTATCCCTTCACCCTCCATCCGCTCAAGTTATGCATGGAATTTTGTTTATGTAGACAATGAATCATAATCTCATATCTCTTTAGCATGCCAATTAATACATTTCCTTTGTGTGCATTGAAATAACAAAAGTGACGTTACAAAATATATCCTCTAAACACATACCATCTATTCTTTGTGTTATTATTTCTATTTTTGGCACCCAATCTTGATTTTACTTGTCCCAATGTATAGATAATGGAATTTCCTTTCCAAAAATCCAAGAACACTAAATTTTGACATCTAGGGCTTGAGTTATATTAGTGTGGGTGTAGGGAGCTTGTGAGAGAACATGCTTTTACAAAAAAATCATTTAATCTTTTAATCGTGTCCATTGTTAATCGTATTGCATGGGTTATTTGAGAACTCTAGGTCCTTATACCACATGGATCATGTTCTCCTACATCTCTATTTAACCGCACACCAATTCATTCTACTCTATCTCCTCTACTCTCTTTATTTTGTGGATATCTGTGGGTTTTTAGGGAACTCGGGTACTCAGAACATGGGTCATCTCATCCTCGTTCTCTATGCATCTTCAATCCTCCACACTACACTCCACCGTATTTCTCCTTTGTTTTTTTCACATCTTGACCTTTCGAGGAATAGCAGCCTTCATGGAACTTATGCCCTCAATGTCCTTTATGCCCACAATGTCCACTTCATCCAGTAACACTCTATTATCCATCTTCTTAACCCTTTGAATTGGATGTTGACCCATTGACCAGAGAACTTTGGAACTCGTGGTACTCATACCTCGGGGTATTTATGCCTAAAAACCATCACCGACCTAGATTGTATTATGTCTTTCAACCTTTAGACCTCAATGATATGTAGGAACTAAGGCTCATGAAGAACAAAGTGTTGGTGGAGGCCTTATTTCCCGAATGGACCAACAAAATCGTAATACAATATATATGGTCTTACCACCAATGCGGAGAACTATTTTTTCATGGTAAAAAGTTATATCCATACCCATTTCATCCGCATTATACTAAGGATCAACAATACTAAATTTTTCTCAAAAATTCCTAAGTCCCAAAAAAATTATTTTCACCATACAAATCCTATGAACACTTAAAACACATACAAATGAGTTTTATCCCTCAAAATCAACTCAATAGATTATACCAACCTTTTCAAATTTTCTCCACTAAACTCCTATCACACCTGTCCATTTTACAGAGTCCTTATATCATCCTTAATCAATCACGAACACCCCCGAATAAAAATATACAAGCCAAAGACCATTGTACACACACGAAACACTTCATACACCTTGGAGACACTTGTTGCACATATAATTGATCCCGAATGCATTTGGAACCATCTAACAACCCTAAACATCACTAAAACACCTTCATGAGTTAACCATGAACTTTTAATTTAACCATGAACATTGAACATTGATTAAAAACTCATTATCACTTGAACCACATGATTGTTTTTGTCGACCTCTTGACCATTTTTCTTGTCTACCATGGATATGATACTCTATGGAATCACCTAGAAATCCTCTATGAGATGACATTGCCAATCAACCTTCATCATCTTGAATTCTTAGCAACTCACTCTCCACTACTTACCCTTTTTGCCATCAATGTCACTTGACATCAATGAAAAAATCAATGAAAATCACCGGGGTTTAACTCTATGGTAAATGAAAATACCATGGTGAATGATCTTGTTAGGCCCCGAATATCATTAAGTACAAGAAGGTGTGTGGGTGTGCGGGACCTAGTTGAAGAAGGGTGCATGGGTTGAAGGCACACATGGAAGGGTTCTAGCAAGGTTTCTGCGAACACACGACACGAGTACGCAAGGTGAAATATGTTTTGTACTTAACCGTATTTGGCATCTCAAGAAGCACATGAGAAAATAATGACCCTTACGGATAAGGTGTCGGCCTAAGCAACCGTGGGATCAAAAAGGGAATATTTTAGGCATGCGATGGAAGGTTCTAGAAGACATCATTGTAAAGAATGGAGAGCTCATATCTGAGAAGGCATGATTTCATAGAGGAACACCTCAATACTTGGCAACTGATCTATAACTTCATAAAGGCATGGCGGTGGTTGTTAAGGCTATAAATGCAAGCACCTAATAGAAGAAAGGTGTGGAAGCAAGCAGAGTATGGAGGAGAGAAAAGAGAGGTGAAGCCTTGTAGAAACAAATGGAGGATTTTAAGGGTTAGGGATTAGGAGAGCTCTGTAAGTGATGGCACATTTAGAGGGATGGGTCTACATTCATTTTTGTAAAGTGATGAGCATAATGTAGTTTTGATGCATGACTTGGCTCTACATTATTATATAAGGGTCTGTCATGACCTCAAGGGATTGTAATGTGGTTATTGAATCTGTTAATATGAATATAATGCTCTGTTATAAATCATCTATGTGTTCAAGAGTATAATACTTATGCATTTCCTTTATGTATGAACCATTTCCATATGTTGCTTGTTATTTCTCTTTTTGGATGTGATGAGATAACAACTCGTTCTAGGTTCTTAGAATGTTGCATGGTTCTTTTATGCTCATTTCCATTTGAATATCTGTTATAAGATGATGCATTCTCACAAGACTCACATAAAGGAGAGACTCAACGACCCACGTGTACCTCGGGTGAGTTCCCAGTTCCCGATGGGTGATAGGTCGGCACACATGGGATTATACTATTGGTCTAAGGGTATAAAATATGACTACGAGATCTCCTAAATCCATTTGAGAAACTAATTAAGAAAGATGTGAGATACCCATTCTCCTTTAATGAAGACACCTTTGAATATCTTGAAGATATTAGATGTGTTCTTTTTAACACTACAAAGGATTATTAATCTTGGTTCGCAAAATGTAAAAGTATCAACAATACTTTGGATAATTGGCTTAAGAGTCTAAGATTCATGTACATTCCTTGAGTGGAGGAGGTTGCACCCGCAACATCTCAATTTAACAAATGGTTCAAGGGAATTGAGATATTTCTAGGATCACACTACCACAGTCATGCTAAAAGTGGATCTTCATCAAAAATGCATCATCCTCTTTAGAGTAGCTATCTCCTCTCTTCTCTCTTTCCCACCCCTTCCTCTCTTCTCTCATGTTCTATTTCTTCATTAAGGGGTTTTAATTTTCACTTTTATCTTATTCATTTAAATGTGACCTATAGTTAAACATTGTAATGAGTTTCCTCCAATTAATAAAAGGGACTCACTTTCTTTCCTAGGGATATGAAAGGTCACAAGTTGTAAAGGTTAGTGAAAATTCATGTGGGGGGTAGGTAAAGATTCATTTCATAAATCTATATATTATATGACTCCCTCATTCTAAAGGGTTGTCAATTTGTGATTCTCTGAGTAGATAGCTAGTGCACTATAAAGAAACAAGCAAAGATAAAATTCTTCTATTTCTTTTCTATATGTTTCCTCCCTCTCTCTTTCATCTTTTTACATGTGAAAATTTTGTATAACCAATAAGGGTGTTAGATCCTTTGATGAATGGATAAATGAAATTTTGTGTTCATATTTAAGTATGTCTTTCCATTCTTACAATGTTATTTTACTATAATTCTGTCTGGATAAATTCTTGTTAAAACTTGTGAAAATCCGTAATTGCCTATTTACAAGATAAACCCCTCTCTCAAAGTTATCACTCCTACTATCTCACCTTTCAATAAAATTATTCCCTTGCAATAGGTGCAAGAATTTGTTTTAGGTTTATTTTAGTGTGCTTGTGTGATCCCCATCATATGGGCCATCCACAATATTTTTTATCTTCATCCAATAAAGGGAGCCTCCCCTTTCACAAGTAGGAGGGGGACATAATCCCAGAGAGTTGGTTAAAATTGGATAAATTTTCCTTGTGAAAATTTTTTTCCAATAGTTTTTAGCACCCACTATGGGGTAGATTTTGTTGTCTCTGCACCAGCTCATAACCACAAAATAACAAAAATAAAAACCATGAAAAATATTTTTAAAATAGATATTAACATCCATAAGAGCCTTCATGAATTCTCTTCATTTTTCCCTCTATGTGCTATACCAGGAAATCCTCCCGTGTTGTAGAATACTCTCCTTTTCTTATAGGATACCAAAAATAACTTTCAGTTGATTTAAAAAAATGCATTTGGCATAACAGAGACATCTTTAACCACAGCGTAACATAGTCTCAAGAATTTTGGACCTTGAAGAAGAACATTCTCAAGCTCTATAATGTGTAGTTCAAATTCTAAATCAGAAAAGAAGATCTTAGAATAATTCTATTTTAAACTTTACGTTCATCTAACAAGTTGGTAGAAAGAAGGTATATGAGGGCCTTCAAATCTAGTGATGTTACTAACTTTGACTTTTGAAGAGAAATTGCAATCTAATTTCTGACTTCCTATCACTCAAATCATAAGTAGAACAAATCAAAAAAATTCCTGAGTTTGATCCAACCTTGCCTCTTGAATATTCCATTAATAGATCAATAGTTTAACCATTAAATTAAATTCCTCTTGAAGAATAAGTTGTTAAAGAATAAGAACTAGAGATGAATCAACAAACACCATTTCCTTGGGGAAAACACGGCCATGTTGGCTCTAAATCCCCATTGTATGAATTAATGAAAGGATCCTAAAATATATTTCCTAATTTCTATAGAGATGGGAAACAACACCCTGATGATCACATTGTGGCTTTCATAACAACATGTGGGGTTTTGGGTGTAGGATATGAGGCTGTATCAACTCGTATGTTTTTATATTCCTTAAAAGATGATGTAGAAGACTGGTTCTATTACCAACTAGAATGATATGAAATCAAAATTTGAATCTAGATTCAAACTAGTTGAGGATGCTCATGCTCTTCTTGCCCAATGGTCCTAGTTGAAGAAATATCCCTATGATCCCATGTTGGATTTTGTGGCTAAGTTTAATAGAATGTTATACAAGATCCCCGAAGTTTCCCAACCTACTAGGGATAGTAAATTAAGATTCTTCACTAATGCACAACTTTTTGAAGTCGGCTTCATGCCGAGAAAACTCAACTGGATGATTTGGAAGATACACGAGAAACTTGCGGTTGAGGTAGAAGATGATTTGATTATGTATGGAAAGATCAAAAAGGGCCAAGAAAAGATAAGGGTTGGAGTTTAAATTATGAAACCACAAACTCATTCATACAAAAGTTATCTAATGATGTTCTCTCTCTTAAAATTAGTTTGCCCAAGTCTCCATGTATAAATATGCTCCTAGGAAAAAATTTCTAGATAAGCAAAGGATTGGCCCACTGTCATGAATACTTAATCTATAAGTACCTCTTATAAATACAACTTGTGATGGTGAGGAGAAGGAAGAATAAATTGAAGAACCTAAACAAGAAAATGAGAACAAAATGTATTAGAAATTGAAGAAGTGGAGGATGATGTATAAATTAGATTCCTTTAGTACTCATCAAGAGAAGAAGATGAACCTAGATTGTTGTGTGCATTATTCACCCACTCCAATCAAAGAAATAAAGTTCCTCCTGCCACTTCTCCTAAGAATAAGAAGATAGAATATACTCTGTGGTGAATCTAGAAAATAAAATAATTAATCGATGATCTCCACTTCCACCTTCCATGGATTTTGTAAAGGATAATTTAGACCTCGTGGCGAGAAAGACAAAAATGTTGTTCCAAGTAAGTCTCCTAATACTTCTCTTAATTCTAATTCTACTTCTACAAAATCTAGTCATTGAAAACCTTCACGTATGCTTACAAAATCAGCCACTTCTCCCCAAACATCTACTTCCATGGATAAAACCATTCTTACTTCAAAGGTAGTACCTCCTTCACCCTTCAAATCACTTTTTGTCTTAGAGGTACACACCTCATATCCTTCTACTTCATTTAACATCATTAAGCATGTAAAAAAATCCAAAGATCATATTTCCAAATCTGATTTCTTGTAAACTTATCCAAATAAATTCGATAGGATCTTCCATTATATCAAAAGTAGTACTATAAAACCTAATGTCGTAGTTCCTAGTTCCAAATGAATACTACCAAATCCACCTAGTCCTCCATCCCGAACATGATTTCTTTGAGTGCATCTAAGACCAATAAAGTTGATCCTTTATATCTCTCCCTTCTTATCAAAGGTCATCAATTAAATAATTACATAATTGATTCAGAACTTTTGATAATTTGATAAAACTAAAAGTTTCAAATGCTCTCGCAGATCTACCTTAACATGGGGCACTTTGGCTCTTATTACTCCATGGATATCAAGGAATACCTACTTATGGGGTGAATCAAGTATACATAGGTGGAACTCACTTATTTTCAAGACAAAAACGTGTTGTTGACCATCTTAGTAGCATACATTTCGGCATCATTCATAATGTTTGTTGGACCCTTGTAATCTTAACCAAGTATGAAGGCAAGTGGTCGCGTAGGGTCCCAGTTATGAAAAGGTGCGCAAGGAAAAAGAACACGAGAGAAAGAATTAGAGAAGCACATGCACACACGATGGATGAAAGGAGGCTCGAGATAGTCAATTTGAGTTCCCATGGTAAAACACGTGAAAAGCGTTATCAATTACACGTGGATAAGATGCCAGCCTAGCGATAGGCTGGCCCAGGAAAGAGCACGCCCCAGATGGAATCTTCTAGAAGAACATCATGAGGTAAAGTGGAAAGCTCAGGCCTGAAGAAGCATGCTCGCATGGACCACATTCAACACTTGGCACGATCCGAGGACGTTGAAAGGTGAGTTGCGGTGTAGAAGAACTATAATTATAAGTGTCTCTGCGAGTAAAAGAGACAGTAATACGAGATATAACGGGTTAGAGAGTGAGCGAAGCCCGACATAATTACTGCAAGTGGATATTTGTATTTAGGAAAGAATGCACTAAGCATGGAGTTGTAATTTTTCTTTTTTTGTTAGCTTAGTTACATACATCCAGAGATATGCATGACTGCGGTCTACTCTCTGTGACACTCTGTAATGAATCAATGAATATAATGAGGTTACCTATTATAAATAGACATGGATATCAATGGTTTTAATGCACATTTCTCTCATATGAGTTCTCTTTCCTTTCATGCTATGTATGAATGCTTGTATAATTCTTTCTGTCATAATGCATGTTTTGGGTTCTATTAAAGTACTTAGTCTAAGGTGACTGCAAGGATCTAGAGGCCATTCTGAGCCCTATGGTCCTTGTATGTTTCAACCTCCCTCATTAAAACTCTTACACTAATCATAAATGATGCTTCCCACTAAACTCACATAAAAGAGAGACTCAATACCCACGCATGCCTCGGGTGAGCACTCAGCTTCTGTTGGGTGATAGTTCAAAGACGCATGGGGTTCCTTCCTTTTGTGATGGGAGTAAAAATGACTACATCTTGGTTCCATTGTTGGGACCTCTTTTGAAGTTGTAGTGGGATATAACATACATCATGATCTTATGTAATGAGTAATGACAGAGTGGTTGACATTGGAAATTGTTGAATCATGGTTCAAGAGCACGGAGGATGAATTTTCTCATAGATATAGCACTTGGACCTGAGTTTAATACACGTAGATGGGTAGAAGAGAACCTCTACCATGATCTATATGAAACCTTCTTCTACTGCTTCCTAGTAGAACTATATGAATGGATTTCAGCCTATACGTCTAGATCAAGTTGGTGTTATGGATCGCATGTATGGACCGAAGAAGACTACCAAAGGTTGCAAGATGCAGATCTGACATGGACCCATGTTGTAGATCATTAGTGGAGAGGAGTACTAACTAGTTACACTCTGAATATGCCATTTCCATGTATTCTTGTTTGGAGGTTGCTTGAGTTTGAATTTCTGTGAGAACCTAGAGGAACATTTCTACATGTTATTCCCCTAGCTATGAAGATATTGATGGTTACCATGAGTTTAGAGGCTTTCCCAATGGCTGGCTAAACCATTCTGAGTACTAGGTAAGGGAGCTTGGGTGGAGGAAGATGGTAGATATCACGATAGAGAAGGAGAGGGAAGAGAGATGACTCAAGTATAGTGAAGCACGTGAAAGGGAGATTGCTAGACGATGCGAAGTTACTAGTGTGATGGATCTATGGAGACAGATGTTGCGGGAAGGAGTTGAGGTTCATGTAGAGGATGTGGAACCTAAGTAGTCTATGCTACCCCATCTTGGCAAGCACGTGAGGGAGACCCCTTCAGCTTCTAGTGAGATTTTGTCACACAGAGAAAGGAGAGTCATTGGTGCATATCTGAACCCACCCAGTGACCGAGCCCTAGCGCTTGGATTTCCCAAACCAGGAAGAAGTGTTATTGACCCAGTTGATATTGGTGGAAGAGATAGATCCATGCCTAGGAGATATAATTTTACAGTCCCTTCTTCTATGGCTGCACATATTCCAGTATTTGGAGGATTCTTTGACAAGGAGCAAGTGTACAAGCTTTCGGTCTCACATCAGGGAGTGGCATGGGACAAAGTAGTGGTAGTAGAGTGCTATCATAGACCATCGGTGCATAGTTCAGTGGGACTATTGGGAACTTTACATAGCTCCTATAGGCCCTATTAGACCCAGTGGTTCTAGTGGATCTGGTGGCTTTGGAGGCACAAGACCTGGTGGATCAGGTGGTGGAGGAAACACTAGAGGGAACCAAGGATTAGGCTTAGGAGGACAAGGACCCCAGCCACCACCTCAAGTATTCTTTGAAATTTCTCTACATTTTCCAGATTACAGTACATTGAGGATGCTACGAATATGTTCATAAGTGTGAACTACTATGGTGAGCAAAGGGTATCACAACCCCAGAATAGAAGGCTAGTCAATTTGTAACCATGTTGCAAGGGCACGCGCATAGCTGGTATAGGAAGTATGACCCTCATCAAATGGTGGTGGACTATACTACCTTAAAGAATGCATTCTTGACAGAGTTCCATGTCCCCTGAGTTTGAGCGAGAAGAGCATCGCTCTTCTAAGGAGATTCGGCAAGGAATGGTAGAGAAAGTGCGGGAGTATGATGTAAGCTTTAAAACCCTCTTATCTAAATTATCATATGATATCCATCCTTCTCAGCATGCATAGTGGTTTTTTGGAGGATTGATCACCCCTTTTAGAAGGGCCTTGTCTCATAAAAACTTTACAGACCCACATGAAGCATTGGAAGCTACCTTATGTGCCAAGGCTGTTGGTAGTATTGATATTGGTGTTAGCCCATTCTTAGAGGCTCAGATTGTTGCTATGGAAAAATAGTTGGAAAAATTATCTATGAACATAGCCCATGAGACTCGTAGTGGTTTATGGTGCATAGATTGTGAAATAGAGGGACATGTTAAGGATAATTTCCCTAAAGGATGGTACACGCTTTGACAGTGGATTATGAAATTTGTCATGGGGACCATGATGCAAGTAGATGTCCCTTGCTGCAGTGCATGATCAGGAAGAATGTATCTTGTTACTACAAAATTTTTACCTCTACAACCCATGACACTAAGGACTATAGGCTCATTGATTAGATCCATGAGGCCATTGATCATGGGGTGTGCCAAACTAACATTGCCAATAGTTCCAAGGATAATGAACACTGTTAAGAGGAGAGCGCAGAAGGAGGTGCACGTGGAAGAGGTTTTCGAGGAGGATTTCATGGTCAAGGTAACTGTGGAGGAGGAAGGAGTGAGTTCCCACGTGGAACATGTTTCAACTGTGGATCTACAGAACATTACAAGTGTGAGTGCCCAGACCTGTTACAGTGCTCATGGTGCGGAAAGAAGCATAAGTATGAGGAGTGCTCAGAATTATTTGAGCACATGAATTAGAAGCACTTTGGAAGGACAAAGGTGCTGCGGTGGTCAGATATTAGAAGGCGGACATATAATGGATGCCCCGGTAACACAGGGATGAAGTTTTGGAGCTGTCTTGATAACAAGGGCGAGAATCCGTGCGCGAGAGAGAGGTACCAAGACAGAAAACCCTAGTATCAAGTGAGGAGGTCGTTCATGGAAAATATCTAGACCCCGCGCATCGAAAGGAGATAAATTAGGAAACCATTGATTTTATTCAAAGATTACAAGGGAGATCTAGTGTCTAAAGGAGTAATCTAGGAGGGAGGAATGAGGAATGAGAGTTGAGGCATAAAAGGATGACCTAGATGAGGTCAAGGAGGTGTGTAAAATGCTAAGGAAAGATAATATCATTCCCTTGCTAGGATCCTAGTTGAGAGAGAAGGTACCATGCATCGAAAAAGAGCATGAGAGACAAGTCTTACACATGAACCTTCCCCCTCATAGCCTTGACAATGACAAGGAGATTATGTTGAATGCAGTTGTAGATGGATGTTTCCTCAATAATATCCTCAATTTCATAGGCGCAGAGGTTAATGTTTTGACTTTGGATGCATGGCATCAGATGGGAAGACCTGCATTATAGCCATCTTTGAATGGGTTGTATATGGTAAACAAGAATAAGGTAATGCCATTGGTTTCTTAAATGATGTGGCTATTACTATCCAGGGAGCCAAGTTTACTGGGGACTTCGAAGTCTTGGTGCTTATCGAGGTGGAAAATTTCCCAGCACTACTTGGGCATCCTTGGTGTTACAAAAACAATGTAGACCTTTGGTTCAACAAAGGGTACATCAGCTTTGAGAACAAGGAGGAATGGGTCATTATACCCCTGGTTGATGGGAAGTCGACACCCTATATTGAACTGTTGGGGGAAGAAGTTCTAGACAAGATTTATGTGTGCTCAATCAGAGACCTTGAGATGGTACACCCTACTAACGGGGTTATCCAGTTTGAAGATGCTCAGTCAGTGAGTGATACCACCAATCTGGCATGTGAAAATTGGGCACATGGAACTTACGAATTAATGGGATGGTAGTTGAGAGGGTCGGTGACCAAGGTAACAAAGGTGTGCATGGTTAGGCACCTTGGAGGAAAAGAACTACCCAAGTATTCAAGAGGAGCCTTCCCTGAGATCTTTCTACATGAGGTAGAAGCTTAGTGGAAGGATGAGAAGGAACAGAGGGAGATGTTAAGTTATGTCTTACTCAGCACAGTAGCTCAATGGTGGGCCACACATCAAGAGATCCTTTTAAAATGGCACAAGGTAAGAATTGCTCTCTCTATCAGATTCTCTAGGAGCAATGTACCCACCATCATCAAGGAGTACCATGGGAAGGAGCCCACCTCTTTCCATATCTAGGAGTGTGAACAGGTTTGGAGAGAAGGCACGGAATCTTTTCCACCATCCCTCTGGGTGCACAAGTTGTATTCTACATTATAGGGTTACGTGTGCACATGGTACATTCATTCGGAGACACGCTGCCAGACAAGGAATTGGAAAGAACTTGCGGCTGACCTTATTCAAACCTTTGAATATCGGAGTACCAAGCCATCGGTTGATAAGGCCTTGTAGGGTATCAAGTGCCTTACCATGGGGGATAGTGCCAGGATGCTTTTGCAGACAAGGAATGGAAAGAAATTGTGGTGACCTTATTCAAACCTTTGAGTATCGGAGTACTAAGCCATCGGTTGATAAGGCCTTGTAGGGTATCAAGTGCCTTACCATGGGGGATAGTGCCAGGATGGAAGATAGGTTGTTGGAATTACTAGGTGAACTAGGATTGGAGGTGCATTTTGAAGAAGAAAAGGAAACATAAGAGTTACAGCTTGAGCACGCATGTTTGGAAAAAGAGAAGGGAAAGTTGGTATATGTGATTAATGGAGAGGAATCGGAAAGCTTAGATGTTAGCCATTTTGTAGGGACACGTGAGGTAGTGGACAGTGTAGATGCTCACATGCGTGCCTACCATGAGCCTTTAAAGACGAAGAAAGTTAACATCGGTTCAGAAGAAGAACCTAAGGAAGATATTATTGGGGATTACTGGACAGAGAAGGAAGTATTGAAAATCATTGATCTACTGCATGAATTTGAGGATTTATTTCCACATAGGTATCATGAGCTCAAGGATTTATTGGGAGGTGAAGATAAAATCAAGGATGGTGTGCACCCGATTAGGAAAAGTCCCTCTTGAATCCCAACTTACGCATAAAGGTCAAGGAGGAGATATAAAAATGATAGCTTCTAGGATCATTGAGGTGATAGAAGAATCGGAGTGGATAAGTCGATGGTAATTAGCATCAAGAAGGATGGGAGGATTAGAATTTGTGTGGATTATAGGTAATTGGACGCAGTTTGTGTCATTGATCCATTTTTGACCCCCTTTATCAAGAAATTTTAGAAGCATTCATTGGGTGTGAAATTTATTCCTTTACGGATGAATTTTTGGGGTACCACCAAGTCCGGATTTCAAAGGAAGACCAGGAAAGAAAAATTTTTCCACCGAGCGAGGAAGTTTTGCATATATTGTCATGCTCTTTGGGTTGAAGAATGCACCAGCTATCTTTTCGTGCATAGTTTTGCAAGCATTCCAGGACTTCATCCATAAATTTCTTCAGGTCTATTTGGATGACTGGATAGTATTTGTCAGTTAAAGATCATTGTGAAAATTTGAGGTTAATGTTTGAGAGGTGTAGGCAGTTGAGGATATCCCTCAACATTAAGAAATGTGTGTTTGCTACACCCTTTGGGACTTTATTGGGGCATATCATATATAAGGAGGGCTTGCTGGTAGATCCCGCTAAAGTTACAATTATTGTGAGGTTAAGGGAGCCTACTAGCCAGAGTACAATGCGTGGATTCCTTGGGCATGTGGGCTATTACAGAAAATTCATTAAGGGATATGCCAAGATCACCATGTTGTTAGAGGAGCTTCTTAGACATAAAAGTTCCTTCCATTGGGGAGAGGTGCAGCAGAGGGTGTTTGATACATTAAAAGATAGGCTTATTACCGCACCTATTTTACAGTTTCCCTCTTGGGAAAATCCCTTTCATGTTCATGTAGATGCCTCAAGGACCGCCATTGGAGTAGTGCTTGCACAGCCAAGTGAAGGGATTATTGATCATCCTCTCTGTTTTGCAAGTAGGAAGTTGACACCAAGAGCAGAATTATACCACAACCGAGCATGAGGCATTATCAATGATCTACGTGCTCTTCAAGTTTAGGTAGTATCTGTTGGAAACACCCTTTGTGTTCTACACCGACCACATGGCATTGAAGTATTTAGTGAACAAGCCTATTCTACAAGGATGCATATGTTGATGGGTGTTGTTGTTTCAAGAGTTTGAATTCACCGTTGTAGTAAAACCTAGAAAAAACAATTGTGGGCCTGATCATCTGTCAAGAATTGATTCAGGGAGGATGCGCAGAGTATTGAGGAAGCAATACCAGATGCGTAACTATTTAGGTTACAGTGCGTGCCCTCGGATTTAGAGGATATTGTAGTATTCTTAAAGGAAGGTGTGGTGCTGGATGGAATGAAAACATTAGAAAAGAAGCAGTTGGCCATACGCGCTGCGCCCTACATGTTAATCAGTGGAGACTTATAAAAATTAGAAGGTGATGAAGTTTTGCGCAGGTGTGTCTTAGAGCATGAATTCCTTGCCATCATGGAGGAAGCACATGGAGGAAGTGGGGGTGGGAATTATGCAGTGATGCCACCGTGTGTAAGATATTAATGGCGTTTTATAGTGGGAAACCTTGTATAAGGATTGCAGAGATTATTGTAAAATTACCGAACATTGTCAACGCATTGGCAAACCAAGAAGGAGAGATGAAATGCCTTTGCGCCCTATTCCTAGCATGGAGCCTTTTGAAAAGTGGGCGATAGACTTTGTAGGACCTATTACACTAGTAGCGTGTAGGACTAGGTCACGTTATGTCATCACTTGCATAGATTATCTCACAAGGTGGGCAGAGGCAGCCCTAACTAAAGATTGCATGGTAGCAACAGTGGCAAGGTTCTTATGGGAAAACATTATCATGAGGTATGGATGTCCATTGAGTTTGACCAGTGATAGGGGTACACATTTCTTGAATGAGACCGTCAGGATCTTGTTATCAGAGTTCATGGTAGCTCATCACAAGACTACGCCCTATCACCCACAAGCAAATGGAACCACGGAAGCATTCAACAAGATACTGAGTCATACCTTGACCAAGATTTGTGATGTCGAAGACTTGATTGGGATGACAAGGTATCGGTAGTACTATGGGCTTATAGGACAACGTATAAAAGACTAAACAAAGCCACACCTTTTCAATTGGTGTTTGGCATGGAAGCTATTTTTCTAGGTTGAATTTATGTTGCCTTCTCTGTGAATAGCGTGCACAAGAGGGTTAGCTGATGAACAAGCGCTAGAAGAAAGAATTGATGAGCTAATGAAACTGGATGAGAGACAATCACTTGCCCGATGGAGCCAAATAATAGAAAAGGAAAAGCAAAAGGCTTGGCATGATCACCATATTAGAAACAAGAAGTTTGAGGTTGGGTAGATGGTGTTATTATATGATTCTAAGTTTCTGTGCCATCCTGGGAAGTTGAAAGTCCATTGGTTGGGTCCTTACAAAATCTCATACATCCTTGATTCGGGCACATGCGATTCAAGCACCGAATGGTACGAAGTTACCTGGACACTTCAATGGTAGTAGGCTGAAGCCCTACTATAAATAAGTCTTCTTGGTGTTTGTAAATAAGGTAGTTTTGCCAGTTAGTTTAGAAGTTTCTTTTATGCATTTTCCCTTTCTTGTGTTTCCCTTTCACGTTGTTGTTTTGTTTTGCACCTTGGGCACCGTAACCTTATTGCTATTTTTGGAGAATTTGTGAGTGTGCAAGAGGACCGTGCATCACTTTAAGTGTGGGGTGGAGAAAGGTGAAGAAGCACGTGATCAAAGTACCAAGGAAGTTGTGTTGAAAATCCTTGTTGAGTAGCTGGGTTGAAAGAGGTATATAAAGAGGAAGATGGAAGAATGGTTGGTGTCAGGGTAAAGCTACTTGTAGATCCCACGTACTAAGGAGGAGAAAGTGCATTTGAAAGAAACACAAGGTAGGCGAGAGCAAGGATCAAGATAGAAGAAGTGCCTTCGGTGCGGGTTACGTGCATGTAAGAGTCTCTTGTTAGGTTGGATTGGTTGCGCGCCAGAAGGTTGGAGGAGTTTTCATGTAGGTTGGGTGCGTAAGGAAAGGCACTAAAGATGGGATTTGTTTGAAAAATATGCATTAAATGAATAAAGTACAGTGGTAGGTGAAGTAGCATTTAATGTTTAGAAAAGAGAAAACCATAAGTAAAGGGTCGGGCACTCTCATTTTTACTTTGCAAAATAGAAGAGTTTGAGATATAAGTGAGTTCCATAAACTAGGGCTTTCAGATTTGATCGAGTGAAGGAAGATCTGTGAGATTGAAGTAGCTAGTTTGAGTTTGTGAACTAGAAGGGGTTACACGGGCGTGGAGAGAGTGAAGAAACATTGTCTTGTGAAGATTTTATCCCAGTTAGGGTTTGACAAACTAGGGCATGGGTTAGAAGAGTTGTATCATGAATCTGAGATCGGAGGATTGGAAGAAGTAAGACGAATAACAAGGAGAGGGTAGGAGTGATAAAAATACCTCAACCATGGCACCCAAGAAAGGAAAGGGAAAATCCAAGGCTAAACAACTAGAACCCATGGTAGACACAAATGAAGAATGGTATGCAAAGATGTAATACCCAGATGGGGTGATGATGGGGAAGGAATGGGAATCCCACTTGAGAAGTGTACCTATTAGTGACTATAATCACCACATGAACACAATAGAAAAATAAATGGCACTGGAATTAGTACGCCCCACCAAAAACAAACACCTGAGGGTTTTCCTATATATGATGATGACGTTAAGGTTAAAATGGAGAAGGCAGGCTATTACAACTCTATGAGTTGCCTTATTTTGGAAAGCTAGAGCACCTATACCAATGGTTGATGTCACGGGTGCATGAAGATTACTTCCACTTTGCTGGGTGCAAGATGTGCATGACTCCCTAGCTGATTTCACAATTTACAGGCCTCATATGTGAGGGAGATATCCTAGAAGATGACCTTGGCAATAAGGAAGCTATTCAAGAGACCATCACTAAGTATGCCTGCAAGAAAGGGTCATGGTACTATGACATTTCAGACATCAAGGACCCCGTAATGAAAATGGCCGTGCATTTGGTGACTAAGTTGAATGGCTAGGAAAGATGGACACAAGTCAACAAACCTTGGCTACATGTCTGCAGGAAGATTGCAGAGGGAACTATATACAACCTATCTCGTGTACATTACAGAGGAAATTGTCAGTTGTGTGAAGGAAGGGGATAGGATCCTCTTTAGCAACATCTTGCTCACCATTGTATTCATAGAGATTGGGGTCTCGACACACCAGAAAAATTTGTATGGGAGTACCCTGCCGAGGATTCTTTTCCCATGAAAAGGTTTCAAAATATGCTTGCAATACAATGACAACACCCCACAAGGCACGGCTGGAAAAATGGTACACGCACCTAAGGAATGCATTTAGGGTAGACTGAGAAATCCTCAACAATTCCCAAAGATCCAGTGACGGAGAAGTTGAATTCGTGGTCTACCAACACTACTGCTTGGGTAGATTCAAGCTGATAGATGAATCATGGAGCCCTTGGTGCAAGCTCCCCTTCACATTTACTTGCCCAATACTTCCAAGCGGGAGTGAACAGGTTTAAAGAGTCAAAGAAGCTAAGACTAGAACTAGGTAGGCTGGACCGAGAACACAGGGAGATGAGGAAGAAGCTGAATTACCTCGCGGTAAGCATGCGTATGTGGAAAATTATGTGTCGCATGAGATTCAAATGATAAGGCCAATGATGCTACCCATCGCTAGAGGATCAGCGACGCACATGTACTTGCGCATAAGGCCAAAGTTTGAGAAGGGTGTGTATCTGGAGAATGAAGTCTCCATACCTAAAGACCCCTTGGGGAAGAAGAAGCCAATGTCCAAGAAAAGAGGGAGAGGAGAAGAAGAAGCACCAATTATGCAGACTTCTCAGACAGTGAGCATGCCATCCATGAGTGCTAAGCCAAGCACTTACATGCAGAGAAAGAAGTCTCCGATGAAGGAGAAGATGCCAGAGGTAGAGGTGCCTAGGCAACCCATCTCCAAGGAAGAATCACCTAAGGAAGAAGATAAGTCCAATCCCCTGATCAGGAGCCACCTCTTAGGAAAAAGTAGAGGGTTGATGAAGAAGCTGACTCGGAGGCAATCGACAGCTTGGAGAAATACATGGGTGGAAGAGGGGATGAAAGTGAAGAAGATGGTGGCAAGGAAGAAGAGGCAGAGAAATACCAAGAGCCACATGTGTTTAGCGTCTACGACTCGGAAGAGGAGAGTGGAGGTGAGAAGCAGGAGTTCATATTCACGCGGCGCAAGGGTGCACAAGATGAGGAAGACACTAAAGACATGGAGGATGAGGAGGTTTTCAAGGAAAAGGAGGGAGCCATAAGTTTTACAAAGGAGTAGATCATGAAGGTGGTAGAGAGAGAAGCACAGAGAATGCTTGAGGTCTTAGTAGACCAAGAGTTAGAGAGAAGAGTGGAAATAGTCTTTGAAGGAGGGGAAGGAGGAGAACATTGAAAAAGAACATGATAGCCTAGGAGGCCCCGCTCTGACAGTAAGCTTCCCCAAAGGCACGTGCTCGGGCAGAAGAACTCTGGATGCAAAATAGAGATAGGTAATGGGATATGTTGATGACACAAGGAAGGTGTTATGCACATGATTCTAGAGCACTCGTACCCATGGAGAGGCTCATAGCCATGGGGTCTTTTGAGAAGGATGATGCATACCCTAGAACCAAGAAGATGCTCTCTTGGGCATTCGAGTCCCACGTTGATGAGCCAAACTTTGAATTCTACCAAGGAGTGCTCATCACATTGCCAGAATCTAAGGGGGTCAATCCCTTAGTGAATGCTCAGGAGCTCTTAGATGAGCAAGTATGTAATGCTCTTAACAAGGTCACAATCAATACTGAGAGGCTAGATTATTCACGTGCAATGACAAGATTAGAATGTTGGAGGTGAAGTTAGGGAAGAAGGAGGAAGAACTGGTGGAGAAGGCCAAGAGCTTGAAACAAGAGGAACTGATTAGCGCATAGTTAAGGCATGAGTTAAAGGAAGAGAAAGTAAAGGTGTAGGAAGTGTACAAGAAAATGGAGTCTATCAAGGGCATCATCCTCCCGGAGTGTATGGAATATCTAACATACGTCCTCACTATGGAGAGATGACCCTTGGCCCTGGAATCTGCTAAAGAAGTGGCCATTGTAACACCCTGATTTTGTAAGTTATCTTGGTGATTATTTTTCATACTGTTGTATCTGCTGAAATGAAGGCAAGCATGTTAATATATATTTTGATCTTAAGGGAATGTGTTGCAAAATCTGGATTCTTGCATGCTGTAATTTATTTGCATGGGACAGCAGTTATTGTTGCTTGTATGTTACTGATGTGACGACAAATTGTCGTATGCTTGCTGAACTCTTTATGCTGTGGCCTTCTTGTAATCGCTTTGTCGATTTACTCTTGAACTGAATTGAAGGTTAATATAAATGTGCAGCACCTGATTACAGGTATGAACAGTTGGCACGTAGATGCCAATGGAAATGGGTTCGATTCATGAACCATACACTGTCGTAACATGAGACCCCGTAAGGCGAGGAATGTCGGGATACGGGTGGCTCGGGCATGTTAACAAAGGACGGAATGTCCTGCACAGTGTTGGAATTAGAAGTCAGTCGAGAAGACTTGACAGGATTGAAGGTGGTTAGTGTTAGGTGTTAGAGGGAATTAGATCCTAATCTAATCCTAAGCTCTACCTTACATCCTAAACTACTATCCTAAGTGGATTTTTAAATTATATAAAAAAAAAAGAGGGTGAAATAAACCTAAGTTCTATTAACCTAAAGACTAGGCTATGACCTAGGTCGAACACTAATATGAATCCTAAACTAATCCTAACCTAGAAGGGGATGCGCAGACCCTTGGGGGAAGAGGATAAGGATGAAAGGGAATTAATGGTAGTTAATGTGAGTCCTTATGTGGACAGCGCCAGTTTGGCGGGGAACAGGAGAAAGATGGAGGTAGCTAGTTGGTCATGCACTAAATTTGGTTTTACATGCAAAATTTGAACTTGGGAGTTCGCCAACCCAAGTCGGCGGTGGCGTGAGAAAATAGGAAAAGGCTGAGCCTTTAATGCATTTAATTTTTTTGGTCTTCGTGACCAGTCCACCTTGGAAAGTGTATGGAGGAAATGTTGATTGTTTATTGTGTTGATTCGGATTTTGAGAAGTTTCTCTACATTTGGTTTTTGCTTGGTTTTGTTGAACCGCCATTTGGGTTTTATCAACCGTTCTTTTTGGAAAATTGGAGGTCATTTGCTTGAGCCTGAAGAGGAAAGGATTGTTTGGAAGCTCGTGCTTGTCACCGTGGAAGGAAATACCTTCGGTAGACGTGGTTTTCTTCAAGTTTTGGAAAAGAAATTGCAGGCATGTTAAGCCCTTCTCTTTAAAACACTTGCTTTGTTTAAGCGTCTCATTAAAACAACCCTGCTCTTGGGTTTTTGGTTTATCTGATTGTTGTCATGTTGAGATGATTTGGGTTAGTCGATTCTTGCTATCATTGTTTGAAATGATATGGGTGAAATCATTTTCTTGCTATTGTGATTTGATCTGTCTTTGCATGAATTGAGTTGGAATAAGAACTTGTTGTGTTGGTTGTTGACGGTATTTGGGAATTCGAAATGGGTTTTTCTCTGATTAAATGCTATATAAGAACGGTGCAGGCAGTGTGGGTTGTTTTCATTGCTGTGCGATTGTTCTTTTGTTATATGAACTTTTGTGATAAAATTGTACAGGATGTACGAGTTGCTTGATGTCGTTTCTATACTGAAATTTTTCTTAAAGGAAATAAGACTTTTCCTTTCCTTCTACTGTTTCGGGATTAGAAGGAAATAGCATTTTTGGATTTTAAAGGAATTGGCATTAGAGTTTTATCTGAGCATTACGAGCTCGGTTAGAGGGAAATGATAGTAATGTAATTATTGTTGTGCTTCTTCTTTTATATAAATGGACGAATACAATTTGGGTATTCATGGGAGCTAGAAAAGAAATTGTTTTTCTTCTGAACTTATAAATGATTACATTCTTTCTTGCTGTGGATGAAAGGTTGATTTTGTTGTGTTTTATGGAAATGACTTGATCTTACAGTTCGGACAGTAGTCGTGAAAACGAGCTTGGCTTGTATTTCTGTGCATTAAATGAATTATGTTGATTCTTGTTGTGGGGGTTAGATGATTTGTTGTGTTTTATTGATGTTGTTCGATCTTCTAGTTCGACTGTCTTTGTGAATATGACTTAGCTTTGGATTGTCTGTGCAAAAGAATAAATGCATGGAAATGTTGTCTTGTTGTGTGGGTTGTCTTGACTGTACCAGACTTACGCATTTAACACCCTATACGGGTTTACTTTGATAGAGGTAATGATAACTGATTATTGCATTCTGAAGTTCTGCATATTATCATGAACTTGAAAAATGGATTTCGGGTAGAAATGTTTGTTGGCAGTGAGCTCGATTTGGGTGTTTTATTTCATTATGAGCAAATGATGGTTTCTTACTGAAATTATAGGGAAACTAGTTCTTCCTTTCTCTGTTGTTTTAGATTTCGAAAGAAATAGTAACTGGGTTTATTGAACCTTATAAGTTCGGATTGTTGGAAGTGACAGCGGTATTTAGATTATTTTTCTTTGTGCTTTCTGTACAAATGAAATATTTAATTGTTTCGTGTGGTCTTCTGATCTTGGCACCGTCATTTAGAAGAAATGAAATCGGCCTGAACAATTCTTGTTGAGTCCGAAGAAAATGATTGTTTTCTTAGTGAAAGGTTAAAGGAATGAAATTTTCTCTTTTTGCTATTTGAATTCTGGAAATAACATTAGAAGCCTTACTGTGCTCTATGATTGGTCTTGTTGTAGGTAACAGAAATGAGTAAATTGTATTTTGAACTGTATGCATTCATGGAAATAGAAAGTCATGTGAATAATTGATTTCGTGATTGTATAACTGTTATTTGGTTAAAAATACAATGAAAGAAATATGGATTCTTCTAGTACAGTAAGTACATAGTATGCATTCTTATACTATTTGTTCTATGATAAATATGATGTTGTATTAACCTGTTTTTGGGTATTCATATGAGCCTGATTTAAATGAATTATTGATAAGGACGATAAATTCTTCCTTGTTTTCATTTAAAGCTGATTATGAATGAAATTATTCTTGCTGCTGGAAAGTGAATTCCGAATGGATTTTGTAAGTTTCACTCTGAACTGTTATCTTGAATTGTGTCTCGTTTGGATTCAGTTTTTAGGACAGTCATGAGGAAAGAAATAGGAATGTGGATGGATAACTTGGAAAAATGATCTTTTCTTCTTTCATACAGTTGGAAATCTGTAATCGTGAAGAACGAATTTTGTATCGCTTGGGTATGAGCAACTATATGCATTGTTGTTTGCTTTCTCGTCTGTGCGTGATTGCTTGGAATCAAATGTGTTGCATGAACTGAAAGGAAAGTAATTGGTTACGTTTCAGTTAGTTTTACCCTTTGCATTTATTACTAGTGAAAGGAATAGAAAGAATAACAGTTAAGTTATATCAGCAGTATGCTACTTGTATTCCTAAACTTTACAAATATTGTAATTTGGAACTTAGTAACGTTCTCATGGAAAATAGGACAGCAATTCTTTGGCTGATTGGGATGGTATTTTGATGGTTCAGTTGTTATGTTGTCCCTTCTTTTGATGCTTGATTTTTGATTGATGTTCTTACTGTCGTTTCATAAAAGTAGGGTTCTTTTATTGAGACAGTTAATTAAAGCACCTCATTTTAATGACAAGTGCTTAATATGCTCAGTTCATTGAACTGACCCGTGCAAGTAATTTTGCAGATGGAAATTGATTAGAACGAAGACATGGCTGTTTTCTGATGCTTCTTTTGATTATCAGAAGATGAATTGTATTTGTTAGTTGTTATTCCTCTACGAGGAATTGTGAAAAGAAGAAAGTACATTCTTCTATCTATGAGTTGTAACGATGTTTTATATAAACAAAGTCCAGTCAGTTGGATTGGAAAATGTATGGATTATGAAATGGATTGATGAATACAAGTGTGATATTTTAATAACTATATCAGTTTGATATTGTTGATTAAATTGGAAATAAAATGTTATTTCTTGATTTGGATTTATTTAATTGTCCTTGGATGGATGTTAAAAAGGAATTGATATCTATTCTTACCTAAATGCAACTTTTAAGTTGAAATGTGTAATTAGTTCATACTTGGGTAAAGATGAATTTTTAATTGACATTAAAAAGGATTAGGAAGAATATGATTCCATAACTGATAGGTATTCAGGATTAGCTTGGAAGCTAAGGAATATCAATTAACTTAGGAGTAATCGAACTTCGTTTCCGAACTCCATTAATAACCTCGTATGTTAAATTCAGAAAGAAAGGATATGGGATAAATATATCCATAGCTAATGGACCTTAACTATGTAAGGTTAAGGGGAATAAATGAATACATTTATTGGAAATTAGACCTCGTTTAGATGACATTTAATAAGCTGGAATTCTGAATTTAGTTACAGTTGTAAAAATCTTGGATAAGTTTAATAGGTTAAACTTATCACGTCCGTCGGTAACGGGCTGCTTAATCCAACGATTAAGAAGAGAACCAAGTAGGAAAAACGCAACCCTTCGGTAAGAAGGAGAAGATGTAAAGCAAGCTAGAAGACGGATTTAGTCTCTCTTAGCTATGTACAACTGTAACGGGAACGAGGATAAAGGATCAACATGGTTGCTGAAAGTTGATCTTAAATATTAAGATCATATCCAAATCACTTGAGTAGGATGTGTACTCTCGATGGGAGGATTCCGTAGGACATTGACATATGCCAGCTACAACAAGGTGTCTTCATGAAGATGGGGTCTTCATGACAACACAATGTTATAGCTGACATATTACAATGCCCTCCCGAATTAAAACATCAAGAATACATAGGTTGAATGTGAAGTTCTTGGCTGGGGATAGGAGTATGATCACATATACGGAGTGACTCCGGAGGACTAAAGATAACTAGACACACGAGTCGTGGGGAATGACATCGTATGTCTGCGTATCTTTAGTTACCAGGAGTGCCTTCCTATACTCGTTCATATTGCTAGTTGGAAATTGGAAGTTTAAATCTGACCTTAATTTGAAAGGACTGGTAGGAACCAGGAAAGACCATTCTAGATAATAGGTGAAGTGAAGTGAAGGACGTATTCCATTGATGTGTATCACATCCAAGAATATGATCATGCAAAGCATGTGAAAATCTTTGGCCAAAGTATCGCAAGTGCTGGTTGCGTTGTCCTAA
This sequence comes from Taxus wallichiana var. yunnanensis, assembly GCA_018340775.1. Classification (NCBI taxonomy): domain Eukaryota; kingdom Viridiplantae; phylum Streptophyta; class Pinopsida; order Cupressales; family Taxaceae; genus Taxus; species Taxus wallichiana. Next base: position 477,199,481 of record CM031238.1, read on the forward strand.
TCACTTAATTTAAGATGTAGGATGTCAGATGAATATCGAATGAGATATTCGAATGATAGGCTTCTTAAATGGATCACTTCGATAACCAGTAATGGTTAAGAGAACTTGTATATATAATATACTATGCATGAACGAACATGAAGGATTGGTTGTTGCCGAGTCATGAAATGAAGGATCGTTGAAACTCCGAGCCATGAAAATGGGAGATCGGCAGTTCTTCGAGTCATTTACAGCAGCATATAGAATCTATTATAAGATTGAATGGCATTGAATGTGTGTTCCATATTGTAAATATGTGAATAGGGAACATTAGTTTTAAAAGGAAATTGTGTGTTCCAAACTGTGTTGTTTGGGCAGAGAACAATTATTAAAACTTGAACGTGTGTTTGAATTATATAATTCATAACAGAGAATGTTATTAAAAAAAAATTCCCTTGTTCTAGTATCTTAAAATGGGGATGTTACACCATGCACTTGAAAGAGGAGGATTGGTTAAAGGTGATAGCACTCATTGCAGAGTATAGCCAAGTACTCGCGGAGGTTAAGGTCATTGCCCAGTCTGCGCGAAGCTGCATATGATACATGTGCAGAAAGAGATAAGGTGGCGAGCTCCTTGGTCGTCACACTTGAAGCAAAGCTAAAAGAGTTCTAGGAAAAGAACAAGGGGAACAGGGTGGAGAGAGACAAGGTTCTAGCTGAGATAGAGAAAAAATCAGAGGCAATTGAGGCTTTAAGGAGATCAATTAAGGCCCAACTAAAGGAACTATACCCCCAGATCACTAGAAGGATGGATAAACTTGAGGACCTAGGAAAAGAGATGGAGCAGATTGTGGACATTTTTGGCACACAAGGAGTTGGCCTGAGTTTTGATGAAGTGAGCACCCTGGTGGGCGACCTCTACTAGAAGGCATAGGGCAAGGTTGAAGTATGGAATAAGCTAGAGGCAGACCTCCAGAAATATTTTCCTAGCTTGTTGAATTGATGCCCCCATTCTTCATTCTTTTCCCGATTCTTTCATTCCTTATTCTTTTTGTAAAGTGTAAGACTATTCATTGGTTCCCTAGATAGCATGCATCTTGGTCAAGTAAAATGTTTCCGAGGACAGAGAATAGGCATAGTGTGGGGTGATGTTGGACCCTTGTAATCTTAACCAAGTATGAAGGTGCATGGGTGTGTAGGGTCCTAGTTATGAAAAGGCACGCAAGGCAAAAGCGCATGAGAGAAAGGCTTAAGGAAGCACATAGCATGCGCGATGCGTGAAAGGAGGCTTGGGACTTAGTCAATTTGAGCACCTAGGGTAGAACACATGAAAAGCATGATCGGTTGCACATGGATAAGATGTCAACCTGGTGATAGGCTGGCCCAGGAAAGAGCATATCCTAGATAGAATATTCTAAAAGAACATAATGAGGTAAAGTGGAAAGCTCAAGCCTGAAGAAGCATGCTCACATGGACCACATTCGACACTTGGCACCAGATCTAAGGACATTGGAAGGTGAGTTGGCAGTGTAGGAGAATTATAAATACAAGTGCCTACGAGTAAAAGAGATAGAAGTATGAGATATAGTGGGTTAGAGAGTGAGCGAAGCCTGGTAGAATTACTTCGAGTGGATATTTGTATTCAGGAAAAATGCACTACACACGGAGTTGTAATTTTTATTTTTCTGTTAGCTTAGTTACATATGTCCAGAGATATGCATGACTGTGGTCTACTCTCTATGACACTCTGTAATGAATCAATGAATATAATGAGGTTACCTATTATAAATAGACATGGATATCAATGGTTTTAATGCACATTTCTCTCATATGAGTTGTCTTTCCCTTCATGTTACGTATGAATGCTTGTATAATTCTTTCTGTCATAATGCATGTTTTGGGTTCATTAAAGTACTCGGTATAAGGTAAGGTGACCGAAAGGATCTAAAGGCCATTCTAAGCCCTATGGTCCTTGTATGTTTCAAACTCCCTCATTAAAACTCTTACACTTATCATTAATGATGCTTCCCACTAAACTCACATAAAAGAGAGACTCGGTGCACATGCATGCCTCGGTGAGCACTCAACTTCGTTGGGTGATAGGTAAACACACATGGGGTTCCTTCCTTTTGTGATGGGAGTAAAAGTGACTACAATATTACTAAGAAGAAGTTTCATCAGGGACTTGGGAGGTGATATTCGATGGATTTTTCTTCTATAGCCATTTTGGTGAAGGGAAAAATGAAGAAATTGCTTCCCATGAGAAAGATTAAGTATATTGTCTATAAATAGGAGGATCGAGGGTTGATTCTTTGTTTCAAGAAAGTAGACTTGGTAGATTATCAAAGAAGATGATGAATATTATTTGAGGACAATTGAGTTTTATGGAAGCCATTCTAGTATCGGCCCGAGGATCCGGTGTTGTTATAACCTATCCTTTGGGTGAGTTTCTCTATTTTTATTATATTGTTTAATTTAAAAATAGCAATAATACCATGGAATTGTATTCCCTCCTTCTAGGAATGGACCTAGATGATTCCATGGGTATAAAAATGTTGAAATTCCTTGGTGCTACCTAAGTAATTATCAAACAAGTTAGAAATCAATATCAAGTCAAGAATCCAAGGCTTAAGAACTACATGAATAGAGTATGAGATTGTATCAAGTATTTTGATGCTTTCTCTATTCAAGCCATTCCTTGTGAACAAAATGAGAAGGATGATTCTCTTGTAGTCGTTTCCTCTCTAATGAATCCTTTCCTTCTTTTAATAAGGATATTTAGTCATTGTTAAGATGATTTTTAGGCCAAGTGTTCTAGATAATGTCAATCACTAGTAAGTATTCAATGATTATAATCATCTTCTCTCTTTCCTGGAGAAAAGGGATGATTTCAATAATATCTTATATGAATGAAGCGATGCTCTGTGCCATGAGACCATTTCAAATGAGCACAAGGGTGAAATTGATGAAATTAATTTTGAAGGGGTCATTATTTTAAAAGGTAATAAAATTATAACATGCCTACTTTCTCTTGAATATTTGTTTAATAAACATGATAGGTTTTTCAAAGAAAAAACAAAATAATATTCTCGTTACACCATTGATTTTGAGAAGGAAAAAATTGGCACTCTGGAGTAGCCAAGAATTGTCAACATTGGAAATTTTTTTAATTGTAAGAGAAAAGAAGTTTCATCTCATTATTTAGAAGATACTCTTATGTTCTAGCATGATCATATGATGAGTTGAAATATTTTGAGCCAAAAGAAATGCATAATTCCATACCTCTCAAGCTTGAATCCAAGTCATTCTAGCATAAGAAAAGTCCATACAACCCCAAGATTACTTACACAATCAAGGAAGAATTTTTAAAAATTTTGAATGCTAGAATTTTTTTCCTATTCATCACTCTACCTAGGTGGCCAACATTGTCCTAGTTCAAAAAAGAGAGGGGAAATAAGAATTTGTGTCAATTTTCAAAATTTGAATCAATCTGTTAAATGAAAACTACCCTCTACCCATCATGGACCATATTGTGAAGAAATTCACCGGAGCTGGAATTCTTTATTTTCTTGATGGCTTTTCTAGATACAAGAAATTTGAGGTAGCAAAGGAGGAAAGACACTAAACTACTTTCAACACTCCATGGGTCACTTTTTCCTACAACAGAATGCATTTTTGTCTCATTAATGTTGCAACTACTTTTTTGAGGGAAATGGATCTTACTTTCAAGGATCTTAAGCATTGTATTGTCATCTATCTTGTTGATCTCACGGTCTTCTCAAAAAAGTTGGGAGATCATTTGAAACACCTGGAGCAAGTGTTGATCAAATTCCAACAACACGGATATTTATGAATACTAAAAAGTGTATTTTTGGTGTCACAGAAGGAAAAATCCTTGGTCACATTATGAACAAGAAAACATCCAAGATTAATCTTTAAGTAATAAAAGTAATTAAAGGATTCTCCTTTCCCACAAGCAAGTAGGGAGTTCACTCATTCTTTGGCAAGGTAAACTTTCTCTATTGTTGTGTTCCAGAATTTTTAGAACTAACGAAGCATATTACCAGTATGATGAAACCACATGCAAGCTTCGGTGGAGTAAAGAAGGAAATGATACATTTTAAGGAATTAAAGAAGAAATTTCAAAAGCCCTTACCTTGGTATGCCCAAATTTTAATAAATATTTTATTCTATATTGTTATGCTTCTAAACACACTCTTTCCACTAACCTAGTTTAGAATAATGATGAAGGTATTGAAGCCCTATTTTCCTTCATGAGATTTCCTTTAAAGGATCATGAATTGAAATAAAATCATATAAAGAAACATGCATATGTCATAGTCAAGGAATTCAATAAATTTAGGTTCTATATCCTCAACTCACAAACTATGGTTATTGTTGTAATATCAGAAATAAAGTCAATAAGTAACGCAACATGATCAAGGGGCTAAAAGGGGAAACTTGGTAGTTAAAATTCAAGAGTATGATTTGGACATCGAGCATTAAATATGGTTTAAGGAAATGCATTATGTAGATTAATGGCCAAGGATGATTCACACATGAATCAAAATGAAAAATATGAATGTTAGTGCTATGAATGCCTAAGCAAGGAATTGCCTCAAGTTCTCTTTGTGAACATCACCAATGAGTGGTACTATGACATTGCATACTTCCTCACATATGGGAGTTCCCAACACACCTAGATTACAAAAAGAAGTGGAATCTCAAGTTTAAATCTATCAAGTATGTCATATGGAACCATGTTTTGTATAAAAGAGGATCGGATGGTTGTTTTTTGAGATGTGTTGATAAGGAACAACAAGAGAAGTTGTTGAAGGCCTATCATGACTAGGGTTGTGCTGGAAACATTTCTGCCATGGTGTCTACATATGAGATCCTCTAAGGTATATACTAATAGTATACAATATTTATATATGCTTAGAAATGTATTTCTAAGTGTGATCCATGTCAAAAAAAAAAAATTGGAAGACCCCAACTTTCTATACTTCGTCTACGACCAGTGGTAATAGAGGAACCTTTCCATCTGTGGGACTTAGATTTCATTGGTGTGTTGAATCCCAACTCAAGTGCGGGACATACTTATGTACTCACGGCTACTAAATACTTCAAAAATGGGTGTAGGTCATCCCTTTCAAGCAATATAATTCCAATATGGTATGTAAATTTCTTAACGATAAAATCATTGTTCATTTCAGAATACCTCAAAATATCATGGTTTATAATGCAACATATTCATCATCGATGAATTGAATGATTTTTTTCTATAGTTATGGAATATCTCTTACACATGCTTCGTACTATTACCCCCAAGGAATGGTCAGTTGAATCTAGAAATAGTAACATTATGACAATTATCCGGAAGTTCATTGATCAAAACCAAAGAAGTTGGCACAAAAGGATTTATGATGCATTGTGAGTAGATAGGATCACTCTGAAGAAGTAAATCAACATGTCTCCATTCCAATTATTTATGGGATTAATTTAGAGATTCCTATCACATTTTAATTTTCATATCTTCAGTTGGTTGGGATAGTTGAGGAAGGTCAATTTAATGGTTCTCTTGATAAGAGGGTCTTGTACATAGAAAATCTTGGTGAAGATAGGTGATGGTAATTGATCATATCGAGATAACATTAGTTGAAGGTGAAGAAGATATTTGAAAAGAAGGTTAAGGAAAGAAAATTTCAGGTTGGTAATCTTGTATTTCTATGGGATAAAATAAGGGAGGCTAAGGGTAGTCATGGAAAATTTGAATCATTATGGCTCATACCATTTCAAATTTGTGAAGTTTGTAGAGAAAACAATTTCTATAGTTCATATCTATATGGTTATATATAATTGCCTCATAGAGAGAAGTTTGAAATTGTACAAGAAGTGAAAGTGGGTTATCCCCCACCTATACCATAGATGATTTCAGGTTGTGTGTTTACAATTCCTATTGTATGTGTTTTCCCTTTCTGGTTTGGTATGTTTCTTTTATGATGTGTGTGTACATGTGTTGGTCCATTTGTATTTGTTACTTATAATAGACTCTATATCCCAATGGATATTATAGATTTCTTGGTATGTGTTATGTCTTGATATTCTAGAGTTCCTTCTTATCCCATACTAACTATTCTTAATCTAGAAAAATTCCCAAGTGAGATCCAATTGTTGTCATGTTTTTTACAAGTCCAAATATTCAAACTTGAATCATGAATACTAAGCCCAACTATCAAAAATTGCTTGAATATCTCCCTAAACCCATCCTTAAATCAATTTATCTTCTATGTCATGCTCATCTTGACCTTGCATGTCCTCTCAATGTGTTGAAAAAAATTCCTAATGTCTTAAATGGTGAAATAAGGTCACTCATCCCATTCATCAAAATGCTTCAAGGCTAGTTCTCTTATAGGCCTAGAAAGGCCTTGGCCATTTCAAGGTAGGTATGCACCCTCCAGAGGGATCTAAAATCCCATAATCATCTGGAGGTAGTATTGAATATTCATTAAGGTGTTGGAAAATATTTAAAAATAATTAAGAAAATTTTGAAGGTTTAGGGACGAGAATGTGGAGAAGCGGGTTTTTAGGTGTATGGACTAAGAAGTCAAAATTAGCACATGAACTTCTTCAAAGGAATCCAAAAGCTCCATAAGGAGTTAGTAGGAAAAAAATAGGAATTGGAAAGCTATTGGAATTATCTACAAGTTGGAATCATCACATATTTAAAAATACCATATGGGGTCTCAAGGCAACTCACTCTTGGTAGAAACACCTGCGCTTTCTTAAAGACAAAAGGGAAATATTTGAATATTTCAAAGTGGATTTAAATCAAACCTATCCCATTGTTTTTAAAATGGTCTTGGGTATTAAAACTATATAAAAATTCATGTCAAAATACCATCCGGAGATCTCACAATTGCGTTGCCAAGTTCTCTCTTATAAAATGTATGCTTCTCATACTTAGTCATTTTTAGGGGTTCACCTTTTGGCTTCATGGTGAAATTTTATGTACCTCTTGTCCCTTTCCCAAGGGATAGCGGAGACAAAAATTTTCCCTACCTCATCCCTCCTCTCCAGGTCCCTCATATGACCTAGCTCACCCAACAAAGTGTTAATCAAGTTGAACTCACCTCCCTCTCCTTGCACCACGTAATGAAAAGTGTCATAATATGGTTGAGTTACATTTTATTTTCCATCTTTTCCTCATTAGGTTCTTCATATGACCCACTTGTACCTACCAGGTGTCAAGGTATGTTTTCTCCATATCTCCTATCTTGCACCTTGAAGTGACACTTGTCATCATCATGTTGATTAAAATTTCATTATTCCTATTGTAACCATTCCCAAGAGTGTAAAGGGGACACCAAAATGTTCCCCATACTTAATATTTCAAAACTCTAAATTTGAAACATAAGTTGTTTCCTCATCCGTGAACAAAAATAACTCGTAGGGGTAACTTAAAAACATAAATAACTTATTTTCAATATTATTTATTCACCTAATTCAACCTTTCTGCCATTTTTAATGTCATAAAACCTCAAAAACCTAGGAAAACACTAGACATACTACCAAAAATTTTCTATGGTGACAATGAGTATGAAAACAAAGATTTATTCATAACCTCCAAGTCTCCAACCGAATTCCAAAGAAATTTTCACAACAGTTCATCATCTCAGCTACCTTCAAGAATACTATTATTATAAACTTGATTATCGTATAGAATTTTTAATAGTAGAAAACCCGAAACCCTTTCCCTAGAAGTTTCTTTTTCATTTTGCAAGAGTTTGGGCGGATGGATCACCGTGAAAATTTGAGCACATGATCCCGAGACAAGTCGAATCTAATTAGGTATTTTCATTGCAAAACAGGCACTGGTAAGGGCACATTATAAAAATATAAAAAATGGTGTTGTTCATTTATTAAAAATATCAACCCTCCAAAAGTTATATTATCTCTTTGCTCAGAACATTCAAAAAATAGTGAAAATGGAAAACTAGGAAAACTGCAGTTTGAGAAAAAAAAAAAAAAAACGTAACTTATTAAAAATAGAAATTTTCTAAAAACAATAAAGAAACGTCAATAAAGGTATCTCAAGTATGTTAAGAACTTCATAAAACTAAATTTTAGAAAAAATAAAAATTTCCCAAAAAAGTAGCTCTTAAACCCTACTTGCTAAAAATAGAAAGTTTCATATTCAAGTGCAGAAAGATTCTCTTCGTTTCATTTTCTCTCATATTTTTAATTTTTGAAATGATGAAGTTAAATTTATCCTATCTAGAACCTATTTCAACCCTAGATTTATAATATTTAGGTGTGGGTTATAGTCATGTTGCTCACATGGACCTAGAGAACCTAAAGAGTTGAATGCTCGGAGGCCCATGGGAACCAATTAAAGATAAGATTTTCACAAGTAGATTTTATATTTTAGGAAATCATCTAATATATGTTTAGAGTATATAATTGGTACTAGTATTTTCTCAAAACTATGAGCCCAAATCAAGGATCATAACAATAGATGATAATTCCATACTTGCAGTGCTCACTCCAAAGGGAATTTCACATAATATGCAAATCCCAACATGTAACAATATGGTTATAGTCACAAAGGAATTTGCATCTGGAAAATGGTCAAAGAATGAATCATATATCCAATTTCTTATACTAGGATCATAGTTGAAACAATGAAGGAAGGCTTCTCGTGTACTAAAATATTTGTCCATAGATGAGTATCATGAAGGCTATTAAGATGCAATCATTCTATTAATCAAGGTAATGGGAAAAGAAGCCAAAAGATATTTTCAAGTTTGGATGGCACAAGTCACCCTCATTTTCATTGAAGGAAATCACATGATTGACTAGGGAAAATTGTAATTGACAACATCCATCATCAATTTCTCTAGTTGCAGGTCACTAGAAAGTTCACAATGACATCATATCTGGTGTATGCTCTCACGAGTATAAGACCATTCAGAGGCTTGAATCTTACTCAAAATGTTTCTCAAATTCCCCCACTTATAAAATTTACCCACAACTGACTCTTAAAAAATAATCATCATTTATCAAGGGTGAATGATCCATTCACCATGCTCATCATATGGTTGTCAAAGTTAACCCATAGTAGAGGTTATCTTCTCAAGTTGCATCATTAATTGAAATATATGGGTCTTATTTCACTTAATTATCAGCCTTCTCACATATGAGAGTCTCATGGTTTGACCTCACTCCTCACAAGCTCTTGAGGTACCTCAGTGATAAGATTGTGATGTTTGAGCTATGCAAACAACTTTCCCATGTCAATGGCAAACTCAAAAACCACAAGAAGAAAGGTGTGTCATTTCCTATCTCTCTTGGAATATTATCTTGCAAGAATGTCAATAATTCCTCAAATCTTGAAACATCATTTTCCCCTTGAACCTCTATTCATATACACCTAGGGAATATTTTGACATTCAAAGTGATCCTAAGACCTTCCATCTTCCTAATTTTCACCATGTTCCCAAAATTGAGGATTACTGGGTCAATTATTGGGATGATCTTGAGGTAAGAAAGTGAGATCACATGAGGATGACCATCGGAAAAATGAGAAATTTCAAATTTGATTGGTTCATGGATGGAGTAGAAGATGATGGGACCAAATTGTATGATCCTGAATATCAAGTAGTGAAGGCCACACCTTTCCCTTATATCTCATGGAATACGTGAGTCGAGAGGATATCAATGAAAGAACTGAAATGGAAATATGAAGATATAAGGAATGGTTCCGAAAAAGAGAGTTGCACTCGGTGATTAAGGTGGTCTTTGTAATATCGTAAGACAGTACATCTCATCTCTCACTTAGAAGGAAATTGAGAGTACCGCGAGCTCTAATCACTCAGGAGAGCTCACAAAAAGGAAATAAATAGAAAGTAAGGTCCCCCACTACAAGAGGATTCATAAGAAAGAAAGAGTCATTCAAGACCATGTATAATATCTAGAACAAGGATAAATTGATCCTTCTCATCCATTAATTCCATATTAGTCTCCAAGAATATCTTCCTTTGCGGTTGAGCCAACTAAACAAATGTAGGATGTGCCTTCCCGAACCGAACCTAAAATTACAATCATGGTTAGTCTCAAACCTAAGAAAATGAAGATCTTCTCATGGGTACAAGAAATGATTAGAGGAGAGACTCGCATAGTCAAATAGGAAATAGTACCCGATTTTCAATCCATTTCAATGATGGTGAAAGATAAGTGAGGCAAGAAAGCTCAAATTACTTCTCATTTATTTAGTGATGCCTCAGGAAATTAGTATCTGGAAGTAGCTCAATCGAAGGTGGTAAATCTCGTAGGTGAGATGACCCCATCTGACTATGAAATAACAAAAATTCCTCTTATGCTAGAAACTCATGAAGGATATGATCATCTATTCAAATAATCTTTCACTCACCTTCTTGCAAGAAATGAGGAGTACAAGGAGAAGATTGAACAATTGGAAGAACACATGAGAACTCTCACTTCATATGTTCAATCCTTCATGGAGCCTAATTCCATCCCATCTCTCCTAGATGAATAAGTCACTCCAATCAAGATCTTTAATCCGAAATCAATCAAGAGGATGCGAGGGATATACAATGCAAGGTAGAGCTAATAACAAGTGGGTGAGAAAAATCATTGAGAAAGGTAAGACATTGTTTCCGAAATTCTTTCAATTTTTAAATTCAATATTTCTAGCACTTCAAAAATGAATATGAATAGGGATGAGATTGAAAAGGAAAAAGAACATTGGGATCAAGTATTTCCACTGGTGATTGAGATGAGAAACATCAATTCTTTTATATTGGTAGGTAGAAATGTGTTCAACTCTACATCTGAAAACATGTCTCCAATTTGGTCCTAAACTTTGGTTGCTCGATATGAGATGCTAAATCATGCTCTTGATGAGTTGGATTCATGTGATGATCTCACTTAAAATATGTAGGAGGAAAACAACAAAGAAGTGTAGAATCTTGAAGTACCTGCGGTAAATGAAAATACCTTGGTGAATGATCTCTTGAAGCCATTCAAGGAAATAGTTAAAAAAGAGGTGAGATACCCATTCTCCTTCAATGAAGACACCTTGGAATATCTTGCAGATATCATATGTGTTATTTCCAACACTACAAAGGAGCATCAAGCCTGGTTTAAAAATGCAAAAATATCAATAATACTTTAAAGAATATGCTTATGGATCTAAGCTTTGTGCACATTCCTCAAGCGAAGAAGGTTGTGCCCACAGTGTCTCATTTCAACAAAGAGTTCAAGGGAATTGATATTTTTCTATGATAACTCTCCCGAGTTTTTCAAAAGGTGGATCTTTTTCGTAAATGCATTCATCCTCTTTATAGTAGTTATCTCCTCTTTTCTCTCTTTCCCACCCCCTTCCTCTCTTCTTTCATGTTCTATTTATTCATTAAGGGGGTTTACTTTTCTATTTTTTATTATTCATTTAAATATTACCTAAGTTAATCATATTAATGAGTTTCCTCCAATTAATAAAAAGGGACTCAATTTCTTTTCTAGGAATATGAAAGGTCACAACTATAAAGGTTAGTGAAAATTCATGTGGGGGTAGGAAAAGATTCATTTCGTAAATCTATATATTGTATGACTCCCTCATTTCAAAGGGTTGTCATTTTTGAGTCTCTGAGTAGATAGCTAGTGCACTATAAAGAAACAAGAAAATATAGCATTCTTATATTTATTTTCTATATGTTTCCTCCATCTCTCTTTTTGATTTGTGCATGTGACAATCTTGTATAACCAAGAAAGGTGTTAGATCCTTTGATGAATGGATAAATGAAATTTTTTGTTCATGATTCATTGTGTCTTTCCATTTTTTTTTCTAATTATGCGTGGATAAATGTTTGTTAAAACTTGTGAAAATTTGAAATTTCCTATTCACAAGAATAACCCATCTCTCAAATTTCTCACTCCTACTATCTCACCTCTCAAGAAAATTCTTCCCTTGCACTAGGTGTAAGAATTTTTGTAAGTTCATTGGAGTGTTCTTGTATGATCCCCGGCTTATTGGCCACCCACAATATTTCTTTTATCTTCATCTAATAAAGGGAGCCTCCCCTTTCACAAACAAGAGGGACATAGTCCCAGAGAGTTGGTGAAAATCAGCTAATTTTTTTGTTACAAATTATTTCGCCAATAGGTCTATTATGCAATCATATTCCAAGTTGATGAACCACCTCTACTTATTAACTCCCTCTATGAGGACACCCTAACAATAAATATTTTCATGAATGAAGGCTTGAGAATCGATGTTGTATTATTTTGGTTAATCAATACCTTGGGATTCATTGAGAAATGTCTTAAGAAAACATGCATCACTTGTCATGGCTTTGATAAAACCCACCAAAATCCATTTGGCTACCTATGTCTTCCCATCAAATTGGAACCAAAAATATGTCCACCAAATTCATGGTCCTCAATCAACCTTTATCTTATAACCTTTTCTTAGGCCATCCATTAAATCATGTATTATATTGGTTACCTCACTCACAAGAAAATGCCTTAAATTCATCCATAAAAATAAAACCTATGAGTGTGAGGAATATCCTAACCCATGGGACATCCCCATTCCTGGTCATTATAAATATTTTTATATTCCAACCATATCCACTATGATTAGTGTACACCATCTTTAATTTTATGATTTTAGACTCGAGACTAATTTTGTCTTAATATATTTATATGATGATGATCTAAATGAAATCTATAATACATATAGTAAGAACACATTGAACCTTAATGTATTAAAATTTGGATCCCATCATATCTCTTACCTCGGGATATATTTACACCCATTATTGGAATTGATATTGAGAAAGACCCTTCATGTAAATATAATAACACCTTTTATACCATCAAGTAGTATCTTTATCAATGCAACAAATTTGGAATAACCTATATGCTCCAAGATCATTCACCTCTTTCTCTTATATCCTGTAACAACCTTAGAGTAGCTTCTAAGGAACCTTCCTCACCATATTTATATCTCACAATAATAATCAATTTTGTATGATATTTCCCTCTTATGGTGATGATTACTTTGTGTCTCATATTGAGGCAAGATAATATGATGTACTCCATTTTCAAAAGAGTCTAGCTTAGACACATGCTTTTGACCATGGATCCAATATAATCAACATGTAATATGATTTCAATGCTCCTAAATGGGACACTAGTTATGATGAAATAGAGGAAAATTTACCCTTCTATCCTCCCAAAAATCCCCATATGAAAAACACCATTTGGGTCATTAAACAAGTTTTAGGATTCTCATCTAAAAATATGTAAAATTTAATCTTCCAAACTACATCATCCCTAATATTAAAAATCCCAATACTATCATAGGTTTTCCTTCTTTACCCAATAGAATCATCCCTACTACCACCAATCCCAATACCATCATGGATTCTCTATCTTCAACCAATGACATATGCACATTTATCAAAAAACCATATATCATTATAAATAGCGTTTATTTTCTAGGTGTCATCAACCAATCATCCAATTTCATTATGTCATCTTATGATCCCACCAATGGAATTTAACAACCTATTCCTATATTATCTAATACCATAAAAAATAACATACATCTTCATATGGTCTAGTAAAACACTCTAAATGATCATGTCCTAGATGTTAGGAAAACTTGATCCCAAACTCAACATAACGGTAAATGGTATGTAGATTGATGTTGAATATAAATTTCCAAAGACATTCATTTGACAATTATGAATCCATCCTTGAACTACTTATTGTTTGAGAATACCAATTATCTTGTTAACATCATTAAAAATTATCCTCTTTTTAGCAAATTCATCACTTTTGTTAATCTCATCACCAAAAAGTCTCTAAGCTTCCTTAATCCCTTTATCATTTCTGATTTGAAAATATAGAAATATTATGTTAAATTCTAATTGCGAGTTCGACAAAATGATAAAGCAATAAAGTATAGATATGACCTAAGTAATAAGCTAGAAAATATGAAACTCTAGGTTCAAGAGAAGGGATAAAGTACTTCTCAAATTTCACAATAATCCTAAAGCTATGTTGATCTAGAAAACTCGATGGAACTGGAGGAAAAATTGTCACAATTGAGCCTTAAAAATCTAGAATCATCGGGAATGTTGGGACTAGGGTTTTGGACAAGGTAAAGGCACCAGGGGACCTTTTGTAATCCCATGTGACTGCAAAACCTCAAAAATGATTTTTATAGAGTCATAAAATGTTAGAAATATGTCATTATTAGTCACTTGTGTCACACTATACCCACGAAATTCTTCCGAAACCTAAAAAGAGAAAGAGAACATGTAAAACCCCAAAACACATCAAATCCCACAAAGAAAAATATGCAAATGGGGAGTTGGACTAACCCCGATGGTCACCCAACTAAGTGAACTTATGATCTAGGCCATGCACTATATTTTATAATCCATGTATTTCTACATGTTTGTGTGTAAAATCAAGCCCTAGGTGGCTCTTGTGTAAGATGCACTTGATAGAGAGAAATAGATAGATGTAGAATATGTAAATTGATGTGTGTATGGAAAAATGAACTTCCCCTCCTATGAAATGTATGTAGAAGAATGCAGTGCCTTGTCCCTTGAGTGAGTGCTAGATGGATGCTTTGATGCTCTAGAAATGCATTTGGATGCAACCTTAGGTGATAGTAATACATTCTTAGAGATTGTTCCTTTATTATGGTCATATAGCTTTGTATTTATATGATTCCCTTGTTTGAATTTTGTAATTAACCACTAAAAGGCCGACCCATAAGAAAACAAGATGACCAACAACTATAAAAGTTCCAAAATATTTGAGCAATATACAAAGAGGTCGGGGCAACCGGAGGGGACGAGGGTGCCTAGGTGTGTTGACGTCCTAGCTATGCACTTTGGTGTCTAGACTCAAAAAAGATGAAGTATTGAAATTCATACTAGGCAATTGGGTGTGTAAGGCCAAGGAGGAAACCAGAAATAAAGCAAAGAGGCAAAAGATAGTGGTCAATTAGTCCATTTCTTGATTAGGAATCATATGAATAGTGTTATGTGATCAGGACCTAGAAATGTACCCAAGTGTGTGATTCAAGTGTCTACATTTTCCCCAAATTTATGTTTGTGAGTGAATGTTCAATAACATAAGTAGATAAGAGATGTGTACCTGATAAATATGTAGGTCTATGGAGAAAGCATGCCAGGAGACAAGAAAATCATGGAGTGAATAATATGAAGTGTGTAAGATAGAGAAGAGGAAGTGACCCTAGGGGTGAAAGCGTATGTGTATATGTTGTGTTGTATTTTTTGTAGATGTTGATTGATTCTTGATGATGTGGATGTTGCTTCCCATAAGGATGGACCTATAAAAGAGAAGAGAAAAAGAGTATTCAAATATGTGTATATGAAAATTTAATCAAACATGTAAAAATGTGTAAAAATGTGAAAAGGAACATGTGCACCTGATCCATGATGAGTAAAAAGATAGAAAGGATTCTAAAATTTTGTAGAAGAATGAGTTTTTGGGAAATCTCACACCAAGTGTGATTTTTTGGGAAATCTCATGTCATTGAAGAAGAAGTGTAGGGAGAAAGGTTTAGTGTTATTATCCATCCTTTTATTGTTTCCTAATGATTTATACACCACTTGTAGGTGGTGTGATCATGTTTTGTTCAAATCCAATCCATTTTGATCTAGTTTGATCCAATGAAAAAAATAGAAAAGAGGCAAAAGCATGCATGTTGATTGTTGAAGGATTGTCCCTGTACTAAGAAGACTATTGTGTAGACTACTAAAAACTATGTTGATCTAAGAAAAAAATTGTAACGCCCCTAGTCATAGGCACCCAAGAAGCATCGGAAATTCTTAAGAGCTCATGTCTCGTGTTTAGGCGTTGGTGTTTGTACTATCTTTGAGGACTCGAGTAAAATTTTGAGCCTTGTCTTAGACTGTAGATTTTGTTGATTCTATGATGAACTATGTTGTATTATGCATGTGAACTGTTGTATGGCATGACTAATTCACCCGATGTACATCTAAAACTGAATCCCTATTGGGGAGGGAATGTGCTTGGTTTAAAATGAAGGCACGTTTAAAAAAGTGCTTGGAAAACATGTGTTAGTACAAACAAGACAAATATGCATGTAGAATATAAAGTACAAGCTAGAAAAAAATGTAAACCACAAAAAGTGGGTTGTAAACATGGGACATCTCTCACAATGTCACAAGACAATCAGGGCCAAAGCATCTAAAAACATACAAGTAGTGAACAAGTAAAACATAGATAAAATCCCATAGATAATGGCATAAAATGGAAAACACGAGAAAGTAAAGAGTAACATACAACTGAACGATGGTAGTAAATAGTTCTTGCAAAGAAAATGGTGCACATGAAGCACCTATTAGCATGTTAGGAAGATAAAAATTATGTCAAATTGTGTAGTATTTGATAATGTAGTGTGCTAGTAAGAAGATAAAGTATTATAAACTGAAATAATAACACTTGTGATATGTATGATAGCATATGCCCCAAGATCCATTATAGGAATAGTAAGAGGTATTGTGTCAAACATATATACTATGTATAACATCTATATAAATTCAACATTCACAACTAGAAATAAATTGAACGTACATGTGTATATAGAAAATATAATGACATATGAAATATCTTTCTAACATAGTAAGAAAAGTATAACATGCAAGTATAAGTAAGAAAGAACAATGTGCAACCAATATATGTAGTATGTTATGAGTGTGAATGGAATGAAATGCAAAGTGAGTGTGATAGGATTAGTGTTCCCCTTAAGTGAATTTGAATGAGTATGCATGAGATGAGGTTCATTTATAAATGCCCCCTCGAAATCAAGAATGAACCATATAACAAGAGTGTGTCATCAGGAAATGGTTTGAATTGTGCACTAGAAATATATGATCGATAAAGCGTAGAGAGTGAGTGAGTGTGGTGAGTTTTATTTCAGATTTAGACCCTTAACAATCAAGTATGAACCATGGAACTATAGTGCATCATAGGGAAGTGTTTTATGATGAATGTGATGTAATAAAGATGTGTCATAAATGCGCTAAGTGTGAAATGTAGTGTGTATGATGTGAGGTTCATGAATGTAGTAAGCCCTCAACAGTCAAGTGTGAACCATAGCACAAGATTGCATCATCGGGTAATGAAGATACAAGTGTATTAATATGTGAAATAAGTGTGTTAATGAATAATTGTGAAGTAATAAGTGAAATGGTAGAAGCGTCGACACACCTGAAAATTTCTAGAAGTGGAGGGAGTATGATGCCCTCCCAAGTGTGTAATAGTGAGTGTGTTATCTAATAAAAGTGAAGGGAAATGGTCCTCCACCCGATGCATGAGGAGATAAAGATGTGTGACCATTCTCTACAGGAGGTGATGAATGAGAATGACAATGTACATGTAATGAAATCCAAGGTGGTGAACACCTATAGGATGGAGACCGCAAAGGTGATGTGCACCTATGTGAAGGAGCATGCAGAGGAGATGGAAAACTATGTAAAATAGAGCGTGAAGTAAATAAACACCTATGTAAGGAAATCAAGGAGGTGATGTGCACCTAGATGGAGGATTTTCCCAAGTACTATACCTAGGCTAATGAGATGGACTAATAGATTGATGAAGCTGAGTAGGATGTGCACAAGTAGGAAAGCTAGGAGAATATTTTTCTTTTGCTTTTAGGGGTTCATGGGAACTATATGCTCTAATGAGTGCAAGAAAACCTATAGAGGAGTCTCAGGGCCATGGTTTCATGGAGGAACATCATTTATGGTAATGGCATGTTTGTTGTGAATAAAAATGAGACACAAATGATTCATGGAAATGATTGCTTGACTAGTACATAGCCAAGGAAGACCTAAGAGCATGTCATGCCCTTTTATTGAAGGTGCCACTAGAACTGACACAAGTATGGTAAGAGGACCAACAGTGACTTGAATCTTGACATAATAGTATGATTTAGGAATTGGATATGAAATAGGTTATAGTAGGTAGCCTATAGTAGCAAGAAGTGAAATAAAGAACATGCACACGGAAGACGACGATTTGATCATGGTGTTGTTAATAGCATAAGATCCAATACAATCATTGACATGTAATGTGTTAGAGGAGAATGTGGCATAATAATCATAGTTAGAGAATGCAATGAGCAATGGAGATCCATCGACATGAGAAAATAGAAAATTAAGAGCCCCTGATGTAGGAGGGGCACTTTGCACAATATGCATGATCGTGGAAGAATTAACCACTTGATTTTAATTTTTTAGGAAGAGGATTTTTAAATATATTGAGCTTGTGATTTTCATTGAACATCATAGATGATGTAGGCTCAGGAAGCTCAATTGCATTATTATCAAAAAGATATTGAATAAGGTTATGAAGTTTAAAAATAATCTATAGAACGCCTGATGCATTGATGATAATCACATCTATAATTTTCATTGTAATTGTAAACTTAAGGAAGATATGGGTCCAGTTGAGAAGAGGAGGAAGCATAATAATATTGCTCTTGACAAGTTCCAGAAATAGAATATGCGAGCACAAGGAAATTTCGTAAATATACACTTAGGTAATTACATTGAAGATTTTTAGGATTAGATATAGTGTTGATAGTAGCTTTATCTTTAGTAGGTTTATTATATGGCTTGAAATTTGATTTACTTTGAAAGCGTGTAGAAAATGAATCCTTCTCATGATACTTAACCTTACCCATAGGTAATAGTTTATTTTCATGTAGCTTAAGGGTATGACATAAATGATCGAATGAAGGAGATGTCTCAAATATGAAACTCTCCTATAGATGTGGTAATATACTTTGGACAAATAAATATTGAATTTCAGTCCATAATCACATTAGACATCTTAGTTAAGTTATTATTATATCGCAAGACATAATCCACTAGATGTTCATTAAATCATCGTTTAAATTAAGTGAGTTGAGAATAGGAGATCTTAGAGCCGATATTGATAGATAAATGAGTGAGAAAAGCATCGAGATAAATGCATAAAATATGTTACCGAATGGACATGTAGATCATAGAACCAATGCATTACATAATCATGAAGACTTCTAGGAAAGAGATTTGCAAGTAAAGTGTGATCATCTACATAATCTAGAAATGCTACATGAAATACTTGGAGATGTTCTTGAGGATCACCATGACCATTGAAAATGGGAAGCTTCGAGTCATGAAAGTAAGAGGAAGTGTGTAAGCACAAATTGCGGGTGTGAAAATATTATGAAGTAGTAATGTGGAATCCAGAGATGGAGATGCACGAGAAGTATCATGTTGCAATTGTTAGATTTGAACTTGAATATCCTAATAAAGAGAGGCTAAATCTTGAGTTTCAATGGAAGATACTTTCCGTGTGTGAGAAATAATGTGGAGTGAAGTGATTGGTGGGATTAGGGAAAGATATATGGACAATAGAAGTAGGCGAGAGAGTAGAAGTAATAGGCATGGAAGTGGGGATGGATGTAGGAACATTAAGCTCCACAAGATTGGTGGCCTCCTCATGAGCAATGAAATAAAATCATATCTAGATCCTAAGGATGTTTAGCAAGATGATCATTGAGCTCTTGAAGGTGGGATTCAATAAATGGTTTAGAAGATTGAGCCATGATAAAAGATGAAAAAATACCTAGAAGCAAGGTTGGGTTCAAGCGATGGGTTCACCAAATGATTTTAAAAATATATAAATAAATAAATGTTAAATTCTAATCGTAGCATTACAATGAAATGATAATGTAATAAAGTATAGATATGACCTAAAAATGAGCTAGAAAATATGAAACCCTAGGTGCAAGATAAGGAATAAATTACTTAGTTGATTTCACAATAATCCTGAAGTTGTTCCAAGCCGGAAAAATGATGGAACTGGAGGATAGACTATCACAACCGAGCCTAGAAAAATGTAGAATCTTTGAGAATGTTGGGACTAGGGTATATATATAGGTCAGGGGAACCTAGGTGTCAAGGACCTTCAGTAGGCACTTTTGATTACGCATAACCTTAGAAAATATGTTTTACATGGTTGTAATATGTTTGCAAGATGTCATTGTTAGTCACCCGTGTGTCGAACTATACCCGTAGAATTCACCTGAAACCTACAAAGAGAAAGAGAACATGTAAAACCTCATATCATGTAAAATCCTAAAAATAAAATATGTAAATGGGGATTCAAACTAAGCTTGATGATCACCCAACCGAGTGAGCTTATGATTCGTGCGATGCACTACATTTCAAACTCCATGTAGTTCGGTGTGTGTAGAATCATGTCCTATGTGGCTCTTGTGTAAGATGCACTTGATAGTGAGAAATAGCTAGATGTAGAATATGTAAATAGATGTGTGCATGGAAAAATTAATTTCCCCTCCTATGAAGTGTATGCAAAAGAATGCAGCCCCTATCCCTTGACTGAGTGCTAGATGGATGCTTTGATGCTCTTAAAATTCCTTTGGATGCAACCTTAGGTGATAGTAATAGATTTATAGAGCTTGGTCCTTTATTATGGTCACACATATTTGTATTTATATGATTCCCTTGTTTTAATTTCGTAATTAACCACTAAAATTCTGACCCATAAGAAAACAATATGCCCAATGGCTAGAAAAGACCCAAAAGATGTGATAAATATACAAAGAGGTTGGGGGCTCCCAGAGTGGACAAGGACCTAGGTGTTGGCATCCTAGCTGGGTGCTAGTGTCCAAACTTAGGAAATCTGAAGTATTGAAAGTCATACTATGTAATAGGGTGTGCAAGACCAAGAAGGAAACTAGAAAGAAAGCAAAGAGGCCCAAAAAAATGGTCAAATAGTAATTTTCTCGCTTAGGAATCATATGAATAGTGGTGTGTGATCAGGACTTAGAAATATACCCAAGTGCGTGATTTAGTGTCTATAATTTCTAAGCTATAAATTATATGCTCATTCAGGACACAATTAATATTTAATTTGATTACAATGATGAATCCTACTTGGTTATGATAGGTGACTACCTCCCTTATCTTTATACATGACATTGTAAAGCTCTTTCTAAAAATAAGGAAATATTTGTTTGGGCTTATGTTGACATGCCTAACATTAATCTCAACATAATTATACACAACATCATTAATTACTATGATGTCAATCTTGTATGACATAAGATTAAAAAAATCCACTTGAAATCTCCAAACTCTATCACAAGGAGCTTGTCAATTTCTTAGATTATAAGTTCTTTCATATGGTTGACTATTCTATATGGATCTTCAACATTGTAATCATTCATAGAAATTTCACCTTTTCTATTTACTTCTAAAATATTGATCTCACTTATCCTAAGGATAACTTCCATTTCTCATCCATTAGCGTCACAATCATTGTTATGTTCGGATATGAGATGTTATCACTTATAGACAGTGTTCTCGGGCTGTAATAAAATACACATCACACCTAAAGATCAACATAAACCCACTTTTACTACCAAATGGGAAACATATTTCTATGTGAATATGCCTTTTAGATTTTATAATTATATGGCAACCTATCTACATACAATGACCCATATATATCATGATCTTGTTCATAAAACTATCAAATTCTACTTTGATGATTTTCTAGTCAAATTTTGACATGTGGAAGATCATATTAATGACCTTGACAAAGCATTAGAATTTATATAGATATACAAGGTCCCCATTTTCCCAATAAAATGCATATTTTTTGCTACTTAAGGAAATCTCTTGGGGTTCCTCGTATCCAAACCAAGAATCAATTTTTATCCTAAAAACCCAACTAATTCTAAAAATATCTCATCCTACTTCTATCCTTTATAAGTACACCATTTTGGGAAATTTTGAGGAAATTCGAAAATTTATCCCTAAACTCACTTATTGGACTCATACCATCAACAATATCCTTATTGAGGGTGTTAAGTTAGAGTGGAATAATGAATCCTAAAAATATTTTACTCAATTTACCAACATTAAGACCTCTAGACTTTAGTTTCCTTATGTCCCTATATAGCTATTCTACCCCAATTTCATATGGTAAGTGATTGAATAATAGGACTAGGTGGGAAAATACCATTTCATCTACTGTATTATCTAATCAAAACCTGATTATGAGATGTTCTACACTCTCATGGAGTATGTGTGCTTGACTATATACTTTTATCCCACAAAACTTCAACATTACATGTTATATCAAACCACCTATGTAATTTTATACATTGGTCCTCTTAATCATTTATTTTCCATGTTATCCTTTCCTTCCTATAGATTTTAAAAAAACTAGATGACTCTTCTCATGGAATTCAACATACGCATCATCATGTAAAACATCTCAAGGGGAAAGTGATAATTATTTAACTCACCTCTGCTCTATTCCCCACTAATCATCACATCCCATACATCTTACCTAATTAATATATTATATACATTGAGGGTATGTACCAAGAAAAAAATTTAAAGGACTAGATTTACTAGTTATTTTCCAATATTGAGGTACCATCCTTCATATTATTCCATCCCAAATCCTACAAATTTAAAATCGAAGAGATAAAATAAACCATCATTGATATTCATGAAGACACTTGGAATTTCGACTTTGATGGGCCCAAGTTTCATGATGGTGTAGGGGTTGGATGATTTCTTACTAACCCATAATATAATACCTTTAAATTCTATTTTTATCTCAATTTTGAGATCACCAACAACATGGCCAAGTATGAATCACTCATACTTGGTATGTGATCCACTATCACCAAAAATGTTGTCTACTTACATGTAATTTGTGACTCATATATTGTCTAGTGAAAATTTCATGGAGAACACCAATAAATAAATGACAACATAAAAACCTATCATCAAATAGTTATTGATTTATCCACCCATTTTTCCTCCTTCACGATCAATTCCATTACTTAGATGGATAATTCTCTAGCTAAATCCTTAGCTATCATAATAGTGCATTTCTTACGTAATAAATTTCTCCCTAAAGAATAATATTAACTACACATGTAGAAAACTCCTTCTATATTACATTTCCTTCCATCACTATCATTTGTCACACTAAAATCAAATCAAAATAGGAAAATCCTTGATACAATAATATCATATAATTTCTTGAACACCAAACGTTTCCTCCAAGTGTTGATTATATAAATATAATTTTTACTCTTCACATACATCATTAGTACATCATATTCCTGAGAGAAATGTATTTGTGGGCATATTTAAGAGCAGGAGTAATTCAAAATTGTTACATACATCCTTTAGGTTGCATTGGGTTGACCAAAAAGGGTACTTATGAGATGCATTTGATGTGTAATCTGATTATATCATATATTGCACATATTTTCACACCCCTTCATAGTCATCTATTGTATCCCTTGTATTTATATTTTATAGCCTCCTTATAATATCAACTTTTTATCTCCTTTTTTTACTCTCATGACTAATTTCAACACACTCACATCTTCTTCATTATCTCCCTTAATACTCTAGAGTTTCATTGTGTCAATTTTACCTACGTTATTTTCTCTTTCATTCTAGTATTTCCCTCTCGGATAGGATTAACCATGATTAATTCCATATGTTTAGTGGATTTACCTTGATGATGTAAGTGACCATGGTCGATGTAATCATGTTAATGATTTGTCACAACTTATGGCGTCAATCATATTTGATAATGTTGGCTAACATAGATCATTAATGATATCATTATAATATTAATATTAAGTAGTTGAGAACTAATTCCACATCTCATTCATCACATATTCAATCTATTATAACTCACCTATCTACCATAAAATCTTAGGTCTTGAATTTGTTCATATTTTTCTGATTTGGATTCCACACTTGGAGCATTGGGTACTTAGGATCTATAAGCATAAAATTTTCACTTTCCATGGTCTATGAATCCTTTTGAGTCATTAGAGTCTTTATTCAAGGGTGTTCCTAGGCCTTCTTAATATTCAATTTTGGTCACCCACATAAATTCTCTCTCATAAGGCATTATCAACCCTAGGGTAAGTTATGCGCCAATTATGCCTTCATGCAAGTAAATATCTCTAACCTATATTGTTCCTTTAATTTAATTTAACATTTTTATGTTGTGGATATGATCGTGTATAGATTAGGATAGGGTATTATATTCTTATCTATTTCATTTTTTATTCTATTTCTCCTTAATTTTAACCTTACATAACCATTGATCTTACTTTTCAATCTCTTGTACTTATCTTATAATCCTTACAACTCTTACCTAGAAATTTATTAGATATATTATCTCATTACTAGTATAACTATAATTATGTTTGCAACCTTATTATCATCATATTATAATCAATACATAGTTAGACTTCACTTACCTATACTAGTTCTAAACTTTGGAACCCTATACCTCATATATAGTGTGAATTAATGCATTCCTAGTTACGTGTCTACATAAATTTACAATCTAAGGCTTGCATATTTAGTGTGACCTTATTTATTATCTTAGTCTAGAATACCCCAACATACGAAGAAAAAATGATTTTTATCAAGCCACTCTTTATTTGTATACATAATAGTGAACTCAATGTGAATCTTACTCTCCATTTTGATCGATTCACATTCACTTTTTCTCTCATTATTAAATTTTCCTTAAATATTTTCTAATAATTTATAAAATACTCCTACCATGGAGCACCTTAAATAATTCTCTTATCATTTTTCACATTCAATCATGTCTTCTCCTTACGTCATCTAAGATCCATATAAATACATTAATTACATCCTTACCAAGGATGGAAATAATAAATCATTCCTAAACCATATATCATGGTTGAATATACACAAACAAAATTTCCAATTTCTCTCCCATTTATCATGGTAAATGATCGATGAGGCCAAAAAATACCTCATATATATATAACATCTTGTTTTATTGCATTGCTAAGTTCATAAGTGGATTTTGATTTAGTTTTGGAGCTTATAACTTGTTTAAAGGTAGAATGTAGGATAAAATCTAGATTAGTCTTTAGAAGTCATTTTGTTCCAATATGTTGTTGTTAGAAGCGATTGACTAAGATGGGGGTGAATCAGTCATACAAAAACTTTAACTTCATTTACCATGTCATAGTATTCATCATTCAATTAACCATTTATCATACATAACCATATGTGAGCTTATTAGATGTGTATTAACCATTCACAAGATCATGAGGCAAGAGAGAGAAAAAGTACAAAAGTTTTGAAGTGGGAAACCCTCAAGGGAAGAAAATCCACTGAAACCTATGCTAATATTACTCATAATAAAGTAATTCAAATAATATTACATGTCATACAATATTTCTTTAGTGAGGCACCAACCCCACAAGGAGCACCAACCCATATTTTAGTATGACACCAATCCTACAAGGAGGATACAAACCCCTAAGGTGATCAAGCACCAACTCAACCACCTATAAATGGATTATAACTAATAATTTGTTTATTCCACAACTGATAGTGATCTAAATTCATCTCCTCTCTCCTCAAACCCCTCTTCAAACTCACTTTCTCCTAACTCACTCAATTCTTCTTCTTCATGGGATGAATAGGTTAATTTCCTTTACAAAAAATCTCTTCAATATATTATCTTTAATATTCCTTAGTATTTCATTCCTCTTCTTATCTATTTTCTTAACCCTTCTTCACTCTTCCTTCACCTCCTATGGATTTCTTACACATCCACCATTTCAACAATTCACAAATGACCAAATACACTAGCTTATATACATGACACTAGATCAAATCACCCCTAGGTCGGCCATGACCATATACATTAGTAATAAAAACTCAAAAATAGATCAAAAACATCATATAAATTAACTCAAAATACCTAAATATGTAGGAAGGGGTCACACCATCAATAATAATCACTAGGCAATTCAAACAATCCCAAAACAAGGTCTTCTTCTCCCAGCAAATGCAATCTGATCTTCAAGGGAACACTCAAGATTTTAAAGACATGAGAATCTCTAAAAAATTCAAAAACAATTCCTTGGAATTATTAATACTAATAAGAAGCACCTTTGAAACATCCAAATCCACCATGAAACTCTCCAAGAAGCAAGCATGCTCAACTAGATCTTCTAGAACCCGGAATTCAATCCTAGAAAATGAATGAGTTCAAATATAAAAACTCATCATAAAGGATGAATTAATATACGATTTTAATTATATATGAATATTTTTCTGAAAAATTCACTTCAAGTTGTCACTCATAGTGCAAGACCTCCAACCAGCCAATCTCTAAAACTACTCAAAATTGCCAAAAGAGATTGAAGAACCATTCTTGATGAATATGACTCAAAACACATTCAAGGTAACTTCCAAGCTCAAAAAAGTATGTAACACATCAAGGGAGACTTGGTAAACACCATAAAGTACTAACATGCATAGCTCATGTGGATAAATTCATCCAAACACACTTGTTTCTTCAAGCCTTCTTGAGAGACCTAATAGGGATAATTAGGCCACAATGGTTTCAACATGAAACCAATTCATATAATAAAAAAATGATCAAACACATCATATCAGGTGCCAAAAATCTATTCATGACCAAAAATTACAGCTACAATATGCATTTTAATGAAACTCATCTCTAAGCACAAGACTAGTTTTTAGCCCTTAAGGCCAAAATCGGTAGGGAAAATTTAGAGACATGTAACTAAAAATTTATTCAATAAAACTCCATAAAAAAATTAATATCCATGTATCGCATATCCCAATTATTCTGTAATAGTTTAATTTTCATCCTAAAGCTTCCATCTCACTAAAATGTAAATTTCCACAAAACTAAGGTTTTTCCCTTACTTCTGAGATAGTTGGAACACCAAACCACCACAAAAAAAGAGCTCTACAGAATACTCCTCAACCTTGATGTACCAATTTTTCTTTCTCAAATCATTTGGATACCATACAATGTAAATCTTCCAAGTCACTCTAAAAGGAGGGTTTAACTAGGGTTTCAAACCACCTTATCTTGTTAACAATTGTTCATAAAAGTATGACGATAAAATAATTTCATTATTTTTGAAAAAACTCTTATCTTAATTCAAAACCATCCCTCAAAGCCACAAGGTCCCATGTAGAGTGTGTGATCATCTGAATATCACATATCGAGATGCATTTTACTTCTCTAGAACTTAGTTTTGCCAAAATCGCATAACTTTAGCAAATATATTCATTCTAATCTGAAACTTGACATGAAATACCATATCTACCTCTTCTAATTGGCAAAAGTACCATTCATGCTCAAATATGCCTGAAATATTCTATCCACTAAGAGTTACATGTGTCATCCCGACTAGTATTCACTTTCTTTCTCAACAAGGACCTCAAACATGCACCGAACAACCAACTAATGACATGATACACCTCATACATGTGTTATGAAACATCTAAATGCTCTAAAAATGCTTCAAAAGGATTTAATGCTCTATAGTGCATGCCACCATGTTATACACCATTCTTAAGGTCTAGGAATAGGCCTATAATGACCTAACTTAATCATGAAAACCCATGAACTGACCATGATGACTCATTGCAGACACTTATAAAATATTTAGACATCATATGGACCATTATTTACCTCATCAAAACCTTCAACAACCATTGGATCTCACATATTATTACCATGCACACTAGACCATACTCTAAGACACCATAGCAACTCACCAAATTAGGATATTACCAATCAAACTTCATGTTTGACTATGATTAACACCTCATGGAGACTCATATAACACCATGAAACCCTTTTCCATCAATGGCATTTGACATCAATGACAACCTAAGACACAATTGCCAACAATCTCCCCTTTTTCATTGATGAAAACCACCTTCAGAAACATTGATAACAACCAACAAGACCAAACACTTATGAGACATCTTTTTCATGTTTCTGATGCAACTCTCCCCCTTTGACATCTATGAAAAAGGCTAAAATGATTACTCAACATGAAAAATTATGAGAAGAAAATGATAAGACACAATGGCAACAATTCAAAATAGACTAACTTCCTTGCATGACTCCCCTTGGACCAAACTCTATTTTTCTTGTCTTTTATAGCAAAAATAAATTTCATGGACTGAAATGAGCATAAAAATAGATCCCCTTAAGCTAATACTTCATATTTTATCTCCATACCTATTATCCACCTTCTTCTATGTATGTATCATGTAAGATTCATAAACTCTTACACTAATACAAGAATGTCACCAATTAGGACTAATAACCCTAAAACACACTTTCAGTCCAATTTTGAAAAAATTATCAATGCACTAAGATCAAACACAGCTCATGAAACATCATCTTATAGATCCCCTATCATCATACCACCATATACTAGCTATATATTTAAAAATGAATGCTTGTACCTTATTCGCATGTCATGTAGATAGGTCATCATAAATGTCTCGATCTCAAGCATTAATTCAGTGTTTACTACCTTATTTACATAATACAACACCTGTAAGATCTTTGACAAAATCCCAAACTCGATATGTCTTAAACATTGTACTTGCATACAACCAGCCATGAAGCATTTTGATACTACCATAGTTAGGCATCTCTACAAAACTTTATGAATGTGTAAGAGAACACCTATATCTCTATCAAAATATTTCTTGACCGATACTTTGCCTTCTTGGACTACTCGTCAATTTTTAGACCTCTTGAATCAATTTTCAAAAAAAAATTCCTTCTATACTGAATTCATTATTGATGACATGTCATATAACATTATTTGATGCAACATTGTAAATCAAGTGCATGCTACAAAACTTGAATTCATGACCATACTTGATGCATACTCCACATATTGGCAACTTACCATTGTCACAGACCTATTGATGATTTGTTTCATTCTCTTTATAAACATCTCATCCTTTGTATTCTATTGAGCCATTTGTAGCCCTAAAATTGTATTTCCTTGTGATATTGCTAGACATTTTCATTATAACTTGAACTCATGGCATGGATATTAATTAATATAGTTATTACTAATCTACTTTATTTTATAGTATTGTGAGTACGCATTTATTCTCTTGATTATAATAAGATGTTTGATTAATGATACATGTGATGCCTCTTATTATAAGCAATTTGTATATGCAATAACTCATATGTAGCCAAAGAATCATATAAATCTAAGGCATCATCTGCAACAACTCACATGTAGCCAAAGGACTTGTCTTTATAAAAGTGTTTGCAACCAAAGGAGGTCACACACATAAATAAGCAATGATCCTAAGAAGCTCATTGAATGTGGACATTACACTTGAGATTACATGTGTCGATGGAAGAAAAAATTACAATTCAAACATGAGAACTAGGAGATGACTCAACTCCAACACCTAATTATGTGTTGTAACTTAACAAGGAACTAACTGATTTAATTCATGATTTAGGAACTGGTTGATCAAATTAATTAGTTACTTAAGTTATGTAATTGATATGTAAACAACTACTGATTATTATTTTTGCATGCATCGATCTCTAGATTATGTGTTGAGATATTTTACTTGATCTAATTGGAACTCCTAGTAGAACTCTATTTCTTCACGCTTCTATTGTAATGAGATGTATAAAAAGGAAAAGGTTAATGCTGAGAAGGATATCTAGGATAGAAACATAGAATAGGGATCGATCAGTAGTAGATAGATGATTTTTGTATTTTCCAACCTGTCATATTCATGCTAACGGAATAAAAAAATCGAGTTCTGTCCATTTTTGTAGTCACAGGCCTTAGGAGGTATTAGCACCCAAGGAATTACCCACTTGTGGTTTTCTAACCCTCTCCTTTGTTTTTTGATTTGACTTATCGCATGATTAAATTAGTAGCAATTTATTCATTTATCTATATTCTAATTTTACATGTTTTTCCTTAGATTTAGTATTTACTTCTAGTCTGAATTTATTTTTTTTTCCAAGCATTGTTATTTCTCAAATTTTAGTGACAACAATTTACCTTCCTATCTCTTAAATATCTGTAATTGTGCATACAACACTGGCAGTATTGAAAGTCTACGTCCCTTGGTTTGATAATTAAATGACTGTAGATTAATGAATAACATACTAATTGTTGCAAGTTAATTTACACCACCATTTTTGGCATCGTTTCGGGGATACTTTGCCAAGTTATAAGGTTTTTGAGAGTTTTTTCATTTCTTAGAAGCAGTTTAGGTTTTAGGAAATTCACCTCCAACTAACCCCCACTAATTTTTGTTGTTGAGTTGAGCTAGTTTATGCATGAATCCTCCGAAAGATGCCCATGGTATATTTTTACCTAATCCACAAGTAGCACAAGATCTCTTCATACAATTCTAAGGATTCTAAAGAAGATATACTTTCCTCTATACAAGGTTTGTTGTTTGAAGATCCCTTCCCAAGTGAAATTTCTAAAGTTGCTCTGAGCAACCAGAAATGGTAGAAGAAGTAGACCAAAATATTGAAAATGGGGAAACTACCTTTGAGTTTCCCATTACCAATGATGATGAAGTTGATATGAAGAATATTTCTCCCTCATCCTTTCCTAACTTTCATGGATCCATGACTAAAGACCCAGAAACCTTTCTATTTGAGTTTTACATTTTATGCAGGAGCTATGATTATACCACAGATGCACACAAATTGAATCTATTCCCTGCTACACTCAAGGATGTAGCCTTGATATGGTTCAAGGGTTTAGGAAAATATACTGATTACCACTTGGGAATAGATGAAGGAGAATTTCCTCAATAAGTAATAGGATTATTGCAGACCAAGCAACAGAGGAGGTGATGAAATCTATAAAATGGAATAGAAGGAGGATGAACCATTAGAAGAGTATTTAGAAATATTCTTGTTTTGTGTTTAAAAGACAAGGCACGCAAGAATGCCTCTTGAATCTTTGGAATTACTATTTTTGAAGGGACTCGGTGAGGAGGACATGGATGCTCTAGATCTGATTGGAGTAGGAGACATTTCAAAATATTCCTTTGAAGAAATTTGTGAATCCTGTAGAAATTACTCAAGAGCTACTATGAAGAGGATAAGAAATGTAAGATCAAGAGATGGATCAACTACCAAAACAATTGGGGACATATCCAAGTCGGATATTGGTAACATGTTCAAACATGTGAAGAAGGATATTGTTAATGACTTGGCCAATAAATTAGATGTTATGCATGTGAAGAATAAAAGGGAATATGCGAAATCAGCACACAAAGTTATGTTATTCATGCAGAAGAAATAAATATGAATGTAGATGCAGAGGATTATCTAGCATTGCAGAAGAAAAGGAGGCTTCACCTGAATTCGGGATGATAGAGATAGAGGATGGGAAAGTATTTTATGTTTCTCAAAGAAAATTGTGGTTGTCAAGACAAGGAGGTATGTCACAAGACCCTATGCAAGCATTTTAAAATTCATGTAATAATCAATATATCCTACACCCACCTTAGGATAATCAAGAATAAGGTTGCGTGCCATACCAAAGCCAATACCAAAAATAATGGAAACCTTAATTTGTAGGGAAACAATAATGGAAACATCCTTGGAGAGGAGGGAAGTAGTGGAATAACCCACCTCTTAATTACCAACAATCTTACCAGCAACCTCCTTATCCACAATAGCAAAACTTAATGTCAAATCCCCAACAAGGCTCTCAACTACCATCTCAACCAACACTTAACCCCAACAATAAATTTTCTCAATCATCCTACACCACTGAACTAGCTTAATACCCTACCGTTTAGTTGATGTCAGCAATATCCACCTTCACTTGGGAAGAGCACTTCCTCCACCAACTAGACCCTCCATTAATGAGATTGTTGATGAACCATAGATGTTGTAAGAAAATCCATAGAAAAGAAAAAAATATGTTGCGAAAGATCCACCGCAAAATTAGAAGACACTACAAGTTGATCCATAGAAACCTAAGTAGAATTCCAATAAGGATAAAATGCATGCTAATGAGCCACCATTTCTGAAAGATTACAAGAAAAGAAGATTGACCTCAAATCAGAATCTAATTCTAATTTTTTCAACTAGCTAAAGGATATTTGTGTCAAAATTCTATTGATTCAAGCCATTAAGGATGTGCCAATTTATAAAAAGTTGGTTAAGGACTTATGCATAAATAAACTAGGAAGAAAGAGAAAGGATCCATCTATTGTGCAAGTTATTGGACATCTAGCTAATATTATGCTTGGAAATTCAATCTTGCCTAAATATATAGATCTAGGCAGTCCACTAGTAAATGTTTCAATAAATGGCACAACAATAAAGAGCACTCTTATTGAATTGGGAGAAGCCATAAATTTCATGACCAAGAAAATCATGGATTATTTTAAGTTTGAATGGCTAAGTCCAACAACTAAAGTCTTATAGCTTGCAGAAAGATCAACAGTGAGACCAGAAGGAGTCCTTGAGAACATAGTGGTAGTGATAGACTCTTGGGAATACCCTGCTGACTTTATTTTTCTTCAACCAAAAGAAAGATTAATAGGATATCCCATCATCTTATGAATGCCATGGTTGGCCACTATTTATGCATTCATAGGATGCAAGTCTAGTAATATGATTATTTAGAATGGAAGTGGCACTAAAAACCTCATGTTTTATCCTCCCAAAAAACCATTAAATGAAGAATATCAAACAATTTGGGTAGAAGAACAAGAAGCATATCAGAATTATGTACAATAAATCATGATGCTGGAGAATTCATGCACAATTGAAGGACAAGAAGAAGATGTTATTTTTTCCAATGTCCTGCAAAATAACTATGGAAGGAGTGAAGAAGTAGATGACAGATTACGGTGCCTAAGTTGTCCTGTGAACCAAGTTCTACCACGTAAAAGCACCATGAAAATTCCAGGTAAGAATTGCATTATTCATCAAATCCTTCCTCATGATTGTATACTAAATTATATTAGCAACGATGTGTGCTTGATGTCTGATCTCTCCAAGAAAGTGGAGATAACCTTAGAAAGCCACTGAATGTGAAAAAGATGCTCAATACACAAAGAAGAGAAGTTGATAACTCTTCTTAAAAACATAGAACAAAATTTTCATGGGAATATGGAGACATGCATGGAATTCATCCTAAGCTCTGCACACATAATATTTATATCAAGGAAAGTTGTAAGCTAATCAGGTAGCCACAAAGAAGAATGAACCCAACAGTGAGAGAGATTGTGAAAGGATAATTGAAGCGATTCTTACTAGATGCTAGATTCATAAATTCAATCTCGACAGTCGATAGGTGTCACCCCTTTTCATTGTGCTAAAGAAGAATGGAAAATGGAGGATATGTGTGGATTATAGAGAGCTGAAAGTATCAACAAAGAAAGATCATTTTCCTCTTCCCTTAATTGATCAAGTACTTAACACTGTCACGGTTGGTAAGAAATATTTCCCTTTTCTTGATGGATATAGTGGCTATAACCATATTCAAATTACACCGAAGATCAAGACAAAAATACCTTCACATGTCTTTGGGAACTTATGCTTATTCAGTTCTTCCTTTTGGCTAATGCAATGCACCTGCTACATTCCAAAGGGAATTTTTAAGCATTTTCTCATATCTAAAAAATGATTACATGGAGGTATAAATGGATGATTTCACATTCCATGTTAGCACCTTTGAGGAAGCCATACAAAATCTAGACAAAGTCTTGAATAGATGCAAAGAACATAACTTTTCCCTAAGTAATAAAAATGCTACATGATGATGTATGAAGGAATAGTGTTAGGACACTACCTTTGTTCTAATGGAATTCAATTTCATCTAGAAAAGGTATTCATTATATTAAATCTACCAACACCAAAGAAGAAAAAGAATGTCAGAATTTTTTTAGGACATGTTGGTTATTATAGAAGATTCATACGAGATTTCAGCAAAGTGACAGCTCCATTATTTTCATTATTGGGAAAGGTCATTACATTTGACCAAACTAAAAAATGTGAGATTGCATTTTAAACCTTGAAGGAATTGTTAACAATCCTCGTATTGAGAGGACTGGTAGGAATCTACCATTCTACATTCATGTGGATGCTTCAAACCATACTATTGGATATGTTTTGGGAGATAAGGATGGAGTTCTCAACTATGTAATTTATTACGTAAGCAAGAACTTGCAACATGCTAAACTTAATTACACAGTTTTAGAGAAGGAATTCTTAGCAATTTTTTATGTTGTTAATAAGTTCAGAAACTACATCATAGGTTATCTAGTATTCATTCATACTAATCATGCAGTAATTAAATATTTGATTAATAAACCAGTTGTCAACAACAAATAATTAGATGGTTTTTACTCTTATAAAAGTATGATGTCACTATTATGGACAAACTTGGAAAGGACAATGTGGTAGCAAATTACCTTTCAAGAATAGACACCAATGATGAAGAGCATGTAGTGGATGAATCTTTTTCCAAATGAGCATTTATTTTTATCTCCACAAAAACTCCTTGGTATGTATACATAGACAACTATCTAGTTTCAAGTAAAACACTTCCACACTACTTATATTCTAAAATAAATACATAGTTTAGAAGAGTGTGCATTTTTCTTAAATATCTGGATTTCTATTTCACATAGGGCAAGATAATGTCATGAGAAGATGCATTGATGATGAGGAGATTTATGATGTTCTTAGATCCTTCCATAGTGATCCTTGTGGAGGACACTTTTCTCGTGAAAATAACAACACGTAAGTGTCGACAATAGGTTATTACTGGCCAACACTACATAAAGATACAATATTATATACTAGGAGGTGTGATAGATGTCAAAGAATGGGTAAGCCTACCAAATCAGATGAAATGCCATTGCAACCTCAGTTGGTCTTGCACCCATTTGATAAATGGGGTTTAGACTTCATTGGTCCTATAGATCCTAAATATTAGTAGAAGGAATACATCTTGTTGTGTACAGATTATCTAACTAATTAGGAAAAAGTAAAAGAACTACCAAGTCAGAAGAGTAAGAAAGTATCCAATTTTCTCTATGATCGCAATTTCACCAGGTATGGAGTACTAAGAGAAATTTTTATTGATCAATGTACACACTTTACTGCTGAAGTTATTTTTGATCTATCTAAAGAGTATGAAATCAGACATATGAAGTCTACACCATACCACCCCCAATCTAATGGCCACATTGAGGTGAAAAATAGTGAGATAGAAGCTATCTTGACAAAAACCATTACACTCGATAGGAAATATTGGTCAAAAATTCTTCCATGGGTGGTATGGGAATTCAACACAAAGATGGAAAGGCAATGTTACATCTATTCTATTTTCCCCTCCTATACACATCCTTATTGCTTATATATTTCCTACTCACCTAGTTAAGATCTTGGACTAAATAGGGTTTTCCCCTCACTATGTTGTCATTATCATCTAGTAGATCTTCTATTTCTCAATGTTACACCTATTAGAGTTTCTCCACATACATGACATAATCCTACTCCACATGCTATGATACATGCACTATCACATAACACTAGGTATTTGCCTCATGTTCACATGTGTTCATCTTTTTACATCAGTTGATCATGGACCCTTTCCTACTACTCTCATTGCATAGATCATCTTGGTATTCACATTTGGGGGCATCTTAATTCCCCCACACCACTCAATGACACACTCTTATTCTTGGTTCATACTTGACTATTGAGGGTTTCTTCATATGGACCTCACTTTGCACACACACACACCTAGGTGTATCCTTATTCCTCCCTTCTAGTTGGTTTTCTTTTATATATTTGTAATAAAAATCCAAAAACATTAGCTTAGATCTTGATTGGATATATTCTTCCTTTCTTATATTACTCTATGTTACACATTTTCTTATCATGTTACTATGGTTCATAATATGTTTTATCATTTTTCATACACACATTCACATTCACATGGTTTATTGAGGTGAATTCATACCACTTACAAGCTATCCCATGATGTATGATGTTTGTTCCTATCCATTACCTATCCCATAGAGGTTCCCTGGGGCATATACCTTTTCTCACTTACTATCAGGTTCTATAATTACAATAATTCACATTTTCATATTCATATATTACATTGTCACATACTATTTATCTTTCCTAACATGATAATGGGTGCTTCATGTGTAGCATTTTCTTTGCAATAATCCTTTCATTCATGGTTGTCTGATTTTTAATACTTTGTTTGTCACTATTTTTGGGTTATGTCCTATGTTTACTTGTTACCTTGTTTACACAAGCCTTAATGGATTCAATTGTCATGTAACATCCTAAGTGGTGTCACATGCATGCAACTAATTGATTGATTTTCCTTGTTTTTTTCCTATATGCTTTTTCCTAGTTGTTATTTCTGTGTGCATTTATTATATATCACTAACACTTGTGTGACAAATTGTCGGAGCTCAAAATTACACTCGCCTAGAATCGGGATGATCCAAGGCTTTGAGACAATATGGGACTATCTCATAGTTGTGGGACTTGTGCTTGAGACATTCCTCTAGATAATATTAGCTTCCTTTTCTTATTCCTATTGCTAAAACTACTCCTAAGAAGGGAAATACAACTATCTAACTCTAATATATCATTCCAAGGGACCATGGTGAGAGGGAAATGCATAAAACTAAAATCCTAGACTAAGGGGAGGTGATAACACTAGAAAGAATGGGAAGGACACTCTTAGATGAGTGAAAATGAGGGAAAATGAGCAAAGGAAGGGAATACATGCATTCTATAGTCCGAAAAACATTCAAGCTCTCATTTCCATGGAGCACAACAGAAAAGAAACCCTACAAGAGATATAAAACATGCACATCATACCAATATTATAAAAGAAAGGCAAGTAGATGCAATAAACATAGGTAAATTAATGCAAAGAGAAATAGAAATCAACCATACATTTACTATTTAGGAAGGTTTCAAACCACAACTTCACCTAATCTCTGCATTTGAGGATCTTTACTAAGCCCAAATGGATTATTCTTGTAAAAATTGACCAAATATTACCTTAGAAAAGTTACCAAAGTTTATACCATATTTCAACACCTTCATCCATGTTTTATAAACCTACCTCAATGATTCAAAATCATAGAAACAAGTAGCCCACCTTTTCTCTCCAAGTTGTTCTTCTTTTCTCTTAACTAGCTCTTAGCTCCAATATGAAATAATTTGTATTTTGGCTTATTCGACTCCACTAAGTTCTTTTACCATGTTCTTAAACTCAAATCACTATTAGATCAATCAAAAATTTGATACAAAATTTTCAAGAGATCAACCTCACCTATTTATCTCTACCTTACTACTTTATGGCCTTAAGACAATGTAGTTTGCAAGCTCCATGGTTGTATACTTCTAGAGATACCTATCAAGAACTAATAACACATTCAAATACCCTTTAGGAAACCATATTGTGGTGTGAATTTCAAAACCAACTCCTTGTTCTCTTCTTTCTATTACTCCTTTTCTTCTCTAGCCTTCACTAGGCCTACTAGCCATGTCCTCAAGTAAACTCAACCATAATTTCCTATGCCTTAGGTTTTTCAACACACTCTAAACCTTTCTCAGAACCCATTAATCCCTAATTTCTCTTAATGAAGTTTAAATTTTGAAATCTAAAGGGAAATGGAACATCCTTTGAAAATGGACCTTTCTTATTAGGTCTCTAATTGTATTTGACTATCTTTTTACCAATTGTCATGCATATCTCTAAAATCCACCATTGAAAATAAAAACTTCCTTCAAAATTAGTACAAGGACCTCATCAACATACTTTCTACCAAATATTATAGTGCAATTTTTTTTTTGATGGTTCAAAACTAGAAATTCCTTAAAACCCTAATCGTAGCATTTTGTATAGGCCAAGAAGACAAAAAGGCTATATCTTCATTTATTCATATCTCCAAAGCTTGAAACTTTGTCTTCAATGATGTGAAAACTTCCTTCAAATATATAATCTTAAAATGAATTTTATTAAAGAAAATGTCATCAGTTTTAATGACACAGAGGGTTTGTGCATGTTTTTAAGGGCATGGTATCTAAACCCTCAAACTTCCAAAATAAATACCTGATTCTTGTTTGAGAAGAAGAATTGTATAAAAATATTTTCATAGATCTACACAATCTCCCCAAATATAACATGCATCCAATACAATTACTTTGATGTCAATAAGTCCCACTCATACCTACGACATAGTCTCATCTTGAGGGTTTCAATGTATGCAATGGAAATAAATATGAATTTCAGCTTTCAACCTTGAAATATAAATTTCATCCTTTATCATCATGTGATCACTATTGAAAATAACATAAGAAACATGATTATGCACAAAATCACTAAAAGGTCCTTATTCAAATCTTCCTTACTATCATGCACAACCTTTCACCATAGTTATCATGCATAAATAAGGGTACTTCAATAAATATTTCAAATAGTCTCTAGAAGAAACTCCTAATCAACTAATTCAAATTCAAATAGAAGGAACATTTCTAGTTCTTGGATCTCAAAATCGGAACCATGTAACAAAGAACAAGATTTCATACAAAACAAAGCTATATTACCATATTTATTACAAAATATCAGTCTTAACTTCCTACATTCCCATTTCTCAACCTCTCTCTCCTTGAGGCATCCTCTCCTATTCTCTTAGGAGGATAATATCTCCATACATTTGAAATTTCCCCATTAAGTGTAACTTCTTCTTGTCTCATAACTTACTTTTTGATGACTAGTGGTAATTTCATATGTCTCTTCACACACTATGGGAATTTTTACATTATTTTAAACATTACAATGACTCTTACACTTCTAGGACCTATTACCATGTGACTAGACTCCACACACAACCACTTAGACTCTTTGAAACCCCATATGACCCTTTTACATACTCTTAAGATTTGAATTACATTTAGGAGGGAAAACAAGAATTTGAATTTCCAACAAATTTTCCACCTAGACCTCCCTCTTAGGAACTCAACATACTCTCACACACTCATTACAACCATGATAAATGAAGTATTAACAACTTTTATGTTCTTCCCATTATTCTTCTACACCACAAGGGCATAGAATAGACTCAAAACATAATTTTTATTGCTTCAAATGAATGCATAGTCCATTACAATGGAGGAAGAAGGAAAGAATCAACATGAAGTTATTCATATATGAGGCCTACAACTCAAAATACAAAACACACTATTCTCGTAATGTTTTTGCATTCCAAGAGGGTCCAACCTTTACAAATGGGAATTATTCTACAATATATAAAAGAATAAGAGAGAAGAAGAGGGGAAAAGAGGGAAAACTTGGATTTAAGACTCCAAACACCAACAAGATGCATAAAATGCCTAAAAATCAACATGTGACTATGTCAAATCCACTTCCCGTGTCATTTTTCTTGTGGAAGAAGGAAAGAGGCCATATCCCATAAAATCTAAGGGGTTGAGTCAATTGAAACTATACATTACTAACCTAAAACAATTTTTTCCATTTTCACCTACCAAAACTAATAAACCGTGATTTTGGAGAGATTTTAGTGTATCCCACGTCATTTTCTTTCCAACAAGACCAATTGCACATGATTTGGAGCTATGTGTAAGAAGTTATGGCAATTTGAAGATTTTCAGTGCAAGAGGAACATGCCAAACAAGTGACATTTTCTTATTGGTCACAAGATTCTATAGGTCGAATGAAATCTTGTCTTCACCTGATGTCACACTTCCATTCACTACAAGAATCTACATACAATTGGTAGTTTTTATTTATCCTTGTTAAATGCACTTTATCTACTAAATCCCCAAAGTTGGACATGTGGTGGCCTCAGATTCGCATGGAGGTTATAGCCTTAGGTGCATGCACAGGAGCGAGAAGGAAAAATGAGAAAGTTTGCATAAGGATGCAAGGATGAAGAAGAAGTCTCGCAACTATACAATAGGATGCACGAGGATTGGGAAAGGGGTGCATATCTACATAACTATGCAAAAATGTAAGGGAGACATGGAGCTCGCCAAGGGAAAACATGAAATCTTGGGAGAAGGTGGCATATGAAGAAGCATGCCCATAGAGGAAAAGGGATAAGTGCATGAAAGGATATGTTTAAGTGGAAAAGAGTGTTCACAAGGGAGAGCAACCGACTCATGGAGGAAATGATATGCACTTAATAAGTATGTGAGGGACTTGTAAAGATGTAAGGAAAACCCATGGGTGTACATCATCTAGGATAAAAGTAAATTCATGAAAGAACATGCGTAGAGGGAAAGGGAGGAAAACTTGAAATTATTCAAGGGAAAGTGAGCGTGCAAAACATTCACAAAGGAAACCAAAGGGAAAGAAGCAATGAGAGTGTGCAAAACATGTGTAAAGAATCGCAACCATGAAAACTACAAAGCAAGGAGAAAATTAGCAAAGACGTGTAACCTAGTTCCAAAGCTAGATGGAATTATAGGTTTCCAAAATAGCCCAAGGGGCTATTCTCGGGAAATAATGACATTTTCCAATTGTTTTCCTTGCATCATTGTCACTATCATGTGTAATCCATCTTCCCCCTGTAGGATTCCTATTTTAGATGTGCACATTAGTTTTATCCTTCCTTGTTTGGGATTTATTTTCTTTTGTTCATCTCACGTACCTCAAAAAAGTGGGGGAAAACATCAGGTGTGCCTTTTCACCCTCCTAACACAAAAATCAGTTACAAAAACATAGATATCATGATTAGAATAGAAATTAGTTACAAAATAAGGCTAGGGATAGACTTGGCCAAAACTCATAGTCTAGATAGAAGTTCCTAGAACATATAGGAATGTTTGGGAATTCATGTCCCGCATTAGTGCTCTTATCCTGGTGGAAAAAATAGTTACAAATTATTTTAATCGATTGCACATATACAATTTTCTCTAGTTTTTATAGTTATATGGCTAGTTTTAGATTACAATCAGTTACTAACATGAACTAACTGCTTACTCAGGAACAAAATAAGGAACTAAATAAGGGAATGACACCTAGGGCATGTATGACAATGATAAGACTGGAACAATGTGTCACTCAAGGCAACTTATAAATCAGGTTTGTGATCATCTACAATGGCACTTATCCCTAAGGAAGTGTTAACAATTGGAAGGCCAAATAGACTACTCTCCCAATAAAATTTCCCTTAGCAAAGGTGAAAAAATTCCTAAATCAAGCACCAGGATGCTCAAATCCCTAATTTGGAAACATGATTCCCAAATCCTTCTTGTTATTTCAAATAGCTCATAAGCATTAACTTTACAAGAAGGATCAAATTTTATCCCTTTCTATTTCAATTCTCTAGGTGTACTCTAACCCCTTAGTTTATATTTTTCCAAATACACATTTTGATTTTACATATTTTTCAAGTTAAATTCAATTGCATTTACCTAGAGCATTGACTACACTTGTTTTCTTTTACAGGTCCTATCCTATCCCAATGAAGGCAAAGCACACAAACAACCATGAAGTAAATCTCAATCACGCTCCAAAAAATATGATATTCCAAGGAACTACACACACATCATTATCACTCCATGCATGCAAAGGTCACCCCTAGGATCCTTATCCTTCCCTTCCTTAGAATTCCATGGTAAACAATTTTGCACTATTTCATTCAGCATGCTAAAACACTCATTCATCATGTTATCGGCCACAATCTTCATTTGACTCTTTAAGGTATGATTTTATTTTCTACTTTATGTTATCAAATCCTTATTCACCAGCATAAAGTGGGGGAAAATGTAGTCACTAAAATATGCACTTATTACTATTACATTACACCTCTAGTATGTTGTTATATACATGATTTCTAAGTATGGAAACTAGGCACCAATGACACCTCTTTGGTCCTTTTATATATTTGATTAGTCATAGTCACATATTTTATTTGGCATTTACATATCTTTGGTCATTTCACAGGATCCTAGTTCATGTATTTCATTATGTTTATGTTTGTTTATTGTATGACAATACCGCCCAAATAGGACAAAGCGCTGAGACGTTAATTTCCTTTTACGCACTTATGTCCTATTTGTTTGATCTTTTCCTTAGTCAATTTTCTTTAGATTTGGGTATTTTCTTATCTCCTTTTCACAACCTAGGTTGGCTTTTGGTATAACTATGTGTGAGAATTCAAACTAAGAACTCATATATATACACAACTTATTAACTATTCTAAAGGGTAATTGGGCTATAATGTCTATATCTATCACATATACAAGAACAACACAAAGGACTAAATTTTAGGTACATTATTCACTACATAGGAAAATTCTATTCTAAATTCCATATCACACATTCTTACATCAGGAAAAAATTAGTTGTAGCCCTCTATTCTTTATGCGATTAGCATTAGTGCATCCTAGCTCAAGGGACACAATTTCAATCACACACCACAAGAACTACATGGAGCTTGAAATGTAGTGTAACGATCAGTGATATTCACATTTAGGTGACCATTGAGGTCATTCGACTTAAGCATATGCACATTTTTATTCATCTAAGGTGCACTTGAGTATTGTGTAAGTATTTAGGGCTTATTTTATAGTACACAGATGTAATAGAGTAAGAGTACAATAAAACCCGACCCAACCTACAATGACCAAGAAGTGATAAAGAAATAACCAAGATTGAATCCATTTCATAGAAACCAATGCCCAAATCAAATACTAATTCCTAGGTGACCTTGTCTCATTCTAGGTGTTTATGTCATGTCAATTTCCATATCACGCTTTCGCATACGTGAGCTCACACATTCTAGGATTAATTCTTCCGGATCATTCACTAACCCAAAATTAGTCTAGACCTATAGTTACAAGTTTAGTCATTCTCTAAACCCTATATATCACTCTTTCTTGCATTTCCTTTGCTTGATCTTTCTTATTTACGATTTTATCTATCCGATCAAAGCAATGCCCTTATCTTATTGATTTATGGAGTTTAATTTCTTCACATTAGCATGTTTTATTACCTTTCTGGAATACATAGTAATTAGCGTCACTAGGTAGACTAACGTTAGTCACCCGGGACCAAGATCAGTCAAGGCAAGGAGGAACCGGCATTGATTAGAGTAATTGGCATCGGTTTCCTATGTATGATTATTTTATTTAACTCATGGGAATTAGATCTAACCTTTGTTATAAAATTGATCTAATGGTTGTAATTATATAGCTAAACTGCCCTAAGTTTTTATATGCATATATAAGCTAGAAAGCTAGGGTTAGAAGCTAGATTGGGAGAATTATAAGAAGGAATTCTTGGAGGGAGAAAAAGAGAATCTTTTGAGGAAGAAAGTATTGTACATCTAGGAAAGGCGTGTAAGGTTGCAGATCTTCAAAGTGTATATCCTCTCGTGAAGCTTTGATTAATATAATGGTGATTTCTTGGTGGACATAGCCCACACTTTGGGTGAACCATGTTATATATTTTGTATTTTTCTTTTGTTTATTTCCACTTTTATTGTTTGTATGCTTATATATTAATAATATATATGTATAATTGGTGTGATTAACCCCAAAACTGGTATCGAGCTTTTTTATTTAAGGGTTTTGTGTGTTGATAGGTTTACTCACGAGAGGATTTCGATTGAGTGGGAGCTA
The DNA here is from genome assembly GCA_018340775.1 of Taxus wallichiana var. yunnanensis. Lineage (NCBI taxonomy): Eukaryota > Viridiplantae > Streptophyta > Pinopsida > Cupressales > Taxaceae > Taxus > Taxus wallichiana. Next base: position 477,243,128 of record CM031238.1, read on the forward strand.
CAACAATGGCAAAAGATGGAAAATACAGAGTTGAGAAGTTTGAAGGTCTGTAATTATCAACTATGGAAGATATAGGTGGAATATTATCTATATCAAAAAGATCTATACTTACCATTGGATGAGAAGGAAATACCTACAAATATGACTGATGAAGAATGGAAAATTCTTGATAGAAAGGCTTTGGGATCTATAAGATTGAGTCTGGTAGCATCTGTGGCTTTGAATATTACCGAAGTAGCAACCACGGTAGAGTTGATGAAATCTTTAGCTAATTTATATGAAAAACCTAGTGCTTCAAATAAATTTTATTTGATGAAGAAATTATTTAATTCTAAGATGCAAGAAGGTGAATCTGCATTAAGTCATTTGAATGATTTCTAGTCTATTGTAAATCAATTAAAATTGGTGAATATTCCATTTGATGATGAAGTGAAAGCACTTTTATTTCTATTCTCTTTTCCAGATAGTTGGGATAACTTGGTAATGGTTGTTACTAATACAACGCCTACTACTAATATTTTAAAGTTTGATGATGTGGTTAGTATAATCCTGAATGAAGAAATACGCAGGAAAAGAATAGGATAATTATCATCTGGAAATGATTCGAATGTAGAAAGAAGAGGAAGGCAAAAGGAGACATGAAAATAAGGATTGTTGGTTCAAGGAAAACAAAGAGAATGTAACAAAGAAAGGTAAAGAGGAAAATGTTGTTGCTTCTAAGGTAATGCAAGATACCCTTATTTTCTCCTTGGATAATAAAATTGAGTCATGGGTTTTAGATTTAGAAGCTTCTTTCCATGCTACCCCTAATAAGGGTTATTTCAGAAATTATGCCCATGGTAATTTTGGGCATGTTTATTTAGGATATGATGAACCATGCAATATTATTGGTAAAGGTTAAGTTCATCTAAAATTTTAGAAAGGAAATGCATGTATATTGAAAGATGCACGAGAATGTTCCAAGCCTCGAGAGAAATCTAAATTCTCAAGACAACTAGGTGAATTTGGTTACATGGTTACATTCAAAGCTGACTCTTGGAAGGTTACCAAGGGATATCTTATTATATCAAGAGGAAAGAAGGTAGGAACATTTTATTTTTCTACATGTATTTTTTATTTCTTTTTTGTGTTATCTACTTCAAATTCACATACAAGCATGTGGCATAATCGGCTAGGTCATATGAGTCAAAAAGGAATGTAGATCATAAAGTCTAAGGGTAAGTTATCAGATTTGAAAGATATAGATCTTAATTTCTATGAGCATTGTATATTTGGAAATCAAAAGAGAGTGAGATTTCTCAAAGTTGGGACAACAAAGAAAGAGCAAAAATTGGAGCTTTTGCACTTAGATGTGTGGGGACCAACCCAGGTAGCTTCTTATGAAGGATCCAAATATTATGTGAATTTCATTTATTATGCCACAAGAAAGGTAATTTTTTTTGTATTAAACATAAATTTGATGTTTTTGAGACTTTTAAAATATGGAAATCCCTTGTGGAAAATGAATCAAATTCAAAGTTAAAATGTCTTAGATCTGATAATAGTGGTGAAAATTGTAGCAAGCTTTTCAATTATTATTGTTTAGTGAATGGAATATGCAAAGAAATAATGGTTCCTAGAACACCACATGAGAATGGTGTTACAGAAAGAATGAGCAGGGAAATCATGGAACGTATAAGAAGCATGAAGATATATGCTAGATTACCCTTATAGTTTTGGGTAGAAGTAGTAAACATGATGGTTTATTTAATTAATTGTGGGCCTTCAAGTGTACTTGATGTTGGAATACCATAAGAAGCTTGACCGGAAAAGAGGTAGATCTTTATTTTCTTAGAGTATTTGGTTTAGAATATTTTGTGCATGTTGATAAAGAAAATAGAAAGAAGTTGGATGCTAAATCCAAGAGATGTACTTTCATTGGTTATGGATCTGGTGATTTCATATTTCATTTTTAGGATTTAGAAGATTCTAAGATTGTTAGGAGTCGTGACATTGAATGGAATGAAAAGAGAATGTACAAGGATCAAATTTTGGTACCCAAATATGAACTAGAAGAGTTTGTGGATGAAAATGCATTCTCGGATTTAAAATTGACACCTACATGTTTACATAGTAATCGGTGTTGGTTGACCCCTAACCGGTGTTGGACTCCTGGACCAACATCGCTTATAAGAAGCCGCAGACCAGCATCGCTATCCAAACCAGCATTGGCAAGAGGTGACTGGTGTCGGTCATTGTCTGAGATTGATACAAATTTGTAGAATGAGAATATTGAGCCTCCGACACCCCAAATCTCAGTGAGAAGGTCACAAAGGGTAAGTAGACCTCCATAAATATTTACACCTTCCTTATCTTATTTATTATTAACTGATAATGGTGAACCATAGATTTTTGAAGAAGCAATGCATGATGAGACCCATGTGAAGTGGGAGCATGGCATGGATGAGGAGATGGACTCCTTAAAACAAAACCAGACATGGGATTTGGTTAAGTTGCTGCAAGTAAAATAACATTTCAGAATAAGTGGGTTTACAAGATCAAGGAAGAAGAGGGTGGACAAAAAGATACAAGGCAAGGCTTGTGGTGAAAGGATTTGCACAAAAATTAGGTATTGATTTTGGTGATATATTTTATCTTGTAGTAAAAATGACTTTTATTCATATTGTATTGAGTTTAGTTGTAGTAGAAGATTTGAATTTAGAGAAACTTGATGTCAAGACAAATTTCCTTCATGCTTATTTAGAGGAAGAGATTTATATGCAGCATCGCTTAGTTATGAAATCAAGGGTAAGGAGAAACTTGTGTATAGGTTGAAAAAAATCTTGTATGGGCTCAAGCAAGCCCCAAGGAAATGGTATATGAGGTTTGATATTTTTATGCATAAGAATGGTTATATGAGATGTGAATCGACCATTGTGTTTTATTTCAAGAAGATTAAAAATGGAAGCTATATTATTTTGTTGCTACATGTGGATGATATGCTTATTGCAGGATCTAGTATGCATGACATTGATGATGTTAAAGAAAATTTATCTCATACATTTTCAATGAAGTATTTGGGAGCTACAAATAAAATCCTTGGCATGTAAATTTACAGAGACAGGAAGAACACAAAGTTGTATTTTTCTCAGAACATTATATCAATAAGGTGTTGGAAAGGTTTAATATGTAGAATTCAAAACTTGTAAGTACACCTATGGCTGGACACTTCAAATTGAGTAAATATCAATGTCCTACATCACATGAGGAGGTCAAGTACATGGCATGAGTTCCATATGCTTCAGCAGTTGGAAGTCTCATGTATGTTATGGTTTTTACCAGACCATACATTCCACACGGGTAGTGGGAGATGTGAGCAGATTTATGGCCAATCCATGTCAAGAGCATTGGAAATTAGTCCAATGGATTCTTGAGTATTTGAGAAAGACATCCAATATGCAACTATGATATGTAGGGTCAAATATTTCTTTATGTGGCTATGTTGATTTAGATATGGCTAGAGATTTGGATGGTAGGAGAAGTACCACTGGATATGTATTCACATTAGGTGGGATGAAAATTACATGGATTTCTATTATGCGAAGGTTATGGCCTTGTCTACTACAGAGGTCAAGTATGTTTTAGCTACAGAGGCTAGTAAAGAGATGATATGGATTAGAAATTTCATGGAAGAGTTGGGAAAGGAGCGAGAAGATTGTAGATTATGCAGTGATAGTCAAAGTGTAATTCATCTAGAAAATAACTCAGCATTTCATTCAAGAACAAAACATATTCAGTTGAGATATCACTTCATACAAGATGTTGGAGGATGGGCAACTAAAACTAGAGAAAATTCATACAAATAAGAACCCTGCAGATATGTTAACGAAGTCATTAGCAAAAGGAGAAGTTGGAGCTACACTCCACTTCTATTGGTCTTTGATTTTGAGACTTGAAGAGGAAGAAATAGGCCAAGGAAAGGATCCAAGAATGGATTTGTATGGTACAAGTGAAGAAATTTATCTCCAAGTGGGAGATTGTTGAGTTTGGAGCTTAATTGCTTCACATTAGCATGCTTTATTAACTTTCTGGAATACACAGTAACTATTTCAATCGGAAGATCGGCATCACACACCGGGAAGCGACATTGGTCAAGGAAAGGAGGAACCAAAGATTGATAAGGGTAATTGGCATTGGTTTCCTATGCATGATTGTTTTATTTTACTCATGGGAATTAGATCTAACCTTTTTTATAAATTTGATTTAATGGTTGTAATTTCATAGCTAAAGTGCCCTAAGCTTGTATATGCATATATAAGCTAGAAAGCTAGGGTTAGAAATTAGATTGGGAGAATTATAAGAAGTGATTCTTAGAGAGAGAAAAGAGAATCTTGTGAGGAAGAAAGTATTGTACATCTGGGAGAGGTGTGGAAGGTTTTAGATCTTCATTGTATATCATTTGTGAATCTTTGATTAATATATTGGTTGTTTCTTGGTGGACATAGCCCACACTGGGTAAACCACATTATACCTTGTGTATTGTTCTTCTAGCTTATTTCCTTTTTATTGCTTATATGCTTAGATCTTAATAATATATTTTTACAACGGTGTGATTAACCTCAACATATCTTAGATTTAATTTCATTAAAGCAGCCCCATATAAACAATTTTATATAACCTCATTCACTAAATGAGCTTTCATTGCAACACTAGCGCAAAAGACACTCAAGGCTCCATAAATATTTCCAAAGTTGATGCACATCCATTGGGGAATCCACTACTACAATTCTTAAGCACTCAAATAGGTCAAGAAGTTTAGCTTCATTCATGTCCAAGCACTTAAAAACCAACACTCACTTTGTATTAGAAAGATCACAACCATCTCAAGCATGTTCAAAGTGATATGAGTTATCAACTAGCTAAATTCCTCTAAATAGCATATGTTATATAGAGAACTATGTGTGGTTTGAGGCCTCTTTAGAGTAGTGCTGATATAGGTGGTGCACAAATTGCACTTCAACCCAAAAATTAACCTTCTTGCAGCCATAGTTAGTGTTTCAAATCTATTCATATGATTTAATATGGTTTTTAGGATTGTACGACACTTAGGGTTTGACAATGTTATCAGCTAATTTTGACTTCGATAAATTACAACTTTAAAAAATTGAATTTTTTTACAAAGTGACATTTTTCATTATTTAGCACCTTCATCGTGATCGTTCTATTCTCCCAATCATTTTGGCCTTCGTTTCATCCATTTCGGTAAGAACTTATCCCGTCATGTCACAAACCATGTTTAAAATTAATTAATTAGTTTCTTACCCTCTTATTTAATAAAATTAATTTTATTAAATTTTGGGGTTTTAAATTAAATGAATATTAATTTAATCTTCATTAAAATTGATCAAAAATTTTGGAAGAAGTTTTCTAGCTTTCCTATTTCCGTGGGAAATTAAAATTCCACCTCTAATTTTCAAGAATGCCAAGTTGGCTCTCCACTCTCTATTTTCCCTTTCCTGGAAAAATTTTCATTTTTCCCGCTTGTTGGAGATTTCCTTGTTGATTTCCAACCTAATTGGATGTCAAAATGGCAAAATATCTCCCATTTTCCCACATGGAGAAATGGATGGGAATTACCAACCTGCTTTTCCATTGTCACGGGAAAATGGTTAAACTTCTTCCCATATTCCCTGTAATTAATGCCCACTACCCGGAGAAAGAGGAAATTGGTTATTTCAATGGGACGAAAGAAGAAATAGTTATGAGAAAGCTTCTTGTAATTTTCTTCCATGAAACTCGTGGAAAAATTCATGCAATTAAAGCTCTTTATTTCTAACTCATTTTTGTTATTTCTAACTTCTTATTATTTCCAATGTGTAGAAATGTTTTCCGAGAAATAATTTTTCAAAGGATTCACACATTCATTCACAAACCCAAAAGAGAATGCAGCTAGAGGGAGGATTTTGAAAGAATCAAAACTCCACGCAGCTTGAGTCATTTTTATCTCTCATTCACATCCCATACGATGTCAAAGATGTAAAAAAACTCCAAGTAGTTGTTCATGTGAGGGACCTAAGAGAAAGGAAATTCATTAACATTAACAGATCACGTTGGGAAGCCCATGCTAAGGTAAAAATATGGAGGACTGTCACACATTTTCCAAGAGAAGTTTCCATGCCAAAGAAGATTATAGATTCATGCATTGTTTGAATAAAACAAACAGGCCATTCAATAATCCACGCAGTTGAAGGAAAGGAAATAGACAAAAGCTCGCACACTTTAGAGTAGAAAAGGCCATACAAATAGTTGTGCACACAGTAAAAGGAAAGATTAAAATCCACGCATTCACAGTCCACATTGAAGGAAGTAAAATGCAGTCCAAAGGATAGAAAATCCACACATTTATCCAAAGAGGATAAAATTCATCCCAAAGTCGTCCATTCATTCACGAATGAAACAGAAATAATTATCCATGCATTGGTAAAAATAAGACAACCATTCTATAGTAGGAACACTCCATGTATCGGTAAAAATAAGACTCTCAATGCATTCATAGTTTGGAGGATGGTCATGTGGGAGCTTGCTAGGGAATTCCATGCATTTTTCTGGATTATGAATGTAAGAAAAATACTATAGTCCACGCATGAAAAGAGAAGTCATGGCTCACGAAAGGAAAAATTGCTCATGCATTGCCAAAAATAAAAGATTAAAATCCACACAAAGATCGAGAAAGACGTAGTGAATTGAATAATTAAAACCGATCCTACACAAAGCCGTTATAATCGGAATAATTTTAAAAAAATCCAAATTCATATTATTTTAACCAAGTTTGTAACTCGAGCTTAGTCTCGATATTTTTCTTGTGTTACCATTTTGAAAAAATGTAACCTAAAACTACTTATTATTATTTTAAAAATAATAATAATAAAGAGACTTTTTTCCTTATGTTATGGTGATTTAGAGACTAATCCTCGACACCATTCAAACCGTCTAATGTTCCCGCTTTATTTTTCTCGTAAAATTCATAATGGCCGAAAATTCTAGCAAATCTATAGGAAATTCAAAGAAGTTAGTAGAGAGGTCAAACAATTCCATACTCAAATATGAATTCCAAGGGGTCATTCCTCCCACTTCCATCAAGTCTACATATGACAATATAACTGATACTGATCTTGGCCACATCAATGTGCAATAATTTTGTGATTGGGTGAAAGCCGAAGGGAAAACCATATTCTCATATAGGCTCTATCATAGTGGTGTTCCTCAAGAAATAGTTTTTCCTCTTTCATTACAATGCTTTGAGCTAGTCATCGCCTCATTTGAGAATTATGATCCCAAAAGGTGAGGAATTTTCAAAATAATTTTGATCCTTTCCTTTTGATCACACCTGAGCACATCAAAGAATTTCTCAGCATTCCCGATTTCCTTAAGATTGCTGACATCACTCGAAAGTCAACACAAGATTTTTGGGATGAAGAACCCCTCAGGTGGAGCAAGATGGTCAACAACAATTGGTTAGTAACAAAGAGGCCTTGTGTTGACCGAATTCCCAAGGAATTATACCATGTTGAATTTGTGGAGGAAATCTATGACATGATCACTCTTTTAAGTCGAGTCTTCGGTCTACCCTCTACCAGGATTTTCTACCCCTGGATATACCAGTTCATCTGCATCATCCTACCTAGGATATATTTTGTAGATCACCACCATCATCATATAATACTCTTCACAAACAATTGATCAAAGTGAAGATGATTATGTTTTTCAACATGACATCATATCTAACTTATGCAATGGCCAAAAAGATGCTATTTTTAGGGCTAGAAATGAAAGGCATCATGGTTCCATCAAATAGTGTTTTTCACCATCATCCATAGATGAGTTTCAAGAATAGCTCTCATCACTTCAGAGAGTTGATGATGCTTTCACCTTCCATATGATTAGAAATTTGAATATAAGTATAGAATAAATATTCTCCAAAGATGTCATCGTTGTCATTTCTCAGTGGGGAACATGGTTTATTCAATGTCCATCCTTTTCCTACATTCACATGAGTGGATTAGCAAACACTCCATGGAATATTCCCAAGTATGTCAGTGATAAGAGGGCATTGATGGAGCTTGTCCAAAAAAATTCCAATTTCATTGTCTTCTCAGTGACAAACATCATTCAAGCATCCATTTCCAAATCCAAATTGGGGAGATGTATGAATCTCATCAATGCATAACTCATGGATAAGGAGTTTTCTCTCATTACCATACATCCATTTGTGAAGATATCCCAATTCAACATCAACGGATATATGAAAAACATTCTTGGAGAAAAGCATCAATATAATCCTACCATGGAAGACATCTGGGCTTCTTGTTAAGATGAACACAAAGTAAGAAGGCGAGAGTTTTCCTACCTAACCCTTTCTCAAATCAAGGCCTTCCACATTATAAATCCTCTAGATTCATTAGTGGATTATGGTGAAGATGTTATTGATCCCTCATTTGATGTTGTTTTCTTTACTCCATTACCCCGAATTGGTTAGACCAAAAGAGATGAATTTTCTCTTGATAACAAGAATCGCCAATTCTTAAAAGGAGCATAGCCTGGTATGAAGGAGAACTTGAAAATTTACCATCAATCCAAGTTCATACCCCAGGTTCACAAAAATTTCCAACACGAGGAGGTCTCCAGTCAACTAAATCCTCTTCTTAATAAACCTTTGTGTCATCTACCCATACACACCAAGCTAGAAAAGAGTGGTTGCCCAAATCCACTTCTCCAAAGAAGGTGTCATGAGGAGAAACATCCAAGGGTCCTGGCCCTATTGAAGGAAGAAAACATGTATCGGGATTTTCACTTCAAGTAAATATTCCTCTACTCATGTTTCTGAGAGTTCAAGGAAGCTCATAACAAACACTCCTCAGTCGTGTCATGCACAAGATTCTACTCAAGTGCAAGAGGTCCAAATACCAAATGCTTCTAAACCTTTATTTCATGAGGATGTTTCTCAAGGTCTCCCTGAGGTTCAAGAGGTTTATATATAATTTATTTCCATTGATATTGAAGTTGTGGAAAATACCCTTGTAGAATCTAATGATATTGAGAGCAATGTGAATGTTGCTTCAGACTCCAAGATTTTGTATGCAGAATTGGTGAAGGAGACCCCTTCTTGGGTTGATTGTGAAGTCAAGAAAATGAAGATGGTTGTCAATCCAATTGATATCAACTTTGATTCCCTTTTCAATATTTCAAATGATCTCATTCCCAAGAAGCCTAATTTTTCTCGAGAATAATGGTGGAAAGAGTGTAATGCCATGACACCTACTAACTATGAAGTATCTAGGCTTGGACTTGGGAAGTATACATTGGAAAGTGACATGGAAATGGCCCAAGATTCCATGGATATTGTGCTAAGAAGGCTTGAGAAATATAAATCTCAAAATTCTCAACTCAAGGCCGAAAAGAATCAGTTGGTGGATTATGTTCAACATTTGATAAATCCAATATCCTCCACTTTCCCAGTACCTGATGTAGTGGCTTCCCCCGATGAAGAAAAACTCAATTTGTCAAAAGAGATAAACACTTTGGGTCATGTCACTAAATCTTGGCTTTCAAAAATTCTCATTTTGGGGAGAGACAATCAAAGCATCCATAAAGCTCCATGAAGACATTAGTGCATACCTAGATCCAATCCTTTCTTTTAAGGAATATTTTGCTTCAAGCATATCAAATCTGGATGAGATATTGCCTAGTCTACAAGAGATGACAAGTATGGAATCTACAACTCTATCCATTGAAGGGATCCTTGAATTTGAATGTCGAGGGAAATGCTTTCTTTTATGTCTACATCTCAAGTCACGAAGAATCTTCTCAAATATTCTATGATTCATTACGAGAGCATATGCAGTGAAGCCTTCACTTCACTCGCCTCAATTAAGAATTTCATAGCTAAAATCCCTTGTGATCTTGTGAATGAGAATAATCAAATACATCTATCAAAACATGTTGAAGAATAATTTCACAATTTTTCAAAGACATGTACATTCCTGCCATCAATTTCTCTTCAACTTCAATGGAACATTGTATCAAATTGAGGAACTTGTATGAGAATGCTAGATAAAAATGATCAATCTAAATGATATGCCAAGTAGGATTTTGGAATTTCTTGTGTTCTACGAGGTTGTGCTTCAACCGAGTGAACCTTCTGAAGAAGAGAAGATGTTTGAAACATTAGGAACATTCATATATTTTCAATTAGAAAAGGCGTAAATTCCTAATTTCACCAATGGTTTGGGTAGATCGTTCTGGTATCTAATGAAGTGGGAGAGTCCATTTCTCATACGGTTGAGATAGGCAGACCCCACTTTAATGGATAAGGCATTGGGTCTTGTTATATGTTTTAAAATGGTATTTTAAAGTGATGTTATTGTTAAACTCACTTTTGGTGAACTTTTGATAACTTAAGTGGTTTCTATTTTCAAGTTACTTTTTAGGAGTTGGTTGAAAAATTCAAAGTCACTTAAGATGCCCTATTTAATGTTCATGTAAACCCTAACTACTTTGTAACCAACTTTTGGGTTATAAAATGAAGTTAGAGGCTCATTTGTAAGGGTGACTTTGAGAGAGGAGAAGAAAATACTTTTGTGTGCAAGCTTTGTTTCAAGAAAAGAAACTTTGTGTTCTTTTGTGAAGACATTTTAGAGTTAATGAAATATGAAATTTGTGTCCCATTCATTATCTCTTGTAGCATTTGATTTTATTATGTTCATTAGATGTTAGTGTTTAAATCTTGCATGCAAATGTTGTCTTTGATCTTATTATCAATGCTATTAATATGTTGTTCTTGTTCACAGTGATCAAGCTTTGATATTTACTTTCTCATGTGTGTTCCCTTTTACTTATTCTTGTTTAGTTGATTCGAACTCTGATTTATTTGAGTTAGTTATTCATTGTTTTCCTCTATGAAATATTAGGCTATGTTTTACCTAACTATTGCATGTTCCTTCCATTCACTCTTTTCCACTTCTTTCCTTCATTCCATTCCATCTCCCTTATTCATATTTCTTTCCATTTGATGTTCCAAAACACCCCCCACATATAATTTTGAATGTATAGATGTAAATATTGTTTTGGTTTTCAATAAAGGTAGCCTCACCTTCATTAAGGAGGGACTTTGTTCCCTTATTGTTGCATGTCATTTACATGCATGCAAATCCATATGCTAACAAGATTTTCAACTCCGTAGGGATTATAGAATCATTAACCAAGAATTGGTTAAATATTGATGACTATCCCCTCTACATAAGCTCCAATTCGTCAACCGAATCTTGTGCCCAAAGATGATTTTCAAGGAGACAATGTTTCCAACCTTTGGATAGTATCTTGGGAAAACCGTGAAAGCTTGCAGAATTTGTGGTTTTTCTAGAGCCATTGACAAAGAAATCTACATTGAAGACCTTAGAAGAAGAGAACCTGCACTTGTGGTAAGAATACCTCCTGGACACGTGTTGATCACCTGTTCATCAACACGGCCCTCTACCACAAAGGCAATAATATGTATGACTATTATAGGTAACTCACCTATATGTCAACCAAATCTTCTTTTTGCAGATATTCAAGAAGACATATCATCATATTTGGGGAAATTCATTCGGGAAAAGCACAAAAATGAATATCATTTTTATCTTGTTGCATTAGTATTGGATAATGAAGAAAATCAGGTTGCAAAAGTTACTAGAGTCATTCAAGTGTAAAGAGATCAAGAAAGAGAGAAAAGAGAAAAGGCTAGATCTGATCGGAACATGTCAATGGTCCTTTCATAGTAAATATTTAAAACTGATAGGAAAGAGGTTTACATGAGGAGAAAAAGCTAAAGGTTGATTTGATCCAATTTTTTATTTTCAAGGAAATTTTGGTTTCAAGTTATCTCCTCTAAGGAGGAACACTCTGTAAATCTGTAAGCCTTGCATCAAGTCCAGAAAGAGCAAGTTAGGGAGGAATCACTACAATATAAGCACTCATTTTTTCTCAAAGTTTTTACCTTCACATAAAATATTTCCCAAGATGGTAGCTAACGTACCATGGGGAAATGTCATAGGCCCATTGGCCTTACCAACTCGACATGACCTCCCACAAGGATTGATGAAGATTCTTCCCAAGTTCAATGGAGATGGGAAGAATTCACTTGATGACCACATTCCCACCTTCTTTGTTGTATGTGTAGTTTTGTTAGTAGAATATGAAGATTTTTTTATTCACCTCTTCATTTAAACATTGCAATAAATTGCCATGGATTTTTTTCATCATGTCATGAATGGATGCATTACAAACTAGAATGATATGAAAACTAAATTTGAAGACACGTCAAAATGGTAGAATATCAACATGCCTTTCTTTCCCAACTATCTCAGGAGAAGAAAGAACCAACATAACCCATGAATAATTTCATGGCTAAGTTCAAAAAATGGTGAACAAATTTTATGCCGAGAATTCTCCCTAACCTTGACTGACAAAAATGTTTCTTTATTAATGCACAACAACCAAAATTGTGCTATCAGCTAAGAAGGGTTAGAGTGGCTACTTTGGAACTTTCTCAATCCTTGGCCATAGAAATTAAGTATGACTAAATCATGGTGGTAAAATTCAATAAAAATTCCCTCAAGGGAAAGATTCAAGAAACCCCCAATGCTTCGATACCATACTCACTAAGTTGGATAATGATTTGCAAGCTTTGAAAAATCAAGTAGCTCGAGTAGTAAATCTCTTACTTACAAAGACATCCCAAGAAAAGGCTACGTTCCTAACAAAGCTAGAATTACATGCACTCTAACAAGGCTTGTTATTGAAGTAGATCTTACAACTAACTCAAAGTGTGATGTCATTGAAGAAAGTGATGATGAATTTGAGGTCATCAAAGTTGATGAAAAAGAGCCAAACTCGGGACATCCGAACCTAAATTTCAAGAACCCGAAAGAGAAATTAATGATAATTTCTTCGAGCATCGTTTAGAAGAAGAAGATGAATATGAAGAAATTGTGGAAGATATGAATATTCAATCCTTCGTGGTCTTCACATGCTCTCAGAAAAAGGATCAGAGTACCACTAAGGTGGAAGATAAAAAGAGCTCTAAGGAAGTTACTAAAGAATATAAAACTAAAGAATCTTTTAAAGAATTAAAGACAACCGAGACTCCTAAAGATTATAAGATGACTAAGGTTTCCAAGGTCAAAACTATCGTAAAGAAATAAGGACCTTTATCAAGTCAATCAATTGATAAACTAACTATGAAGAAAGTTTCTTCTTTCACAACAGATCAACCAAGCCCGAAGCAAAGGTCAAAAGTGACCCATCATCAAGTTTGAAAGAACTAGTATCCGAGATGTCAAGTATAGTCATTTTGCTGAGATTTGATATTATTGGTCATATCAATAAAATAAAAATTTCCATGTCATAAGAAAAGTACTTGAATTATAATAAGGATCAACTCAATAAATTGGCCCAATCTATCAAAGGTGACTCTACTTGCTCATTCTCGCTAAAGGAATTATCAAAATTCCCAAAGATGGGAAGACTCAAAATATTGTGGTGGCCACTACACCTTCAAATTAAAAGGTTGAACATTTATTTTTGTCCTTTCTGGTCAACATATGCAAATTAAGTAATTGCATTATAGATTCTGGAGCCTTAGTTAATGTGATGCCTACAAAAGTAGCACATGCTCTTGGTTTGACTTGTGTGAGAATATTCATATATTGTTACTCCATGGATACAAGACAAGTTCCTCTGATTGGGAAGATTAAATATGCTCAAATGGTTTTAGCTCAATTTCCTCAAAAGCGGGTCAAGGTAGCCATTCTAGTTGTCGACATTCCAACTTCGATGGTAGGTTGTTAAGCAAGTCATTTTGCATACATCCGGGTGGTGAGATTCAAATGGACTAGTCTCATGTTATGATCCTTATTAGTGGATGTTGGGCCCTAGAATATTGGCTAAGTATAAGGTGTGTGGGCACGTGAGACCTATTTGAAGAAATGTGCACAGGCTGAAGGCATGCAGGGAAAGGTTATAGCAGGATTTAACAGAACACACACAGCAGTGCATGCGTAAGACAAGATGGTGTTCATACTTAGCCATATTTGGAGTTTCAGACAACACATAAGGAAAGTGTGACCCATCTAGCATGTAGAGTGGATAAGGTGCCATCCTAACAGCTATAGGATCAAGAATGGAATATTCCATGCATGTGATGGAAGGATCTAGAAGGACATCATTGTAAATAGTGGAGATCTTGGATCAAAGCAAGCGTGCTCCATTAGAAAACCACTTGGACACTTGGTAGTTGATATGTTACCTCATAAGACATGGCAGTGAAGGAAAAAAGCTATATATATAGATGTGCGGGTAGTAGAAGAGGGATGTGAAGAGAATGTGGTAGGATGCTAAGACAATAGAGGTGGTGGAAAAGAGGCAAAGCTCTGTAGAAATATTATGGAGGATTCTATGGGTTACGATTAGATAAAATATAGGAATGATGGTGTATTTAGAGGGATAGGTCTGTATTTATCCTTGTAATATGATGGAAATAGTTTAGTTCCTCATGCATGACCTTGCTCTGCATTGTTATATGGTTTGTTATGGCCTCAATGAATGTAATATGGTTATTGAACATATGAATAGAAGGTTCTGTTCTAAATCATATATCTGTTCATGAGCATAAGTCTAATCATTTTCCTTTGTGTATGAATTAGTTACATCTCGTTGTTTGATATTTTTTTCTATGGATACAATAAGATGATAACTCATCCTAGGATTTTGGAAAGAACACATGGTTCCTTTCATTCTTTTGGACTTAATTATATGTCATAAATGATGTATTCTCACAAGAAAATCATAAATGAGGGGTTCGGCACATGTGCATGCCTCGGGTGAGTGCCCAACACTAGTTGGATGATAGGCCAAAGACGCATAGGATTAGACTGTTATTCTAGGAGTATAAAAATGACTACATCTTGGTTCCATTGTTGGGACCTATTTTTGAATTTGTTGTGAGAAATGGCATACATCTTGGTCCCTGTGATGTGTGATGATAGAATGTCTAACCTTGGAAAGTTGAAGCATGGTTCAAGAGTGCAGAGGATGGGTTTGCTCAAATATTCAAAGATTGGACCTAAGTTTGATGTACGTAGATAGGTAGAAGAGAACTTATACCATGAGTTATATGATACATTCTTTTGTTTTTTTCCACTAGAACTGTATGAATGGCTTTCAGCATATGCATCCAAATCGAGCTGGTACTATAAATCACGCATATGGACCCAAGATGATTATCAGAGGTTGTAAGATGCAGATCTGACTTGGACGTGTGTTGTTAATCACTAGTGGAAAGGAGTGCTAACCAGTTATACTCTAGAATATGCCATTTCTACATATTCTTGCCCATAAGTTATTGAGTTTGAGTTTCTGAGGGAGCCTAGAGGATCATTTTTGCGTGTTATTCCTTTGGCTATGAATATCTTGGTCATTACCCTAAGTTTAGAGGTATTTCCTATGGTCGGCTAAGCTTCTCTGAGCATTGGGTGAGGAAGCTAGGGTGGAGGAAGATGGCGTGACATTGTAGCTAAAAAGGAAAGGGAGGAGAGATGACTCAAGTATAGTGAAGCTCGTGAAAGGGAGATGACTAGACAATGTGAGGTTACAAGTGTGATGGATCTATGGAGGTAGACGTTGTGGGAAGGAGTTGAGGTTCATGCAGAGGACATGAAACATGAGCAGTCTATGCTACTCCATCTTGGTAAGCGTAGGAGAGAATTCCTTTCACTTTTCTTATGATATTTTGTCACATGGAGAAAGGAGATCCTTCGGCATGCATCCGACCCACCTAGCGACCAACCCCTGATGCTTGGTTTTCTAGATCAAGGGAGAAGTATTGTTAACCTAGCTGGTATCGGTGGGAGTAACCGATCTACACCCAGGAGATATAATTTCTCATTTAGAACATGCATGACTACACAAACCATTCCATTATTTGGAGGAATTTTTGGACAAGGTGCAAGTATGTAAGGTTTGGGCATCATGTCTAAAAGTGGTGCGTGACACACAACTTACAGTGGGATAATATCACAAACCATCGGCATGTAGTTTAGTGGGATTTTGGGAACACTAGGTGCGACCACTTCAGGCCATTTATCAGCTACACAAGGTGGATCTGGTGGTATAGGAGCCGACGACCTAGTGGACCTAGCAGATGTGGTGGGTTAGGAGGAATAGGACCTGGTAGATCTAATATATCTAGTAGAGGAGGAAACACTGAGGAAACCAAGGCTTTGGATCAAGAGGACAAGGGCCGTAGCCACCTCCACAAGTATTCTTTGAGATGTCTTTGCACTTACCAGATTATAGGGGTATTGAAGATGTTGTAGAGCATGTGCACAAGTGTGAATTACTATGGCACATGAAAGGGATCACTACCCTAGAGTGGAAGGAAAGTTATTTTACAATGATATTACAAGGGCACATGCATAGTTGGCACCGGAAGTATGACCCCCATCAAACGGTGGTAGACTACATTGTATTAAAGAACACGTTCCTAGCAGAATTCCATATCCCAAAAATTAAATAGAAGAACATCAATGCTCAAGGAAATCCAACAAGGAATGGCAGAGAGTTTGTGGGAGTAAGATATGTTGTTCAAGACTCTCTTGTCAAAATTATCCTATCACATTCACCCTTCTCAACATGCTTAATGGTTTGTTGGAGGGTTGATAACACCATTTAGGAGAGCTCACACAAAAGACTTTCACATAGCCATGCGAGGCATTAAAATATTCCTCGTACCGAGGCTCATTGGGAGCGTTGATACTCATGTTATCCTTTTTCTGAATCTCAAATTATTGCAATGGCAAAGCAATTGGATAAGTTATCTACAAACTCAAAGGCATGAGGTTGGTAGTGAGCTCTAGTGTACAAAATTTTAAGTGGAAGGGCATGTAAAGGATAGTTGCCCCGAAATTTGGTATGCACTATGAAGGTAGATTGTGATATTTTCCATGTGGATCATGATGCAAGTAGATGCCCTCTACTACAATCAATCTACAAGAATGTTTCTTTCTATTACAAGATATGTACCTCTACGACCCATGATACCAAGGATTGTAGATTGATTGATCAGATCCATGATGCTATTGATCTTGGTGTGCACCAAACTAGTCTTACAAGTAGTTCCAAGGATGATGATCATCACTATGAAGGGTGCACAGATGGAGGAGTGCATGGAAGAGGTTTTCACAGAGGATTTCATGGTTACAATAACCACGATGGAGGACAAAGTGAATTCCCACAAGGAACCTGTTATAATTGTGGATCTACAAAGCATTACAAGCATGAGTGTCTTGATCTATTGCAATGCTCATGGTGTGGGAAGAAACATAAGTATGAAGAGTTTCTAGAGCTTTATGAGCATATGAACCAGCAACACCGGAAGGACAAAGGTGTTGGGATGGTAAGCATCAAGAAGGTCGATTCACATTGGATGCCAAGAGTGGCACGTGAGTCAAGATTAGAACCTATATTGGTGATGACGTGAGTAGAGGCCATGCACGCCAAGGAGATGTCAATACAAAGGACATTGATTTCAAGAGAGGAAGAGGTACATGGGAAGTATCTAGATCCTATTCATCAGAAAGAAGTGTATAAAGAGACTATGGATGTGATTCATAGTTTGCAAGGGGAGATTCAATATATAAAGGAGTAGTCAAAGCAAATTGGAGCAAAGGAAGAATGTTAGTGCTCCAAAGGATGACCTGGATGAGGTCAATGAAGTATGTAGGATGTTAAGGAAAGAGAATGTTATTCCCTTGCTAGGAGAATGGATGAGGGAGAAGGTACCATGCGCTGGGAGTAGAGCACGAAAGGTAAGTTTTGCATGTAAACCTTCGTCCTCACAACCTTGACTATGATAAGGAGATTACATTGAATGCAGTTGTTAATGGGTGGCTTCTAAGAAATATCCTCATCGACATGTGAGTTGAGGTCAATTCTCTTACCTTGGAGGCCTCGGAATCAAATGGGAAAACCCACATTACACCATCTTCAATGTGTTGTATATGGAAAAAAAGATAAAATAAATGCCCATTGATTCTTGAAGGATGTGGTTATCACTATCCAAGGGGCTAAGTTCACAAGGGAATTTGAATTCTTGGTCCGTACCGAGGTAGATAATTTCCCAAAGATTACTCGAGTGCCCTTGGTGTTATAAGAACAATGTCGACCTATGGTTTAACAAGGGGTATATCAGTTTCAAGAATAAGGAAGAAAGGGTGATTATCCCTTTAACAGATGGGAATTCAATGCCCTATACTAAGCCCTTAGGAGAGGAATTCCTCGAAATAATCTATGTGCGCTCCATCAAATATCCAGAGATAATTCATCCCATGGAGGGAGTTATCCAATTTGAATATGCTCATTCCTTGAGTGATACCACTAGCATGGCATGTGACAATTGGGTACATGGGACTTATGAGTTGATTGGACAACAATTGAGAGGATATTCAACTAGGGTAACAAAGGTGCATTTGGTCAATTGACTGGGAGGAAAGAAGTTTCCAAGTTACTCTAGAGGAGGATACCCTAAAATTTTCTTGCAAGAAATGGAGTCTCAATGGAAGAATGAGGACGAGAGAAGGGGAATGCTCAGTTATAACCTACTTGGAACTACAACGTGCTAGTGGGCTACACATCGGAGAGCCTCCTAGAATGGTGCAAAGTAAGAATCACATTTTTGTAAGGTTCTCCAGGAGCAACACGCTCACTGTCATACAAGATTACCATGGTAAAGAGACCACCTCATTTCATGTTCAATCATGTGAAAATGCATGGATGGGAAGTGCAAAAGCATTACCACCTTCATTATGGGTGCATAAGTTATATTCCACCTTACAAGGTTATGCACATGCGTGGTATATTCATTCGAAGATGCATCATCAAATAGGTAATTGGCAAGAGTTGACGGTTGATCTCATTCAAGCTTTCGAGTATAAGAGTACAAAGCCATCGGTGGATAAGGTGTTGCAAGTAATCAAGCACCTTACGATAGGAGATAGTGCTATGGAAGAAGATAGGCTATTGGATTTTTTGGGTGATCCTTATTTTGAGATGTGCCTTAATGAATAAGAATAAGAGGAAGTACAGGTGATTGAGCATGCATGCATGGAAAAAGACAAAGGAAAAATGGTCTATGTAGTAGATGGTGAAGAGATGAAAATTTTGAATGTTAACCATTATGAAGGTACACACGAAGTCATAGATAGCACTGATGAGCGATAACGCACCTACCATGAGCCCTTGAAAAAAAATAAGGTTAATATTGGGATAGAGACAGAACCTAAGGAAGCTATCATTGGGGACTATTGGTCAGAAAATGAAGTTTCAAAGGTCATTGATCTCATTGCTGCACAAGTTCCAGGATTTTTCCCTCCTCATGGGTACCATAAACTCAAAGGCGTCCACCATTCCTTGTGGGAGATGAAGATCAATTGAAGGAAGGTGTGCACCTAATTCAAAAGAGGCCTTATCGATGAATCAAAATTTATGCGTACGAGTCAAGGAAGAAATAGACAAGATGATAACATCTCGGTATAATTGAGGTTATGGAGGAATCAAAATGGATAAGCCCAATGGTCATCATTATCAAGAAGGATGGGAGGATAAAGATCTGGTGGACTACATGGACCTAAATGTAGTATGTGCCATTGATCCTTTTCTAACCCCCTTTATTGAAGAAATTTTGGAGGGAGTCCTCGGGTGCGAAGTCTACTCTTTCACAGATGGGTTCTCGAGTATCACCAAGTCAAGATTGCAAAGGAAGACTAGAGAAAGATAAATTTCACCACTGAATGGGGAATTTTTCCTACACGCTTATTCCTTTGATTGAAGAATGTGCATGTTATGTTATCATGCATCATGGTAAAAGCATTTCAGACTTCAACCTTACCTGGATGACTAGACTGTATATGGATTGGTAAAAGACCATTGTGACAATTTGAGGCTGATGTTTGAAATATGTCGGCAGTTGAGGATATCCCTCAACATTAAGAAATGTGTCTTTTCTAATCCATTTGGAACCCTGTTAGAACATATTATATGTAAAGAAGGCTTACTAGTGGATCTCACCAAAGTTACAGCTTTATTGTGAGATTACGGAGCCTACTAGTCAAAGTGCAAAAGCAGCGATTCATTGGGCATACGGGGTACTACAAATAATTCATCAAGGGATATTCCAAGATCACAAAGTGCCTTAGAATAATTGCTAAAACAAAATAGTTCCTTTCATTAGGGGAGAGGCGTAGTAGAAGGAATTTGAAACTTTGAAGGATCGGCTTGTCACGTAGCCCATACTATGTTTTCCTACTTGGGTTAAGCCTTTCCATGTGCATGTTGATGCCTCAGGGAAAGATATGGGAGTAGTACTAGCATAACCCGGTGAGGGGATTGTTGATCATCCCTTGTGTTTTTCCAGTATAAAGTTGACACTGGTGGAACAGAATTACACAACTACTAAGCGTGAGGCACTTATCAATGATCTACGCGTAAGCACAAGTTCAAACAAGACTTGTTGGCAAAACCTTTTATATTCTACATGGACCACATAGCATTGAAGTGCTTATTCAAAAGCTTGTTTTGCAAGGGTGCATATGCCATTGGGTCCTATTATTCCAAGATTTTGAGTTCACAGTGGTTGTAAAACCCAGAAAGAGTAATTCAGACCTGACCACTTATCAAGGATTAACTCAGGGAGGATGTGCAAAGCATTGAGGATACCATGTTAGGTGTGTAACTATTTAGGTTCTAGCGTGCATGCCCTCAAATTTGGAAGATATCATCATATTCTTTGAAAATAGGTGTGGTGCCAAAAGGGATGAAGGCTCTGGAGAGGAATCAATTAGCAATATGCACTACACCCTACATGTTGATTAGTGGAGATCTATATAATTTAGGACGTGATGAGGTTCTGTGTCGATGTGTATTAGAACATAAGCGCGTGGAAATTATGGAGGAAGTGCATGGTGGGATTGTAGGATGACACTATGTGGGGAATGCTACCGTGCATAATATTTTCTACTAGATTATAGAGTTTGGCCTGACCATTTCTGCACCTTGGAAAACCTGGAAAGAGGGATGAGATTCCCTCAGACCAATAGCCAATGAAAGGCTCAACCATTTGAAAAATTAGCAAACAACTTTATAGGGCCAATTTTGCTAGCCATGTAAAGGACTGGTTCACGGTATATTATTACTTGCATTGATTACTTGACATGATGGGTAGAGGCAATGCCTACGAAGGATTGCACTGACCAGAGATAGATAATCAGCTATTTTTATGGGAGAACATAATCATCGGTATGGTTGTTCTTTAAGCTTAACTAGTGATAAGGGTACACATTTCTCAATGGAATGGTCAGATTATGCTAGCGGAATTTATGGTGGCCCATCACAAGACTACCCCTTATCACCCTCGAGAATGGAACTCTTTGAGGCATTTAACAAAATATTAAGTCACATGTTGACCAAAATTTGTGATGTTGGATGATAAGATTGGGATGACAAGGTATTAGTTGTTCTATGGGTATACAGAACAACCTACAAGAGGTTGAGCAAGGCCACACCGCTTCAATTGATGTTTGGCATGGAGGATATTTTACCAATTGAATTTATGTTACCATCACTACGTATAGCACATGCATGAGGTTTGGATGATGAAAAAGCACTTTGGAAGAGAGGATTGGTAACTTGACGCAGCTTAGACAAAAGGTGATCACTTGTTAGATGGAGTCAGAAAATAGAGAAAGCAAGACAAAAAGCATGGCATGATCGTCACATCAAGAAAAAATAGTTTGAGGTTGGGAAGATGGTGTTGTTGTATGATTCCAAGTATTTACACCATCCTGGGAAGTTGAAATTCCATTATTTGGGACCCTACATCATCTCTTACATCCTTGATTCGGGTGCTTTCTAGTTACAAGCACTAGATGGGACAATATTACCAGGTCATTTCAATGGGAGTAGGCTAAATCCCTATGATAAATAAGTCTTCTTGATGTTTATAAATAAGGTAGTATTGCTAGATAGCTTAGAATCTCCCTATATGCTTTTTTTTTCTTGTGTTTCCTTTCTCGTTGATTGTTCCTTTCTTTTGTTTCATTTTGTGCCTTGTGCATTGGTAACCACATTATTTTCTAAGGTTTTGTATGCTCATAGAACCATACATCTATTTAAGTGTGGGGTGGAGTAATGCAAATCAAATTATAAGCCACCAAGAAAAGTTGAGTAGGCCAAGTATAAGGAAGTATGTAAGATTGAGAAAGCACGTGGGGAAATGGTGGATAATGAATTATGGTGTCAAGAATCTTGTAACAAATACCACATACAAAGGATGAAGAGAATAGGAACACTATGGGGTAGGTAAGGGAAAAAATTAGGTAAAGGAAAGAATAAGTGATTTCGTCATTGTAGACACGCATGTAAGAGTCTTCTCATATTAGATTTTTACATGCCGAAGGTTGTAGAAGATTTTCATGCAGGATTGGACGCGTAGGTAAGGGTGCTTAAAGTCAGCCTAGTGGAAAAATATACATTTAATGTTAAGTACGTTAGTAGGTGGTATAGCATTTATTACTAGAGGGGAGTAAAAACTATAAATATGAGGTCGGGCAAGTCATTATTTTACCTTGTTATTACGAAGTTGAAGCACTCTTGCGAACTAGGGCATCCAAAGAGATTTGTGCAAAGAGAAGAATCCTAGAAATCTAAGTATGTGACTAGAGTGGATTTGCAAACCAGAGTATAAGGGGTTGTGGATGTGGGGAGAATTAGTTTTGTATTATGCCATCTTTTGGAAGGTTTTCCTAGTTAGGGTTTGGCAGCTAGGGGCACGGAGAAGAAGGATTTCTTCTAAGAGTTGATTTTCGAGATTGATCGTAGTAAAGAAGAGAGTAAGGAGTTTTAAATTTTAAGTCGACATTAAAATAATGGCACCAAAGAAGGTGAGCGTTTCACCAAATAAATATAAATTCAAGGGAAAAGGAAAACAAACCACTACCATTGCAACCTCCAATGAAGAATGGTATGCAGAAATGTAGTACCCAGATGGAGTGTTACTCGGAAACAAGTGGGTATCTCACTTGAGACAAATGACCATGAGTGATTAGTAACCATCACACAAGCACTACAGAGAAATAAATGGCACTAGAGTTGGTTCATTCAACTAACAAGAAGACACCATATAGAATGTCAATTTACAACGACAAGGTGAAAGTAAATTTGGAGAATGCAGGGCTATTACAACTGTATGAGTTACCTTATTTTGGCAAGCCCGAGTGCCTATATCAATGGTTAATGTCATGCATGCATGAAGACCATTTCTACTTTGCAAGCCACAAGATGCGCATAACACCATAGTTGATATCTAAGTTCATTGGCCTAAATTGTGAAGGAGAATCCATAGATGATGATTTGAGTGATAAGGAGGCTATCAAGGAAACAAGAAGCAACTTATGACTACAAAAAGGGTTTGTGATACTTTGACATCACAAAAATTCTAGACCCTGTTATGAGGATGGTCGTGTGCTTGGTCACCAAGCTTAATGATCAAGAAATATGGACACAAGTGAACAAGGCATGGTTGAATGTATGCTAGAAAATATCATAAGGGACCATCTATAACTTGTCTACCTTTATTGCGGATGAAATCATAAGCAAGTGCATAGGAAGGAGAGAAGATACTATTTGGCAACGTCCTCCTCACCATCATCTTCTCGGATATTGGAGTACCAGATGGGCCGAAAATTTTTTTGGGAGTATCCAGAAGAGAACTCCTCACCCGTGAAAAGGTTCAAAAAGTATACTTGTGAAACCATGATGATCACTCACAAGGCACGCCTAGAGAAGTGGTATAAACGAATGTGTGACATATTTTGGGTAGAATGGAGGATCCCATAATAGGTTCCTACACTCGTAGATGGAGAAGTAAAGTTTTTAGTTTACCACATTTCGCATTGGCAAGTTTACTTTGACAAATGGGACTAAGACAAGCTACCCTTCTCTTTCACCACGCAATACTTCCAAGTAGGTGTCAACCGATTCAAGGAGGCCAAAAGGATAAGTTTCAACCTTAGTGAGGTGGACCAAGACCACCATGAACTGTGCCAAAATCTTGTCTACCCTAAGATGCACATGTACTTGTAGAAGTATGTCTCCCATGAAGTACAAATGATGAAGCTAATAACGTTGTCGATCGCCGAAAGGTCTACAACAAGGGTATATCTTCACATAAGGCCAAAGTTTGAGAAATTAACCTATCTGGAGAGTGATGTCTATATTCCATAAGACCCTAAAAGTTAGAAAAAGGTCATGCCGAAGAAGAGGGAAAGAGAAGAGGTGCAGGAGAAAAAGGCACCAAGTGTGCAAACCACACAATCAATGGGCATGCTAAGAAGTAGTTGTAAAATCCTAGTACTTACGTGCACGTAAAAATAAGTCCCTACTCAAGGTGAAGACCCCATAAGAAGAGGCTTTGGAGCATGAATATCCCCTCACACATGAAGAATCACAAAATAATATGTCACATGTTAAGGAAAAGGAGAAAGACGAATCTCCTATACTGGAATCACCAGCTATGAAGAAGCGAGAAGGGCGGTAAGAGGAAGACTTGGAGGAAACGAAATATTAGATGCCTACATTGGCGATAAGGATGATGACGAGCCTAAAGGAGGTGAAGACCACCCAGTATATGATATACATGACTCTGAGGAGGATGAAGGTGAAGAGAAGTATAACAAGAAATATGAAGAGGAGAATAACAAGGAAGAAGCATAGGATCAAGGCAAGGGGGTGAGTGAAGAGGTAAGCACCAAAAACCAAGGAACCCCAAGCCCCACCAAGGAACAAGTGGAGAAAGCCATGGAGAGAGAAATGGTTGTAATCATTAAGGATTTGGTGGAGCAGGAGTTGGAGCATAGCACAGATGAAATTTTGAAGGAGATGGAAGAAGAAAGCATTGGGACAGAATATGGCAACATGGGTGGAAATACTAATTTGGCGGTAAGCTTCCCAAAATTTTGGGAATAGGTGGAAAGGGAATAGTGGTGGCACAAGATAAAGGAATGGGGTGCATTAATGATCCAAGAAAGGTGCTACATACGTGCTTCTAAAGCACCGTACCAATAGAACAACTCATGGCTATGTCTTCATTTTATGAAGAAGGCGCATATCCCCAAACCAGAAGATGTTATCTTGGGCATTTGAGTCCCACGTGGATGAACCTAAGTTCAAAGTAAATTAGAGAGTGTTGATGAAGGTGCCATAAACAAAGAGAGTAAATCCCTTGGTGAACGTTGAACAATTATTAGATGAGTAGGTCTCGCAACACGCTCGAAAAAAATTTAGTTGATATTAAGGCCGGACTATTCGTAAAGAATGACAGAGTGAGATTCCTAGAGGAGGAATTGGAGAAGGAGAATAAGGAGCTCATTGAGAAGAGAAAGGACTTGAAGCAGAAGAGCTTATAAGTGCATAGTTAAGGCATGAATTGAAAGAGGAGAAAGCAAGGGTGCGCGAGCTACATAAGAAAATTGAAATGATTACGGGTGCTATTATTTTAAATAATCCTAACCTAGCACCACCCAAGAAAAAATATGAATCAACCTTGTAGTGTCTGGAGGATTTGACATGCATCCTCATGATGGAAATGTGGCCACTTACCTTAGAGTCTATAGAAGAAGCATTAGCGTGACAAGAGAAAGAAGAGAAGTTGAAGGTTGTTGAGATTTTTTCTTGATATACTAAACTCCTTGCAGAGGTAAAGGCCACCGCACAAGTCACAGAAGCTACATATGACAACTACGCTAATAGAGATAGAGTGGCAAGCATCCTGGTCACCACACATGAAATGGAACTCAAGGAGTTTCAAGAAAAGAATAAGGGGAACAAGGTAGAAAGAGATAAAATCCTAGCCAAGGTAGAAAAGAAGTCAGAAGCTATTAAGACCTTGCGAGGCTCAATCAAAATCTAGATAAAGGAATTGTACCCCTAGATCACCCATAAGATGGATGCACTTGAGGACTTGGGAAAACAATTGGAAATTATTTTTGAGACCATGAGCACTAAAGGAGAGGAATTAAGTTTTGAGGAGGTGAGCACCTTAGTTAGAGACCTCGATTCAAAAATCACAAAATGAGGTTTATGCTTGGTAAAATCTTGAGGCAGAAATAGGGAAGGATTTCCCTCTCCTCATTCAAAAATAAGCATTGTTCTCATTCGTTCTCCCCATTCTTTCTTTCTTTCTCCCAATTCTTCATTCCTTCATTCTTTTTCCCTATTCTCAAACCAGATTATTTATTATTTGAAGAAATGTGTTTCGAGTATGGAGAATAGGCATAGTGTGGGGTGATGTTGGGCCCCAAAATATTGGCTAAGAATTAGAAGGCGTGTTGGCACATGGGACCTATTTGAAGAAAGGCATGCAGGTTGAAGGTGCACATGGAAGGGTTCTAATAGGGTTTAGCAGAACAAATAATGTGTGTGCGTAAGACAAGACGGTTTTGGGACTTAGCCATATTTGAATTTTTAGATAGCACACAAGGAAAGCATGACCCATCTAGCATGCAGAGTGGATAAGGTGCCATCCTGACAGCTGTAGGATAAGGAATGGAATATTCCATGCATATGATGGAAGGATCCAAAAGGACATCATTGCAAATAATGGAGAGCTCGATCAAATGAGGCATGCTCCATTGGAGGACCACTTGGACACTTGGCAACCGATCTATTACCTTAGAAGGCATGGCAATGAAGGCAAAAAGCTATATATAGAGATGCATGGGTAGTAGAAGAGGGATGCAAAGAGAATGTGGTAGGAAAGGCGAGAGAGCAGAGGTGGTGGAAAAGAGGTGAAGCTCTATAGAAATATAATGGAGGATTTTATGGGTTGGGATTAGAGAAAATATAGGAGTGATGACATATTTAAAGGGATGGGTTTGTGTTTATCCTTGTAATATGAAGGATATAGTTTAGTTCCTCATGCATGACCTTGCTCTGCATTGTTATATGGTCTGTTATGGCCTCAATGAATGTAATATGGTTACTAAACATATGAATATAAGGTTCTATTCTAAAGCATATATGTGTTCATGAGCATAAGTCTAATGCATTTCCTTTGTGTATGAATCAGTTCTATATGTTGTTTGATATTTCTCTTTTATGGATGAAATAAGATGATAACTCATCCTAGGCTTTGGCCGCCACTTGATGCCGGCCGTCAAAAATTCAAGATGTTCCCCTTCATCCAGGAATTTCTTTGCCTCCACCTCTCTATCCACCCTCTTGTTAAAGAATTTGGTGCCATCAAGACTGAGCCCGTGACTTGAGCGATAAGCTCCTCCGTTATCTCAACCTCAATGTTGTTGTATTTTACCACACGATTCCTTCATCCTTGAGCAAATTTAATAGAGATATCTTGATCAAAACCTTGGATTATTTCAATAAAGTTCACAAGAACCCCTATTTGAAGACAGAGTTCCAAATAATCATATCATCTTTCCAAGCTAGATTATGGGTGGGCTCTATCTTCCAAGGTGGTCCCCCCATTTTTCCAATGGCTCGCCCGCAGCGGTAAAAATTTTAGAACTATGCAACCCACCTCAACTCTATTTTTGAATCTCTCCTAATAGTGCAAAAAGATATACTTATTAGACCTTACTTTGTATTTAGTGACCTACTCCTTAGCATCCACCCTATAACTAGTAATGATGTCGCTCCAGGTCACACAAATCTTAGGAGATGTCGTCATTCTATACTTAAATGCATGGTTCCTTTCCATTCTTTTACACTTAAGTATCTATCATAGATGATGTATTCTCACAAGACTCACATAAAGGAGGGGCTTGACACCGTGCATGCCTTTAGTGAGCACCCACTCCTATTGGGTGATAGGTTTGCACGCATGGGATAAGATTGTTGTTCTAGGAGTATAAAATTGACTACAGTAGAGAAATAAAGAAGGTAATACTTTTGGAGACTCGGAAAAGTTCATGGCAATGAAAAATGAAGATCCGCGCGTGCACATGTCCTATTTCAAAACTCAAGTATCGGTAATTATATGATGACTATAGAGGTGCATGCACCTAAGGTCACTTGTAAGGATCCTAATGAGATGTGGACTCTTGAGTTTGATGGAGTTTGTTTTTTTTTTTAATTAAGGGTAAATAGTTTTGAAGGGACTATACCCTGTATACAAAAGGCTCAAAAGCCAGATATCAAAATAGGTAAAAACAGCCCAAAAAGAGAAAAACAACCAACACCAAAGGGCTCAACATCCAGATAAGACAACATAGTAATAAAAAGGATCAAGACGTACAGTGATCCGAAAAATAGCAGAAGAGACAAAAAACTAACAAGAGACTGGTCATCTCACCAAAAATAGCACCAAAACCCCATCAATAAAGAACTTCACAACCCGATGATGAAATGAACAGAGCGCCACATCACTTGATAGCCCAATCAATCTTGGCTTTGATCATTTGAAGCGAGAAAAAGAATGCAATGGCAGTGGCCTGGGAAGGGTCTTTCAGATCCACCTGAGCAATTGCAATATCTCTTTTCTCCTTAGAGCCCGAAATGTCCTCAGTAATCCCGTTGAGGCTACAGATACTACGAACGTGTTGTTCGATGAATACTTTTAAGGGAAGAGAGGATACATTCTTTATGTCCTTTTGCATTTCCAAGTCTTCCATCCAGAGATTGAAGCTTCTTGAAAATCTCAGCAGTGACATCCTCTTCTTCATCATTTTGCAGTTTCCTTTTCCCCTTAGCTTTTTCCATATCTCTAATAGCACTCTTAAGCTCTTGAATTTCCTTTTCCATCTTTCCCACTCTGCTCAATAAGTCCTCATCATTAGGATCCTCCACCGAATGTGCAAGATATTCTCAAAAAGCTCCGTGTCTTTGTGACTTCTAATAACCCTCTGCGAAGCACGGACCTTAGTTTTCATCCCCTTCCTTTTCTTGCTAGATGAAGCAATGTCAATCTTCCTTTCAAGAAGGGGAGGAATGGAGGTAGTGGGGGTAGGGGGAGGAATGAAGGTAGAGGGAGGAGCATAATCCAAGCGGGGATAGGTTGAGCAGTGGTGGTGAATAAGCAGTATTAACCCTTGATGCAGGGGAACTGCCCTAGTATGATTTTGCACTTCCCGAATGGATTTCTCCAGATGAGTTTATCAAGTAATGAGGGAAGTTGATAATGATGTTTCTACGAAAGTGATTGAGAAAGATAAAATGTTTTAGAGGAATAGTGACAAATCTCCCCTCAAGAGTTACATACCTTACTACCATTCTAGCAATCTCAGCAAAAGGCTCAGGAACCGAAGCCAACTTGATGCCTACCATCACAAATTCAAGATCTTCCCCTTCATCCAGGAATTTCTTTGTCTCCACCTCTCTGACCACCCTCTTGTTAAAGAATTTGGAGCCATCAAGACTGAGTCCGGTGACTTGAGAAATAAGCTCCTCCGTAATCTCAACCTCAATGTTGTTGTATTTTACCATGCGATTCCTCCATCCTTGAGCAAATTTAATAGAGATATCTTGATCAAAACCTTGGATTTTTTCAATAAAGTTCACAAGACCCCCTATTTGAAGACATTTCCAAATAAGCTCGTATCATCTTTCCAAGCTAGATTATGGGTGGGCTATATCTTGCAAGGCGGTCCCCCCATTTTTCCAATGGCTCTGCCCGCAATAGTAAAAATTTTAGAACTATGCGACCCAACCTCAACTCTATTTTTGAATCTCTCCCAATCATGCAGAAAGATATAATTATTAGACCTTACTTTGTAATTAGTGACCCGCTCCTTAGCATCCACCCTATGACTAGTAATGATGTCGCTCCAGGTCACACAAATCTTAGGAGATGTCATCATTTTGTACTTAAAAAGCCGCTCCTTTGCATCAGCATTATAGCCATTAGTGATTACTTGCCAAGTCATGTAGATCATTGATGATGTCTTCATTAACTTGAGTGGGAATAATGTCACCCCTTAGCCAAGTTTGAAAAGTATTATTAACCCCAAATTTTTCCAAACTATCCATGACCCTATTGCCTTCCCGGTAGGTATGTTTGATTTCAAAATTTTCAAAACTCTTGCAAATATCAGTAGCTTCAGCAATAAAATCTCTGATTGACCAGCTAGGGGGTTGTTTTTGGTTCAAGAGATTGATGATGTTCATTGAATCACCCTCAATTATAATATTTGGAATATTACAATCCCTAGCTAGCCTTATTCCCCAAAGAGCAGCAAGATATTTAGAGTAATGGTTAGTTTGCCTTCCCATCTTTCTAGAAAAAGCAAACTAAATAGCCTCTATGATCTCTAATGACTCCCCCACCTCCAGAATCTCCAGGATTGCCTTTTGAGGCCCCGTCAAAATTCAATTTATGCCAAGAATTGGGAGGCTTAATCCATCAGACAGTGGATCTATCAATACCATTATTATTCTTATTCAAGACAGTGCCAATATTCTAAGCAGCTAAAATGTTCTCTTCTTCCTTAGGGAAAAGTCTATTTTTAGGAGGTTTAAATCTTGCAATGTTGTCCTGCATAGCAATGATAATTTCTTTGTAGACTTTGTTACATAACTTTCTAGTATTCCTGAAAATGACATCATTACGAGCCTTCCAAACTTGCCACATGGTGTGAGGTAAAACTAGTTGCCATAATCTCCTTACCACACAATATTTGTAAGGAGAGTTCCATTGTTCCTAAACACGAAGACAAGGGAAATATCCTAATAGGTTACTCAATAGGTTACAGCGTAGGAGTGGTGCTTATATCTCCAAATGGTAAAATGTTTCTTTTTTCTTACAAACTCTAATTTTCAAATACTAACAACACTGCAGAATATAAGGCATTAATCCTTGGCCTCAAAGTTGTAGAAGAGAAAGGGATCAAAAATTTGAAAGTCTTCGTAGATGTAGAGTTGATCATGAAACGATTAAAAAATAAATTTTAGGTAAAGAATGATCATTGGGACACCACATAAATAAAGTTTGGGACGTGATAGAAACCCTCAATGCTTTTTCCATAGAGTCCATCGCTTGTGAAAAGAATGACAAAGTAGATTCTCTAGCAGTCTCAGCTTCATTGATGATCCCTCATTTAGAGTTTTACCAAGATAGATACACCATTGAAATGATTTTTTAGGCCAAGTGTTCCCGACAATGAAGAAAATTGGCAAGTCTTCAATGATGATCAAAAATTATTGCCTTCTGGAAAAAAGGGATAATTTTGAACAATTGTACTTTGAAGGAAGTGATTCGCATTTTATGAATCAACGACCTCACCTATTCAAGGAGTTGAGAATGATGATCATGGTGATGGCATCATTCAACTCAAAGGAAATAAAATTCCAAAAGGATTAGTTTCACTTGAAGAACTTTTTGATAGGCATGACATGTTTATCAAAGAGAAAAAGCAAACAGGACCTACAAATTCTGCTGACTAAGAGCAAGTTGATATTGGTACCAAAAGACAAACCTCACTATTCAACATTGGTAAGTGTTTCTCTTCGAGGAGCGCAAGAAATTTGTAAGCCTCCTTACAAAATATTCGAGATGTCTTGGCTTACTAATATAAAGACTTGAAGTCTTTCGACCTAAGGAAATGGAGCATGGCATACCTTTGAAGCCCAGTGCAACTCCATTCGGTAGAAGCAAATATATTATAATCCCAAGATAGTAGGGACAATATCCCATGAGGTTTAAAATATGTTAGACACATAAATAATGTTTCCTATTCAACATTCAACCTAGATAGCTAATATTGTCCTAGTTCACAAGAAAATTGGAGAAATTAGAATTTGTGTGGTTTTCTGCGAATCTTAATCAAGATTTGTTGAAGGATAAATATCCACTATCGATCATGGACCATATTTTATAGGAAGTAACTTGATCGTAAATGTTATCCATGCTAAATGGTTTCTCCATTATAATCAGATTGAAGTGGCTAGAGAAGACCAACATAAAATTGTGTTCACCACCCCCTAGGGTACATTCGTGTATAGAAGAATGCCTTTTGGTTTGATCAATGTTGGCACAACCTTTCAAAGGGCTATGGACATGGAATTTGTAGATTATAAAGACAATATCATCATGGTATACCTAGATGACTTGACATTTTTCTCAAAGAAGTGAGAAGATCACCTAAGAGATTTGGAGAAAATATTGCAAAGATGCAGACTTCATAAAATCTCCCTGAATCCAAAGAAGTTTGTGTTTGAAGTTACGGAAGGGAAACTCCTAGGTCATATTATTTCTAAATAAGGAACTAAGATCAATCTTGAGTGTGTTCAAGCTATCAAGAATCTTTCCTTACCTACAAGTAAGCCTGGAGTCCAATCGTTATTTGGGAAGGTGAAATTTTTGAGAAGGTTTGTACCAAATTTTTCCGATCTAACCAAATAAATTGCTGACATGATGAAAGGAAAATAATCCTTCAAATGGTTGAAGGAAGGTAGGGGAGCATTTGAACAAATCAAGGATGTTATTTCAAAAACTCTTACATTGATATGTCTTGATTTTAAAATTGATTTCATAGTCTATTGTTATGCTTCTCCACACATGATATTTACCATCCTAACTCAGCATAATAAAGAGGGAATTGAATACCTTATTACATTCATGAGTTCTAGATTTAAGAAACATGAACTAAACTAAAATCCCCTTAAGAGGAATGCATATGCGGTAGTTAGATCCTTGAATCATTTCGATACTATGTATTAAATTCTCACACCAAAGTCTTAGTTCTAGACACCGCATTTAAATCAATGTTGACACTACAGGAGCCATGATCTAAAAGAGGTAATTGGGTCTCCAAGATCCAGGAATATGACTTGGATATCAAGCCTACTAATTTAGTTCGAGGAAGAGGAATCTATCAACTCATTGCAAAGAATGAGCCATGAGATGACTCTGAGGAAGAACCAGTTGAAGAAATTTTACCACTAGCATTTTTCTTCAATACCATAGATGAATGGTATTCTGATATAGCTTAATTTCTCACATATGGTGAATGTCTTGAGAATCTAACAGTAAGAAAAAAGAGCTATCAAATTAAGAGTTATCAGTGCACGTCTATCCTGGGACAACACTTTGTTCAAGAAAGGTATTGATGGCATGTTCTTAAAATGTGTTGATAAAGAAAAAAAACGCAGGTTGCTAGAGGATTTTCATAATCATGTTTGCGATGGTAATTTCTTTAGACCAGTGATAGCTCATAAGATTTTTTGAGCACATTATAACTTGCCCACTATGTTTTCGATGCTCAAAAATGGGTAGCCAAATGATTTGCTAGTGTGTTGGATAAAAGGATCATGTTCCTAAGCAAGATTGAAGAGAAGATAAGTCAAGTAGCGAATATGATCGAGGAACACCAATCTAAGGTAAATAAATTGTTTGACATAAAAACTAAGGAGAGACAATTTCAAATCAATGACCTAGTTCTTTTATGGGATAAGTCACGTGAACCAAAAGGAAAGCACAGAAGTTTGATTCATTATGGCTAGGCCCTTTCAAAATTAGAAATTTCTGTGGAGATAACACATATTACTTGGCATATCCTAATGGAACTCATTTTCCTCTACCCTACAGTGGGCAATATCTCAAGCACTATCAAAATAAGAAATGGTTTGTCCCCTGTATGTACATAGGTAATTAGGGTTTTGTTTGTTTATTTTCCCTATTTTTCAGTTTTCTCTCTTTTTGTCTCTTTTTGTGTATTGTCATCTTTGGAATCATGTTCATTAAATGATTTTTGGTTTGGGTTTGTTCTTTGCATCCATGAAGTCATTGTTCCTAATTAGAGCTAGTTGTTATCAGCTAATTTTGACTTCACAAAATTACAACATAAAAATTTGAAAATATTTTGAACCTTCATTATGATCGTTCTATTCTCCCAATCGTTTTGGCCTTTGTTTCATCCATTTCAGTTAAGAGCTTATCGCGCCATGTCGCAAACCGTGTTTAAAATTAATTAATTAATATTTAATTAATTTCTTACCCTCTTATTTAATACAATAAATTTTATTAAATTTTGGGGTTTTTAATTAAATGAATATTAATTTAATTTTCATTAAAATTGATCGACAAATTTGGAAGAAGTTTTCTAGCTTTCTCATTACCATGGGAAATTACAATTCCACCTCCACTTGTCGGGAATGCTAAGTTGGCTCTCCACTCTTGATTTTCCTTTCCTGGAAAAATTTCCATTTTTCCCACTTGTTGGAGATTTCCTTGTTGATTGTTAACCTAATTAGATGTCAAAATGGCAAAATATCTCCCATTCTCCCACATGGATAAATAGATGGGAATTGTCAGCCTACTTTGCCATTGTCACGGGTAAATGGTTAAACTTCTTCCCATATTCCCTGTAATTAAATCCCACTACCTGGAGAAATATGAAATTGGTTATTTCAATGGGATGAAAGAAGAAATGATTATGACAAATATTCTTGTAAATTTCTTTCATGAAACTCTGTGGAAAAATTCGTGTGATTGAAGCTCTTTATTTCTAACTCCTTTTTGTTATTTCCAACTTCTTACTATTTCCACTATGTAGAATTTTTCCGAGAAATAATTTTTAAAGGATTCACGCATTCATTCATAGCCCAAAAGAGCACGTAGCCAAAGGTGAAAAGAGAATGCACTTATCCAAAGAAAATATCATTGCCCACACAAAGAAGAGGGAGGATTTGTGAAAAAATTAAAAATTCCACGCAATCATTATTATCTCTCATTCACATCCCATACACTGTCAAAGATATAAAAAACTCCAATAAGTTGTTCATGTGAGGGACACAAGAGAAAGGAAATTCATTCATAGGTCACGTTGGGAATCCCATTCCAAGGTAAAAAATGAGGATTGTCACTTATTTTCCAAGAGAAGTTTCCACGCCAAAGAAGATTGTAGATTCACGCATTGTTTGAATAAAAGGAAATGGAGGGAAGCTCACGCACTAGTCGAGTAGAAAATGCCATGTAATCAGGTGATAGGCAAGAGGAAAGATTAAATTACACACATTCACAAATCCACGTTGAAGGAAGTAAATTGTAGTCCAAAGGATATAAAAGCCACACATTTATCCAAAGAGGAGAAAATTCATGCCAAATTTTTCCATTCATTCATGAATGCAACAATAATAATTGTCCATGCATTGGTAAAAATAAGACAACCAGTCCAAAGCAGGAACACTCCACGTATCAATAAAAATAAGACTCTCAACGCATTCATAGTTTGGAGGATGGTCACGTGGGAGATCATCAGGGAAGTCCATGCATTTTTCTAGATTATGAACCCGGGTAGAATACTACGGTCCACACATGGAAAGAGAAGTCCTGGTTCACACAAAGGAAAACTTGCTCATGCATTGTCAAAAATAAAAGATTAAAATCCATGCAAAGATCGAGAAAAATGTAGTGAATTGAATAATTAAAACCAATCCTACGAAAGTCGTTATACTCAGGAATAATTTAAAAAAACTCCAAATTCATATTATTTTAACCCGGTTTGTAACTTGAGCTTAGTCTTGATATTTTTCTTGTGTTACCATTTTGAAAATTTTGTAACCTGAAACCACTTATTATTATTTTAAAAATAATAATAATAATAATAAACATAGACATATTTTTTCCTTATGTTACACTGATTCGAAGACTAATACCGACAATGATCACACCATCTTATAAGCCCACTTTATTTTTCTATAAAATTAATAATGGCCAAAAATCTAGCAAATCTGTAGGAAATTCAGAGAAGTCAGTAGAGAGGTCAAACAAGTCTGCACTTAAATATGACTTCCAAGGGGCCATTCCTCCCACTTCCATCAAGTCTGCATATGAAAATATAACCAACATTGATCTTGGCCACATAAACGTGTAACAATTTTGTGATCGGGTGAAATCCAAAGGGAAAACCATGTTCTCGGATAGGTTTTATTGTAGTGGTCTACCTCAAGCAACAAATTTTCATGTTTCAGGTAATGCCTTGATCTATTCATCACATTCGCGGAGCATTATGATCCCGAAAGGTGAGGAATTTTCAAAGATAATCACGATTATTTCCTTTTCATCACACCTAAGCACATTGAAGAATTAATCAACATTCCCGATTTCCTTGAGAATGCTAACATCACTCAAAAGTCAACACAAGATATTAGGGATGAAGAACCCCTCAAGTGTAGCAAGATTGTCATCAACAAGTTTATAGTAACCAAGATGCCTCGTGTTGACCAACTTCTTAAGGAATTATACCGCGTTGAATTTGTGGAGGAAATTGGTGACATGATCACTCTTCTAATCCGAGTCTTCTTGTCTACCCTCTATTGGGATTTCCACCCCTAGTTATACAATTTCATCTACATCATCCTTAACAAGAGAGATTTTGTAGATTGGGCCACCATCATCAGTGATACTCTTCACAAACAATTGATCGAAGTGAAGATGACTGGGTGTTTCTACATGACATCATATCTAACTTATGCAGTGGCCAAAAGGAAGATATTTTTGGGGCTAGAAATGAAAGGCATCATGGGTCCATTAAATAGTTTTTTCACCATTATTCACGAGATGAGTTTCAATAATAACTCTCATTACTTCAGGAGAGTTAACGATGCTTTCACCTTGCACGTGATTAGAAACTTGAATAGAAATAGGAAGAAATATTCTCCAAAGATGTCATGGCTGTCATTTCTCAGTGGGAACATGGTTTATTCAATTTCCATCCTTTTCCTACATTCACATGAGTAGATTTGCAGGCACTCCATGGAATCTTCCCAAGTATGTTAGTGATAAGTGGGCATTGATGGAGCTTGTGTGACAAATTTTCCAAGTTCATTGTCTTCTCAGTGACAAACATCGTTCAAGCATCCATTTCCCAATCCAAATTGGGGAATACCAATGTCTGAATCTCTTCAGTGCACAACTCATGGAGAAGGATTTTTCTCTCATTACCATACATCCATTTGTGAAGAGATCCCAATTTGACATCAACAGATATATGTAAAATATTCTTGGAGAAAAGTATCAGCACAATCCAACCATGGAAGACTTTTGGGTTGCTTGTTTAGATGAACATGAAGTAAGAAGGCAAGAGTTTTCCCACCTGACCCTTGCTCAAATCAAGGCCTTCCGCATCAAAATCCTCCAGATTCATTAGTGGATGATGGTGAAGATGTTATTGATCCCTCATATGATGTCATTTCCTTTACTCCATTTCCCCAAATTGATTGGACTAAAAGAGATGAATTTTCTCTTGATAACAAGAATCAGTTGATTCTTGAAAGGAGCATAGCCTGGTATGAACGAGAACTTGCAAAGTTACCATCAATCTAAGTTCATACCCCAGGTTCACATAAATTTCCAACACGAGGAGGTCTCCAGTCAACTAAATCCTCTTCTCAATCAACCTTCATGCCATCTACCCATACACACCAAGCTAGAAAAGAGTGGTTTCCCAAATCCACTTCTCTAAAGAAGGTGTTGCGAGGAGAAACATCCAAGGGTCCTGGCCCTATTGAAGGAAGAGAACGTGTATCGGGATTTCCACTTCAAGTAGAGATTCCTCTACTCACGTTGCTGATAGTTCAAGGAAGATCATAACAAACACTCCTCAATCATGTCATGCACAAGAGTCTACTCAAGTGCAAGAGGTCTAAATACTAGACACTTCTAAACCTTTATTTCATGAGGAGTTTTATCAAGGTCTCCCAGATGTTCAAGAGGTTGATATCAAATTTATTTCCCTAGAGGTTGAAGTTGTGGAAATTACCCTTGTATAATCTAATGATATCGAGAACAATGTGAATGGTTCTTCGAGACTCCGGATTCTCAGTATGCGAATTGGTGAAGGATACCCCTTCCTGGGTTGATTGTGAAGTTAAGAAAAGAAAGAGGGTTGTCAAGGAAATTGATATCAAATTCGATGTCATTTTCAATATTTCAAATGATTTTATTCCCAAGAAGCCTAAAGTGTTCTTGAGAATAATGGTGGATGGAGACGGAAAAAAATTATGGATCTTACAATCCCATGAGTTGAGAAAGAGTGTAATGCCATGAAACCTATTGACTATGAAGTATCCAAGATTGGACTTGGGAAGTCTACATTGGAATGTGACATGGAAATGGTCCAAGATTCCATTGATATTATGCTAAGAAGGCTTGAAAAATATAAATCTCAAAATTTTCAACTCAAGGCCGAAAAGAATCAGTTGGTGGATTATGTTCAACATTTGATAAATCTAATATCCTCCTTTTTCCTAAGTACTGATGTAGTGGTTTCCCGATAAAGAAACACTCAATCTGTCAAAAGAGATAAACACTTTGGTTCATGTCACTAAATCCTGGATTTTAGATATTCTCATTTTTGGGGAGAGATGATCAAAGTAGCCGTAAAGCTCCATGAAGACATTAGTGCATACCTAGATACAATCCTTTCTTTTAAGGAATATTTTGCTTCAATCATATCAAATCTAGATGAGATATTGCCTATTCTACAAGAGATGACAAGTATGGAATCTACAACTCTATCCATTTAAGGGATTATTGAATTCAAATTTTGAGGGACAAACTTTCTTTGGTGTCTACATCTCAAGTCATGGAAGACGCTTCTCTAATATTCTATGATTCATTACAAGAGCATATACAGTGAATCCTTCACTTCACTTGCCTCAATTCAAGATTTCATAGCTAAAATCCATTTTTAATCTTGAACAAGCATAATCAAAGACATCCATCAAAACATGTTGAAGAAAAATTCTCACAATTGTTCAAAGACATGTACATTCCTGCCATCAATTTATCTTCCACTTCAATGGAACATTGTATCAAATTGAGGAACTTGTTTGAGAATGCTAAATCAAAAATGGTCAATCTAAATGATATGCCAAGTAGGATTTTGGAATTGCAGGTGTTCTGCGAGGTTGTGCTTCAACCGAGTGAACCTCCTGAAGAAGAGAAGATGTTTGAAACATTGGGAAGGTTTAGATATTTTCAATTGGAAAAGGTGATGAATCCTAATTTCACCAATGGGATGAGGAGATAGCTTTCTGGTATCTAACAAAGTGGGAGAGTCCATTTCTCATACGGTTGAGATAGGCAGACCCCACTTTAATGGATAAGGCACTGGGTCTTGTTATATGTTTTAAAATGGTATTTTAAAGTGATGTTATTGTTAAACTCACTTTTGGAAAACTTTTGATAACTTAAGTGGTTTCTATTTTCAAGTTACTTTTTAGGAGTTGGTTGAAAAATTCAAAGTCACTTAAGATGCCCTATTTAATGTTCATGTAAACCCTAACTACTTTGTAACCAAATTTTGGGTTATAAAAGGAAGTTAGAGGCACATTTGTAAGGGTGATTTTGAGAGAGGAGATGAAAATACTTTTGTGTGCAAGATTTGTTTCAAGAAAGAAACTTTAAGTTCTTTTTGAAGACATTTTGGAATTGATTAAATATGAACTTTGTGTCCCATTCATTATCTCTTGTAGTATTTTATGTTCTTATATTCATTAGATGTTAATGTTTAAATCTTATATGCAAATATTGTCTTTGATCTTATTGTAAATGCTATTAATATGTTGTTCTTGTTCACAGTGATCAAGCTTTGATAATTACTTTCTCATGTGTGTTCCTTTTACTTATTCGTGTTTAGCTTATTCGAACTCGTTTTATTTGAGTTAGTTATTCATTGTTCTCCTCTATACAATATTAGGATCTGTTTTACCTAACTATTGAATGTTCCTTCCATTCACTCTTTTCCATTTCTTTCCTTCATTCCATTCCATCCCCCTCATTCACATTTATTTCCATTTGATGTTCCAAAACACCCCCACATACAATTTTTAATGTATATATGTAAATACAATTTTGGTTTTCAATAAAGGAAGCCTCACCTTCATTGAGGAGGGACTTTGTTCCCTTACTATTACATGTTATTTACATGTGTGCAAATCTATATGCTAACAGATATTGAAGAATATTTCCAAACCACCAAAGGGTAAAAATAATTTATAGTTGCTTCCTAAAGCAAGTCTAAGATTCTACAATAGGTCCATCACCTTACATATGTAAATGATAGACCTATACAGTTTCGCATTTAAATGAGATAAATTTCCAGTCATAGTTCCCAAAAAGAAGAATCTACATGTCCATTACTCCTAGTTTGTCTAGTATGTGCACCTAGATCTCTACACATTTTTGTAGCTAAGTAAATCTTCCCTCTTTTGTTTTCAAGCTTATAACATATTGTAAAAACTAGTTGTAAGTACCAATATATTGTTATGATATTGTATGATTAATGTTGGAAGTTAATTAGAATAGATCATAATATCAAACCTTACATTGATTTTTTGTTGTTTTGCATTCTATAATAATCTTAAACTTATTTTAATAAGGGTATCGAAAAGAAAATATATATAGCAAGTAATGATATAAGGTCATGTGTGTAACAATTAGTGCAACAATCAACATGTACCAAAATATGATAGGATTTTCAATTGAAACAATTAAATGTGCCATGAGAAATATGTAATAAGAAATTATCTAATCATAAAGTGTAACAACCAATGTGCCTAAAGATGAAATTTTATAATCAAAGTGTCATGAGAAATGTGTAATAAGAAATTATCTAATCATTTGATGTGATAAAATCTAATGTGTAAGAAGTGATGTGAATAATCCATAATCATATTAGAAATCATCCATCGCGCCAACACTAGATATACAAACAAACAATGTGTGTGTACACACAAAATCATGAACTTTAGGCATTATTCAAATCTTGGTCTCATACTACTATTTAGAAGGTTTTTAGTGAAGAATGTACTAATTAACCCCCTTCTTTTGGTTATCTTATTTTATTTTCTTCCGTCCTTCTTGACCTATTACACATGCACACACAATCATATTTCATCATTTGTGTCATTTTATTTTTGACTACGGCACCTAGGATATTATCTGGGCACCCATGGGTGCCTGGTCCCATCGGGGGCGCCACGATCCTTTTAAACTTTCCCACCACTTAATGGGTACTTTCTAGCTATTTAAACTTCTTATCTTTTTGGTGGTCGGCCATTTCAGGGTTAATTATGAAATTAGATCAAGAGAACCCTATAAATATAAAGTTATGAGACCATAATAAGGAACCAAGCACTAGTCATTACTATTATCCACGTAGATTTACATCCATTTAGAGATCATTTGCATCCATTAGCTCCATCACAAGTTCATCTGCATCACACAAATATAGGGGGATTCTATTTGATTGCCCACACACATTTTATTACATTTTTAACACATGTTTATTCCTCATTACTTCACAAAGTGTGATTAGCATAAGAGCACGTACGGAACATGATGCACACACACACGAACTACATTTGGGTCCTGTTGGTGATAAAATTTGTCGAGGGAAAAATTATGGATTTCTTGCCAACACTCTCGAGTCTAAGTCCCTTTACTTAAACATTGAAACTATCATATATGCATGTGTGAGTGAAGTGATTTTTCTTCGGGTTAGCCTTACGGCTAGGGATCCAACAGGGCACTCCATTGACCCTATGGCAAAACTACCAATTTATTACTAGGGAAGACTTTTTCTAAAGAGTGGGAAAGGGGAGTGAGAAAAGACATAGGAGAACTAATGTTATAGGTAGAAAATCATATTCATGCACACACTAATTATAAGTTTCATCACATGCACTAAAATTAAGAGGAAACAACTTTGCAAGTAGTAATAAGACCAAATAGAATTTGTGATCACCAAGTATCAAGAAATCCCTTAGTCAAAGAAAGCTAGAAACTCTTTGTATTAATTACTCAAACAAAAGTTGTACATAGTGGAGAAATGGAGGAAATTGAGAATGGGGGAATGGAAGAATTTGGTTATCTCCTTTGTTCTCTCAATGCACTCTTGAGTATAAAAAATAAATCACCAACCCTTTGAAATGGGAATGGATTTACAATTTATAGGAAGATAAATGACTCTTCACATACTCCCCAATGACTCTTCATATGTCTCGACATGACTTAAGACTCTTCGCCTTCCTAGGAAAACATTAAGTCCCTTTTTATAA
Source organism: Taxus wallichiana var. yunnanensis (assembly GCA_018340775.1). Classification (NCBI taxonomy): domain Eukaryota; kingdom Viridiplantae; phylum Streptophyta; class Pinopsida; order Cupressales; family Taxaceae; genus Taxus; species Taxus wallichiana. The sequence goes on from CM031238.1 coordinate 477,285,269, forward strand.
CATAAAGGTGACTTATTACATTAGAAACATTAAGACATACGAAAAGTGCAACCCCAACACAAGATTAGAATATTGAGGAGAGAGAAATTTGGGGGGAGAGAAGAGAGAGAGAGAGCATAAAGAAGAAGGAAGAATGATGTCAATGATGACAGATTTCACCTTTGATAAAGCTTGTTGATCCTTCTAGATGACTTGATGAAACACTCCAATGTGATGAACTCTGAATCTCCAAACTCTTGTGCACACTGAGAAAATTCCTTTGGATGACATGTGAACATCGTGAACTAAGTGTTTAAAAACACTGTTGAATGACTCATTCGGTGGTTGTGAGTATCACTCATGAAGATCCTCCTCTAAAGGGATTGGAGCCTTGGAATGAATCTTTCCCTGACTCCCTACAATCTTTATGGCCGCTAGGCTGATTTGGACATGATCCTGATGAATCATCTTATGAATGGTCTAATGGTGTCGATCATGTAAATTCCACCTCCTGCATACTAATTAAAGTATGAAATGAGTGTCGAAATACACTTTTGACATCCTCACTGTCACCTACTATACATAGTATGACGATAGATACTACATTGTTTTCTATCTCTTACTTGGAAGTGAAAGGATGCACCCAGATTTTCCATGTCCATTTATGCTTCATGATTTCCTCAGAAAAAGTAACTTACTATTTTTAGTAAGTATGAAAAATCCACTTTATGGAACCTCAATTGGATGTTGCAACTCGTATTTCCTTTTCTCCCTTTGTTTCTCTCACATTCTGGATCAAATTTCTATTTTAGGTAGGTGCTCATAGGACCACTTACTATTTTTAGTAAGTGTTAAATTTGGACCAAGATGCTCATTTTGATGAATTCTCAACTGCACTACATCCTATGTGTTCAACGTCTCCTTCGCAGGTTCTTTTATTGATGACTTTCCCAAAATAACAATTATCTATGCAGAAGACCTGTTATTTTAAGAAAGTGGGATTCTAGTGATCATAATTTCATGGAATGAATTTCTCCAATATGGGTTTTTACCTAATATCACCCCTCTCAAATTTTGTGTTTACCCAATCAATAGTTTAGGAGATTTTAAATTTTTGACCTAGCGACGCTTTTAAACACAATGTGACCATTAATGGGCCTCAAAAATTGAAGGTCTTGTTTTCTCCTCCGATTGCGATGAAATTTATGTTTTTGATATGGGTTTTCTCTTCTTATCTCACTGGTGAAATTTCTCTTCGATCTGGTTGTCGGTTTGACGGAAATTGAGCTTTGTTCTTCATAGAGCCGAAATTGAACTTTCTTCATTGTGAGAACTTCTTACTATGAATGGGAGGTTTTAAGGTAATTTTATAATGGCCATTGAGAGTGAATAACTCAGCAATATATGGTTCATTGTTCCATGTAATTGGTTTGCAAGATCTCTTCGATTCTTCGTTCTATGGCAATGGAGTTTTCAAGCTTCTTCTTCTCCATTCTTCATTTTTTATTCTCAGTTTGATCAATATTTCTTTTGTGACCTGTGTATTAACATGGAGTAATGTATTTTAGTGTTGTGAGGGAGCTGGTTCGAGTTTCATTAATGGTGGGGGTGATGAGAAGTTGCAAAGAAAGTTGTGCACAGAGAAGTTAGAAGTTAGAAGTAGGAAGCAGGAGGGATTTTAAAAATTGAAAATAAAGCTGAGTAGGGATGAGGCACATTTTCATGTTCCTTAAGCATTAAGGGATGATAGTGAAATCAACTTTCACTCGGCACCTCACGATGTTAAGTGGTGAGATCCAACAACTGGGGATTTGAGCAAAAAATAGCTTTAAAGCACTGAGGGGCTAGTAGCTGGTCATATGAGAAACCTTGAGGCTTCCTAGGGGCTGGTAACATTTTTGTGTCCCTCATGTCCCTCAAAAAAAATGGACGTGAGGGACATCAAATTGCATGGTGCTCTAGGTGATGACATGTGGTGTAGATCCGACGGTAGTGGATGAAGGCTCCACTAGCTCCTGAGGGCTGGAAAACTACTCTTAAAGGGGTCACATGGGTGACCAAGAGTCTCCTTGGGGGTTGGGAACATTTTCATGTCCCTTAGCACAAAGTGACATGAGGGACATAAAATTACACGACGCATCTCATACCGCCACTTGTCACAATCTAAGCAAGTGATGGAATGAGCTTCCGACAAGCACTTTAGGAGCTAAACTGACGGTCCAAGAGGTCACATGAGAATCCACAGGGCTTATGGGGCTGGGCACATTTTTATGTCCCTCATGTCCCTTTTCTTGAGGGATGTAAGGGACATGAAATTATGCTAGGCTCCTAGAGCTGACACGTGTCTTGTTCAAAAATTGGCTAATTCCCGAATTGACTCTAGAGGGAAACTTGAAACGGTGATAACTTGAGCTCTCGATGGACTTTTTGGTGAAATTGTATATGATTTTAACTGAAAATTTCCTTATGAATCTAATGGTGGTTGTTTCATGTCTTGAATCATACATTTTATCCCTAAAAATTCATATTTTTATCGGCTCGCTAGTTGTGTTATAAACCTATTGCACCAAGGTGTTGTGAAAAATATGATTTCACCATATTTTAGGGCTTTGAATTCCCTAATTTTGCTTATAACTCCATCCATATCTCCCAAAATCACCTCCCAAAGCTCAATAACTCTTTTGATCATGTGCACTACCTAGGCTTGTGAACCCTAATTTTGGTGAAACTACCCCAACTTCTCTGAATCCTTCCTGAATCTTCCTAAATCACTTCCATGATGTTCTTAGGCCTTTTATTCACCTCCATGTCTAGTTTGAATTCTTTGTTCCTATCCATGGGGTTTATCTAGTCCTAGGAAGGTGTTGGCTAGATTTTCTGCATAGCATCAAACCTAGGCAGTCATGAGATAAATCTCCCTCATTTAACCGGTGAGGCTCCCGTGTCAGATTTGTCAATAAAAATGTGTTTCTATCTATCAGGGGTTTTACTTTAACAACTTAGTTCATGAACCATAACTAAGAAGTTCTTCAGCAAGTAAGCAGCTGTTTAAGAAAGGAAAATTACAGAAGAAGGAAGTAAAGGAATTACAGAGAAGAAATGAGGAAGATGTGCATCCCAATTAGTAGATTGCAGAGCTAATTGCATGCACATAGAAGAAACTCAAATAGATTTGAACACACAGAATTATAAAGCAAAGGCAGCTCTAGATCTAGATCTAAAATAACACAAAGTCTATTAAGAGATCTAAGATTTAGAAGCAAGAAACAAAATACACCGTGACACAAAGTTCTCCGGAAACCTGTTTCTTTGTATTCCTCTGCAACAAGTGGCTCTCAGGGGTTCAGCACAAAGTCTAGAACACAAGATTGCTTCTTACAAATTCTGATCGATGATTAACCCGAAGGTTCTTCCTCTACTTATAGAATGTAGAGGGGCAATTACAAGCTGGAAGCTTTAGTTGAACTGACACATGTGGAAGTCGAAAAAGAAACAACTGGCAATCTCCTTCCTGGAATTCCTCTTTGCGTGACATGTATGATTTGCAACTGAAAATAGAACCTTCTATTATGCACGTCCGCCACCTATCTCCAAGTAATTGACTTCTTCAAGTAATGGCTTTTAAACCAATCACTTAAGTTGTATAATTGAATTGATCGCTCAATTACTTTGTCGAAGGAAAGAAGAAGGAAGAGGAAAGCTGACTTTGTCGGAGGAAAGAAGAAGGAAGAGGAAAGCTAACTTTGTCTTTTTTCATGTCTGCATGCAGCTGATTCAAACTGGATCTGGAAACAAGCTAGAATTAGTTGGATCTTGAAGCGGCTGGATCTGGAAACAAGCTGGAATTGCAAGCAGTTGGAATTGGAAGCAAGCTGGATCTGGAAACAAGCTGGAATTGCAAGCAGTTGGAATTGGAAGCAAGCTGGATCTGGAAACAAGCTGGAATTGCAAGCAGTTGGAATTGGAAGCAAGCTGGAATTTTTCCTTCACATTGTCTTCTCTTTTATCCTTTGAAGCTTTTGCAGTTCTTCTGTTGTACATGCATCAGTGCAAGGTTGGCCGTAGATAACTCATCATCCTTATTTTTAATTGCATATGAGCAATTAAAAATTCTGGAAAGCACTCCGGATGAATGAAAATTCAATGAAAGCTTCAACTGGAAGATGAGAGCACATGCACCGGATCTTGGAAGGAATTTTCCACGCACTATCTTCTTCACGGGTTGCATTCAAAACAAGAGGATGAAGCCTTTGTGCCAGAAGCTTTTGCAACTATGAGATCTGGATCTGGATCTGCATATGGATCTGGATATAGATCTGCACCTGCATAACAAACTTTGGCAACTGGGCTATGGATGGAAAAGCTGCAACTTGAATAATTCCACTGCTTTCAATCTGCACGCATGAGTGAAGTTTCTCCTGCTCTGGATCTGTCTATCAATTTAGCAAGAGGTTTCTTTTTCATCTTTCTTCGCCATAGCTTTGTCTATCTTTGTCTGAATGTCTTTTTCTTCTTATTTGACTGGAATTCTTCAATACTGGTGTAGATCTGGACAATTCTTCAGATTCGGAGGATATATGCAATGTATTGGACATTGATAAAAGCTCCTCTTCTTTTATAAAGCACCTGTAATGAATTCCTGCAATTTATTCAGACAAAAATGGCCACCGGGGTATGAATAGTGAATTTAAATTATAAAAATCTGCACTTTTCAAGCCTCGCGCCCCAAAAATTGGTGTCTAATTTGCACATAAAGAGAGCATGAATCCTTTCAATCAACACCTGAGCTCCTTTAACACCTGTGAAAACAATTGTGCAGACGAAGATGAACCTTTTCCAAAGCATGCGCCAAATCTGGAAGCTTTTAGCTTTTGTTAGCACTTTGTCTGTGCAAAATCCTTCCTCTAATGGGGGCGCACTTTTTCTCCTTGCTGCAATTCTTTACCTGTGTGTTGAATAATAAATCCATATGGCTGCCCATGCTTATATAACCTTCATAATTCTATAATTAATAATTGCCCTAACAATTAAAGGCAATTAATTAATTAAAAATCATGCTTTTCTCTTTTAAAAATAGCATGTTTAAGGACAGCCATCCAATAAATTAAATTAATCCAATTTAATCCTCCACACTTCACTTCACTTAAGCTTCACAGTGTGCTTTGACCATAGCCACTGAAAATAGGAATTAATATAATCATTTAATACTTTAAAAAGTATTAATTCCTTCTCAAAAGGGGCTGCATTAAATAAAATTAAATTTATTTAATTTTAGAATTCTATTTCAATTGATTTATTCCCTTTGCTTTTGTTGACTTTTCCACAAGCCAGGTGCCAAATTGGGTGAATAAATATTAACAAATATTTATTTAATGCATTATTATTCACCCAAGGTGGGTCGCACTTTTTTGCATAATAGAATTCTATTTTTAAGAATTTCTGACAATGGGATTTTTTACCCTGCAAGGTAGGCACCACAATCCCATGATCCACTTAAGTGATTTGACTTTGTGATGGGATTCTTTACCCTGCAAGGTAGGCACTAAAATCCCATGATTTCACTTAAGTCACTTTCCTTTTATTATATCATGGGAATTTTCACCCTGCAAGGTAGGCAATAAATTCCCACCTGCCTGCGGCCTCTATTTTTCCCACTGCAGCTTAAGTGACTTTTATAACACGGGAAAAAGTACCCTGCCAGGCAGGTATACAATTCCCATCCTGCCTGCGGCTTATGTTTTTCCCATCGCAGCTTAAATCCTTTGTTTTCCAAAAATGCGCCCATCCCCGCAGGGGCTTTCCTGTGCACGACTTCGCTTTTTCCCAGTGATCCGGACCTCGGATGATGACTTCCTCCTCGGCAAAATGTGCATGTATGTTTTCCAAATGCTCCAGGCCAAAATCGGGCTTACATCTATTGCAAGGAGTTATTCCAGAGAAATTTTACAGAAAACGAAACGGGACACCACAAAAACACGAAAAATTGCCAAAAGTTACATATAAAGCCCAAAACTTAGAATAAGTTAAAATCCTTCTGGTACATAGGAATAATAACATATCCGCTCATAACAGAGTTAAAACGGAGCGCAAATAGCCTCATACGGGGCTCAAAATAATTAAATACAAATTTCCCGCAGACAAATCCCGATGACAGAATAAAACAATTTTGGGCATCCGGGTATTTGGCGAAAAAAACTAATATGGCTCTTTAGGATTATCTTGGTGCAATCAGAACTTTCGAGCAATAAAAACAACAAATGACCCATTATTTTAAAAGTACGAAAAATTTTCGGATAGGGTAGTCACAGATTTCAGGGTGAAATCTGAGTGACACCAGTTGGCTCCGTCTGTGGACATCTTTTTCTCTTGTTAGAATGACAAAGGGAAAAGATGAGATCCCAGCATCTCTGGTTTCGTATCTTGTCTTTTGGGCACGGGGTCAGGCAAACAAACACAACACAACACAAAGCACAAAAACAAAACAAAACAAGGAAAAACAAACAAAGATTTATTTATGTACATACAGGTTTTACCCTACTTGGTGATGATGAACAATCTTGATGCCGCCTGACAAAAAGGCAAGTGGTAACTCAATTCCATCCTGGTAGGCAAGGAAGAAAGTGTCCATTCCGGCAACTCTTTTGATCATGAAGGGCCCTTTCCAGAGTGAATCAGATTTGTTATGCATGTCCTTCGGTTCATGTCTCTTGTCCCACCAGAGTACCCAATCTCCGATCTTGAACTTCCTTTCTTTGGCCTTCTTGTCAAATTCTCTGGGCAAGTCCTTATCAACTTCATCTGGTGGTGGCTCATCCTTTCTTTTCTCTATGGTGGGTAAGTCTGCATCAACTTGCTCTGTTACCAAATTTATTTGCTGCATTTCGAGGAAGAACTATCACCATATTCTTTGTTCTTCTTCAGATACTGATCATGCTTGTTGAAAGTCTCCACTAAGGAAACTAAACCCTTGGGGGTTTTGTTACCTTTTGATTTGATTGCTCCACTATTGTCATCATGACATGGATCAACTTGTCCTTTGACTGTTTGTCGTGGTGGTGATTCACTCCCTTCAACATGCAGACATGCAGATGTTTGTTCAGGGACTCTGGGGTGGTAGACCATCTCCACTTTATAGCTTCCTTGTTTGAATATGGACGGTGGTCTATCCGAATTAAATAGTGCAGCAGTGACTGCTAAAGAGTCTGCCTTGGAGTTTAGATTTATTGGAACAAAGTCAATAGAGAAGGCTGCAAAATTGAATGTGGCGGAAAGCACTTTATCTCTGTAATGCTCCAGCTTATCTCTTTTGACTTGACTTTGCCCTCGAACCTGCTTTATTAGAAGTTCAACATCTCCTTGGGCTTTGAGAAGTTTTACTCCTTTCTTTTTAGCTTGTTCCATTCCTAGAAGCAATGCTTCATACTCCGCCGTATGATTGGTGTTCTCGAACATCAGCTTGTGAGAGTATGGAAATACCTCATGATCTGGAGATATTAGTAGAGCGCCAAACCCTGATCCAAAAGAACAACATGTGCCTTTAAACTCTAGAGTCCAAACTTTCTCTTCTTCTCGCTGCTGCTCTTCGGTTGAATTTCTTGCTCTCCTGGGAACATTTTTATCCGTTTCCAAGAAATAGACCCCACTGGTCATATTCCCGAAAAGAATATGAGATCTAGGATCCTCGATTTTGTAACCGTGTACTGACTTCTTTTCCGGCTCCAACTTATGGTTAAGCCCTTTCCCAAATGTGAGTCGCTAAAATCAAGCTTGGCTAGATTTTCTGCATAGCATCAAACCTAGGCGGTCATGAGATAAATCTCCCTCATTTAACCTAAGTGAGGCTCCCGTGTCGATTTGTCAATAAAAATGTGTTTCTATCTATCGTGGGTTTTACTTTAACAACTTAGTTCATGAACCATAACTAAGAAGTTCTCGCAGCAAGTAGTTAAACTGCTTAAGAAAGGAAAATTACAAGAAGGAAGTAAAGGAATTACAGAGAAGAAATGAGGAAGATGTGCATCCCAATTAGTAGATTGCAGAGCTAATTGCATGCACATAGAAGAAACTCAAATAGATTTGAACACACAGAATTATAAAGCAAAGGCAGCTCTAGATCTAGATCTAAAATAACACAAAGTCTATTAAGAGATCTAAGATTTAGAAGCAAGAAACAAAATACACCGTGACACAAAGTTCTCCTAAACTCGTTTTTTTGTATTCCTCTGCAACAAGTGGCTCTCAGGGGTTCAGCACAAAGTCTAGAACACAAGATTGCTTCTTACAAATTCTGATCGATCATTAACCCGAAGGTTCTTCCTCTACTTATAGAATGTAGAGGGGCAATTACAAGCTGGAAGCTTTAGTTGAACTGGCACATGTGGAAGTCGAAAAAGAAACAGTTGGCAATCTCCTTCCTGGAATTCCTCTTTGCGTGACATGTATGATTTGCAACTGAAAATAGAACCTTCTATTATGCACGTCCGCCACCTATCTCCAAGTAATTGACTTCTTCAAGTAATGGCTTTTAAACCAATCACTTAAGTTGTATAATTGAATTGATCGCTCAATTACTTTGTCGAAGGAAAGAAGAAGGAAGAGGAAAGCTGACTTTGTCGGAGGAAAGAAGAAGGAAGAGGAAAGCTAACTTTGTCTTTTTTCATGTCTGCATGCAGCTGATTCAAACTGGATCTGGAAACAAGCTAGAATTAGTTGGATCTTGAAGCGGCTGGATCTCGAAACAAGCTTTGGAATTGCAAGGCTGGAATTGAAGCAAGTGGATCTGAAACAAGCCGGATGTGCAAGCTTGGAATTGGAAGCAAGCTGGATCTGGAAACAAGCTGGAATTGCAAGCAGTTGGAATTGGAAGCAAGCTGGAATTTTTCCTTCACATTGTCTTCTCTTTTATCCTTTGAAGCTTTTGCAGTTCTTCTGTTGTACATGCATCAGTGCAAGGTTGGCCGTAGATAACTCATCATCCTTATTTTTAATTGCATATGAGCAATTAAAAATTCTGGAAAGCACTCCGGATGAATGAAAATTCAATGAAAGCTTCAACTGGAAGATGAGAGCACATGCACCGGATCTTGGAAGGAATTTTCCACGCACTATCTTCTTCACGGGTTGCATTCAAAACAAGAGGATGAAGCCTTTGTGCGCTTAAGCTTTTGCTAACTATGAGATCTCGATCTGGATCTGCATATGGATCTGGATATAGATTCGCACTGCGCATAACAAACTTTGGCAACTGGGCTATGGATGGAAAAGCTGCAACTTGAATAATTCCACTGCTTTCAATCTGCACGCATGAGTGAAGTTTCTCCTGCTCTGGATCTGTCTATCAATTTAGCAAGAGGTTTCTTTTTCATCTTTCTTCGCCATAGCTTTGTCTATCTTTGTCTCAATGTCTTTTTCTTCTTATTTGACTGGAATTCTTCAATACTTTTGGTGTAGATCTGGACAATTCTTGATTTCGGAGGATATATGCAATGTATTGGACATTGATAAAAGCTCCTCTTCTTTTATAAAGCACTGTAATGAATTCCTGCAATTTATTCGAGACAAAAATGGCCACCTGGGTATGAATAGTGAATTTAAATTATAAAAATCTGCACTTTTCAAGCCTCGCTGCCCCAAAATTGGTGTCTAATTTGCACATAAAGAGAGCATGAATCCTTTCAATCAACACTGAGCTCCTTTAACACCCGTGAAAACAATTGTGCATTTAAGATGAACCTTTTCCAAAGCATGCGCCAAATCTGGAAGCTTTTAGCTTTTGTTAGCACTTTGTCTGTGCAAAATCCTTCCTCTAATGGGGGCGCACTTTTTCTCCTTGCTGCAATTCTTTACCTGTGTGTTGAATAATAAATCCATATGGCTGCCCATGCTTATATAACCTTCATAATTCTATAATTAATAATTGCCCTAACAATTAAAGGCAATTAATTAATTAAAAATCATGCTTTTCTCTTTTAAAAAATAGCATGTTTAAGGACAAAATCCATCCAATAAATTAAATTAATCCAATTTAATCCTCCACACTTCACTTCACTTAAGCTTCACAAAGGTGCTTTGACCATAGCCACTTTAAAAATAGGAATTAATATAATCATTTAATACTTTAAAAAGTATTAATTCCTTCTCAAAAGGGGCTGCATTAAATAAATTAAATTTATTTAATTTTAGAATTCTATTTCCAATTGATTTATTCCCCTTTGCTTTTGTTGACTTTTCCACAAGCTTGGGTGCCAAAATTGGGTGAATAAATATTAACAAATATTTATTTAATGCATTATTATTCACCCAAGGTGGGTCGCACTTTTTTGCATAATAGAATTCTATTTTTAAGAATTTCTGACAATGGGATTTTTTACCCTGCAAGGTAGGCACCACAATCCCATGATCCACTTAAGTGATTTGACTTTGACAATGGGATTCTTTACCCTGCAAGGTAGGCACTAAAATCCCATGATTTCACTTAAGTCACTTTCCTTTTATTATATCATGGGAATTTTCACCCTGCAAGGTAGGCAATAAATTCCCACCTGCCTGCGGCCTCTATTTTTCCCACTGCAGCTTAAGTGACTTTTATAACACGGGAAAAAGTACCCTGCCAGGCAGGTATACAATTCCCATCCTGCCTGCGGCTTATGTTTTTCCCATCGCAGCTTAAATCCTTTGTTTTCCAAAAATGCGCCCATCCCCGCAAGGGCTTTCCTGTGCACGACTTCGCTTTTTCCCAGTGATCCAGACCTCGGATGATGACTTCCTCCGGGCAAAATGTGCGTGTATGTTTTCCAGCTGCTCCAGGCCAAAAATCGGGCTTACCCGGCGAAGGAGTTATTCCAGAGAAATTTTACAGAAAACGAAACGGGACACCACAAAAACACGAAAAATTGTCAAAAGTTACATATAAAGCCCAAAACTTAGAATAAGTTAAAATCCTTCTGGTACATAGGAATAATAACATATCCGCTCATAACAGAGTTAAAACGGAGCGCAAATAGCCTCATACGGGGCTCAAAATAATTAAATACAAATTTCCCGCAGACAAATCCCGATGACAGAATAAAACAATTTTGGGCATCTGGGTATTTGGCGAAAAGGGCTAATATGGCTCTTTAGGATTATCTTGGTGCAATACAGGAACTTTCAGGCAATAAAAACAACAAATGACCCATTATTTTAAAAGTACGAAAAATTTTCGGATAGGGTAGTCACAGATTTCAGGGTGAAATCTGAGTGACACCGTAAGGCTAGTGATAGCCCTTCCCATACCGCAAGTTTGCATTTTCAATGAACTCCTAAAATCACCTCGGGGTTTTGAATTGAATTTCCTAAATCACCTCGGATTGAGTTAAATTCACTTGAAGGTCACTAGACTAACCGGGTAGACCCAAAGTGTGTCTTGAAGGGTAAAACTTGGAATTTTTAACACAGGGTATCATTGTCATGCTTACAAATTTTCACTTTCCCCGTTACACATTTTCATGACAACAACTGGCTCTAGCTTGAGAACATGACATTTATTGGGGGCAGTGAAGACATGACATGTGGAATCCTATAATATCGGCTTTACAATAAAAATACCAGTGCCTTATCCATTAGGCCCTACGGAGACATGTACAACTTACAAGAGAGAGATAACAATAAGAACACACACACACGCACACCAAAAATAGAAAAAGGAAACACACAACATGCAACAGCAAGGGAAACATACCTAAATCACCTATAGTACAAGGTGAGGGACAACCCACTTTTTTTTTAGCAATCTTCTCTTCTCAGAGGTTACCCCTGAGTGGGAAACACTAAGTGATGTTGTTCCGCAAAGCCATTAACCGGTTCGAGAAAGTATCCTCCTCTCCTTAATTGTTTATGAAAGCCAGGTGCTTTCATGATTGTCTGTGTACTTGGTAGGAGTGATTCTACATTAGATTCTTGATAATCAGGCCTTCCCTTATATATTCCATTGCCTTCATTCCTTTTGAAATCAGTTTCATAGTGTTAGTTTCATTCCGTGTTTATCCACATAGCTGATTCTTCATTGAGCATCTCATCGCTGCCCCGAAGCTGATTTTCATTCAAATTTCTTGAATATTATGAGTTACTTTCTTTCCTAGATCTATGCTCATTGACATCTTCTCCATGAGAAACCTTAGATTCATATTTTATCTCTACTCCATTATGAGGTGCTTGAATATTGAATGGAGGATAAGAAGTAACCTCATACTTGTCCTGTATAGCCATGACACGAGCTAAGAGATCAAGAATTAGCTCAGGGTCTTCTATTATTTCTACCACATCCAAGATTTCTTGCACGGAGTTATACTTTGTTGTTTCCTATGGTTCATCTTTGTACGTCCTTGAAGAATCTTCATTTTAAATCTCAAGGAAACTATCTAGATGGATTAATTCATTGCCCTAACACGTATTACATTCCAATACTTCTTTCTTAAGGGGATATTCACCTTCCATGACTTCAATGTCATCTATTTCATATTTTTTATTATGAAAAGAGTCTTCTTCTTCAAATGGGAAATAAAATATCTCCATTTTGTCATTATATCCATCAACTTTTGGCTCAGGAGAGACATCAAATTTCTCATCTTTCTTTATTTTAACATGGTCAACCTTCACATTGGTTAAGGACTTCAAATCAGATTCACACTTGTCTTGTAGATTCATGGCTTGCATCAAGAGTTCGAGACTTAGCTCAGGGTCTTCTATTTCTTTCATGGCTCTAAGAAGTTCTTGTATAGATAGTTATTTCAAACCTTTCATAGGCTCATCACAAATTGGTCTCTCCATTTGAAATTCACCAAGAACCATTTCCTCTTCTTCATGGTTTACGTCATCCGGTAATTTGGGGCTGCCCTCTTGTAACTCTAATATCCTTAATGCTTCTTCAAGGTTCATACCTATCCAAGAAGGCATATCTAGCCCTATCAAGATGGGAATATCCTCTTCTTCTTTAGTTGTTATGAAAAGATTCATCCTATATCTATCTTGATACAAGATGTTGATTCCTGGACTTCTAGACTTCCACACTTTATACTTCATCTTCTTCTATGGAAGTAATTTCTACATGTCTCCCTTCATTGGTATGGTTGCATGGAGACCAATTCATCTAAATTTTACCCCCTAACTGCTAACATAAACTCCTACTTAGCAACATTCCAAATGAAGCCAGAATGTCTACTACCAAAATCATCATTGAAACCTTCTTATCTAGAAATTTGGCGAGAGCCACTTGTGCATCTTTGACCTTCCCTACAAGTGGGACCTCTTTTGACTCCAAGGAGTAACAAGAGCCATTAGGTGGAGTCATGGTGAGTTTGAGAGCCTTGGCGACCTTTACATACATTACATTATCGAAGGTGCCAAAATCTATTATACATTTTTTCAATACATAATATCCAACGAGAAGGGAGACATGAAAAGGTTCAACCTTATCATTCTTGGATGAATCGAGAAAGCATGTTCTCCAAGGAGGTGTAGGTGGGTTTGGTAGTATTCCTTTAGAACTAGGAGCTATAGCATTGGGTGTTAAACTACCACTCCTGATGTATTAAACAAATCTCTTGAATTATTTAGGGTGAGTCTACAGATATTTAGTTTTAGTAATCTACAACTTGATCTATTCACATATTCTACAAATTCAAAGGGAGAATATGTGGACAAGGGGAATGAAGGGACTGATTTTGGAGTTGGGGTAGGTTTGGAAGCAAAGTTTGATGTTTGGGGAATGGAGGAAATTTTGAATGGTACGTTAGGATATTTCAAAGTACTATATTTTATAGGGGCACATTTAGATTTAGAATTGGAAGAGGCATCAAAAGACTTACTTGGAATTCTAGGAGCCTTCTTACTTGCTACAAGATCAGGCTTCAACAATGCGGACTCCGTGGAGGGTGGGAGTGGAGATTCTCGATGGATTATTTTGTTTTGTAGAGTCACCACTGGATGATCTTCATTATTCTTTTTCTTAACAACAGTGGAGGAAGAGGTTCCTTTCTCAGACTGAGAATGAGTGAATACCACACATGAGAAACTGGGGGCATATTATTTGTCATCCTCATCACCTCTAAAATACTCATAGAATCTGATTTGTGTATCATTATCAAGTTCATCAACTTCTAGGAAATCACCACCTTCACTTTCTTGTTCAAGCTCTTCTTAATTTTCTTGAATCCTGCAACTTGCATTGACAAGTGGGGCCTCCAAGGAAAGCCTTCGGGGTTTTCCTACAATTTTATTTGCATTGTTTCTTAGAGAAAATATTCATTCAAAGAATTCCCTCTTCAAATATGCCATCTCATTTGCCAATTTTTACAAAGTGATGGATTAGTTCTCTAGTCCCCAGACGTTGGGCCTTGCCTTTAGATGGATTCTTGATATTTCTAGAGAGGATGATATCATCATAAATTTCAATGGCCATCCTTTGTGCTTCTACAATGTTCCTTGGTTAAACTCTTCGTAGGAAAAATCCTACCTCCGGTGATTGAGCATTGATGAAGAATCTCTTGATATTGTTTTCGATGGCGAATCTTCTTTTGGTATCCTGTGAAGCAACCATTCAAAATGAGCCACAAAGTCTCTCATAGTTTCACTTTCTCCTTTCTTCATTTGAGCTAACTACACCAAGAGGTCCTGATAGTCTTCAGTTGATTTAAATATTTCCTCGAAGGTAGTCTTGATGTCATTCCAACTAGTGATGGATCAGGCAGGTAGGAGGTAGAACCATTCTGTTGCTTTTTCTTAGAGATATTCCACGAAAAATCTTACAGCAATGTCTTCATGTTCAACTCTAATAATCTTGCATGATGTGGTGAAAGCGGCGATGTGTTCTTCAGGTATCTAGTGTGCCATCGCCTTTGAAATTTGGAATTTTTTACGGGGACCTATTGGTAGGTTAGGAACAGTGGTTCAAGAGCGAGCGGACCAGTATTTCTTCCCCATGGAACAATGGGTTGAGGTCTTTCTGCTTCTTCTGCCATCATTTTTTTTGTTTTTACTCTTTCTTCTAAAAATTCTTCTTCAAACTCTTCTTCCTTTGGTAACTCGATGCTCAATGGTAGTTGAAAAATGGGAGAATTTGAAGGTGGGTATTAACAAGAGTTTGGATGGCATTTCCACGTGAATTACTTGATGACCCAGATGGACATGAGGCTTGAGAAAAGTAGTAGGGATTGTCTCTAACACGTTCTTGCTGGTTATACAAAGCCTCGAAAGTGGGGTCTACAATTCCTCTTGATTTATTCAACATGATGTATCTCCTTTCAACCAACTTTTGGAACTTCTTATAGTGGGAATACAAAAGGAAACTATGGAATATGAAAGGTCACATACAGGAATTGACGATGAATCTTTCAGTAATGAATTTCCATGACCTCTTTTTTTTGTTATTTCAATATTTGATTTTTGTATTTTTAGACCTTTTGATCATATTTTGGGTGTAGATACTGCTAAATCTACCCCACGATGGGTACCAAAAACTATTCACGATAAAAAAATTTGGGGGACAAATTGGTGGGTTTCTTGCGAACGCTCTGGGAATCTAAGTCCCTCTACTTAATCGGTGCAGTTATCGTATGTGCATGAATGAGTAAAAAGGTGTATTTTTCCTAGTGGCCTTGTGGGTGGAGATCTAATAGGGGCACTCCACTGACCCTGTAGCAAAGCTAGCAATCTCTTCCTAGGGAATACTTTGTCTAAAGAATGGGAAAAGGGAGTGAGAAAAGACGTAGGAGAACTAATTTTACATGTAGAAAACCAAATTCCTGCACACACTAGTTAGAAGTTTCATCACATGCACTAAAATTAAGAGGAAACAACTTTACAAGTAATAATAAGACCAAATAGAATTTGTGATCACCAAGTATCAAGAAATCCCTTAGTCAAAGAAATCTAGAAACTCCTTCTTCTTGTATTAATTTCTCAAACAAAAGTTGTACATAGTGGAGAAATGGAGGAAATTGAGAATGGGGAATGGAAGAATTTGGCTATCTCCTTTGTTCTCTCAATGCACTCTTGAGTATACAAAATCAATCACCAACCCTTTGAAATGGGAATGGCTTTACAATTTATAGGAAGAGAAATGACTCTTCACATACTCCCCAATGACTCTTTGTATGTCTCGACATGACTTAAGACTCTTCACCTTCCTAGGAAAACATTAAGTCCCTTTTTATAACATAAAGGTGACTTATTACATTAGAAACATTAAGACATATGAAAAAGTGTAACCCCTATACAAGATTATAATATTGAGAGAAAAATTTGGGGAGAGAGAGAGAGAGAGAGAGAGAGTAGAAAGAAGAAGAAGGAAGAATGATGTCGATGAGGTGTCTAGGTGAGGTGTATGTGTGGATATTATCCAAATTAAGATATTTAAATAATAAATATGGTGAGGATAATGAATTAATTTAATTAGATTAATTAAATTAATATTATTGGGGTGAAGGGGGCCATGGCTAGGTGAATGTGATGAAGGGTGCTTATTTGTCAAGGGACCAAAGGGGAGTGTGACCTAATTTTAGTGTCTACATTTTGCCCCTTTTTGTTGTGTAGCTTGTATTGGTAAGTGACGCTAACAAAAATAAGATGTGGTTGCCCCATGTGTGGGTGTAGGTGATCCCCCTCAAACCAGGAACTGATGAGGCAGTAGGCAGAATCGGTGAGTGGTTTGATAAAAGGTAAATGTGAGGAAAAGGAAGGGGGAAAAGGAGTAAGGTCTACTCAGGTAATCTAGGTAATGGGTCGTGGTCAAAGGTAGTAATAACTTGATCAATGCACACACACGTATATATTGCAACACACTACTGGGTTGAAGAGTAGTCAAACTCTACATTGTCTAAGGTCGATAGGTTTATCCAAACAAGGTCGAAATGATTCTGGTATCCAAGGTATAGGATATGGTCAGGAAACACAATGTAGGCTAGGTGCGGGAACATTTAGGTATGTTCCCGTACACCAAAGGTAGGGTCAGGATAAATAGTCACAGTAATAGGCTAGGTAAGGTCATTAGGTTAACAACACAGTAATAAGATTACTAAAGGTATACCGAACACGTGAGTTCAAAGGTCACTAGCGATGGTCCAGGGCCAAAAAAATTAGGTCACGGCATGGGTAAGGCCGAGGGAGGGGTAAAATAAGGATTCCCCAAAGGAGGACAAAGGTAGGTAGTAAATGATAAGGTCAGGAAGGTGGAGTAAATAGTCATGGTAAAGGTTAGGTGAGGTAAATGGTCAGGGTAAAGGGTAGGTGTGGAAAAAAAGAGGGATATACAAGCATTAATAGGGTAAAATGTATATTAATGTGTTGTTTGTATTAGATGCGGGGAGAGATCGATTGCGTATGTAGACAGGGTTCAACATCTACCGGTGATAGTATGTAGCACAACAACCCCGAAGGAGCTGCAGTATGTGGAGGTAGTGGGCTTGAGTGGGGTTTGTCACTATTGGCATGTAGTCCTGGCAGCCCGCCTTGATGGTCGTGCTCATTAATAGATGGGATTCCGTGACCAACACGCCCACTCGCCGATGGGTGAGATCATTGTCACCCCCGGAGGACGTGTTCTGATTCTACTTACCCATATTGGGTACACAGTCTACTATATCTCCTCCGAGGCCTCGTGGGAGATGATGCCGACGGTGTTTGGCAAGGGATGGCCAAGTGACATTCCATAGTGCTAGCATTTGATATGAGACATGTACTCTAGCTCGCCCGGAGGAGATGAGGCTAGTGGTTCTTTTGATGGAGGCAAGCAGTGTCGCTTTTACACCGCCAAATGCATAGGGTGGATGTTTTCCCCAATCACTGATGGGGGTACTCCACGACATGATGGTAGATGATACCCACTTTTCCTGGGCACCAACATTCTTGGTGTAGATGTACAAGGAGTCAGGGCATATGGGCGGCTGCGCAGGTTCAACCTGTGTTGTACAGTTTTACTACACTATTGGGCATGTGAGCACATATTTTGTGTGCGGCCTATAGGGATGCCCCGAGCAGATGAATTTCCACCAAGCTATGTATGAGTGGGGTATAGATGATGGGTGCCCCTCATATAGGCAGATGCGTGATGAGCTCGGCGAGCTCCAGCTATTGAGATGGATATAAGATCACCATCTTGGGGAGCACGAGATGATCCTAGTTGATAGAGATGGAAGAGGCGGTAGTTCCCAGGGTTCAAGGCAGGGCTATTACAGACGTACCTCATCCTTCCTATAGTACCAGAGAGATGACATGGAGAGGCCCTTACCTCTACGATAGCCCACAGTGCCCACTGGGTAGGAGGAGTAGGCATTGGACCAACGAATACATGATGTTAGGGTCATAGATAGGTACATACAGTGGTGGGTGGCACATTTACGAGCCATACCACCCAGACTGAGGCAACCGATTCAGCCACCATCATGGTGCGTAGAGATATGCCCTACAAGGGAAGGTGGCTACTACTGATTACCCATATGGGTATGGTATGACACACATAATGTACTGGTGAGCTTAGAGGCGAGAGGTAGCAGGCTAAATGTATGGTGGATAGTCCAGTAGACCCAAATGGCCGGTGGTGGGGATGGAGATGGAGAGGAGGAGGATGGTCAAGTGGCGGATTTACAAGCACATGTGATAAGTTTACAAGGCTAGTTGGCCACAACTCATGCACATATTAGGGCCTTACTGCACCCGCATACATGCACAGGGGTAGGGGGCACCACCACCACCACTAGACCAGTCCCAGTTCACAGCAGAGCGGGATAGGCTCCCACAGATAGGTATAGGGGATGAGGCCTATGGGGCCACCACATACCATTCCTATTTCTAGGTTACGGGATGCCTTAGGTGAGGCCAGATACTACTAGGACCAGCTGATGGCGGTCGGGATAGACTTTCTATCCTATGGAGAGTACCGAGCATAGTAGGCATCAAGTGAGAGGACTAGATCCCACACTCATAGTGTGGAGAGCATAGGGGGCCATCGAGCTCTAAGGCCGATTAGGGAGAGGCCACCAACTCGCAGAGACCAGCTCTCTAGGTGCGGCGAAGGCAGGGACCACCACCACCTCTGATGGGTGGGGAGATGTTAGCAGGTCGACAGATAGTGGCCGAGGAGGCAGAGGGTATAGGAGATACAGATATGGAGGATATCCGTCGAGATGCCTAATATATGGCTCCTGATTTTTGATGTATGGTAGTCATTTTTAAATATATATCGACTCACATGTGCAAAGATAGTGAGGATGTATAAGAGTGTTTTGTATATTTTGGGCATATACCAGCCTACGCACCGAAGAGATTTTCTATTAGTTTATTATTTTATTGTATATGAGACCGGCCTACATGTCGATGACATTTTGTATTGAGTATCGGCCTACGTGCTGATGATTTTGAGATGATGGACATGATGGGATAGCCATGTATGTTGTATTGAGATACACATTTATTTATATGATGAGATACATGATATTTTTGATTTGTTGATGTTTGATGAGACTTTTGATTTGTTGTTTTGATATGGATGGAAATTAGGTGAGTTAGGCATGATGAAGTCAGGTTTGGTTTAGGCATGGATTGAGTCAGGTCATAGGCATGGATCGAGTTAGGTCATGTTTTAGGCATGGTTGAGTTAGGTCATAGGCATGGATCGAGTCAGGTCATGTGTTAGGCATGGTTGAGTTAGGTCATAGGCATGGTTGAGTCAGTTTTTAGGCATGGTGGAGTCAGGTTTGTTTAGGCATGGTTGAGTCATGTTTATTTAGGCATGGTGGAGTCAGGTTTGTTTAGGCATGGTTGTGTCCAAAGTAGGTGAAGTTGTGATTCATTATTTTGTGCAATGAATGATAATATGGGTCATGTGTAAGATGTTGTATATTACATGTATGATGATGTTAGAGAAATGGTAGTCATAATAAATGCATGTTGTGTTGATGATAAAGATGTTAAGTAACTTGTTTATTTAGTTTAATTTCCAATTTGGGATATAAAAGGAAACTAAATGTGGTAGGATGTAATGTTAGAAAGAGGAATGATGAATTCTTTAGGGTAAAGAGTGATCGAGCTATCCTCTGGGGCCCCATGCTCGCGGAGTGCTACCTAAATAGTCTTGGCGAAAAGGGACCTCAGTGTCGATGTAATTTTCGCATAAGCTAGGGAAGAATATGAGAGGGTGTGAAAATGAAGTGGTAGGTTTTAGGTATGGTGTGGGTTTAGGTTTGTTAGGTGTGGGTTGGTTAGAGGTAAAGTGATATAGGTGATATTGATTGTGGCAAAAGAAGAAGATAGATTACC
The DNA here is from genome assembly GCA_018340775.1 of Taxus wallichiana var. yunnanensis. Taxonomy (NCBI): domain Eukaryota; kingdom Viridiplantae; phylum Streptophyta; class Pinopsida; order Cupressales; family Taxaceae; genus Taxus; species Taxus wallichiana. The sequence goes on from CM031238.1 coordinate 477,305,537, forward strand.
CCAAAAGTAAGTATCGAGGACCAAGTCCTGTATAAGGTAATCAAAACATAAACAAGGACAACTAAAAGATAAGAGGGGGTAATAAAGCCACCTAATTAGTGAGGATCATACTCGAGTAGATCACACCTTGAAAGAGGTGATGAATGTAAGACCCTAAAGACATTGCATGATTGATTGTTCTATGGTGAAAAGTAGTCACATGATCACCAAATGTCATAGTTTCCAAGAAGTCCCTTGAGGTAGTGAGAAATGGGAGTGGGCATGGTTTAAAGGGTGAAACGTGGGTAATTTTGTATGGTATGAGGTAGCATGCTATTTGGGAAAGAGATCTAAGGTCACAATGGGCAAGTCCATGACTAAAACATTTTCTATGTTGACTTGTATTTGAGATAGACTGATCAATGTGGGAAATCTATATGGGAAGAGGAATTTAACTCCTTGGGGTATTCAAAGCTGATCGATGCAGAAGCTTCAGCTCTCTCTCTTTTTTTTTTTTTTTTTTGAAAGAGCTTTACATTGTTGTCCTTCGAGGAGCAGTCTATTTATAGTAGTAATTATCGAGAGATAGATGTCCTTTTAAGGGAGTCATCATTTTATTAGAAGTTTGACTCAAGGAGTTGTGTCCCATGTGAGGGATTTGAAGTCATGGACAAGACCAAGGTGGAGAATAGGACTCTTGTGCAAAAGGCAGGGTAAAATGACCATGGGATCTCATCTAAAGGTAGATGAAAAGTATCCATGAGAATCATGCTATGTGCAGCGCCATGGTACACATTTTCAAGAGGAAGTAACAAGTGACGGTACTCACATGATTCTTGTTTAATTGTTGGTGAGGTGTATGAAGTGGATAATGCCCAAGGGATGAGAATGGAAAGAGACAAAAGGTGAGGTAGGACTACAATTCAACAATAGAATGGTCAAAGATGCAAGGCATTAAGAAGCTCGATTCAAGTTTACCATCGAGTGAAGATAAATGATAAGCACCTGATCCATAAGTATGGGTCACGATGTATGGTCCAAGCAAATTAGGAGAAAATTTGCCCTGTTTACTTTTTTCTACTTTGGTTACATGTTGATTTTATTTCAGGATGAGGTCACCAACTTGGAAGGTTCATTCATGGACACGCTTGTCATAGGCACGTTTGATACGTTTTTGGTAAACTTGAAGGTGGTCAAGAGCATGAAGACGACGTTCATATAATAACTCTAGCTATGCTAAATGGTCCTAACAAAATTCATCATCATTGAGCATGTCATGGAGATAAATGTGGAGTGAGGGAATCTGAACTTCAAGAGGTAGAATAGCCTTTGTACCGTAGACCAGAGAAAATGGTGTGGCAGCAGTGGAAGTGTGAATACTAGTGTGATATGCCCACATGGCAAAAGGAATATGTGTATGCCAATCCTTCCTAGTATCGTTAACCACTTTCATAAGAATTTTGTTTAGGTTTTGTTAGTGGATTTGGCTTGGCCGTTGGTTTTGGGTAATAAGGTGATGAGAAATAAGGTGATGAGAAACTAAGTTGAATGCGAAGGCTTTTTGTAATGTTTTGTTTTTGAATTGTTTACCATCACAATGATGAGGTGATGAGGAACACCAAAGTGAAAAATGATGTGATGATTGATGAACTCACATATTTTCTCAGATTTCATGGAGATGAGTGGTATGGATTCAACCCATTTTGTATAGTATTCGATAGCAGTGTTGATCCATTGATGGCGCTGAAAGAATGGGGGGTTAATCTCTCCAACAAGATCCAAACCCCATTGAGAGAAGGGCCAAAGGTCACGGTGAACCTGTAAGGCGTGACTAGGTGTATGATGAAGATTGGCATGTTGTTGGTATTTTACACAACATTTGACGTAGTCAGCAACAATCGTAGTTAAGGGTCACCAAGAATAGCCTAGGCAAAGAATACGCTTAAGAATGGCAAGGCCACTAAAGTGACCTCCACATATGTCATCATGAACCTCCTTAATGGTATAAGGAATTTTAGAACTTGTGAGCCATCATAAGAGAATACCATCAAAGCTATGCTTATAGAGGAGGCCCCCCATGATGACATAACGAGAGACTTTTTAAAGAAGGCGTGTTTTCCATTACGGGTGAGATCAGGAGGTAAGATGGAGAGAGAAAGATAGTCAAAGTATTGTTTGTACCAAAGGTCACTCAAGTCCGGGGTAGTGGTTCTGATAGAGTAAACCTCATGTGGTAAATAAGAAGGTGATTGGAGTCATTGTATGGTGACAAATATTTTAGAATCGGTAGGTGAAGCAGGTATTTGGGAAGCCAAGTAGGCCATGGTATCTACAAATTTGTTAGTTGAACGTGGGATGGTTTGAAGGGTGTAACGGTCAAAGGTGGCCAAAAGTATGTCTACATGATGTTTATACTTTTGAATTATCCCATTACGACATTGGTATATACCATTGACTTGGTTTATGACCAATTGAAAATCACCAAAGATGTTGAGTGATTTGACATCTAGGGCATATGTGGCTTGGAGACCTAATACGAGCACTTCATATTTAGCAATGTTGTTTGTACAAATGAAATCTAATTTAAAATACAAAGGCATGGGTTCACCATCAAGCAGAATGAGGATGACACCATCCCTACCCCCACGCTGACACTTTGAACCATTAAAGAAAAGTGTCATTTAGTAAGGGGTTTCATCCAAGGAAAGAGTTGTAGAATTGACTCATCCGGAAAGTCAAAATTATAAGGTTGATCCTCGAAAATAGGTTCGACCAATTGGTGGCGATATCTTGCCCTTGATAGACTTTTGATGAATGAATTTGAGGTCTAGATCAGCTAAACGCATAATCCATCATCTCGGCACATTGATTTTGATAAGGTTTGGCGTACATGAAGTGTAAGGGATCGGTGTTGGTCACAACATAGGTTTTGTGGTTAAGTAGGTAATGGTGGAGTTTGGTGGTAACGAAAAACTAAGGCTAAGTAAAAATTTCAAGGTGGGTGTATCAAAATTCATAGTCCAAAAGAGTATGGCTTATGTAATAAACCATTTTCTCCTATGTTGTTCATCACGATGAGTGAGCATGACTCCCAAGGAATGATCGGTAGCTGATATGTAAAGGTAGAAAGGTTGATCATCTTTAGGTGGAATGAGTACGGGTGGTTTGAGAAGGTATTGTTTTAGGGCCTCAAAATCTTTGTGGTAGTCATCATCCCATTTAAAGGATACATCCTTCTTGAGCAAATGGTGAAATGGTTGGCACCGATCCGATAATTGTGAAATGAAATGGTGAATAGACTGCAACTTACCTTGCAGGCTACTGGATTTGTCGAAGGTTAGTGGGCGGAGGCATTTCGAGAATAGCCTTGACTTTAGCAGGGTCAAATTCTATACCATGTAGGGAAATGATAAAGCCCAGGCATTTTCCTAAGAGGACAATGAAGACACACTTCTTTAGGTCAAGGTGAACACAATATTTAATGAGATGGTCAAAGATGGTTTTGAGGATAACAAGGTGCTAGAGCAGCACTTAGATTTGGCTAGAGATCATCCACGTAATCTTCTAGTATGTGATGCATGATGTCATGGAAGATGTAAGTCATAGCCCGCTGATATGTGGCACCAGTGTTTTTAAGGCTGAAAGGCATGATTCGATAGAAAAAGGTCCCCCAAGGGGTGATGAATGCGGTTTTATGTTGATCCTCTGGGGCAAGCAAGATTTGGTTATAACCCGAGAAGCCATCCATGAGTGATAGCATCTCGTCACCAAGTGGTAAGGTCAACATGTTGATCAATACCGGATAAAGGGAAGTCCTTCATCGGGCAAAGCTAGGTTGAGGTCATGGAAATCCATGCAAATGCGAGAGTCCCCTTACACCTTAGTGACAGGGACAATGTTAGAAATCCAATGAGGATAATCAATGGGTAATATGAAAGAAACAGAAAGAAGATGTTGAAGTTCTTCTTTGACAAGAAGGGAAATGCGAGGGTGCATTTTCCTCGCTTTTGTTTTATTGGCTTAGCATCGGGAATGGTTATAATATTGTGGACCACTATGGTGGGGTCAATACCGGGCATGTCTCGCATAAGACCAAGAGAAAGCATGGTTATGATCTCTCGAGAAAAGAAGTGATGGCTTCATGTTCAAAGCAGATATAAATATTGACCGATCTTTAGGATGTGTGGGTCATCCTGAGTATGAATGTTGATCTCGATAATCAATTCATTCAACATGGTTTACATTTCAAAAGGTAATGACCGATGAATATATGAGTCTTCTACACCAAGGTAGGTGAGTATAGATTCATCATCTTGACATTGAATGACGTTAATTGAAAGTGTATCATCATCGATCATTTCAGGATACTGGAAGGGAAGAGAGGAAGGAGCCTCGGCCTCACATTGATAAGTCAAAGGCCCTAAGGAAATGGTGTTTATGAAAAAAAAAAAAGTTAGGAGCGATAGATTCAGAATCCATCGACTCCATCGGTGAAGGTGGTGATGAAGGTGGAGCAGGTGAAGAAGGTGGAGAAACGCTTATGTCCTTGATGAGTTCAATGTGAGACTGTTTGGTAAGTGGTTCAGAAAGCTAATACCACTACGGTCGTTATGTTTGCTAGTGGTACATGGAATGATAGTATAACGGCCTTGTTCATAAAATCCAAAACCAAAACCCTTCCACGCACATCATCGCACAGAAGGTGTGGGTAAAACAAAATTGGTGAGAGACTGGAAGTCACGGGAAAATGGGCGGGATTGTGATGGTGGTTCGGGTGTGTGTAAGTGGTAGTATCAAATCCCCATAGGTGAGACCAAAGATGAAGGTAAGGAGGACCATACAGAGATGTTCTCCTATATGGCGATCATAACATGGGTGTTGGTGAAGGCTTCCATACTCTTGTGCAGTAAGGAATGTGTCGACACTATATAGGTGATATTCCCCTAGAGTGAGGCATTGAAAAATACCTTCCAAGGGATCGGTGGCTGGTATGTAGGTAGTTAGGATAGATAATGTGTCTGAGGTCGACATGAAGGTGGGGTTAATAGATTGGGAGGCTAATGGGTTAGCCGTGGAGGTCAGTGGCAAAGTGGTAGGAATGGAGGAGGTATGTGGTTGAGGTAACGAATCTGTATTGGTAAGCGAGGGTGTAGGTGAAGTGGTGGTGGTCACGAGGTATACATTTTAACGGGTATGAGCACATCATTGGGTCGGTAAAACATGTTTCATGTTTTGAAAGGTGATGGATCTATCGGGATAGTATAGGTGTGCCCTTCATGCTCAACTTTACACAATGATGCAAAGTGAAGGACACAACCCATGACATGAATCCAAGGTATTCCAAGCAACAAGTTATATTGGAATTACCATTCCAAGATGTAGAATAGTTCGAATAGTACGGGGCCCACGTGAATATGGAGGATAACAACTACTAGTGTAGAGGTGATAACGTCATTAAATGAACACAACATGACAGAATGTCTATGCATGTAATTGTTAGGTATGCGCATTTGATCAAATGCATGGGATGAAATGATGTTAATGCTAGTGCCCCAATCAATCATCACACGGCGTACCCATATGTCATCAATGTGGACAGAGATGAAGAGGGTTGGGTCCGGGTCATCGGTTTGGTGGGGTATGATCTCTTCCTTTGAGAAGCTAAGGGAGGCTACTTGGTGAGTAGGATGGGATGAAGATGAAGGTGGTAATTTGGTAAGATAGGCTACATGATGGGGTGTGATAATAGAGGCTACGAGTGTAGGGTCATTGGGTAAAACCTCAATAGATCAAGAACCTCCATGAGAGCTTAATGATGGGATTCTAAGGTTGGGATGAGTTCATATAAGGACATTTTGAGGGGGATTGGTGCAGTTGTTTGAGCATGGTGTGATGTGTAACCCCATTAAAAATAGGATATGTGGGGCCATGGATAATTATTTTAGGCATGGGTGTAGATGGTATGTTGGGTATGGATTAGTTGGTGGGTCAATTGCCTTTTCTTTTCCCTTATCCTTCTGAGCATGTGTAGTGACATGTATCATGTTGATTTGAGGGGAGGCATGAAATGGAGAAGGTGTAGGATGAGTGGTATAATGACATGACCTACCGAGGAGAAAAGCCTCAGTGAAGTGAGTGAGCGCAACAACATTTAGGTGATGGAACAGAAATTTCTTTGATGCGAACCATGTTAATTACAAATCTTGGGGTGGCTCTAGAGCTATGAGGGTGGAGGTCATGATTTTGAGTGGACAATGTGGGAATGGGTGTTGGTGAAGTAGGGTTCTCGCCGAGAAGGTCGTCATCGCAAAGCCGACTTCTGGAGGACACAATTGAATAAGGATGGTTTTCAAGGCCTTGTAGTTTTCCACATCATGCCCTGGCACATGATGGTAGGCACAAATTTTAGTATCATCAAACCCTTTTGGCTTGGGTTTGAGAGGATCATAAGGTCTGAGCAGCGGTAATGTGATGACAGAAGTCTCAAGGAGGTTGGTTAAAATTTTGGCATAAGACCCTGCTAGTGGATCGCAATGGGAAGTAAAAGTGGGTTTGGGTGTAGGTGTAGTTGATTGTTGAGGAATGGTCCTTGCAGGAGGGGGAGTAGGTCGAGTCATGATTTTGGGTGCTAGCGTGGTCTTGGGCATTGGTCGTGTCTATTTGGGTAGGGGTATGGTGGATGAACTAGTAGGAGGGTGTGTGGTTGTTTTGACTACCTTGTTGTGGGGTAGCAGAGTTTTGTCTTTGGGTTACACCTTCTTGGGTAAAGGTGATATGGGTGTATGAGGTCTAGAAGGAAAGGCAGATGGGGGAAGAGGATGAGTTACCCTAGGGGATAATGGAGGTTCTATGAAGGTAGAGGATATGGGTCATGTAGGATGTGTAAGGGACAGAGATTGAAGTGTAGTGGTAGTGAAGGAATTATCAAGGTATTGGAGGTATGGGTGGTAAAGATGCTATGGGTGTGGGTGTAAGTCATGTTGGGTACCTAGGTACATTAGAGGTTTGCGAGGAAGGAATGGGCTATTGTGTTTTTTATTTATTGATGGGTGGAGGTTTCTTAACTGTGTTGGGAGGTTGAGGTCCTAAGATGGATGGAAAGGGTGAAGGTGCGACTAGCGGAGCTGGAGTACAAGTTCTATGGGCTTGGTTATTTGGTTCAGGTGTCGAGTAGGTGTGGTGTTGACTTTAGAGGATGTAGCTAAATCTATTTTGATAGGTGGATGAGTAAGGTTGGTGGTTGGGGTGACCCCTAAGGTGGTAATAGGTTTAGTTGAGGAAAATGTTATAGGTGTGGGTTTGGGTTTAGATGTAGTTTGGGTTATGGGTAAGGGTGTATGTTGAGTTATGATGGGTGTCATGGAAGGAATGGTGATAGAGGTGGTTGTATTCAGTTTGATTGGTCGGAATACTTTTGGGTAGATAGTGGAAGTATCAGTAAGTGACATCTGCATCTGTGTTGAGACCAGAAGTAGAAGACGCCCCCATAATAAGGCTCTATCCAAAAATCTAAGCGATCGGATAAGCGCAAATGGCATGGCTATAGGAGAGGTTAACAGGAATTCATGGAAATTCTCAGTAAAGATTGTTTTAGTGACAGGGAATTGGCTAGCTTCAACTTCCGTGGGTAAGAGAGCAAAAGTAAGTCTCACAGGCTCTTGGGTAACTCGATGAAGAATGCTCACCAAGAGGCAAAGGTATATCAACTGGGTCTGTGATGGGTGGAGGAGATGATGGGTGCTCCTCTGTAGGTGGAGGAATGGATGGGTGCTCCTCTGGGGGTGGAGGAGTTAATGGGTGCTCCTCTAATGGATATCGGTTCTCTAAGTGGAGAAGCCAAAGGTGAAATGGTCTCAATGTTAGTGGAAGACTCCTCCGTAGGTGATAAAGGAGATGAAAGGTGCTCCTCTATGGGTGGAAGAATAGGTACGGTGGGTTCTAACATGGAAGGAGGATTTCGGCTAGGATTTCCTCTATGGAAGGAATATGGGGTAATTGGGTAGTAGCGGATGCATCACTAAAAATAGCATGGACCTCGCAGGGTATGGCCATCATGAGTTGAGGTCTCACAAGTTTGATCGGACGAAGGGGCATGATTAGGAAATGGTTTCTTGAATATGTGTAGGTTTTGGTTGGTAGATGTGTTAGGATTATCCACAATTAACTCACCTTTCTCAAGCATTTCTTGGACAATATTTTTGAAATTGATGCAATTTCCGTCACTATGACCCTTTACTCGATGATAGTTACAGAAGTCATGTTCTTTATACCATGCAGGCATGGGGTAAGTAGGTCGAAACCAAGCAGTGTGGTTTTATAGGTGGATGGGTGATGGCTCTAATTTGATAAGCTTTTCTAAGACAAAAGAGTAAGGTTCCCCAATTGGGGTGTATTTCTATTGTTCTCGTCTGAATTGAAAAGTCTGGATGGGTGAGAGATTAGATGAGGGGGTAGCCTGATTTGATGGATGAGTTGGGCCAGCCTTGAGTACCACTATGTTAGTGGTGCCCTTAGCTTTTGAATAATTGTTTTATGGTTTGGAAGAAGAAGAGGTATCATTCGACTTGAATGCCAAATTCTTATTGCGTAATTGGATTTTCTTCTCTTCGATGGCCCGAATCTCTAACTTTCGTGCCATAGTGAATGCCTCATCAAATGTTTGGAAGATTTGGACCTGCAAGGTCGGTGAGATATGTCTAGCACAAGCCCATGTGAAGAGATCAATGAGTTTATTTTGTGGTAGTTGGAAGGTGAGTTGATTGATTAGGCTACGCCAACGAGCGACAAAATATGCAATAGATTCATCTTCATACTGACGCATGGAGTATAGGTCAATCATGGTAACCTTCTTGATGATATTGATGGAGAAGTGATCCAAGAAGGCTTGGGCTACCTGATTAAATGAAAATATAGAGTGTCTAGGTAACCCACTATACCAATCTAACATAGGCCCAATCAGAGACATGGGGAAGGTCCTCAATAGCAAAGTGTTATCGTGAGTGATTAGGTAACACCCATGTTTAAAAGACCACAAATGTTGCTACGTGTCTTCCTTGCTATTGAAACAATTGAATTTAAGCATCTCCTAATGCACAGGGTATGGATGAATGGGAATGGATGGGTGGATGGGTTCGTTACAAATCTCTTCATAGGTGAGAGTGTTGTGGGAGCTAAAAATCGATGCCTCTAATGTCTACATCTTGTCCAACATCAATTTGATTAGGTCATTGGTAGGTTGCGATGATTAGGTGCCTCCTGTAGCGTGAGAGGGTTGATTTTGGGCATATAACGGGGTGGCACTCCAGTGTATAGTGCTACCATGTAGGTTGATTGAGAAGAAGGTAGTGAAACAAGGGGTATGTACCTGGAGGGAATAATAGATGAAACGGGAGGCTACTGATAGTATGTATATGGAGGTGGAAGGGTCGTGGTGACCCTAGTGGTAATGGGGGCTAATGATTGTGGAATGGAAAGTACCACATTCTTAAAAGGGGTAGGGGTCACCAACACGGAGGTGGTAGTGTAGCTACGGGTATGTGTGAGACATTAGGGGTGGATGAGGTTGCGTTTTGGGTAGTTATCGAGGGTATGGTGGATGTGGTGGGTGCCACGAGGTGGCAAATGTGCTGTGCTATCATAGCGGTATAGACCTAACCGCAAAACGACTAGGGGTAAGGTAGATGCAGGAAACACGGAGCCAGATGGGGCCGATACAGGAGTGGGAGTGAGAGTTGGGGGATAGATACGGGCATGCCATATATCAACTGACTCGAGGCATCTTAAGTGGATGAGTGGGAAAGGTAAAACTACAAAGTGGCAGGGTTTTGGTCAAGGAGTCATGTGAACTCCTCATCTCCGGTAGTGATAGTGATAAGTTGGATAGATCCATGGCTGGTGATAAAATGGAAGGTGGTGAAGGACTAGGTGGGAGTGGTTGACAACTGGCATGAAATACAAGTGCATTTTCTTGTCTTCGGTCAACACCATGTGAACTAGTACTCGATCGTAGGGTCTTTCTGTAAATGACACAAAAAAGTGGAACAGGTGAATCTGGGTGGTAAAAGTGGATTAGGTATCAAATGTTGGTTGAAAGTGAAATAAGTTAACTGATGCCAATTAGGGAAAACTAACACAAGTCGTGGGGTAACCACTTTCTAGGCCACTATAGAAAATGGATAGTGAATGAAAAACAAGGTATAAGGTCAAACCTAAAAGGTATGCCAAATCGATGAGGTTTACAATGTCAATGGGAATGATAGTAATGATAGGACTCTAAAAAGTGGAAGAAGACGAATAAATAAAGAAGGATGAAGATGATTAAATGTCCCTTTGAGTAGGTTAACAAAAGGACCTGAACCAACGCCATTGGGTATAACCGACGATGGTAAGAGGGTAACCGATGACATGGTCTCTAGATGACACCACCTACCGTGAAATTGAAATAGTGATGATAAAACGGTGGTTGTGAATTAAAATTTGATGTGGAATAAACCCAAAATTCTAAGAATGATGAGAATATGGCCCAGACACACTTAAATGAAGTCGAATACACTAGCTATGATGAGGAGCATGCAAGGATGAACAAGAAGAATGAAGAATGTGATCTTTCACCTCAAAACACAAGCCAAGAAAAACACTAAGAAAGATGTGATCCTAAGAGTGCCTTTTCTATTATGTTTGTTTAGCTTATGCTATTTAAGGACTGACTCATGTACTATAGAATAGACTTTTTTGGTGAGGATGGCTTCCTACGAAGAAGGAGATCTAAAAGGTGAGGTTTCAGGTATGTTATGGTGGGGAGGGGCAGGCTTTGCTCTGAAGTATGACTCGATAGAGCAACGAGCTGGGGAGTACTTACCAATCCTCAAATCACTGTAATCATCGACAGTTCCCAGAAAGATAGTTATTTAAGAATATGTAATTATTTTGAATTTGTGTAATTTGGTATGACTCGAGAGAGAGAGATGATGCTTTCTACAATTCATTTTTCAACCATCGATGGGCATGACTTCCAAACAGTATAGGTTTCCTTAATTAATGTGAGCTAATGTGATAAATCAGAATGCAATGCACTTATTTTAAGCCCAAATCAAAATATGAAGTTGGATGACACAAATAGATGAAGAGGAAGAGGGATGCTCTTTCACTAAAATGTAGAAAACAAGAAGATATGGTTCTTTTTAATTACACCAAAAGAAAGGTTTCCTTTAGAGAAAATAGAAAGAAAAGGTGGGTTACCAAGGAAGAAAATTAATGTGTATGCTTTTCAGAAGGGAAACAAACACACATTTTTCCTAGGAATGAATAAAATGCAAGGAACCCCGATGGGTCCCACCGGCATGCCAAAATGTTTCACCTGATTCTTAGATGTTTCTTTGAAATATTGACAAAACAGATAGGGTAACTAGGCATAGGAGGAATACCTGTTCAAATGTTGGTTGATGGGTTGTTGTGCGCGTATGACTTCTGAATCCATAGCTGATCATGAGATCTTCCTTTTGGCTAGGAGGAACTACTTGTAATGGAAAACAAGACCACTAGAAAGAATTAAACAATATGTGCAGTGAACTACCTAGCATGTGTGCTAGATCCGAGAAGTGTGATACTTCCTAGATGGTTGTCAGTCCACTGTTTAAAACAATTTACATGGGTAATAAAGTAAATCCTATTGTAATTTGAAATGATTTAGGTATCTCACTTAAAACATAATAAGAAAGATCTGATCTAACAAGCTAGGTTAGAATAGGATCTGAAGGTCAAATAACTAGTTCTGGATCTCTGTAGGTCTGACAGAGGTCTCAGGTAGGTCACAGGTGAGTAAGGGTGATATGGAATTAGGTGGATAGGTCACTATTGTAGGTTGTATGGGTAAATACAAAGACCGATGCCGGTTAGGGGTGACCAACGGCGGTTGGGTGTAACCGGTGCTAGTTACTGTGGAAAATTAGGAATGCCACCGAATGAGTTTTGGGTCACCTTTATGATTGCACAAAGGATTTTGGTTAGTCGAATGAGGTATTTGGTAGTTTGGGTGGGATTTGGTGAGGTTTTAATAGGTATATGGAGGGGTGAGTATTGAAGGAGGTCAATGGGTGGTTAGGTAAACAAAGGGTGATAATATAATGATGAAATGAAATGAACCAGAGAAGTATAACATTTTACTTACTCAGATTTTGGTCTTGGATGCCTGTGAGTGATGAATGGAGGTGCTGGTGAGAGGTTGAAGACTGCTGAGGATCACCAAATGCTAGAAATCTTCTGCATGGGCTGCATGTGTATTCCTTTTTTCTTGATTGACTCAAATTAGTGTTGGGGTGAGTGTTGGATGGCATGCGAGAGAAAAATGCTTGATCTCCTCCTTTGCATGCGTGTTCTTGCTAAACTCATTCTCAGAAGATGTGATATCTCTCTGAAAGGTGCCAATGTTCACCAACCTTTTTCCAACCTTTTTGCCAACATTCGAAATAAGGTTGTTTTAGGGGTTTAAAGGTGATGGACGATGGTTCTAGCTTAACAAGTGATGGTTAAGGGTAACCGGCATCGATTAAGGTGGGATTTTCTAGTTTTACTAAACTAGGGAGATCTTCGTGATTTTCTCATATCTCATGTCATTAACCCGTGGATTAAACCGGAAGCTTCTTGTAAGTATGCGGGAATGTATTTAGAGGGAATGTAGGCATTGATTTTTAGGGTTTGGGTAAGTCTTAGTTAGTTATGGAAACTTACTAAGAATAGGTCTTGGGGTGAGTTGGCTTGATGAGGTGTTTATGTGAGGTGTATCTGTGGATATTATCCAAATTAAGATATTTAAATAATAAATATGGTGAGGAAATGAATTAATTTAATTAGATTAATTAAATTAATATTAGTGGCGTAAAGGGGGCCATGGCTAGGTGAATGTGATGAAGGGTGTTTATTTGTCGAGGAACCAAAGGGGAGTGTGACCTAATTTTAGTGTCTACACCAATTGTCAATTTGATGGGTAATTGAGATTTTTTCTTCGTAGAGTCGGGAGTGAACTTTCTTCATTGTGAGCACTTCTTGATATGAATGTGAGGTTTGAAGGTGATTTTTTAATGGCCTTTGAGATTAAATAACTCAACAATTAATGGTTTTTTGTTTCATGTACTGGTTTGCAAGATCTCTTTGATTCCTTGTTCTATAGCAATGGAGTTTTCAGGCTTCTTCTTCTCGGTTCTTCACTTTTTCTTCTCGATTTGATCAATATTTCTTTTCGACTTGTGTATTATCCTAGATTGTGGGATTTTAGTGTTTTGAGGGATCTTTTTAAGTTTCATTAATGGTGGGGTGATTAGAAGTCAGAGAGAAAGTTATGCATGGAGAAGTTAGTAGTTCTGAAGTTAGAAGCGGGAAGCAGGAGGGATTTTAAAAATTTAAAATAAATATGAGTAGGGATGAGGCACATTTTCATGTCCCTCATGTCCCTTAATCATTAAGGGATGAGAAGGACATAAATTTTCACACGGAACCTCAAGATGAAAAGTGGCAGAGATCCAACGGTTGGGGATTTGAGCAAAAATAAGCTTTAAAGAACCGAGGTACTGAAGCTGGGTCATATGAGGAACCTTGAGGATTCCTAAGGGTTGGGAGAATTTTTGTGTCCCTAATGTCCCTTAGCATAAAGAGACACGAGGGACATCAAATTACATGGCATATCAGGTGATGACATGTGGCGCAGATCTGACGATAGAGGATGAAAGCTCCACTAGCTCCCAGGGGCTAGAAAACTGCTCTTGAAGGGGTAACATGGGTGATCAGGAGTCTCCTTGGGGATTGAGCACATTTTTTTGTCCCTCAGCACAAAGGGACATGAGGGACATCAACTTTCACAACACACCTCATGCCGCCACTTGTCACGATTTGAGCGAGCAAGGGAATGAGGTTGACAAGCACCTGGGAGCTGAACTAGCGGTCCAAGAGGTCACATAAGGATCCAGAGGGCTTATAGGGGCTGGGAAAATTTTTATTTCCTCATATCCATTTTATTGAGGGACATAAGGGACATGAAATTGTGCCAAGCTCCTGGAGCTGACACGTGTCTTATTAAAAATTGGCTAACTCCCGAACTCACTCCTAGAGGGAAACTTGAAATGGCGATAACTTGAGCTCCCGATGGACTTTTTTGATGAAATTTTATATTATATTGACTGAAAATGACCTTATGAATCCAACGGTGCAAAGATCGTCTTGATTCATCCATTTGATCCCTAAAAATTCATTTTTGTATCCGCTCGTTAGTTGTGCATGGAAAAAACTAGTTATAAACCTATTGCGCCAAGGTGTTGTGAAAATTATGATTTCACCATATTATAGGGCTTAGAATTCCATTTGTGATTATTTTTTTGGCTTCTAACTCCTTCCAGAGCTCCTGGAATCACCTCTCAAAGCTCAACAACTCTTTTGATCCTCCTAAGCCCCTGAACCCTAATTTTGGTGAAACTACCCCAACTTCTCTGAATCCTTCCTAAATCTTCCCAAATCACTTCCATGATGTTCCTAGTCCTTTGATTCACCTCAATGTCTAGTTTTAATTCTATGTTCCACTTCATGGGGTTACTCCAGTCCTAAGAAGGCCAGTGATAGCCCTTCCCACAACTGCCTAAAGTTTGCATTTTTCAATGAACTCCTAAAATCACCTAGGGGTTTTGAATTGACTTTCCTAAATCACCTAGGGGACTGAGTTAACATCAATTGGGAGGTCACTAGACTAACTGGGTAGACCCGGGTGTCTTGGAAGGGTAAAACTTGTAATTTTTGACACATGAGTATCATTGTCATGCTTGAAATTATCACTTTCCATGCTGCACACATTTACATGACAATAGGTCTCAAACGTAGTGCAACACTTAGTTAGTAGGCCCACTATTGTGACAAATGAGGTCAATCCAACCCATTCATTTTCATTCTTATTTTTTTACAGCTTTGATACTTCTTATGGTCTCTCAGATGTCTTTCTTTCATATAGGATTATCAACGACACTGGGTAGTGTAGGGAACCTAATGTGACACATAGCGAGGGTTTTAGATTACCTACCAAACATGTGAAACTCGGCCTGCACCTTTTTCATAGACCATGGAACCAATTTTGTAGACAAGATCTCCCATAGGCACCCTAGTCTAGATCTATCCTTTTCCGAAACTCTACACAAATCGAACCATGCTTCTAAATTATTCTGTTCATTCTCGTGACACAATCCAATGAGCTCCTCTAATCACCGAGAGTCACTTCCTTACCCTTCTTGTACATAGGTCTTCTAATTTTATTAAATTAGTTGTTTAGGTCACTTTTCATACTTGTTATTGCATTTATTTATTGTATTTACATGTTGTTCTAGGTTAGATTAACTACACATATTCCCCATTTTTAGTTAATCATTTTGGTGAACCCCACATTCAAATCCACTTTCTGTCTAGGGTTTTAGTCTCCTTTTGCCATGGCTCAATCTCATGAATCCTTTACTGAAGCTCATCTTAAGGCCATTAATGATCATATTGTTGAACATCCACAAGATCTAGATTTACTTTTACATGTTTCTCGTGAGGAAGCTACTAATTTGGCGGAACTCACTACTTCTGCAACCATACCCACCTTTGTTGTTACTCAATCACTCACTTCTACTCTTCCACCTATTTCTACCATTCCCATTTCTGTCACTACTCCTACCAATCACTTTACACCACCTTTAGTTTCTCATATACGACATGTTTCATCCGTTAGCAATTAAGACTTAACTTCTCTTTATCATGACCTTCAAACTCAAATTCATAAGTTACAACAGGTCACTTCGCATGCATGCATCTTCGTATTTAGATTCTACTCTATTGTTGCATACTCTTTTCGCACATGTCGTCTCTACTTATCCACTTCCTCCTAGCTTCGTCACCCCTAAGCTTCCCATTTTTAATGGACATGGTGACCCACAGAACATCTTAGAGCATTTCATGTCACTTTTCTTGATTTCGTTGATGATCATATTCTTTTAGCTAAACTCTTTCCTCGTAGTCTCCATGATTATGTGATGTGTTGGTTTTATGACCTACCTGTTCACTCGATAACTTCATTCACGCATCTATCTGATGCTTTTCTTACTAATTTCTCCATCAATATTGGCTCTAATATCTCTTACTCCCAAATTAGCACAACTTAAACATGGATCAAATGAACACCTCGCTAACTATGTTTTAAGGTATAAGAATAATCTAGCTAAGATGACAAATGTGCTTACAGAATCTAAAATTCAAAACTTGTTCATTCATAGTCTTTTACCGCCTCTCTAAGAGAGTTGTTCTTTTGAAACATATCCTTCGTTCGATCATCTTTGTCATACTTTTAATCTTTGTGAAACCAAATTCCTATCGATAGGCAAGCTTAATTATCAGGAGTAGGCTTCGTCCTCCACTCAATTTCCAAACAAGATGTCATTCAAATCAATTACCACTAAGCCAACTGACGCTAAAATCACTATCAACGCAGTCACTCCTACTAAATAGGTTTATTCACAACAACCTTGGCACATGTTTAGTAACTTTCCAATTGCTCCAAATCTCTATTAGGAAATAAGAGATAAAATATGCGAATAATCCCTCACCGAATCGCAACAATAGAGACTAATATGCGAAAATTATTACGGACCTCAAATAAAAGTGCGAATAAAATAACACAACACAAAGAGACACCATTTAACGTGGTTCACCCAATTTGGGCTATGTCCACCAAGAATCACTTGCTCAAATTTTATTACAAGCCACCACTCTCTCAATACAATACCCAGATCTGTTTGGAGCTATGCTCAACAAACTCTACAGAATTCACAAAATTCAAAACACATCTGCAATGTTTTTCATACATATATCATATGCATAAAACCATATAAATAGACAATTGCTTAAGTAGTTTTACAAAACCGTGGGTATCAAAACCATGGGAAAAAACTGTCCCATAAACCTATGGGTCAAAATCCCACCCATATGAGAAAATCACGTTTCCCGATATATCGAGCACGTTTTAAGGCCCAAAAGAAATTGGTTGCTGCACCCCAGAACCCCCACTCGGAGCCTCGGCCCACCACGAACCTCGGCGAGTATACATGAAAAGTGTACAAGATGCTCTTAGTGTACAGTCTTCAACACTTTCACACATGAAAATAGGCTCCACAACCTAACAATCTCATATTGAAATAACTTCTTGAGAGTAATCTTATTACCCTTCCCCCACCACTCGAGTCAGACCCATCACGACCAAAAGGTAGGAACTATAATGAGACCTTCCGCTATGATTATCATAGATACATAGGAAATTCTAAAAATAGATGTTTCAAAACAATCATCCAAGATCTAATTGAAGACAAAAAACTAGAGTTTTCCAAAGTCTACTAACTCTGGTTGTACTCAACGACAAGGGTAAACTCAAGCTTTGTCACAAAAAGAATCTCAAGAAAGTAACAAAAAGACATCCGAATCTTCTTCCAATCATACATATCACACAGTACCTCCTCCTGCATCAAGAGCTCTTGATTTATTAGTTGCCAACACTGACGCTTCACCACCAGTCATTTATTTTTCCACCCATGATTATCATATAACTTTCACATCTAATCATTTACATATCAATGCATCTATTGGCTTGACCTCCATTAACAACACTAAGGTTGACCCATCATGGCCCATTAGTGCATGCTCTATTTCACTTCTCAAGGCTATTGGTTATCCTCAATCACAAATTGAGTACCCTTTCAAAAACCATTTGTCATTGTTAATCTACACATTATAGTTGGTCCTCTTACTCTACTTGTGCTTTTCCTCTCGTTGGAAACACCGTTGATGGATGTGACATGATTTTGGGTCTTAATTGATTCGCTGTCTCAATCTATCATCTCTATGAATCATTTACGACTTAAATTCATTCACAAAAATCAGGTTATCTCAGTATTGACGGTGTCCCCCATATACTTTGCAAGTCTCCATCTCCTCACACGGTAGCTTACACATCACCTACTTGATCTAGCGCATCTCCCTCTATGTTTCTCAAAGTACAGTCTACTCCTAGCTCACTTACTCGAGCCTTGTCTACATGACCACATCGTTCCACTAGTCCTACACATTGGTATAGGCCCATTCCTTAAACATTTATCGCATCTCAAGATAGGTCACCACCTCTATTTAATCCACGTGGGTCTTCGTCATCTTTTTGTGATGCAAAACCTTCTTCATACATTCATCACTTACATGCACATATAATTCATTCCCAACACATCGTCTATCTATTATACAACCATTGTTAGCGCATAATCATACATTTTCACCATTACATGTGTCGATGGAGGACATGTGATTTGTAAACTCTTCAACTTTGGAATTATTCATAAATCACAAATTAATCATTATTGTTTACTTTCTATTAGAAAATAACAGAGATATCTAGTGAATGAATTACTATTGTGCTTAGAATTAACAATTGCAATAAAGGAAAGAATATAAGCTCATAACACCAACAATTTTATCCTAGAAAACCTCCAATGGAGGAAAAACTAGTCGGGAAGGGAAATTGCTCTTTCTTCCCACTTCTATTGGCAATTTAAATCAACAGGTATAGAATTTACAATAAGTAAGAAAGAGAAGTAGATAATATCTCAACACTCCCTTTCAGCTTACTTGTTTACTCTATCTCACCACTCCTTTATTCTTACAAGATACAATTTCAAAGCACTAAGATTTCTTGCTCACTTGCTTCCATTCTTTGATGATCTTCTACACTTCTACAATAATGTATTTATAGCCTTTCTCATGTCCTCCAAAGGTATTGTAGAATGGGAGAGGTCATGAAGGAGAATAGAAATAAACATCCTTTCAAATTCGTGAGGCTATTAGTTTTGAATTTTGTTTTCTCGTCCGTAATGTCCAAGACCGCCGCCCGCATGCAGACGGTGGTCCTAGGACCACTGCCCTAGCTAGGTGGCAATTTTGTAAGCATCACCCTACATAGTGCGGTGGTCCTGTTACTTAAAAGATAGAACCTCCGTTTGTTGTTTTTCTTCTCTATGTTGATTGTTTCTAATGAAGTAGAGTTATTTCGGATCCCTATGGATCACACCTCCCCTTCTTAGGAGGCTTTTGGTCCGAAAAAAGCTTAGTGGGGGAGTAGATGAGGGAACAATTCCCTCACTTTCTCCTTCGAGTACCATCGGGCCTACCTTGGTGTCTTTCCTTTTAGTCCAATCTACCAAGACTCTTGTGGACCTCTTCTAGTCTCTCTGACTTTCTGTTGTAGCACTACATCCTCCTCCAATTCACCTCGTGAGTCCAAGACACAATCCTCAATGGAAGGTAACAATTGTAGTTCTTCATCTTCATCCAACATGGATGGCTCATATAGGTGCAAGTTCTCATAGTTTACTACAAAGTACATCCTCATGAATGATGGAAAATCAAGTCAAAAGCATTTTCCCCAACCTACTCCAATATGGTGAAGGGTCCATATCATAGTGGCTTGAGCTTCCATGTTTGACCTTGTAGTCTCTCCTTGCTCAAGTAAAGCCAAAATTTGTCTCCAACATGAAGCTTGTGTTCCCTCCTATGCTGATCATGCCTAGCTTTGTACTTTGCTTGAGATTTTTCTAGTTGTTCTTTGACCTTGAGATGGATTTTTCAGATCCTCTCAATGAACTTGTTGGCTCTAGTCACCTTTGTGTCTCGTGTATCCTCCTCATCTTGCTATCCAACTACTATGTCTAGTAGATTTGTAGGTAGATATCCCAAGCATGCTTCAAATGGTGACTTCATAGTGGATGTGTGTACTACTCAGTTATAGGAATGTTGAATGTAGGCTAAGGACTCATCCCAAGTCCTTGGGTACTTATTGTTATACCCTCTGATCAACTGTACCAAAGTCTTGTTTACCACCTCTGTTTTTCCATCTATCTGTGGATGGAAAGTTGTGCTCCTCTATAACCTGGTATCCATATTTTCCCACAAAGTAGTCCAAAACTTCCCCAAGAACTGGAATCCTTGTCAAAGACAATAGACTTTGGCAAACCAAAATGCACCCATACATTAGCAAAGAAAAGATCTGCTACCTCATGTGCTTTTACTTGTCTTTTTACATGCCATAAGAATACATATTTTACTAATCCATCCACAACAACATAGAGATATTCATGGCCATGTTTAGACATAGGTAATCCTCCTACAAAATCCATAGAAATATCCTCCCATGGACAAGTAGGTACCGGTAAAGGCATATACAAACCTTTGTTTCTAGTTTTAGGCTTGCTAGTACAACAAAGTTTACATCCATGAATACATTTTGATACTTCTTCTTGGATGGTGGGCCAATATACATACCTTTGCAAGTGGGCCAGGGTCTTACCAACACCGAGATGTCCTGCTACCTTCAAGGTATGTGCTTCCCTCATCAATATAAGTCTTTCTTCTTTAGGCACACAAAGTTTCCCCCATCGGTAGAGAAGCCCGTCGTTGAGATAACAATCTTCAATCCCCGTCTTTTCAAACCCTTGAGACTGCAACTTCTGAAATGTTACCCCAAAGTCTTTTTCATGGGCATATGCTTCTTCGTAAGCTTCCTTCATGAAGGGCTTGACCTGAGAGATAGTGGCCAAATAGGAAAACTTTTCCTATGTGGGTGGCCTAGACAACATGTCTACCACCAAATTTGTACTACCCTTCTTGTATTTGATCACTAGATGGAACTGTTGAAGAAACCCCATCCATTTGTAGTGCCTTTCTTGCTGCAATTTAGACTATGCTTGCAAATACTAGAGAGGTTTGTGGTTAGTGTGCACAATAGTTTCTTTACCCAACAAATAATGTTTCCATTTTTTAATTACTTGAACTAGTGCATACATTTATTTATCATATATTGAATATCCTTTAACTGCTGAAGTGAAGGTTTCAAAATGATAACATATGGGTTTACCTCCTTGAAGAAACATTGCACCCATAGCATAATCACTGACATCTGTCTCTACTTCAAAAGGTTACTGCAAACTAGGAAGAGTAAGTACTAGAGCACGACTAATCTTGTACTTCAATAACTCAAAGGATTTGTCTTGTTCCTTACCCTAGTCAAAACCCTTACTCTTTACACCACTGTGTGTAGAGGTGCTACAATTGCTAAGAAACCCGGAATGAACTTCCGCATGTACTGTACTACTCCCACAAAACTTCTAGTCTCTGTGGCTCTTGTTGGTGTTGGCCAATTTGTGATGGCTTCCACCTTCTTTGGATCCACTCGTAGCTCTCCTCCTCTAACCACGTGCCCAAGATAGACAAGTGACTATTTGGAAAATTCACATTTCTTCATATTACAAAGCAATTGTTTCTCCCTGAGAACTTGCAAGACTTGTTGCAAATGCGTTAGATGTTCTTCCCATGTGGTACTAAAAATCAGATATCATCTAGATATACAATGACACATGAATCTATGAAATCCCACAATACATCATTCATCAATCTCATAAATGTAGTGGGTGCATTGCATAATCCAAAAGGAAGTACTAACCATTCATACAAACCCTGTTTTGTTTTGAAGGCAGTCTTCCATATATCCTCCTCCTTCATTTTGACTTGGTGAAAACCAAACTTGAGATCCAACTTCATGAAAAATTTGGCATGTTGAAGTTGGTCCAAGAGATCATCTATGCGGGAAGTGGATATCTATTCTTTATGGTGATCTTGTTCAAAGCACAATAGTCGATGCACCTTCTCCAAGAACCATCCTTCTTTGGTATCATCACAATAGGCGAGCCGCACGATGAAGTGCTCTTGGACGTATCACCCCTTGGTCTATTAGTTCCTAGAGTTGTTTCTTTACTTCAGTGCTCTTAAGCAAGGATTTCCTATATAACCCGATGTTTGGTAGAGGTGACTCTAGAAATAGCTAAATCTCATGCTCTACTTCTTGTTTTGGTGGTAATCCACTAGGAGCCTGAAATACTTCCTGAAAAGACTGAATAATACTATCCAAATCTTATTTCCCTTGGTTAGAAATCTCTAAAAGTTCTACCCCATCTTGTTTATCCTTTAATAAAAACAAACAAAACTAATTACAATTTGATCAATAATTGCTTTTTACTTGGTAAGCACTTACCATAGTAACCCGTGTCTTACGTTGGTGTGCCCGGATGTTGTAGTTGATCCCATCCTTGACCCATTTGTACCAATTTTCCCTAACATACAAGTAAGGACTCCCAAATACCACATCAAAAGCATCAAGTGGAATAACGTCAGCTTCAAAAACATCTATATATTGGGAATTTATCCCAAACTTGACCTTACATCTTCTTGTTACTTGAATTTCAACACCCTTCTTCACCCAACCCAAAGGATATGGGTGTGGATGCTCATAAGTCTCAAGACCAAGCTTCTTTACAACTACCTCAGAAATCAAGTTAGATTGAGAACCGGTATCAACCAAAGCATTTACCTTAGTCCTCTTGATCTAGATTTTGATCTGGAATAGTCTACTCATCTCCTCTTCGTTGTCCATGTTGGTGGTTGTGCATCCAAGCCTTTCATCTACATTAGAGTCATCTTTGATTTCCACCTCCCCTTCTATCTTTATAACTATCATGGACTTCTTGGAGTCCTTGGTTCGGTTCTTCAAATGTAACTTCGGATGTAACTTCCAACATGTAGCGTCAATATGACCATTAATATCACAATTCTTGCAAAAATTCTTGGGATCTTTACAAGTATTTAAAGTAGTGGCAGCTTGTTTACCTTTCCCTTTCCACTTACTCTTGTTACTTGTTTTCCCATAATCCTTTTTCTGCTGATTTTTTGACTACTTTACCCTCGGCTCTGCTTCTCCTTGCTTTTTCTCATCATCTATGTAGTATGCTTGTACACATGCTTCATTGAGATCCTTGGGCTTTGTGGAGATGAATTTTCTTCAAAGGTGAGTGTGAAGTCCTCCCAAGTATTTGGTTAGAATATCCTCATCCTCCAAATCCATGTTCAGCAACATGGCTTACCTCCGAAACTCTGTAGTATAGTCCTACACACTTTGACCACTGCCTTGTCTAAAATACTACCATTTAATCATTTGGTCAGTTTTATGGCCAATAGGATAGAAGTTAGCTCTAAGTAATTCCTTAAATTCTTGCCAAGATTTCACAATAGGACATTTCTTCTTTTCACAAGTAGTTAGATGAGTTTCCCACCAAACTAGAGCATGTCCCTCCATTTTGAGATGTGCAAAGGTGATCCTTTGTGCCTCAATGACATTATGGATGCTAAAATAGACTTCTAATTGTTTCAACCATTTATCCAAGAATTATGCATCTACTATTCCTTCAAAGCTTTTGATTTCAACTTTAGTCTCAACTTTAAAAGGAATATGTTAAGATTTTACCTTT
Source organism: Taxus wallichiana var. yunnanensis (assembly GCA_018340775.1). Taxonomy (NCBI): domain Eukaryota; kingdom Viridiplantae; phylum Streptophyta; class Pinopsida; order Cupressales; family Taxaceae; genus Taxus; species Taxus wallichiana. The sequence continues at coordinate 477,328,912 of CM031238.1, forward strand.
TCTCTTGTGTTAGAAGTCTCTTCTTCATGCTCTTCCCCATAATCTTCCTCATGGTGACTCTTGCTTAAACCAAAATTTTCAGCTAAGCCTCGAACCACCGAGTCCATGGAGTCTTGCTTGATGGAAGTTGTCTTCATAAATCTACAAGTTCCTCTTACCTTCTAAATATCCTATCCATCATGGTCTCCAACATCTTGATTCTATAGACCAAGTTCTCTTCCTCCATTTCTCCCCGAATTCTCTGTTTCCACTTCTTTGTAGAAATCTTCGAGATCGCAAGATAAAGCTTTTTCTCCTTTAGATCTTGTCACTATCATACAAATTCAAGAATGAAATACCATAGTCCTAGATACTTGTTAGCTCTGATACCAAAATGATCTGTAAACTCTTCAACTTTGGAATTATTCACAAATCACAAATTAATCATTGTTGTTTACTTTCTATTAGAAAATAACAGAGATAGCTAGTGAATGAATTACTATTGTGCTTAGAATCAACAATTGTAGTAAAGGAAAGAATATAAGCTCATAACACCAACAATTTTATCCTGGAAAACCTCCAATGGAGGAAAAACTAGTCGGGAAGGGCAATTTCTCTTTCTTCCCACTTCTATTGGCCAATTTAAATCAACAGGTACAAAATTTACAATAAGTAAGAAAGAGAAGTAGATAATATCTCAACACTTCCTTTCAGTTACTTGCTTGCTCTGTCTCAACACTCCTTTCTTTTACAAGATACAATTTCCAGCACTAAGATTTCTTGATCACTTGCTCCCATGCTTCGATGATCTTCTACACTTCTACAATCATGTATTTATAGCCTTTCTCATGTCCTCCCATGCACTGGAGAATGGGAAATGTCATGAAGGAGAAGAGAAATGAACATCCTTTCAAATTCAGAGGTTGTTCATTTTAAATTTTGTTTTCTATCTGTAATGGCCGTGACCATCACCCCGTGTAGATCGGTGGTCCTAGGACCGCTGCCTTGGTTGGGTGATGCTCCTGTCACTTAAAAGACAGAACCTCCATTTTTGTTTTTCTTCTCTATGCTGACTATTTCTGATGAAGTAGAGTTATTTCGGATCCCTATAGATCAACATGTGTCCTTCATGGTAATCGGTTAGCCTCCACATTTATGTACACTTGGGCGGCATCATATCTAAAACATCATCCCCAACACTCATATTAGCATCTATCATCTTTTCATTCTCATACATCAATATTCTCACATAGGAACACTCATCACATGTTTTATCTTCGTCATTACCCGATGACACACTCTTGTGCTTTGGTTCACACTTGACTGTTGAGGGCTTACTACACATAAACCCCACACACTGCACTATAGGTATTACACACTACATTTATTCATGCATCTCACATCATACATCATACATATTATATTTATTCTACATCATTTCGACCTTTGTGCATTTATACACCTTACATCATACATCTTGCATTTAGACTACATCATTTACACATTTGCATATCATACATACACATCATACTTGTCTTCATCATACATATCCAACACTTTCATGGTCTACGAATCTAGCATTTTACATACTACATTGCGAACATCTTACAATTGTTAGTATACATCATACATTACATCTTATACATCCTACATTGCATCTCACATTACATCTTATACATTACACATTCTACTCATCACATGGTCATCTATTATCATCACGCATATTGCATTGTCTTTTGCGTGCTTTGCGCACTCACTACCCTATGATGTAATTTAGCTCTTTAGTACATACTCGACCGTCGAGGGTTTAAAAATCAAATTAACCTTACATTCATCACGCATTTATCATTCGACCTCTCATCATGTAACATTTTTAGGATAGTGACACATGCTATAGGCTAAATTGTCACTTACTCTATCATCTTATAGTGGTATATGCTTTAGGCTACATCACCACTCCCTACTATTCATCTTGTAGTGATACACGCTTTAGGGCTAAATCATCACTCATACATTCATTTTGTTGTGATATACGCTTAGGATATAGGGTTCACACACATCTATTTTATATGTTGTATATCCTCATCACTACGCATGCACACTCATCACAGCGGGCTAGACATGACACACATTATTCGACCATTTTCCGATGACGCATTCTCATTTATAGTTCATTCTTGATTGTTGAGGGGGAAATGAACCTCACTACATACATTTCCATTCACTCAAGTGGCACACATCTCCTACCATACATCTTGTATTTCATTCCATCCATCCACAACATATTGAATATTATGGTTGCCTTTACTCTTGCTTACTTTTGCTTGTTCATGGTCACTTTATTACACATGATAGTTAGATTAATTATATTTCATTTATCTATATCATCCACACATGCACGTTCACATCCTTTTCTAGTTGTGATTGTAGATACATGTCTCTTACACGCAACATGGATGTTTTCCTTCTACCCTTCCTACATTGGTTCTTTGCTGAGCATCCACATTTGTCTCTTTTAGGTGTTATTGTTTCATTTCATACATAGCACTTTCCATTACTTGGTTATATATGCTTTTGACATACTAGTTATCTTTATAATATGATAACGGTACTTAATGTGCAATATTTTATAGTTAGGGATATTTACTTCCATACTAGTTTTTACATTGTCTACTATTATTTGTTCTTGTATGAAAGCCTTGCCTTATATTTGGTGTACACACTTGTTTATTTGTATGTGGCCATGATGGCCTTGTGTTTCTTGTGACATCATGAGTGATGTCCCATGTTTACAGCCTATTTTGTGCGGCTTACTTTGTCTTCTTGTATGTTTACATTGCTACATTGCTTGGTAGCTTTTACATGGCTTGTTTAGATTACACATTGTTTTATACATGCATGTTTGTTTGTACTAACACTTGTTTGGCTAGCCTTTTGTTTACACCCACCTTGGTTTCTACCAAGCACTTTCCCTTTCCCTGCAGGGAAGAGTTTTAGCATTCATGTGGTTAGTCCTCTTTTGGGGTTGCATTCTCCTATCAATGAGGTTGCATGAGTCCCCAAAGAGGGGGGAATCATTTAGGGTTGTACATACTACACACCACATTTATACCAATTTACTTCAGTCCAATTTCCTCCTTGGCATTTTGTGTTACATATAGTGAGTGGGTTCAAACCAGCTTTATGAACATCCCCATACACAATAGCTTTTACAGACACAATAGTCCTTAGCATTCTAGGAAGCGATTCTGGGTTGGAGGATACAATGGAATTCCTCCCTACACTTCTTCGGCCACCGGTGATCATCTAAAAACCAAGACGTATAGATATCTCTTCACACACATTCAGGGAAGTAGTTATAGGTTGGAGGCTACACTGTAATTCCTCTCTACACCTTTTCGGCCTATGGCGTCAAATCACCCAAAATCCCCAGCAGATCAAAGTTACCCTTCTACACTCTCTTTCTTGACATGGATCAGGTGCACATGTTCCATTTACACTTTTTCATTTGCGTATTTTACATTCACATGATTTTTACATTCATATACATGTGTCTTTTACATTGCATTTTTACACATACATACATACATATTTGATTACTTCATCATTTTCTCCTTGCAAGTCCGACCATATGAGAAACAAACAGTCAAATGGGGGCAACAAAAACAACAACGAATTCAACAAAAACATTTCACGGTAACACATATTATACTAACCATGCAGGTACATCACACACATCAACAACTACACACGCGCGTTTTCACCCTTGGTTCACTCTTATCACTTTTTTCATTTTTTCATCTTTAGTTTCCATGCTCCATCATATTTTTTATCATTCCACACATTGTCTAGTCCTTCGACACATTTTCTACTACAATATTCATAGACATAAAGTACGCATCTCTATATACTTTATGTTACCAAGCTTTCTTCTCAACATAAAGTGGGGGAAATGTAGATACAAAATCATGCACTTTAGGTGTTATTCACTCCCGGTCTCATATTACTATTTAGAAGGTTTTTGAGGGAAGAATTAACCCTCATCTTTTAGCCATCTTATTTTATTTTATTTCCTCATTCCCGCCTCTTAAACCTACATGCCCAATCATCTTTTTTTCGTTTTACGTCATTTTAGCTTTTATTGGGGTGCCTGTGCTAGTATTGGGGCACCCATGGGTGCTCTGGTCCCACCAGGGGTGCCCCGATCCTTTTTGAAATTTCTCAACACTTTTTGGGAACTTTCTAGCCGTTTCAACTTCTTATCTTTTGGTGGTCGACCATTTCAAGGTTAATTACGAAATTAGATAAAGAGAACACTATAAATATAAAGTTATAAGACCATAATGACGGACCAAGTACTAGTCACTACTATCATCCCCCTAAAGTTTCATCCATTTGGAGATCATTTACATCCATTAGCTCCATCACAAGGACAAGGTTGGTTCATCTGCATCAAACAAACATAGGGGGAGGGATTCTATTTTATTCCATGCACACATTCTATTACATTTTCTAGACATAATTATTACTCACTACTTCACAAAGTGTGACTTGCACAAGAGCACTTAGGGCACATGATGCACACACACCATAACTAAATTTAAGTTTGAAATGTAGTGCAACACTTATTTAGTAAGCCCATTGTTGTGGAAGGTAAGGTCAGTCCGCCCCATTCATTTTCATTCTTTTTTAGGGTTTTGATACTTCTTGTGGTCTCTTACAAGTCTTTCTTTCATCTTGGATTATCAAAGAAATTTGGTGCGGTCTGCAAAGAACCTGATGTGACACATAACAAGGGTTTCGAGATCACCTACCGAACTTGTGAAACTCATTTATGGACCTTATACATAGACCATGTCTCCCATTTGCATACCAAAGCACCCATAGGCTCCCAGTGTGCCCCAGTCTAGAGAATCACCCAAATTTCTCCTTTTTGGACCTCTACACAATCACTCCTACTTCTAGATTATTTTGTTCATTCTATGACACAGGTCCGAAAGCTCCTCATCTAAGTCACTTCCTTACCCTTCTTACACATTAGGTCTTCTACTTTTATTAGATTATTTTCTTCACACTTTCCATACTTGTTATTGCATTCATTTATTTTATTTACATGTCGTTCTAAGTTAGATTAACTACACATGTTCACCATTTTTAGTTAATCATTGTGCTAAGTAAGTATGTAAATAATCCACATGTTCTAAAAAATGTATACCATTCATAATGTGTATCATAGTAATATATATCATGAGCAAAGTATGTTCTAATAAGGTATATCTAATGGAAATAACTCAAGCTAGATGAGCAACATGTCATAGGATTTTTGTAAAAATATATAACAAATAAGGTGTCGTAGGATATTCATTTCATTATAAAGATATAATAAACAATGTTTCGTAAGAAGCAAGAGGGGTTGTTAGTATCCAAATTGATTCTCCCATGGGGGCCGAGCAACATCACGTAATTGACAGATGCTCAGGGACAAATTGACCACGATATGAGTCATTTTGTAGTTGGGGATGAAGATTCATCTGACTCTTTGTCACTCGGTTGTTGGAGAAATGGATAGCACGTCACTAAGGGCTTGATCTGCCCCCACTACTTTAGACTGTGCCTTCAACCAGGGTGAGAGTACCCATTCTGTAACCCGCGTCGGTGCAAGACATCGAGAGCTCTTTCTTTACACAATCATAATGACAACCTTTAGGAAATATGAGAACCTTTAGGAGTTATCACACTTGAGAGTGAAGATGTTTCCTGGACAAAGGTTCGGGTTACTAAAGACAATAATTGAATCCTGAATGTCCCTGCATACTTTAGCACTGGAATTTGTTAATTTGTGGATACATAGTAAAAATAGGGGTAGTTTGTGTAGGATTCGTTGTTTGAGAAATTTATTGGTGGGAAGTTAAGCAAGATAGAGTGGATTATACCATATCTTTGAGAGCCTTTATAAAATTCGAAAACTCACAGACAAAATGCTTCAAAACAACTAAGATATTCCTTTAACCAGAAGGTGTGCATCAATGGAGCCTAGAGACGCATGGTTTCACACACTCTTCAAGAATTCAACACAAAGGCTCATGCTAAAGACTCAATTAAATGCTAGAAATCTCTTGGTTCATCACGCCTAAGATACACTCATAGGCTTACAAACAATATTTATCAACATAGTGAGAGTAAAGTGATTTTAAATTGTTTATTTCATTACCAGATGAAGGCTCTTCTCATAATGAAATTGTAAATGCCACAATACTAACACACGGATGAGATCTTGTGTGACTCAGAGAGATTTTAACATAAGATTGCAATAGGAACAAGAAAACTATTTGAAACACATTCTGAAATAAAAGTAGACACAATAATGCACATGATCAACACAGAGTCATTCAAAGTTCATCAGATTCATCAGCAAGGGAAAGTTTCTTAAACAATCTCAAAGCCTATCAATGGTTGTACACTTGTAACCACCTTGACGTGATTGAATCTAAAAACACAGGAAATGAATTGGTCTCTCAAACCCTCTCGGGAAATGGTTTCTCTCAAAATTTCTTAGAAAAGTTAACCTCCGACCTTTTGCAAGAGTATTCTCATTGCATTTATACATTTCACTTGCTCACTCATCCCAAATTTTCCCCCAAAAAGAAGAATATTCGAGGAATCCTTTTTTGTTACAAGTTTGTCCCAAAAAGTGATGTTTAACAAATTTACACCCAAAGCTTCCTGTGGATAAATCATGAACTAATCACATTTTCTCAGACCCTCAACTATGACTGGGATGCCATATCATAATTTTTGATAGTATTCTTAATCATTATTTCATTATGTCGTGTGCGAGAAATCCCTTTTTTAATCATTTTCAGGTGGCTCCATATGGCTGGATCTGACAAGCAATCCTTTTCACCCTCGAGAATACACCTTGAGAAATGAGTTCCCTCACATGGATGCCTACATTCGTGCGCTACAATTCTGAGTCAGCCAAGTGCAAAGAGGAGTCAGTGGAAAAACCTCCATGTGTTTCCTTGGCACAACTGCAAAGGTGAAGTCCAGAGGTAGGTTCCCAAATGAGCATGGGCCTTCCACATGTTCAAGACCCTAGAGAATTGCATCGGTTGCTGAAAATTCGTCGAGTATGGGAAGGCCTAGTGGAAGCTTCCACATGTTTGTTCGGCACAACTTCAAAGATGAAGTTTAGAGGTGGGACCTCAAATGAGCGCAGGCTCTCCACATGCCCTAGGCCCAAGAAATTTTCCTCGGCCATTGAAAAGTCTCAGTATAAAAAGGAGCCATGAAGCCTCCATGTGTCTCTTCAGTGCATTTTTGATATGGAGCCCAAGACCCCAAAGACCCCAAACAAGTTATTGGAGTTCACCAGCGTGTCCCAGTGTTACTTAGAAATTTGCTTGAAAGTCTAAGTATAGAGAGGATCCATGAAAATCCTCCATGTGTCTCTTTGCACTTTTTCAAATGCTAAAGGTAGGACCCAGAGGTTTAGAAATCCTCAAATGAGCGCAGCCCTCCACGTGTCCATGGTCCAACTAAAGGTAGACAAAGATGCACCGTCTAAATTCCATCCAAAAGTCCAAAGTTCCTCCACGTCCTTAAGAAAAGTCTAAGTATGGGCGGGAAGGTGGATCAGAAATGAGACCCTCCACGTGTCTCTTGGTGCAAATCCAAAGGTAAAACTCCTCAAATGAGCACAGAGACTTCCACATGTCTCAAAAGAAAAAATTTGAGTTGACTTAAAAGTCTCAAAAAGAGAGATTGGAAAATGTCTCCTTGGATGACCCACCTCTCCACTTAGGACCCCACTTTTGATGTGGGCCCTACATCGAGTCGCACTCACTTTTATACCTTTACATCATTTGAAAAAGTCTAAGCTTAAAAAAACTCCAAAGTGCTCCAACGACCCAATTCCCCTCTTTGAATTTTCAAATGGGCTTGAGAAAAAATGTGACATCACTTCCCCATTGATGTGGGCCCCATCATGATCAATTTATAACTTTTCTCCTTTTTCACAAAAAGGCAAAAATCTTCAAAATGTTCCAACAATCTGTCTCTCCTCCTTTGTCTTGAAAAATGGCCACGTGTCCATCTTTGGGGTCAAATTAAGAATTTTCCCTACCACTTCATATTTGTTGAATAACCAATTAGATACTATCGGGTCATGGGGCCAATTTGGTATTTTTACAAATGTGACAAAAGTGACAAGTTTCACCAAAAAGACCCATTGGGCCACATCCAATCAGAAAGGACCATGTTTCCACATGGATGTTGGGACAAAATTTGACAGGGAAAACATGAATGTGGAAAAATAAAGGAAGGGGAAACCCCAAATTCACACCCAAATTACAAATTCTTTCTCATGGACAGAGAAACGGTAAACAATATCTTAGACTCAATGTGATCCTTTGACCAAAGGAAAGGACTGACCATGGCAACCAAATGAAGGAAAAATATTTCACGCATCAATACAGGGAGACAAGAAAAACTTCAAACCATGCAGATTGAGACATTTTGAACAAACAGGGTGAAATTAAATTGAGCACCAACATCGGCTCCGACTTGGGGATGGGCACTCCCTGCGAGTGCCGCAAGAACAATAGACCAGACCATGTGCCAAAAATCCATTGGGCAATGGAGTCAAAAACAAGCTTATAGAGTAGAAAGACAATAACCAAATCCCCAAGATGAACTAAGAAACCAACAAAAATTGGTCACTAGGGACCAGGAAAAACTGAAACAGAAAACACAAAAAAAAGAACAAAAAAAAAAAGACTATACATTGTACAATGATGTGCATGTCTTGATTATGAGAAATCAGTCAAGGAAATGTTTCAAGTGCCTGCCATTAACAAAAACTCAAGAAATTCCCCATCTAAGTCCTTTAGGAAAAAGTGTGCTCTTAATCCGAATGTCAATAGAATAAGGGCCCATCCATAATGCATCAAACTTTCCATGTTTTCCCTTATCCTCATGTCTATTATCCCATAGTAGCACTAGATCTCCCACACTAAAGCTCTTAGATTCACCTTTTTATCAAATAGCTTCTTCAATTTCTCCCTGAACTTCACATGTCTTTGGTGGGACTCTCTTCTCTTCTCATCCAATTCAACAATTTGATTTATACGAGCATCATAGGGATTGACCTCCTGGTCCTCTAATTGTTGGATAAATTGGTAAGAAGATAATTGCATATGTAGGGAAGTAGATCTTGAGTTCCATATACCAATTCAAATGGGCTCTTTCCAATAGCTCTTTTAATAGTGATTCTATCAGCCCAAACAACAAACTTCAACTACTCACCCCACTTCCATTTGTTTAATTCCAAGGTCCTTCTGATTATCTTCAACAAATTCTTGTTGCTTGATTCTGCTTGTCCATTACCTTGGGGATTATAATTTGAAGCATATGCTAAATTGATCCCATACTCATGACACATGGTTACCAAAGGTTTGGCTCTTGAAAACTCATAGCATTGTCAACAACTATCTTAGTAGGCACTCCAAACCTACAAATTATATGATTTAGAATGAAGTCCATAACAATTTGGTGGGTAGCTTTCTTGGTAGGGATTTCCTCCACCCACTTGGTGAAGTAATCAATGGCCACTAATATCCACTTGTGGCTCCGCACTTGAAGAATCTGAAAATCTCACCAATGAATTCCATTCCCCACTACTTAAATGGGGCTTCAATTGATACAGTTAAAAGGGAGGGAGCCTAAAGCTTTCAATCTTCCTAAAAACATTGACAACTATCACACTTTCTTACCAACAGAGTTGTATCTTTAAAAAGAGTTGGCCACCAGTAACCAACCCTTAATATCTTATGGGTTGTGACTCTTCCAAAAAATTCCCTCCACAAACTCCTCCATGGAAATCATCAATTATTTTTGGGGCTTCATCTTCAGTGATACATCTTAAGAACTCCCTCGGGTTCTTCCAAGCTAACCCATAATCAGTGATGATGTACTTCTGGGAGGCTAACTTAAGTGCTCTCTTTTGATTCTTGCTTAAATACTCAAGGCACTATAGATGTTTGAGATAAAAAATAATATCCTTGTACCATTCAAAATTTTTCACTTTCTCAAGAATATTCAATCTTTCTTCTTCAACCTCATTTATCTCAACTGTTTGCAGGTTGCTTTCTGCCATTAGCTTTTCTAGGCCCAATCCTTTGACCAATTTTGTAGTTTGGATGTCCATATCATATTCTTGCAATTTATTTTCCCATCGGCATCTTTTACTTGAATTTCCATCTTTGATAGGATATCCTTAACCATGGTATGGGGAACATAAGCTATGACTTTAGAGCTCAAAATATATGGCCTAAATATTTTTGTGGCTTTGACCAAAGAAAAGGCCTATTTCTCCATGATAGTATACTTCAACTTTGCCCCTTGTAATGCTTTACTAAAGAAAGCAATTGGCCTTTCAGCTCCTTCATCATCCTTTTGTAACAACAACAGATGCAATAGTATTCTTTGAAGCAAAGGAAAACATTTGGAAAGCCTTTTTATAATCAGGAGCTGCTAAAACAGGGCATTCTTTAATGCTTCCTTAATCCTAGTAAAGGCTTGAATAATTGCTTCTTCCCATCTGATACTCTGATCCTTCTTCAACATACTAGTGATTGGGATAGTCAATTTAGCAAAGTTGGAAATAAATCTCCTAATAAAATTTATTTTCCAAAAAAGGACTAAATTCCCTTTTTGGTTCTTGGAATAGGAACTTTGCTAATGGCTTCCACTCTCTCGGGATCAATCATGACCCCTTCTTTTGACACTATATGTCCAAGCAACTTTGCCTTTTGAACCCCAAAATGGCACTTCTTGGGATTCAATGATATACCATATTCCCTGCATCTTATCAACATCTTTTCTAAATGTTGCAGGTGATCACTTATTTTTCTTGAAAAGACTGTCACATCATCTTGATACACAACAATGAAGTCATTTATATATCCTAAGAATGCCACATCCATTGCTCTTTGAAACGTGGCTCCAACATTCATCAAGCCAAATGGCATTTTGACATACACATAGGTTCCCCATGGAGTGGTGAAAGTGGTTTTGATCCTCTCTGATTGCTTCACAACCACTTGGTTATACCCAAAAAACCATCCAGAGTAGATAAAAATTGAACCTATGACCAATTACAACATGTTATCCATATTTGGCAAGGGATAGTTGTCTTTAATTGATGCCTTATTTAAGTTTCTGAAGTCAACACACAATCTTATATCCCCATTTTTCTTTCGAATAGGTACCAAGTTTGCTACCCATGAGGAGTATCTTGTAGGTTGTATAATTCCTCCATCCCTTAACTTTTTCAACTCTTCTTGCATTTTTGAGGAAAGGAGGGGATTAATTGGTCTCTGTTTTTTTTACTAAAAGGCTTGGCATTAGCTTCCAGGGGTATTTCATGTTGAAAAAGGTCTTCCCTGTATGCTTTCAGTTCTGAATATGACCAAGCCAAGCAGTCCTGGTACTTTTTAGCAATTGGACATATGACTGCTTTTCATCTTTGTTCAAGTTGCTACCTAGCCATATTCTCCTTGGCTCATCCTTTGTGCCCAGGTTATATTCTTCAACATCCCTCGAGGCTGACATGTGTCTATTAATAATGCAATCAACATTATCAAAATTTGATTCCAGTGCAACCAAACCTCTGGAATAGTATTGGTTTTCAATTGGATAATGTCTTTACCAAACAGAGTCTCTTTTCCATCATTTACACAAACCATTGGTTCCCAGTCCATACTTTGATTGGAAAATTCCCCTTCATTTTATAGAAACCTTTGGACCTAAGCATCATCTTCAAACACCTACTAGTGCTTGATATTGTCAAGGATAGATGGCCTGGTCAATATTTCAATATCATATTCACAATAGGGAGACATTGTACAATTTTCAAACCTAGATCCTAATACTACCAATTTTTTTGCTACAATATTATAGCTCCTATCATGATGTATTATATTGAAGGAATCAAACATTTCAATGAAGTCCCAAACTACATGCTTATATTGTTTCATTCTTTGATTCTTTGTAGCATACAACTTTCTACTTGTTTGATTATCAACTCTGAATCTCCTTTAACAACAATGTCCTTGACACCATATTTCCATGCAATCCTTAAACCCAAGAGCAGTGCTTCATACTCAACAATATTGTTTGTGCACTCAAAATTGAGTTTAAAAGAAAATTTAAACTCCTCTTGGCTTGGAGATATCAAAACAACACCAACACCATTTCCAGATCTAGAACAAGCCCCATCAAACATCAAGGTCCAAGGAGAACCAACCTTCTCAGATGCTCTTGCACTCATCAATTTTATGCTCCTTACAATCAACATAGCCCACAAAGTTACCAACATCGACATCTATGTACAATACTTCATAAGAAGCATTGTTAGGGTCCTCAATAATATGCAACATTTTCTTCTCACCATGTAACTTCACAAGGTTCCCCTCAATTGGTATGGTTGCATAAGACATATCCATTTGTACACTTCCACCAACACTAGCTACCCACTTTCTAGATAATAACATCCCCCATTTGGCAGGACAATCCACAATAACCACATTCATGGTTAAGCACTTTCTTGGAAAAGCTTGCCAATTGCACTACTAACCCTTTGACATACCCAATTACTGGCACTTCTCTTGAATCCATGGCAGTACATTTCCCAAAAGTTATTGTTACCTTGATATCTAACTCATTCATTACCTCAAGAGGCATTACATTACATGAGGCTCTGAGTCAAACATGCAATTATGTACCAGCCTATCTTTAATAATCAAAGTGGTAAAAAATGGATCCACATTAAGCTTGAGACTCAACCATAGAAGTTCCCAAATATACCTCAGATGATTCACCTAGTTCCTCCAATGCTTGTGGTATTTCTGATTCTCTGAATAATGGGAGGAACCTCTATATTATTAACACTTTTTCCCTGAGTAATATTTTCTTCCTTAAATCCCAAATATTCAAATGCCCTTTTCCTATGCTCAGGGATCCTAAGTAATTCAACAATGGGAACAGTGACCTTGATCTGACTCAAGATTTGGGCTATGTCACAAGGAACATATTTGGGTAGGGAAGTGTTAGGAGGGAGATTCACAGTTTCATCTGATAGTATAGGAATTTTCAAAGTCTAGGCATGGGTAAGAGCATAGGTTTTATTTGGGGTAATTAGGCCTTTGCCAAATGTATCTTTCTTAGGGGTCTCCTTAGGGATACTAGTGAGGATTGGAACTTTTGGCTTGGCTTGTGGCCCTCCCCCTTTGACAACCTTACTTCTAGTGTTATATTCTTTCTCCTGAGAACTACTGCATTCATCAATAGTTGCATGTCCTCTTCGGAAGGGATCCCTCCATCATACTTTTTAATCATCAAAGCCCTTAAGTATTCAAAATCATGATTGGGAAGATCAAATGCTTGCACCATATCAATTTCAAAAGCATTAATGGGAGGAAGAGGCAATACCCAATGGATGCAATCCCAAAATCTTCAATAGTTCTGGCACTTATCAATTCAATTGAGGTTTCCCCTACCATGAGTTTACAGGGCATTCCATCATGCACACATCATCATTTGTCTCATCATCAACAACTTCCTCAACTTCCTGATCTACATCACATGGGGAGTGTGGTAGGAAACAACTATCACACCACTCAATAACATTGGCCTCCTCCATAACAACAACCCTAGGTAGTCAAAGGATCAGGAACCAATCTATTCTCCCTAGGTTGAGGTTGTTTATTTCCTGATCCCACGAGTCCTTTCCCTCTATCATCTAGTTTGTGATCACCTCTGGGATGATTTCCAAACTCTCTCCTAACGTGTGGCTTATGCTGACCTTGGGAACTTTGTCCTATCCCTTTTTCTACTCGCTAAATAGTTTATAGGATATTTCTTTAATTGCTCCACCAAAGTTTTTACAACCTCCTCCAGATCCACAACTTTGCTTGACTGAGGTTTTTCAGATTGATCAACTTAACACCTTCCCTCTTAGGAGGCTTTCCAACTACTTTGATGTTATTCTCTATTTTTAAGGCCATGGTGAAAGCCTACCTCAATGTTCTTGGGTTCTTATCTCTCAAGTAATAAGCAACCTTCTTATCAAAAGCATCAGAATATTTTATCAAACAAGAAACATCACTTGGCCTTAGGATTACAGGTAGCCTATTCAAGGTCTTATTGAACCTAGTATTGAAGTCATGAACAAATTCATTTGGATTTTTCTTTATATTTTCAAATTTAGATAAAAGGAACCTAGGATCTTGTCTTATCCCCATACTGCAATCTAAAGGCACTTTTCATCTCGGTCCATGAATCTATTGAATTATCTGGTAAATCCTTGTACCATTCATGTGCATCCTCCTCAAGAGTATGAATAAATAGTTTTATATACACGTCTTCAAACTCAATTTCAAAGTCTTCCATCATATTGACAAAGAGTTTTAAATGTTGGTCACCAGTGATGGCATTATTCCCTTGAAATTTTGGCAACCTATTTCTGACATCTTGTGGCACTATATTAGGATATCCATTCATACCTCTGAAATCTATAGGTCCAAAAGTGTTGACAAAAAAAGGAGGTCTAGGTGGAGGTTGGGCCATATTTCCTTGAGGGGGTGATCTTACAGGAGAAACAAAATGATAGGGAATGAGGGGTCTTTGGAGAACAGAATATAATTCTCAAAATAGATATTCTCTAATGACTCAACTTCTTGAAACCCTATCAACCTTGGAAGAAATAGGGGAAAAATGAGAAGCACACTTTTCAAACACAAATGATGGCCCCTCTCCAGTTGGAGAATTCAAATTTATATAAAGATTACCTGATTCAAAATCACTTGAAGACGTATGGTAATCTTCAACCACAGATTGGTCACCCTTCAGACTGATATCTCCTTTTTTATTCTTGATCTCTAACAACTTTCCATAGACTTGTTTTCCTTCTGAATTTGCTTTTCCAAGTTCTGGAAATAACTTTCTAGTAGGGTCCCTAGTGAAGATAGATCTTCTTCCTTCCAGATTTGCATAGATTGATGACAAATCTCACTTGACACAGGTTAAGGCACTGGTAATCATTAAAATTTCAAATCAACATGGAGTCACCACTAAGGATTTTCACCTTAGTTGTGTAGATGCACTATAAGTAACTTACCAAGTGTCTATCAATGCTTAATTTCTACAAAGCTTAATAGATCTGACCTTCCTTTACCCAAATTTATCACTATTGATGCAAATTTAGTGTAATAACCACTAGAAATTGGAAATATTGCACAATGAACATGTAATCTTGCACAAATCTTATAGATCTCAACAAAGGATGATGTTTAAACAATGTATTTGTACTTAAATCATGTAAGAAACATTACCAAGGTCGGTATGTGTACACATTTGTTCAAAATACTCCTTGTTTCCGCAAAATAGGTCAAAAAATAATCCTTGGGTGTTGTGTTTGTTGCCACAAATTGGTCCTGGTGTTAAAATAATCCCTGGAAACAGTGCCAATTTGGGTGTTGTTGCCACACAAATAGGTCCCAGTGTTCAAATAATCCCTGGAAATGGTGCCACTTCGGTGTTGGTATCCAAATTGATTCTCCCACGGGGTGAGCAACATCACAGAACTAACAGGATGCTTAGGACAAATGGACCATGATATGAGTCATTTTGTAGCCGGGATGAGATTCATCTGACTCTTTGTCACTCGGTGTTGGAGAAATGGATAACACCTCACTGAGGGCTTGATCTACCCCACTACTTTAGGTTGTGCCTTCAACCAGGGTGAGAGGACCCATTCTATAACCCACGTGAAGGACATCGAGAGCTCCTTCTTTACACAATCTTAATGAGAACCTTGAGGAAATATGATCAATACAACACAATCTAACTCTCACGAGTTGTCACACTAGAGAGTGGAGATGTTTCCTGACAAAGGTTTGGGTTACTAAAGACAATAATGAATCCTAATTGTCCCTGCATACTTTGCAATGGAATTTGTTCATTTGTGGATACACAAGTACAAACAGGGGTAGTTTGTGTAGGATTCGTTGTTTGAGAAATTTATTGGTGGGAAGTTAAGCAAGATAGAGTGGATTATACCAAATCTTTGAGAGCCTTTACAGAAATTGGAAAACTCACAGACAAAATGCTTCAAAATAGCCAAAATATTCCTTCAACTAAAAGGTGTGCATCAATGGAAGCCCAGAGACGCATGGTTTCACACACTCTTCGAGAATTCAACACAAAGGCTCGTGCTAAAGACTCAATTAAATGCTAGGAATCCCTGGTTCATCATGCCTAAGATACACTCATAGGCTTACAAACAATCTTTATCAACATAGTGAGAGTAAAGTGATTTTAAATTGTTTATTTCATTACCAGATGAAGGCTCTTCTCATAATGAAATTGTAAATGCCACAATACTTGACACACATGATGAGATCTTGTGTGACTCAGAGATATTTTAACATAATATTGCAATAGGAACAAGAAAAACTATTTGAAACAATTCTGAAATAAAAGTAGACACAATAATGCACATGATCAACACATAGTCATTCAAAGTTCATCGATTCATCAAGGTAGGGAAAGTTTCTTAAAAAATCTCAGAGCCTATCAATGGTTGTACACTTGCAACCACCTTGACGTGATTGAATCTAAAAACACAGGAAAATGAACTGGTCTCTCAGATGGCCTCTCGGAAAATGGTTTCTCTCAAACTTTCTCAGAAAATTTAACCTCCGACCTTTTGCAAGAGTATTCTCATTGCATTTATACATTTCACTTGCTCACTCATCCCAAATTTCCCCAAAAAGAAGAATATTCGAGGAATCCTTTGCTTGTTACAAATTTGTCTTAGAAAGTGATGTTTAACAAATTTACACCCAAAGCTATCAAGTGGATAAATCATGAACTGATCACATTTCTCAGACCCTCAATTGACTGGGATGCCATATCATAATTTTTGATAGTATTCTTAATCATTATTTCATTCTATCATGCAAGAAATCCCTTTTTAATCATTTTCAGGTGGCTCCATATGGTTGGATCTGACAAGCAATCCTTTTCACCCTCGAGAATACACCTTGAAAAATGAGTGCCCTTGCATGGATTCCTGCATTCGTGCGCTGCGAGTCCAAGTTGGCCACATGTAAAGAGGAGTTAGTGGAAGCCTCCACATGTTTCCTTGGCACAACTACAAAGGTGAATTCCAGAGGTAGGTTCCCAAATGAGCATGTGTCTTCCACATGTTCAGGACCCTAGAGAATTGCATTGGTTGTTGAAAAGTCAGAGTATGGGAAGGCCCAGCGGAAGCTTCCACGTGTTTGTTTGGTGTAACTTCAAAGATGAAGTTTAGAGGTGAGACCTCAAACGAGCACGAGCTCTCAAGTGCCCTCAATGGCCCAAGAAAGTTGCCTCGGCCATTGAACAAGTCTCAGTATAAAAGGAGCTAGCGGAATCCTCCACGTGTCTCTTCAACACATTTTTGATATGGAGCCCAAAAGCGGAGACCCCAAACAAGCGCGGACTCACCACATGTCCCAAGCCTTAGAAATTTTCTTGAGAAGTCTAAGTATATAGGGAAACCTCCACATGTCTCTTTGGTGTAACTGCAAAGGTAGGACTCAGAGGCGGATCCTCAAATGAGCGTGCAGGCCCTCCACGTGTCCATGGTCTGAAAAAGATGCACCGACCGCCGCTTGAAGAAAAGTCTAAGTATGGGCAGGGCCAGTGGAAACCTCCACATGTCTCCTTAGTGCAAATCCAAAGGTCAAACCAAGAGGTGAATCCTCAAATGAGTGCAGACCCTCCACGTGGAAAATATTTGAGTTGAAACGGGCCAAAAACTTCAAAATGCTCTCCGACCCGCCTCTCCACTTCTAACTTTTGATGTGGGCCCCATCGGAGTCACAACTCACTTTTATACCTTTACATCATTTGAAAAAAGCTTAAAAACTCCAAAGTGCTCCACCAACCCGCTTCCCGCTTTGACTTTTCAAATGTTGACTCAAACATGTGACATCACTTTGTCCCCATGAGGTTGCGGATCAATTTATAACTTTGCTCCTTTTTCACAAAAAGGAAAAAATCTTCAAAATGTTTCGATGATCCACCTCTCCGCCTTTGTCTTGAAAATGGCCACGTGTCCATCTTCGGGGTCAAAGTAAGAATTTTTCCTTGCCACTTCATGTTTGTTGAATAACCAATTAGATACTATCTCGGGGCATGGGGGCTAATTTGGTATTTTTACAAATGTGACAAAAGTGACAAGTTTCACCAAAAAGACCCGTCGAGCCGCATCCAATCAGAAAGGACCATGTTTCCACGGATGTTGGGACAAAATTGACAGGGAAAACATGACTGTGGAAAAATAGAAGGAAGGGGAAACCCCGAATTCACGCCAAATTACAAATTCTTTCTCATGGACAGAGAAACGGAAAACAATATCTAGAGTTAATGTGACCTTTGACCAAAGGAAAGGACTGACCATGGCAACCAAATGAAGGAAAAAGCTTTCATGCATCAATACAGGGAGACAAAAACTTCAAACCATGTGGACTGAGACGTTTTAAACAAACAGGCGAAATTAAATTGAGCACCAACAGGGGTGATATGAACTTGATGTGAACAAGCATATAGAAAATAAGCCATGAAAGGTCATGCATAAATAACCACATTATATGATAAAATAGACCATATAACATACAAGTGCATAGAGAAAACAACCCATACAAGTACATAGAGTAACCACAACATAAAACATGCAAGTGTATAGAGAAAATATACCATAAAATGCATGAAACAACCTTAGTAGATATGAGCACAACTCATACAAGTGTCTAAAGCAATTAAGACAAATAATATCACATAGTAATAAGATAAATGCATAGAGTAATCAATTTTTGGAAAGCAATTATAGAATTTGATCGCACAATTACACAAAGCAGTCAAATCATTCAATTTCATACCACAAGTAGAGAATGTAACATGTAAGTTCATAGAGAAATCAATCAGCCAATGTTGTGAAGAAATTAGTGATCAGAGCACACAAGTACACAAAGGAGTCAAATCAATCATCGCCATAAATCAATCAAAGCATGTACATACACAATTGTACAAAACAATCAAATAATTCAATATGAAGAAGTAATTAATGGTGCAAGAAATAGTGTGGTGTAGTTGAAAGATGATCCCAAGGCAAATAGTAGTGAACTAGTATGAATAATAAATGATAAATGATAAATGTAAGTAAGCATGGAGCATAAAATATGATATAACACATATAATAAGTAGTAAAGTAGTTTGGTGCTCATAATAGACTAGCGTAGAAAGATATGATTCTGATACACTTATTTGTGTAGATGTCCTTGATGTAACTATGCCCCCAATGTGGGAGACATCCCCTCGAATAAAAGGTTGAAATAAGTCATAATGTGCTAAAGATGTGGAAATTCCCCATCATATTAATGCTACAATGGTCCTATGTTGTAGGGTGCTTAAGGTGTGTAATGTCCATGGATTTTAAATTCTTATTATGTTCTATGAAGTGCATGTGTCAAGGTAATGTAAAGTGATGCATCTAAATGATCAAAGATGCAAGTCGATGTAATGACCAAATGTGTCACATGTAGGTGCTAGTTTTGTATTTCGTAATGTTATATTGTTTTTGTATTTTCGAATAGGAGACCGAAAGGTAAACTACTAGGTAAAAGCAATACTAATGGACATGTGGCCTAGATTATAAATAGTGAAAAAGATAAGGTGTAAGGTGGGGTCCTAAGTAAATATAGTTCCCTTGACAATCATATCAGATTCATTAAATGTGTTACATCATCATGTAAAAACTTAGTTTATAACTATCACATAAAGTGTAAAATAGCTAAATATGCATGCTAAAAAGCATGTGTGTGTGAGTGTGTGTGGTGTTATATGGGTGGTCCTAAGAATCCAACCAAAGTGATCGTGTCAATGTGATTCCCAATGTCCATTATGTGAAGAATGACAAGTATTCATGCTCACTAATGCGTAATGACCACTTGAATCTAGGGGATATCGATGTGTATCATGATACTCAATACTATCATCCTTGGTGGTGTAATGTGAATCTACTCCCATGCCACAAACAATCATAATAATCGTTGGATCTTGATGTAAATGAAAATGCATTGGTTTTCCTCAAAGGTCACACTCAGTAAATTGCTTCTAAGTACTCTATCTCTCATGGGTAGATAACACAAGATATATGCTAGGGGAGTATGAGTCATAACGTATTGGTGTTGATGATCTATCACATAATTTTGTGAATTATGTTTATCAATATGGTCAAAAATTTGTGTAGTAGTTTCCAAATGTTGTGTCTTAGCATGAGGCATCATTTATGGAGTAGGAACTAGAGAATATTTCGGGATGGATCAAAATGGTACTCATTACAAGGTATACTAGGAATAATCACCACCTTTTTGTTATGTTTGTATTTCAAGAATCTATGTAATTTGCATGAAATATTGCACATGCCATAGATCTAAAGGCATTTTAGTAGCATATTGACAACTTCGCTAGAAAGGACCACAAGGAACCACGTGGCCATTGTTTTACGTATAAGCTATACTATCAAAACTATGCCCCTAAGTGGGTTTTTTTGTTGACCATCAAAGCCATGAATTTTCTCTATGGTACCTATGATGTATCATGTAGTATAAATGAGAGATGTAAGAAGTGCCATCATGCAAAGATTTTGGCTAGATTCGTTATTTTCCATAACACTTTGAATTGGTTACGAATCAATGTGGATGCAAATGAATATAGGTCCTGGATGCTTCTTCCTTATATGAAGAAACTCGTGTATAAAAGGTAATAAGTGGTGTACTTCATATGACACTAGTGATACCATCAATTTTCTCGGATGTCAATCGCATAAGAATAACCAGACAACCTTGTCGATGTCTTTACTTTTGTTCTTGGTCCCATCGACTACTTGGTCTCTTCCAATACGTTCAATAGAAATAAATCACTACATTCATAATCAAAGAAGCATGGTAAGGAATCATCAAAGTGGAAAAGGAGGATGCAAATAAGTAATACACTTGACTGAAAATATCGATAACAAGGCAAAAATCAGATTGGCTACTTGCTACTTTGCAATCGAAAGGCTCAAAGACATATAAGAAAAGAAATTTGGATATGGAAGACCCATATGCTTCGTTAAAAAAATACATTTCTGTGTTTAGTGCATCTGGGGAAATTATTTTGATGGGGAATTTAATGCAAGGACTGCAAATAATCAATCTCTTCAATTGCTAGCCAATGAAAAAGGTGGAGATGACAATCCACTTTGGCTTAATGAAGCAGAGGACAAGTTTTGCGAAAGACTATTTCAAGATGGTAATGAAGGGGTGACTCATTTCGGGGTTGAGATTTTAGGTCTATGTAGCTTATACGACATGGTTATGAAGGCTTGGCCCAAATCTGGCAATATCACTTGCAAAACTTACAATGGACAAAGTGTAGTGGACTATGTAATATGCACTCATAGCTCTATTTGTAGGTTGCTCGAGTTTGAAATTGGAGATTGTCCTATTGAGCTCAAATCTGATCATAATCCTCTCTTGGTCAAGCTTGGTATCATTTCAAATCAGCAACAAGGAAAACAAGTTCATCGCATGCAAGAGACATCTCCAAAACAAGGAAAAATCATTTTAAATAAATAAAATTAGGAAATTTTTGTGGTTGCCCTTGAACAACAATTTCAGATGGCAAGAAATGATATCGAGAGAAATACAAACAAGGGGGTAAGGGGTTATGTTTGTAGTAAGTTGTTGATACCTTTAATCCACAAGGCATTAAGTGCTTGCAAAAATCTAAGCCTAGAAAGGGGGCTGCAAATACTTTTCCAATAAATCCGTGGTAAGGCTACCAAGAGAGCTATGAGGGAAAGTGACGTGAACAAAGAAGAAAATAAAAAGAAATATAAGAGATTGGTACATACAAAAAAAAGCTATGTGAATAGAAGAAGGTTTGAATTAATTTCTCTTGGAAAACACAATCCCAAGGGATTCTGGAAGGAGCTACAACAAAAGAAAACACACATAGAAAACAATATCACATAAGCTCATTGGTTAGAATATGTGAAGACTCTCTACGAGTGGTCTCAATAGAAGGATATTCCTCCCATCATTCATACTTCGATCGAACTTTTTTCAGAGGAAGACATCAAACATGGCATAAAGAATCTAGCAAATGGTAAAGCTCAAGATGTTGATGGGTTGCAGGCTGAATTTTTAAAGTGGGGGGTTGAGGTGCTCACTCCGCATATCAGAAAAATCTTCAATGATGTAACTCAGGTTGGGTTCCCACTAGAGTGGATGACTAGTGTGGTTATTCCTCTTTTTAAAAGTGGGGATATCAATAATCCTTCTAACTATCACACTATTATGATCAATCCTCTTTTTGGTAAGTTATTTGGGGGCATGATAGAGCGTAGAATCAACAGTTGGGCAGAAAGAGAGGGCAAAAGAGCAAAAGGACAAGCATGTTTCCGATCTAAACATTCAACCATTGATCATTGCATCACTCTTAGGCACTTGATTGAAAAGGTATGGGATACCCAAGGGGATGAAGATTTTTGCTGTTTTGTTGATTTTAAGAAAGCCTTTGACACGGTTCCTAGAGACAAACTGTGGAACAAGATGGAGGAACTTGAGATTCCATGACGAGCTTAGAGCAGCAGTACATAGACTTTATGAGCAGGTCAGAGCTAAAATCAGAACCAGAGAAGGTATGTCTGAATGTTTTGGTAGTGACATTGGGGTCAAACAAGGTTGCCCTCTTTCTCCCACTTTGTTTGGTTTATACATTGATAAGCTTGAAGAGTGGTTACGTAAAACCGAAGGAGAGGGTGTTCAGTTGGCCGAGTATGTGGTGAAGTTACTCTTATATGCCGATGATCTTATCTTAATTTCAGCAACAACTCAAGGATTGAGGGAGCATCTAAAAGCTTTAGAATTCTTTTGCCAGAAGTCGAGATGCAAGTGAACATTAGCAAAACAAAAATCATGATTTTTTCCCTAAAAAGAAAAGAGAGGCAATTTAACTTTCTTTTTGAGGGGAGTACATTGGAAATTGTTACAAAATATAAATATCTTGGGATTGATTTCCACAACAAGATGAGTTGGGAGACTTGCAGAGCAAAAAGGATATAGGGAGGTTGGAAAACATCTTACCTACTTCAAAATAGGTGTAGGAAAGCTAAGCTTTGGGACTAGAAAACTAAGAAAACCCTCTTTGGTTTGTTGGCTACTTCAGTTTCTCTTTACATTTGCAAGGTTTGGGGAAGCAAAGTGTGTCAAAACATGGATGGCGACAATTAGAAAAATCATCTAATCACAAGCATTCTTAAAGTTAAATCAACAGTTTCTTATGAGATTTTGTTAGTTGAAGAGAGCACCTTCTCGATGGAAGCATCGACAATAACTCAGCTGATAAGCTATTTGAAAAAGTTGAAAGCATGGATGATCTTTGCTGGCCCAAAATGGTTACAGAGGATAATCTAGAGCGCAAAAAGAAAACCTAGATGAAACAGAACAACAAATGGATGAACAAATGGGGCATCAATTTTCAGGAGTGTCTTGACAACAACAGGGAAATAAAAAATTATGTGATGGAGAAGTTTAGGACTGCCATGTGGACATAACAAATGGGTCGTAAGAAAGCACATTATATCAAAGAATTCAACCCCACTTGGGAGCATGATGAAAAAGCTTATCTTGGGGCAGTTATCAAAAGTAAGGCAAGGATTTTAGTGGCTCAGTTGAGGACCGGATCACATCATCTTCATTGTGAAACCGGTAGATGGACTATTCCCAAAGAGGTTTGGGAAAGGAGAATTTGTCTTTTTGCAAACAAAGGGGTTGTTGAAATGGAATGGCATTTCATTATGGAGTGTTCAACATATGATGATATTCGTATCTAGTATGAAAATGAATTAAAAGTGGACAACTTAAATGAGTTATTTGCAGAAACAAAACTTCAAAAGATCGTTGGTTTAGTGCTCAAGATTCACAGTAGAAGAGTTGATATGGCAAAGAGTCAAAAACTGCTTAATGTATCGGTTTCATTTGGTACCATAGACTCTTCAATCTCATGGATGTCATTAAAACTTTCATTTCATTTCATAATGAAAATCATGACTCTTATTCATCAATGAGCATTTCAAAAGGCCTTTGACATGGTTCCGAGAAGCAAATTGTGGAACAGAATGGAAGAGTTGGGCATTCCAGACAAGTATAGGGCAGCGGTGCACAGACGTATGAGTAGGTACGGCTAAAATCAGGACTAAAGATGGTCTATCAGAGTGCTTTGGGAGCGACATTGGGGTCAAACAAGGTTGTCCGTTGTCACCCACCTTGTTTGGGTTATATATAGACAAGCTAGAGGAATGGATTGACAAAAAGGGCGGAGGTGGGATTCATCTAGCTTCCTATGTAGTGAAATTGTTGCTCTATGCAGATGATCTTATCCTAATGGCTAAAACAGAGCAGGGTTTACAGGAGCATTTGAGAGCTTTAGAGCTATTTTGCCAAGAGGTGGGAATGCAAGTGAACATTGGTAAAACCAAAATCATGATATTTACCTTAAAAAAGAAAAGGAGACAAGTAAGCTTTGAATTCGATGGGGACTCCTTGCAAGTTGTCAAGGAGTACAAATATTTGGGACTGGACTTTCACAATTGTCTCAACTGGGAAACTTGTAGAGCTAAGAGAATCCAAGGGGGTGGAAAGCTCTATATATGCTCCAAAATAGATGCAGAACATCGGAATTATGGGACTGGAAGACCCGTTTGAACCTTTTTGAGTTACTGGTAATCCCGGTAATGCTATACGGTTGTGAGATTTGGGGCAGCAGTACATCCGTGAAGAAATGGAAGCAAAATAAAAACCACGGTCCCATATGAAATCATTTTAGCAGGTAAGTGGAGCCTTCCTGGTGGAAGCGACGGCGATGACTCGACTATTAGGATATTTCAAAAAAGTGGAAATCATGGAGGATTCCTGATGGCCTAAAATAGCAATTGAGGAAAAGTTAAACAGGAGGAAGAAAACATGGATGAAGCAAAATGACGAATGGATGAGCAAATGGGGTATCAACATGCAAGAGTGCCCTAGCACTAACAAAGAAATAAAGAAGTATGTAAGAGAGAAGTTCAGAAATATCATGTGGAATAAGCAACTTGGTCGAAAAAGAGAATACTATGTCCAGAATTTTAATCCCACTTGTGATCACAGACAAAAACACTACATTGGAGCGACGATAAAGTGGAAGGCTAAAATGTTAATTGTGCAACTAAAAACTAGTTCACATCACCTTAGGTGTGAAACCGGGAGATGGAAAATTCCCAAGGAGGAGTGGGCTGAAAGGGTTTGCCAGTTTTGCAACTTGGGAGCAGTGGAATCAGAATGGCACTTCATCATGGAATGTGTCGCTTACGGGGACATAAGGAGAAACTACATGGATATTTTAAGAGGGGTTGATCTTACAACTTTGTTTGAAGAGAGAGAGGTGGCAAAGACAATAGATTTCTTGATAAAAATTCATAGCAGACGAAGCAAAATTAGCAAAGAGCTGGAAGAAAGGTTGAAATAGTAGTTTTTCTCGAGCATCTTTTGATGTTTGATTGTCTTACTCATATTTATCTTTGGATTCCATAGATTGCTTGGTCTTGTGGACGTCATTAAAAACTTTCATTCATTCAAAGAACCTATCTTTTTTATTGTTAATAAAAAGGGTGCTTTATCTTTATCTTTGACAATTATAGACTCGATCGGGTGCGAGCCGCTAATTTAAAAAGAAAGCGAGGTGCGAAATGCTTTGAATACTTAGCGGAAGACGAAAAGGAAACGTATGGCCAGCCTAACAAGGCGCCCCGATTAAGGAGTCAGGAAGAACGAGGAGAGGATAAGTCGATACATTCCATTGACATGGCATACTATGGTAAATAGGCAGCTTCATTCCGAATTCCAATGGAGAATCTGCATCTGTATCCGCATCCGCGTCTTCATCTTCATTCAACCACGCGCAGGAATGTTGGCGCCCTTTCACACGGAGGAGTTGCCCATATATGTGCCTGATTGCCCGGGAGAGCTTGTTTTGGATGGAGAGTGAGAGTGAGAGTGGGAGGGAATGTGATCAACACACCAAGGACTCGCTGGAGCAGCAGCATCAGCAACAGCAACAACGACAGCGACGGCAGCATCAAAATCAGCAAAGAAGAAGAAGAAGAAGTAGAAATAGATTTAAAAGTAGAAGATGAAGACAACAAGGATACATTTAAATTAAGCAGACCATATAGGCTCATTGGACTCACTTCTCTTGCTTTTGTTATCTGCAACATGGATAAGGTCTGCTTCTCCACTTCACTTTGAAACCTTCTATTCACTATAGTAGCTCACTCCGCATTTAAATAACAACATAAAAGCACTTGATATTCAAAGCTATTGTTTTCCTGAAACAAACCTTGCCCTCATCCCAGTCACTGAAGTTGAAGGTGTAGTGACAATGGCATCAACGCAATGTCACAACACACAGCACAAAGATGGAAACAAATGTGTAGACCGTTTCGGAAACTGAATTAAACATTAGAGACAAAGATGAACACATGGTTATCAATGCAACAGTTTTAGCGACCGAGGTGGACGTAGACCATACTACAATTCTTGAGCAATATGAAACCCAAACTGATGATGGCATTGGGGGCAAACCTGAGGACTTCAAACCTCATTTGCGGTCCTCAGCATTGCTACAAGATAGCCAGGGGCCACATTGATAGAGAAATTGGTAGGTGAATTTCAGTGTTTCTAAGCCCTATTTGCCATTTTCAGGGAAGAATGAGGTGAATACTGTCAGAATTTATTGCTGTTTGCAATCTCGAGCTCCTCCCGCGATTTGAAAACCTGTTTTGCCGCTTCCCACCTACCTCGCTGTCGGGCCATTAAATTACTTGGCTGTTGAAGATTTTAACCTCCCCGCTTTTTCCCTGCCATGCGGAACTCCGTGGATTTCATCTATTTCTCCTCCCCGCGAAAGTGAAAGCCACGGGTTATATTCCGGGTCTGCTTTTCGCTGGACGTGACTTCAGGTCCAAGTTTTCATTCCGGGAGCGCTCCAGCTTCCCATGGACGTGAAACTCCGGGGATTATTTACGGGTCCGGTTTCTTTTGTGGGCCGTGATTTTTTTGAAGGCCCAATATATATTTTCTTATATGTGGCATTTTATATCTGTTTCAAGCCCATTTTTGGGGCATAATTTTAGCAGCAAAAGTTAATATTTTTTTATATACGGGAATGATATAAAAGAGAGATTTTGAGGAGAATAATATGATTATTTGTGCAGCAGCACAAAGAACCAAAAGGGGAGAAAAATACATAAAGAAGAGACCAACAATTCAAGGAAGAAAGAAGAAGAATGTAGAAAAGGAAAATACAGTGAAAGGGAAATATACAGAAAAAAATATATAGTGCAGCAACACAAATTTTTGTAATAGAATGAAAACAGAGCAGCAACTCTGAGATTGTAAAAGACTTTTAAATTGATTATAATATATAATTTTAATGTGCTTTATGTTCTATTTGTGTTTTCTTCTTTGAGTTGGTTGCATTTGACACTGAATTTTGCCAACAAATTGGGATCAGAGCAGCGGTTGTCAAACTTTTAAGCTTTTATTTTCTGGGTTGAGTTGTAATGACATTTAATAACAACTCTTGGCAACAACCCCCAATATTTGATGGAAAGAACTATGACATCTGGTGTATTAAAATGAAGACATTGTTCTCCTCTCAAGAGTTATGAGAACTAGTTGAAGGAGGATATACAGAGGTAGCAGACCAGGCTGCATTTAATGCATTGACATAAGTACAAAAAAATGCATTGAAGGAGAATAGAAGAAAGGATGCAAAGGCTTTGAGCTATATATAAAATGTAGTCACAGATTCAATATTTCCAAGGATAGCAACAACTACAAACTCAAAGCAAGCTTGGGATACTTTGCAAAATGCATATCAAGGCAAGTGATAAAGTAAAAGTTGTAAGACTGAATGCTAAGGAGAGAGTTTGAAACTCTTCTCATGAAAGACTCAGAGTCTATAAATGACTTCTTTACAAGGACTATGACCATTGTCAATCAGATGAGGACAAATGGAGATGTGGTAGAAGAGCATAGAATCATAGAGAAGGTATTGAGAAGCCTTCCAGTCAGATTTGACCCAGTTGTGGTAGCCATAGAAGAGTCTAAGGACTTAAAACAAATGAGTGTTGATGAGCTGATGGGTTCTTTGCAAACCCATGAACAGAGAATGAGTAGATCAACAAGCTCCTCTAATGAACAAGCCTTTAAGACAAATACAAATGTTAGAGGCGGGGGAGAGGAGCATATAATAGAGGAAGAGGAAGATTTAACAACCAACAAGAAGGTGGAAGTCACAACCACTATCAAGAGCCACAAGCAAGAGGAAGAGGTAGAGGAAGGAGCAACAACACTTCCAGAGGTGGTTCTTCACAAAGGTATGACAAATCAAATGTCAATGTTATTACTTTTGGGCATTATGCCAGTGAGTGTAGGAAGAAAGAATATGATTTGAGAAATCATAATCATAATGCAAGCTTCTCTAATGCAAAAGAAGTTGAACCTAGAAGAATGAAAAGAATGGAATTTTCTTTTAACTTGTAATGTAGTTGAGCAAGGAAACAAGCAAGTATGGTATTTGGATAGTGCTTGCAGCAATCATATGTGTGGAAATAAAGAAATGTTTAATAATATAGATGAAGCAATCAGATTTGAAGTGAAGATGGGAACAAAAGACAATAAGGTTCTTGTGATGGGTAAAGGCATAGTATCCATTCTCACCAAGCAAGGAGACAAGAAGCATATACATAATGTTTTCTATGTTCCAGGATTGAAGTATAATCTTCTCAGTATTGGGCAGCTTGTCCAAAATGGATATAAGGTGAAGTTTGAGAATGGAGAATGTGTTTTATATGATAAAGGTGGAAGCAACAAGTTGATTGCAACAATGCAGATGACATAAAATAGAATGTTTCCCTTTGAGGATGCAAAGTGTAGCAGCAGCACAATAGCGTTCAAAACAATAGCCATTGATCAATCCACTCTTATGGCATCTCAGGTATGGGCACTTGAGTTTTGGTGGATTGAATGTTCTTTATAAAAAAAATGGTTAAAGGATTGCCTCCTATTGAACAACCAAAAAGGTTTGTGAGGCATGCATATTGGGAAGCAACATAGAAATGTTTTCCCTCAGGTAAATCATGGAGAGCAAGCTCACCTCTTGAGCTAATACATTCATATTTGTGTGGTCCCATGAAGACTCCCTCCTTGTCTAAAAATGTGTATTTTCTTACTTTCATTGATGACTTCAGCAGAAGGACATGGATTTATTTCTTGAAAAATAAATCAGAAACATTTGAGGTATTCAAACAATTCAAGGCCATGGTTGAGAAGCATAGTGGCCATTATATAAAGACATTGAGAACAGATAGAGGGGGAGAGTATATATCAAATGAGTTTTTAAACTTCTGTAAAGAGCACGAGATCAAGAAACAATTCACAACTAGGTATACACCTCAACAAAATGGTGTAGTGAGAGAGAAGAATAGAACCATTCAAGAAATGGCAAGAAGTATGCTCAAAGCAAGAGGATTGTCCAATGAATTCTGGCGAAAGTAGTTGGGACAACAATATATTTGCTAAATAGATGTCCTACGAAAAGAGTGTGAGGAACAAAATACCTCAAGAAGCATGGAGTGGAAGAAAACCAAGTGTTGAGCACTTGAGATTTTTTGGATGTGTGGCATATGCACATGTGCCAAAGAAAAGAAGATCAAAATGGGATAATAGAGGAGAGAAGTGCATTTTCATTGGATATAGTGAGCAATCTAAAGCTTACAGATTGTATAATCCAGTTACAAAGGAACTGATTATCAACAGAGAGATGTTCAATTCATTGAGGAAGCATCTTGGGAAGATGCACAAGTAGTGGAGCAGCCACAAACAAATGTAAATGCACCTATCATTGTGCTCTAACCAATAATAAGGAAGAGAAAAAATAATGTACCAAGTTGGACACCCATTTCACAAAGGGGTGAATCTTCAAATGGCAGCAGCCAACAAAGCATGCAAGGACCAACTAATGAAGCATCTTCATCATCATCGACTCAAATCAGCAACAAGGAAGAATGAGGAATGTACAAGAGATCTATGATCAGTTAAGGTATGAAGAAAATGAAGATGAAATGATTAATTTTGCTTTATTTTCAGCAGCTGATCCTATTTATTTTGAAGAAGCAATTAAAGAAAAGAAATGGTGTGAAGCAATGGATGAAGAAATGCATGCAATAGAAAAGAATCAAACATGGGAGTTAGTAGATCTTCTTAAAGGAAAGAAGTCATTGGAGTTAAGTGGGTTTATAAAACCAAGACTACTCCCGAAGGCAAAATTGAAAGACATAAGGCAAGATTAGTTGTCAAAGGCTACAAACAAAAGCCTGGACGTGATTATAATGAGACATTTTCTCTAGTAGCAAGGTTAGAGACTATGAGAACAATTATTGCCATAGCTGCTCATCACAAATGGAAAGTCCATCAAATGGATGTAAAATCAATTTTTTTAATGGAGTGTTAGAAGAAGAAGTATGTGGGACCACCTGGTTATGAAATCCCAGGCATGAAAAAAAGTGTACAAGCTGAAAAGAGCTTTGTATGGTTTGAAACAAGCACCAAGGGCTTGGTATAGCAGGATTGATTCCTATCTTGTTAAGTAATGGCTTTAGCAAAAAAGCAACAAATGAGCCCACACTCTACATCAAAGCAAACAATGGTGAGATTTTAATTGTTGTTTTGTATGTAGATGATTTAATTTTTACTGAAATGCAAGCAAAGCAATAGATGAATTCAAATCAGCCATGAAGAAGGAGTTTGAGATGACTGATTTGGGATTGTTGAAGTATTTTCTTGGCATTGAAGTCAAGCAAATAGAGTAGGGCATTTTTATATGTCAAACAAAGTATGCAAAGGAAGTTTTGCAAAGATTTAGAATGTTGGATTGCAAACCAACATCAACACCAACAGAAATAAGTCTGAAATTGACTAAAGAAGATTGTAGCAGCAATGTAGATCCTACTAGATACAAAAGCATGGTAGGAAGCTTAATGTATTAACCGCTACAAAGACCAAACATTATGTATGTAGTTAACTTAATTTCCAGATTTATGGAGACACCAAAAGAGTCTCATTGGCAAGCAAGAAAATGAATACTAAGGTATGTAAATGGAACAAAGAATTTTGGAATTCTATATGCTGCTAATAATGATTTTAAATTAGTTGGCTATACAGATAGTGATTGGGTAGGAAGTCTAGATGATAGAAAGAATACATCTGGATATGTGTTTAATGTTGGATCAGGAGCCATTTCATGGGCTTCAAGAAACAATCAGTAGTTTCTTTGTCCACTGCAGAAGCAGAGTATATTGCAGCAAATTCAGCCACTTGTCAGATGATATGGTTAAAAAGAATCCTCTCAGATTTGCATGAAAAGCAACAAGGAGGTTCTGTGATTTATTGTGATAATATGTCTTCAATTGCATTGTCTAAAAATCATGTTTTCATGGCAGAAGCAAGCATATTGCAATCAGATATCACTTCATTGTGAATTGGTTGAGAAAGGAGAAATTGAGCTAAAATTTTACAGGTCGAGCAACAACTAGCTGACATTTTTACCAAACCATTGTCAAAGGAAAGGTTTGAGTATTTGAGAGAAAATTTGGGCGTCATAAATGGACCGCCTAATTCCAGAAATTAAAAAATTAATTGTATGAATTTTTGTTTGGCTCGAGATTAAGGGGAGTGTTAGAATTTATTGTTGTTTGTAATCTCGAGCCCCTCCCACAATTTGAAAACCTGTTTTGCTGCTGCCCACCTACTTCGCTGTCGGGCCATTAAATTACTTGGCTATTGAAGATTTTAACCTGCCCCACTCTTTCCCTTTTCACGTGGAACTCCGTGGACTTCCTTCTATTTCTCCTCCCTGCGAAAGTGAAAGCCTCGAGTTATATTCCGGTCCGCTTTTGGCTGGACATGACTTCGACCCAAGTTTTCATTCCGGGAAAAAATGCTCCAACTTCCCGCGGACGTGAAACTCTCGGGGATTATTACGAGTCCGGTTTCCTTTGTGGGTCGTGACTTTTTGGAGGCCCAATATATATTTTCTTATATGTGGCATTTTATATCTGTTTCGGGTCCATTTTTGGGGCATAATTTTAGCAACAAAAGTGTATATTTTATATACAAGAATGATATATAAAAGAGAGATTTTGAGGAGAATAATATGATTGTTTGTGCAACAACTCAAAGAAACAAAAGGGGAGAAAAATACAGAAAGAAGAGAGCAGCAGCTCAAGGAAGAAAGAAGAAGAATATAGAAAAGGAAAATACAGTGAAAGGGGAATATACAGAGAAGAATATATAGAGTGCAGCAGCACATAAATTTTTGTTATAGAAGGAAAACAGAGCAGCAACTCTGAGATTGTAAAAGATTTTTAAATCGATTATAATATATAATTTTAGTGTGTTTTATGTTTCCCTTGCTGTTCTATCAAAGTGCAAGTTGATTGTTCTGAGAAAGACAAACCTGCTGACAAACTTGGAGATCTTTGAGGCAGAAGTCATCAATTTTGAGATATTGAATCTCATTTGGTGCACACATATTTGGTATTTGAGGTAGAAAATTGGTTTCAAGGACACATAGAAGTGTGGGTAAGAATATAAACCCAAATTCAAAATTTTGAGTACAGAAATGGAGTTCATAGACAACACAACTACCACTTTGTAGCCTGTCCAAGTATAGCTGATTTTGGAGGTAAATCTGAAAATTTAGACAAGTCTTTCAAAGTCCAGGAAAACTATTCAAAAACCATAGGCAACTGTTTTGCATGAAAACTAAGGCCAATGTAAGGAAGGTATAATTTTTGTGCAGACTTCAGGAGCCAGTGTCACCAAGCCCTGCTGTGGTGTGGATAGCTTTTGGACAAATCACTACATGCTTGAGAAGGAGAAAATTCAATTTTGGCATCTGAATTGCCCGAATTCAACTTGGGTGAGGTTAATATAAATGTATGGAGGGGTGTGCTCTCAACAGAAAGGTAGTGACATTGGATGTGATGTGAATGCTAAACCATTAATAAGATGATGGATGGTCTGACTGGTCAGACGATTGATTATCTAGCATTGAGGCACTTGAAGGGGAGATATTTATATGTATACAGTATACATGACAGCAATGTGTCTTTTAGGTTTTGTGGGCCTTGTTGTAAGTCCTTGCCATGGTTGAGGTGCTTTGTGTATTGCGTGGGATTTGCGTGGACCTTGCCAGCATGCGCCACTATCATCTGCACTTTTCCTTGTATTGTTTTGATTGAGAAGTATGGTTGAATATTATAATGCTGGTTGGAATTTCATGTGAGCCTGAGTCCTCTAGGAGAATCAACGGATTCCGATCTCTAATATACCACTTGATGATAGTACTCTTCACCGTGCTTTGTGGGTTTCGTATAACTCCGTACACATGTGTACAAGCCACAAATAACAAGTGATATGTATCAATATATTTATATATGTTAATTTCTAAATGTCCTCATTTGTTGTCTCCAACATGTATGTATTGAGATGCATGGAAGGTTCTATGTAAAGTGGCTCATAGGTAAGCAAGATACATGTCTTGATGTAAATGCTCTAGAAGTTAAAGGAAGAATTGAATCAATGTAAAAAAATGGAGCACAAGTTTGGCTATCCCAACCCTTCTGCAACCTCATAAAATATGTTATACATTTGAGCTTCTGACTCGAAGTTTAAACAAGAGAATGCTCAAATGTTCTAACAAGAAATTAAGAGCAAGGCCCAATACTAACTACTGGAAAACATAATTAAGATAACTAAAGAGATTGTCAAAGTGCCCTGATAAGGACAAAACAAAGACATAATTAAACACAAAACATGGCGATCACTAAAGGGCATAAGAGGATTCAACGAGTTGGGGAATCAAAGTGGTTCAAGTATGTCTTATATCTTGAGACAATGAAATAAATTTTCAGTTCAGGATATTGAAGACCTCTTACAACCATAAAACACATTAAATGATCCATTAAATCAATATAGGAAGCTGCCAAACACAAACTCATCAGGCATGGTGAGTCTTTCCAATGGGGAGTGCTGTTACAACCCCGATCATCTCTAGACCTCATCAATTGTGTTCCAAATTCATGCAAAGAAGTTTACAGGCAGTTAGGAAACAAGGGCCCTCTGTGAACCTATGCTGTCATCATCAGAGGCTTCATTATGACATCACAACTCATCAATGTGATAGGCACATGAATATTGGGAGGAAAAAGCTATATATAACCAAAACCTTACAGAAATTTGAACAATGAGCTATTGCATGTAAATGTTTGCAGCAACTTATAACATGCATATACTTGGTAGAATACTAGATGACATTTATTTCAATATATAAAATTTGAACAATGAGCTATTGCATGTAAATGTTTGCAGCAACTTATAACATGCATATACTTGGTAGAATACTAGATGACATTTATTTCAATATATAACTTTTTTCCTGATTAATATCAACCAACCATCTACATGCCATAAATAATAAATACACTTGAAAATTAAAAAAATCTTTGACCCATTTCAATTTGCATGCTCTCTACCTAATTGTGATTCATTTTTGTTTCCATCCTATACACACAAATTATAAAAAAGAGGTTTAATAGGACTTCGGTGACCAACAATAAAGGATATGATATTTGTGCTCACACAACAGATTCAACCACAATCCAATTGGTCCGATTCACAATTCAAAATAAAATTCTTTTACAAGTTCATTAAATACCAAGCTAAGAGAGTAAATCCTCTCAGGTTTAATTACCTAAAGTGGGAAGATCATGAATATTCATAGATTCCGTGAAATGAAAACTTGCATTCATATGCTAATTCAGGGGGCAACATCACCATTGCAAACCATTGTAACTGTTAGGTTTTTCTCTAAATGTAGTGGGAAGATCACAAATCTTCATAGATGTCGTGAAGTGAAAACTTGCATTCTGATTCATATGCTAATTCAGGGAGCAACATCACCATTGCAAATCATTGTAATTGTTAGGTTTTTCTCTAAATGTAGTTTGGTTGATACATTCTGAGAACTCGATCTAGTGATCCATGGAGTTCTCCATCAACAAGTCTATTGCTTATCTTATGCGAGTCAGGTCTACATACTACTGGGGACCATATGCATTACTACAAATTTCAACTAAGACTTTCCTGCTTTCATGTTCTGTTATGTTAATTAAGGAATATGATAATTGTGTAAATTCTTGTATATAGCTCTTTTCTTCTACATATACTGTGAACAGTTTGTTTCATTCTATTCTTTTATGAGTCTGATGGCTACAAATTGCTTATGCATGGCTGGTGCAAATATTTTGTTTATATGGAAGGTATAAGGAGAATTAAATGGGTGATAAAATCCTAGCTAAATGTGTGAGCACTAGCCAATGCCTTGTATGACATCAGCCCCTTCTTCCTAGCTTGTTACAGCTATTACTTTTCCTTATTGTCTATGTAATTTGGTCTTGGAGGCAATAAGGAGAACCATCACGTGTTCATAGGGTTATAACAGAAGATTCAGAGCTACTCGCAAGCCATTATTGGCGATGAAGTTGCAAGGAATGTTATTTCCTTTAACCATAGGGGTGGGGCACATATGGAGTGTTTAGAATGGTCATGACTCTTTCCTTATCTGTATTGTTGGGGCAGTCATGCCCAGTTGATAACTAACACATCCCTAGGTTAATAGAATTACTTTGCATGGTTTGATCAATGTCTAGCTCTAGATCTTGCTTTGTAATATAACTCTATACAATGTGTTTCTCAATGATTTTATTTTTATATATATGAGGTTGTGTTTTGTTTAAGGTGTGCCCTTCAAGTACATAAGACAGATCCGTTCAAAGAGTTGTGGTCGTGTCTATCACTTTGCCCGCCTTTTCCCTACCTAGTTGAGTTATAAATAGTGGAGATGGTATTAGACGATTCTTGGATGGGAAACATGGGGATTAGATTCCCCCATCTTATGTTTTGGAATTTATGTAATACATAAAAAGATAAAGAGATTTCTATTGATAACATAATTGGTGGAAGGTCAATCCACGCTCTAGGGAAAATAGAACTCGACAGGGGCCCCTCGTAGCTCGGTGGTGGAGCGCCCCAACATGCTGATGGGAGGTCCTAGTTTCGAGTCTGTTAGCATATGGATTTGCACGCATGCAAATGACATGCAACAGTGTGGGAACGAAGTCCCTCCTCAATGAAGGTGAGGCTGCCTTTATTGAAAACCAAAACTGTATTTACATCTGTACATTCAAAATTGTATGTGGGGGGTGTTTTGGAACATCAATGGAAAGAAAAGTGAATGAAGGAGATGGAATGGAATGAAGGAAAGGAGTGAAATGGAATGAATTGAAAGAACATGCAAGAGTTAGGTAAAAACAGAGCCTAATATTGCATGAAGAGGAAAGATGAATAACCAACACAAATAAAACGGAGTTTGAGTTAGCCAAACAAGAACGTGTAAAAGGGAACACACATGAGCAAGTAGATAATCAGAGCTTGATCACTATGAACTAGAACAACTGATTAATAATGTTGACAATAAGATCAAAGATAATATTTGCATGCAAGATTCAAAACACCTAACATCTAATGAACATAAGAACATCAAATGTTACAAGAGACAATGAATGAGACACAAAGTTTGTATTCCATTAACTCCAAAATGTTTTTCACAAAAGAACACAAAGTTTCTTCCTGAAACAAAGCTTGCACAAAAGTATTTTCTTCTCCTCTCTCAAAGTCACCCTTACAAATGAGCCCCTCACTTCCTTTTATAACCCAAAAGTTGGTTACAAAGTAGTTAGGGTTTTACATGATCATTAAATAAGGCACTTAAGTGACTTTTGACTTTTTCTAACCAACTTTATTAAAAAAGTGACTAAAAATAGAAACCACTTAAGTTAAAAAGTCATTTAAGGAAAAATACATAAATAAAAGAAATGGGTACATGTGGACCCCACTTAAATGACTTGGACGCACACATAGACATCCTAGTCAGCAATGCACCACCTAGATCAAGACACCTACGATTAGTGCCTTATCCATTAGGCCAAGAGTCTCGCCTATCCCGGTCGTACGGGAATGAACTCATTGACCGTGCTCGCAATCCTCTAGATGACAAGAGAGTCGATCTTGAAACTTGAGCAATTCATACACCCCTCCATTTGAGCAACATCCTGATATGAGCCAGTTCGTCTTCATTCGTATTCACATTCACAATTCTCCACATGCTTCGAGTACCTTTTGAACGTCACTCCAACTACCCACTTCCACACAAATGTCTAACAAAACAACATAAGGTGTAGGATTTTTAGGATCCAGATCAAAAAGGAGTGTTTTGGTATACACACACACACACACACACACACACACACACACATATATAGATACACATCTCTCCTTGTGCTTTACAATTGGGCAAGGATATATGTGGTGCGTTCTTGACTCGTTCCCCACACATGTACCCTAAGCTTACTATAATCGCTTGCTGTTGGCATAACAGTTTAGCTTTTCAAAACTTCTACTTGGAAGCCTACAAATATTAAAGCTTCTAATAGAGAAAACAAAATCAGTGTTAAGAGCAGCACTACTGTTTAAAACTTAGACCAGCCTGGGTTCCTCAATCATAATCAATTTCCATGCCCAAAGCTCGCTTTATCTTCCTTACTGTGGTGGTTATCAGATTGTTTACAGTCTCCACAGACTCCATTGTTAGCTTAGAATTAGGAAGACTGCTGACCAGTATTTGGAAAGCAACCGTCAAGAGAGATCCTCCCACTTGCAAACTGCTTAGGCTCCTTCCAGATTCAGATACTGCAAGAGGCCCCCTGCATTTGGGTCCTTCTGGAATGATTGCAAAACCAGATGGTAAAAGGGAGATGCAGCCTGGATCCCCTCCATTCATAACTAAATGCATTGCAGATACATCAATAGGTGCATACACCACAAGAGATCCAGAAGTATCCGTGCAGCATTCTTGCAATATTAGCATGGTCTGATTAGAATTCAAACCACTGGCCCCTAGAAGACTAACACTATTGCCAGGATCGTTACCCTTGGCAACACTAGCCATTTCTTGCATCTGTCCGCCATTAAATAGAATATCCCACTTGCTTCTGAGAGTGGCATCTCGGAGAAATTCGAACAATCTATGAGGAGATACAGGAAGCCAGACTGTTGTGGCTGCACTCAACACCACACCAGAAGGCTCCCCAGGGTCATCAGTGTTCTTCCTTGTGGTCACTCTAACATCATCATCACCATTTGATAATTTAGTCCATGTTTGCCCACTGGATGCGCTCACCCCACCACAGTAATTGTTAGTCATCCTTTGAGCTAGTTTCAGCATGCTACGCCGGCCATTGGGATTTGCTATAACATTGTGATCTCTGGATGGTACATTGTTTGACATTAGAATAGCAAGGCATTCACATTGGCGCTGAAGAGTTGCTAACCAGTGCCCAGCTCCAAATGCCATTCCACAGTTTACCACAGTTCGGTACAATCCGTGCACATCTAGATCATCATACTCGGAATGTTCCACCCATGTAACCTATGAATAGCCGTTGGGCAAATCATGAACGAGGCACCCAGATGGGCGTCTCCTATATTTCATAAAGAATGCAGGTGGGTTTCCTCTGAGAGCGTCCACCGAAACGTCCACCACAGACCATACTCGTTCACTGTGTTGCTGGCTGAATCTTAAAAAATGCACTTCTCTGGTTGGAACTAGTGGAGACGGAACTTGCACCTCCATAAACATCAGTTGCAGTGCACCATGCCTAAGACCTGTACCGCTAGATATGACTTCCACTGTAGCTACTTTGGATATAATGCATGGAAACATTTCCTTGCATCGGTTAGCATCCATTAGTGTCTCTACTAGATCTAGGCTATTCATCAACACGGGGCTAACTTGTCTAGTTGTCTCGGTTCTAT
Source organism: Taxus wallichiana var. yunnanensis (assembly GCA_018340775.1). Taxonomy (NCBI): domain Eukaryota; kingdom Viridiplantae; phylum Streptophyta; class Pinopsida; order Cupressales; family Taxaceae; genus Taxus; species Taxus wallichiana. The sequence continues at coordinate 477,368,082 of CM031238.1, forward strand.
GGGTCATGGGTTTTGGGCCTGTTTCTTTATTCTTAATACCTGCGTGGAAGATTGCTGTCCTTCCTCTGGCTGGTATTTGTTTAGATTTTGATAAAACCTCCTTGCATGCACGACTGATATTTCTTCCTTCACAATGGCGTGAGTTTCTCTTGCATTATGGGATGTTGACAAAATATTATGTCCTCCTGAAGAAATAAGAAGCAATTGGAAAGCTTCGCACGACTTTTTCCAACGAGTTTGATGGAGGAAGTTATGGGATTAATCTAACTTCCTCTCTTCCCGGTAGTGGCTTGAGTGCCAGGGGGAAATGGGGAAAGCAACGGGCAATTGCCAACGGGAATGGCAAAGTGGGTTGGCAATCCCCGTGCAATTTCCCCATGTGGGAAATTGGGGAATTTCTTGCCCGTTAGCCAATCCATGATTTGGCAATTGGTGGAGAAAATCCCACGTGCGGGAAAAATGAAGGAAATTGCCAGAAAGGGAAATCCGGGTTCGGGAAGCCAAATTGGCTTTCCGATTACTGAAGCGTAAGCTTACTTCCCTGGCATTAAAATTTGTCGAATGAACTTTTAATTTATATTTATTTAATTAAATACTTCTCAAGTGATTTAAAAATTAATTTAATCAAACAAGGAGCAATTAATTAATTAAATATTAATTAATTAATTTTAATGTATTTTAATGCGTTTTAAAGCCTGGCGGGAAGAGTTCTCACCCGAAAAGGACGAAACGAAGACTGAAACGATCACAAAAATGAGACGATCGCAACGAGGGCAATGAACCACGCAAAGTAACACTTTTCAAAATTTTCATTTTCTTATTTTTAAACAATTTTGCGAAGTCAAAATTAGCTGATAATAGCTGTCTCTAATTGGGGACAAGGACTTAATGGACGCAAAGAACGGACCTGCACTAAAATAGTCATGAACATTATCTCAAAATGATGGGGCACAAAAATGAGGCGACACAGAAGAGACCAAAAAAGGGAAACAAACAAACCAAAATCCTAATTACCTATGTACATACGGGGAACAACCCGTTTTCAATTCTTGTAATGCTTGAGATACTGCCCACTGTAGGGCAAAGGCAAATGAGTTCCATTGGGATATGCCAAGTAATAGGTACTATCTCCACAAAAATGCCTTATTTTGAACGGTCCCAGCCACAGTGAGTCAAACTTCCCATGCTTTCCTTTCGGCTCACGTCTTTTGTCCCAGAGAAGAACTAAGTCATTGATTTGAAACTGTCTCTCCCTAGTTTTCCTGTCAAACAACTTCTTTACCTTGGATTGATGTTCCTCGATCCTGTTTGCCACTTGACTTCTTTGTTCCTCGAGCTTGCTTAGGAACATGATCCTTTTATCTAATGCATTGGTGAAGCATTCATCATCAACTGCCTGAGCTAATTTTAATGCTGGTAACTCCAGTGTGACGGGAATTTGAGCATCGGTTCCATACAAAAGTTGAAATGGAGACATCCCGATTGCCCTTTTGGGAGTTATGCGATCAGCCCACAATGCATCGTATAACTTTTTGTGCCAAGTTCTTTGATTTTCTTCGACTAACTTGCGCACAATAGTAATGAGGTTTTTGTTACTGGATTCAGCCTGACCATTTCCTCTGGGTAGTAATCTGATGAATGAGACAAAGATATCCCATATCCATAACAAAAACCTATCATCTCTGCAGAAGAAAAATTTGAGGCATTGTCCGTCACAATCTTGTGTGGAATTCCATAACGGACCAATATATTTTCTTTGATGAAATCACAGATTACTGCAGTAGATGTTTGTTTCACCGGTATAGCTTCCACCCACTTTGTAAAGTAATCAGTGGCGGTGAGCACGTGAGTATGACCAGCGCTAGAATTAGGATTCAAAACCCCGATGAAATCTAAACCCCATTGTTGAAAGGGTTCTTCAATGACAACTAGCTTCAAAGGAAAAGCTGCCAACTTTGGTCTTCCAACAAATTGTTGACAGCTTCACATTTTGTCACCCATTTCGAGCATCGAAAATATAGTGGGCGAGTAATAATGTGCTCTCAATTTTATGGGCTGTTACTGGGCCAGAGAAATGACCACCGCAAGCATGATTGTGGAAAGCTTCCAACAACCTAGGTTGTTGCTCTTTATCAACACATCTGAGGAACATGCCGTCAATCCCTTTCTTGAACAACATGTTATCCCAAATGACGTACTTGACAGCTCTTAATTTGATAGCTCGTTTCTTTTTAGTCGCGATTCTCCTGACACTCGCCATATGTGAGGAAGTAGGCAATATCAGAATACCATTCATCTGTGGTACTGACAAAAACTACCAATGGTAAATTTTCCTCAACTGGTTCTTCTTCGGAGTTATCTCGTGGTTCGTTCTCTGCAATGAGTTGGCAGAGTCCTCTTCCTCGAACCAACTTGGTAGGCTTGATGTCTAGATTCTTGGATCTTGGAGACCCAATTACCTCTTTTAGATCCCGGTTCCTGTTGTGTCAACATTGATTTCACTGCAGTGTCCGGAACCAAGACTTTGGTATGAGAATTCAACACGTAATACCTGAAGTGTTTCAGGGCTCTTACCACCGCATACACATGTCTCTCAAGAGGAGTGTAATTAAGTTCATGTTTCTTGAATCCCGAACTCATGAATGCAATAGGAGATTTGATCCCCTCTTGATTATGTTGCGTCAGGATGGCAGAGATTGTGTGTGGCGAAGCATAGCAATAGATTATAAAATCCTTTTTAAAATTGGGACACACCAATGTAGGAGCTTTTGCAATAGCACCCTTGATTTGCTCAAATGCCTCTCTACCTTCCTTTGACCATTTGAAGGATTCTTTTCCTTTCATCATATCAGCGATTTCCTTAGTCAACTCGGCAAAATCTGGCACGAACCTTCTCAAAAAGTTCACCTTCCCAAAGGAGTGGACCCCAGCTTACTTGTAGGCAAGGAAAGACTTTTTATAGCTTGAACACGTTCAGGATCGATCTTAGTTCCTTCCTTAGAAACAATATGACCTAGGAGTTTCCCTTCTATAACTCCGAACACGGACTTTTTTGGATTCAGAGAAATCTTATGAAGTCTGCACCTTTGCAATATTTTCTCCAAATCCCTTAGGTGATCTTCTCGTTTCTTGGAGAACACTGTCAAGTCATCTAGGTATATCACAATGATCTTGTCTTTATAATCTGCAAATGCCATATCCATGGCCCTTTGAAAAGTTGTGCCGGCATTGATCAAACCAAAGGGCATTCTTCTATACGCGAATGTACCCCGGGGGTAGTGAACGCGGTTTTATGTTGATCTTCTCTAGCCACTTCAATCTGATTATAGCTAGAGAAACCATCTAGCATAGATAGCATTTCCGATCTAGTTACTGCCTGCAGAATATGGTCCATGACTAGCAGTGGGTAGTTATCCTTCAAAGAAGCCTGATTAAGATTGTGGAAATCCACGCAAATCCTAATTTCTCCATTTTTCTTGCGAACCGGTACAATATTAGCTATCTAGGTCGAATGTCGAATAGGAAACACTATTCGTGCATCTAGCATCTTTTGAACTTCATGAAATATTGTCCCTGCAATCTTGGGATTATATTGTCTTTGCTTTTTGTTAGGGCGTAATCACAACACCCCTGGATGTTGATCAGATTTCTAGTTTGATCATACTAGCATCCAGTGTGATTGCACAACATGGAATCCTTTCTCCAAGTGTGGGACTTGTAAAAATGAGAAAGGAATCTCCAGAGAAGGCTGGTTCCTATTCCTAAACTACCTGCCACAAGCTATTCCAGTGCAGGCAAAGCTAATCTAATCCTAATCTAACCATGCCAAGGAGACAGAGAGAGAGAGAAAAGGGAAAAATAGAGCCTACACTAAAACGGTGATACACCAGAGAAGGAAAATGTTGAACATCTATCAAAACTGCCATGGAACAAGGAGAGGTGAGCAATGGGAAGGATGGACAGATGCATCACAGGCCCAAGGATAGATTTCACATAGAAAATGTCCCAAAACTCCATGAACACAGCTCCAAACCTGTAATGAGTATTAAAACATGCACAAATACTTTCAATGAAGAGAGGCAAGAAGAAAGACAAGCAAAGAACGAGCAAGGATGGATAGATGCATCACGAAACACATTTTTGTTGCTTCAGAAGTTTGCACAGAACATCATTTTAATGGTAAAAGGCAAAAACGCCATTACAGAGTAGGGGAGGAGGTTCGAACTCCATTTTCAACCCTGGAGAAGAAAAGAAGGGAGGGCAGAGCTGAAAAGATGAACAACCTTAGAAAAATGAGCCAAATCTGGCTTTTTACAATGCATGGGTCGAGCCCAGGAGAGAGAAAACGTAAAAAACGTGGGAGCCATTCCTCATTGAATGCAGATGCATTAAAATAGCATGGGCGTCCTTACAGACCCATGCCCTGACATTTTTGGCCGTGCTGGAGAAGAATGCGACCCATTTCGCATTAAAACTGGTTGTTGAAACGTCAGTTCTGGCCATTACCACACGCCAGAGACGTTTCTTGATTTTCTCTCTCCAAACTGAACCAAAATGCAAGATTGACCCTGGAATCGTGTAGAGAATTTCACCAACTTTCCATTGATATAAAGAACGCGAAAATCCGAGCTCTGGATCGAAAGTTATGGCGATATGAAGATTTAGGGCAAAAATAGGCCAAAACGGATCGGCGGGAAAATATTTGAATTTTTCCCGTGCTCTGCCACTTGGATGACACGTGTCAGGCTCTGATTCATCGTGGGCTCATCCTTTGAAAATTCCTTTCGGGCCCTTAAACTTGGACACGTGCCACTATTTTATTGGTTCGGGCCTGAGGGGCGCATTTTTACCTTGCGCCAAACACTTAGCCAAATTTCCAACTTTTCCTCTTCTGACACGTGGCACGCCCTTCGATTTCCCTTTTGTCCGCGGGCCTCCTTGTCTCTGAAGACACGTGCGAGATTTGATTCCCTCTCTTTCGCCTTTTCGCGTCCCACGCGTCCCTCGCGTACCTTTGGCCCGGATGTCCCGAACGAAAATCTCCTGCTTCGGCCGATTCGGGCTTCCTTGTTCCTATTTGAGGTGAAGACACGTGGCGAGATTCCATTCGTTGGCGGCTCTTTCGGCTTTTCGCGTCCCTCGCGTACTTTTGGCCTGGATGTCCCGAGCGAAAAATCTCTGCTTCGGCCAAACCGGCCGGTTCGCGTCTCCGCGTACTTTTGGCCCGGATGTCCCAGACCGTCTGGGACAAATATCCCGAACCACCCGAAATGGACTGACTTGCGCCAAACCGGCCGATCCGCGTCCCGCGCGTACTTTTGGCCCGGATGTCCCAGCATCAACGCGCGAAACAAACAAGACTTAGGCAATTTTTTTTCCTCTTTCGGCCGATTCGGCTTTTCCGCGTCCCACGCGTCCCGATGTCCCAACTGTCCCGCAGACCGCCTGGACTAGGACTTAGCCAATTTTCTTCATTTTTCCGGCCCCCAAGCTTGGTACAACGAACCTCAGTACGACCCAAACCCTTCAGACCAGAAATGCCTTAACACAGTCCTGCAACCTTATTTTTTGCATTTCTTCCATTTTATCAACCTGTTGGGATTCCTTCTTGGATGGGAGAGTTAGAAAAAGGCCGAGGGGACCCCGAAAAACATGATTTTGGGCCTTGAATCAATCTACTTGCTCGGGACTGAATAATCTGATGCATGTTATCAAAATTACCCTGGGGGTGAATTTTGGATAACAATTTGGCGACTCAGCGGGGTCATCTGCCTGCTGGATGAAGTTACCAGTTGCCTGAAGCATCCATTGGGCATGGAGTCATGAGTTGTAACCTGCAAACTGATCTGAACTTTGAAAACCTCCTCTCTGAGCCACTTGGAAACCCACTGAAATGGAGTCGTTCTCACCAAAATGCCACTGAAATGGACTGTGCAAGAGCAAAACCAGCACCACAAAAACTATGTACAAAACTGAAAATCATACATGCTCCAAATGGAACATGCAGTGTGCACAAGCACTTCTTTTCTGCTAAAGCAAACCTACCTACTCTATTATAACCGGAAGTAAAAGTGGGCTAAACAAACCTACTGATTGGTTGTGCAAAATAGCTTCCTTTCTTCAAAATTGGCAGCCATGCAAATGATTTGGCATTGAACATGGCTGATTGGATGAATGGAAAATCAACAAGAAGCTGGTCTTCCACCCAAATCATCAAGGTATCGGTGAAGGCAAATTCAATACCTCTTTTAGTTGCTCTGCATTTGGATTGAAGAGGTATGACAGCTGATCCTTGGTACTTTGTAGCTCACCCTCACGCTTAAGCAAGCATGATTGGTTGTGACTTCTCCTTTGGCTCCAGTATGAAGCCAAATACGATTAGCAAGGTCTGATCCGTTTGATATGCCCATAACTCTGATTTTCAACTCCAAAAATGGAGTCTTCTTGTAGACCTTCTTGAATGGATGGTGTGGAAGCAATGGTAGAATCTTTGTGCCCTTTCTCTTCCTCCATGAAGGACATGAAAGATTAAAATCTTCCACTCTTGGTTCCAAAGAGCTCTTTATAAGATGCGAGTGCTGCTGCAAATGAATGTTCTCCTTCATGACAAGACTCAAGTGTTTGGAATGTGGATGATGAAAGAGAGAATGGTGGAAACTCAACGGCTCTTCTCCATCAAAACAGTCCTCCAAATCGACAGATAAACGCCTCATGGCTGTCTGCTGCAAAAATGCTCCACTTCCTCCATGGTGTCTTCTTGATCTCAACTTGACCACCATGGTTTCTTTCACCCTCCAACATTGAGTTTGAGAGATCAAACTCCTCTTGATCTTAGAACTTGAGAGAGGTGAAGTAGAAAGAAGAACTGAAGGTTCTCCTGTAGCCTGCTTTGTGCTCAAAGCCCTTGGATCTGCAATTTTCTCCTCCACAACTAGAATGTGCTCCTCTTCTTTTGGATTTGGAGCAGCTTCTCCTTTCTCTACTACTTGAAGACAATCTTGCTCTTGATAGAACTCTTCCTCTAGCACGAAGTTTGTCAAGTCAAACTCTTCAATCTGCTGCTCTAGAGGACAAGTTGGGACTGCAAGATCTTCTTCTGAGCTTTCTTCCTTTATGGCTGATTGTGCAACTTGAATTGAATCAGCATTCCCTTCAAATAGAGTGCCAACATGGACACTACTTTGAGCAAACTGATTGCTGATCTGCTTCTTCTTTTTTCTCTTCTTCTGCTGCCACAAAATCAGTCTTAACCACCATTTGTTCAACCTTAGCCTCTTATGTAGGTTTAACCATCAAGGGGATCTTTGTCATCCCAAATTTGGCAGCCCAAACCCTCAAGTTGTCTGTCATTTCTTTTCTGTTGGGCTCCTCTTCTTGCTGTCCTTCATGGCCGATTTTTGCAATTTCTTCTTCCCCACATGGAATTGGGAATGCAAGAGGAGGGATGGGTTGTAACTCAATTGATTTGGCAATTTTTTGTGGTGGTAGAGGAGGTGAAACCTCTTGTTTCTTTGGGGGAGAGCGTATTTCTTTTAGCTCTTGTGGAGGGGATGACTGTTTGGAAGGAAAAAGGAAAGAAGAATTGAGGTGTGGTGGAAGACTGAGGTGGAGACATGGGATCAACATTTGGGACAGCAGATGGGGAGTTTAGAATTTGCAATTCCAAATGAGATGGTGTTGCTTGAGTAATGGGAAGAGAAAAAGGATGATGGTGTAGAACTTACCCATTGACAAGGTTGTTCAACAACAAGTGTATAGGCCTCTATTTCTGCTGTCCATTGTGCAAGTTGGGGCAGCATCTTCATCATGAAGTCCAGCTTCTCCTGAGGGCTGAAGTGTCTTGGAAAAGGGCCTCCCCATGGACAAGGAGTCCTGCAACCAATTAAAAGCTCTCATTTGAGTATTGCTTTGGGGCCCACCATCTTTACCTCCATCTTTTTGGATTTTCTCAACAGACCAGCATCTTGCATCTGATTGTCTTCATTATATGCATACTCTTGCTCTTGGAAAGCTCCATAGCCAAACTGATTTTGGCATTGCTGCTCATATGGGTATGCATGCTGATTTTGAATTTGTTCAAAATGCTGATTTGGAGGATTTAAAAAACATGTTGGAGGTGGGAAACATTGCTGTTGTTGTAAATGTGAGTTCCATGATGGAAATGAAGTCATGATTGCACAACTTCATGGAATGGAAAAGAATGAAAGGGATGGAAAGAAGGATGGATGGAATGGATGAAAAACAGGTCTGCAACTTCAGAAATGGGTTGCTGATCAGATGGAGTCGCCAGATGTGTTTGCAAGTGCCTCCAAAGGCTGAAATCTTCACAGGAACACACCAACCTGCAAAAGATGAAGTGGAAGACCTCTAAGGTCCCACCCGCGTGCCAAAACTGTTAGTGCGAAATCACAGCACCCCTGGATGTTGATCAGATTTCTAGTTTGATCATACTAGCATCCAGTGTGATTGCACAACATGGAATCCTTTCTCCAAGTGTGGGACTTGCAAAAATGAGAAAGGAATCTCTAGAGAAGGCTGGTTCCTATTCCTAAACTACACCCAAAGCTATTCCGGTGCGAGCAAAGCTAATCTAATCCTAATCTAACCATGCCAAGGAGACAGAGAGAGAGAGAAAAGGGAAAAATAGAGCCTACACTAAAACGGTGATACACCAGAGAAGGAAAATGTTGAACATCTATCAAAACTGCCATGGAACAAGGAGAGGTGAGCAATGGGAAGGATGGACAGATGCATCACAGGCCCAAGGATAGATTTCACATAGAAAATGTCCCAAAACTCCATGAACACAGCTCCAAACCTGTAATGAGTATTAAAACATGCACAAATACTTTCAATGAAGAGAGGCAAGAAGAAAGACAAGCAAAGAACGAGCAAGGATGGACAGATGCATCACGAAACACATTTTTGTTGCTTCAGAAGTTTGCACAGAACATCATTTTAATGGTAAAAGGCAAAAATGCCATTACAGAGAGGGGAGGAGGTTCGAACTCCATTTTCAACCCCGAGAAGAAAAGAAGGGAGGGCAGAGCTGAAAAGATGAACAACCTTTTGAAATGAGCCAAATCTGGCTTTTTACAATGCATGGGTCGAGCCCAGGAGAGAGAAAACGTATAAAAACGTGGGAGCCATTCCTCATTGAATGAAGATGCATTAAAATAGCATGGGCGTCCTTATAGACCCATGCCCTGACATTTTTGGCCGTGCTGGAGAAGAATGCGACCCATTTCGCATTAAAACTGGTTGTTGAAACGTCAGTTCTGGCCATTACCACACGCTAGAGACGTTTCTTGATTTTCTCTCTCCAAACTGAACCAAAATGCAAGATTGACCCCGGAATCGTGTAGAGAATTTCACCAGCTTTCCATTGATATAAAGAACGCGAAAATCCGAGCTCTGGATCGAAAGTTATGGCGATATGAAGATTTAGGGCAAAAACAGGCCAAAACGGATCGGCGGGAAAATATTTGAATTTTTCCCGTGCTCTGCCACTTGGATGACACGTGTCAGGCTCTGATTCATCCATGGGCTCATCCTTTGAAAATTCCTTTCGGGCCCTTAAACTTGGACACTTGGACACGTGCCACTATTTTATTGGTTCGGGCACGAGGGGCGCATTTTACCTTGAAAATTTGGTAAAACACTTAGCCAAATTTCTAACTTTTCCTCTTCGACACGTGGCACGCTTTCATTGATTCGTCCCTTCTGAGCCTCCTTGTCTCCCGCCGAGTCGAGGTAATGAGGTGAAGACACGTTTTGCGGCCTCTCGCCTTTTCGCGTCCGCGCATCCCTCGCGTACCTTTGGCCCGGATGTCCCGAATGAAAATCTCCTGCTTCGGCCGATTCGGGCTTCCTTGTTCCTGTTTGAGGTGAAGACACGTGGCGAGATTCCATTCATTGGCGGCTCTTTCGGCTTTTCGCGTCCCTCGCGTACTTTTGGCCCGGATGTCCCGAACGAAAATCTCTTGCTTGGCTGAACCGGCCGGTTCGTGTCCTTCGTGTACTTTTGGCCCGGATGTCCCAGATCGTCTGGGACAAATATCCCGAACCGCCCGAAATGGACCGACTTGCGCCAAACCGGCCGATCCGCGTCCCGCGCGTACTTTTGGCCCGGATGTCCCAGACCTGCGAAAACAAGACTTAGGCAATTTTTTTCCTCTTTCGGCCGATTCGGCTTTTTGCGTCCCACGCGTCTCGACGTCCCAAGCCCATCCCACGAGACCGCTGGACTAGGACTCACCAATTTTCTTCATTTTTTCGGCCCCCAAGCTTGGTACAACGAACCTCAGTATGACCCGAACCCTTCAGACCCGAAATGCCTTAACACAGTCCTACAACCTTATTTTTTGCATTTCTTCCATTTTATCAACCTGTTGGGATTCCTTCTTGGATGGGAGAGTTAGAAAAAGGCGGGGACCCCAAAAAACATGATTTTGGGCCTTGAATCAATCTACTTGCTCGGGACCGAATAATCGATGCATGTTATCAAAATTACCCCGGGGTGAATTTTGGATAACACTTTTTCTTGAATGGAACTGTCTTTGGGCTTTCAAGGGTATGGCATGCTCCATTTCCCAGGTTGGAAAGATTTCAAGTCTTCGTATGAATAAGCCAAAACGTCAGAATATTTGGTAAGTAGACTTATGAATTTCCTGTGCTCCTCAGGTGAGCAACACTTACCAATATTGATCAGCGAGGTTTATCCTTGGTACCGATATTAACTTGCTCATAGTCAGCAGAATTCGCAGTCCTTGCCTGCTCTTTCTCTTTGATAAACCTGTCATGTTTGTCAAAAAGTTCTTTAAGTGAAACCAATCCTTTGGGAATTTTATTTCCTTTGAGTTGAATGATGCCATCACCAGGATCTTCGTTCTCAACTCCTTCCTGAATGGGTGAGGTAGTTGATTCGCGAAATGCAGAATCACTTCCTTCAAAGTACAACTGTTCAAATTTTTCTCTTTTCCAAGAAGGCAATAATTTGTTGATCATCATTAAATACTTGCCAATTTTCTGCATTGTCAGGAACACTTGGCCTAAAAACCATTTCAATGGTGTATTTGACTTGATCAAATTTTGAATGAGGAATCATTAATGAAGCTGAGACTGCTAGAGAATTTGCTTTGTCATTCTTTTCACGAGGGACAGATTTTATGGAAAAAGCGTTGAAAACTTCTATTACGTCCCACACTTTATTTCTGTAGTGTCTCAAATGATCATTCTTTACTTGGAACTGATTTCTTACCTGTTTCACGATCAATTCCGCATCTCCAAAGACTTCCAAATTTTTGATCCCTTTCTCCTTTGCAACTTGGAGGCCAAGGATTAACGCCTCGTATTCTGCAGTGTTATTAGTATTTGAAAATTCGAGTTTGTAGGAAAAAGGAAATATTTTACCATTTGGAGATATGAGCACCACTCCTGCACCAGAGCCCGTCGAGCAACAACTTCCATCGAACTCAAGAGTCTAGATCTTATTGGAATCTTGGCAAGTGATCTTAGGGGTATGAATTTCTGCAGTCATCATATAATTACCCATACTTGAGCCTTGGAAAAGGATCTGTGCGCGAGGATCTTCGGTTTTAGTTACTATGAACTTTGCCTGAGCTTCCGGCATAAGCTTTTTCATTTCTCCATTGATAGGAATCATAGCATGAGACCAGTCCATTTGAATCTCACCACCCAAATCCTTCGCAAAATTTCCTGCTCAACAACATTCCATACGAGGCGGGAATATTAGCAACTAAAATAGTTACCTTAACTCGCTTTTGAGGGAATTGGGCTAAAACCATTTGGGCGTCTTTAATCTGCCCGATTAGAGGAACTTGCTTGGTTTCCATGGAGTAACATGATCCGAATGTTCTCGTACAAGTCAAACCAAGAGCATGTGCTACTTTTGCCGGCATCACATTATCCGAGGCTCCAGAGTCTATAATGCAATTACTTAATTTGCATCCATTGATCGAAAAGACACAAAGAAAGGTTCGATCTTTTCATTTGAAGGTGTAGTGGCTGCCACAATATTTTGAGTTTTCCCATCTTTGGGAGTTTTCAGAATTCCTTTGGAGGAATGAATAGTAGAGTCGCCTTTGATAAATTGGACCAATTTCTCGAGTTGATCCTTGTTGGACTTCAAGTACTCTGCCTGTGACATGGAATTTTTTGTTTTATTGATATGATCAATGATATCAAATTTAGGCAAAGTAATCGCACTTGAAGTCTCAGATATAAGTTCTTTTGAACTTGATGATGGCACACTTTTGACCTTGGCCTCGGGCTTGGTTGACACTGATGTGGAAGAAGAAACTTTCTTTGTAGTTGGTTTACCAACCGATTGATCTAACAAAGGTCCTCCTTTCTTTAAGATAGTCTTGACCTTTGAAACCTCAGTCACCTTGGACTCTTTAGGAGCCTCATTTGTCTTGGATTCTTTGGGAGTTTCCTTGGAAACCTCTTTATCTCCCGCCTTAGTGGTATCCTACTCCTTTTTCTGAGAGCACGTGAAAATGGCGAAAGATTGACTATTCATATCTTCTATAATTTCTTCGTATTCGTCTTCCTCATCGGAACGGTACTCAAAGAAATGATTATTACTTTCCCCCTCAGGATCTTCAACTTCAGGTTCAGATGTCTCAGAATCCGGCTCTTCCTCATCAACCTCAACGACTTCAATCTCATCATTGCTTTCTTCAATGACATCACATTTTGAATTAGTTGCGGGAGATCGCTTGAATAGAAGCCTCGTTGGAGCACCTACAATCTTGGCTTTGTTGGGAACGTATCCTTTTCTCGGGATGTCTTTGTAAGGAGCAGGTTTACTACTTTGAGCAACTTGCTTTTTCAAAGCCAGCACATCATTAGCCAACTTAGTGAGTATAGTTTCTGAAGCATTGGGAGTTTCTTGACTCTTTCCTTTGAGGGAATTTTTCTTGAATTTTCCTGCCATGATTAAGTCATCTTCAATTTCTATGGCTAAAGATTGAGCAAGTTCCAAAGTAGCCACCCTAGCCCTTCTCAGCTGATAGCACACTTCTGGTTGTTGTGCGTTAATAAAGAAACATTTTTGTCCATCAAGGTTTGGACGAATCCTGGCAGGAACTTTGTTCACCATTTTGTTGAATTTAGCCACGAAATTCCTCATGGGTTCTGTTGGCTCTTTCTTCACTTGAGATAGTTGGGCAAGAAGAGCATGTTCATCTTTTGCCGTCTTGAATTGATTTTCAAACTTAGTTTTCATATCATTCCAATTTGTGATACATCCATTGGGCAGATGATGAAACCAATCTACGTAAAAACATCATGCAATGTTTCGACGAAGAGATGAATAGCAACATCTTCATATTCTACCGACAAAACAACACATGCAGCGAAGAAGGCAGAAATATGGTCATCTGGTGATGTCTTCCCATCTCCGTCGAACTTGGGAAGAATCTTTCTTGATCCTCGTGGGAGTTCATGTCGAGCAGGTAAGGCCAATGGGCCTATGACATTTCCCCATGGTACGTTGGCTGCCATTTGAGGAAAGGTGGTATGAAAGGTAAAACAACGTGAGCAAGGACAAGTGCTTGATTGGTAGTGATTCCTTCCTTGCTTGCTCTTTCAGGACTTGATGCAAGGCTTACAAATCTACGAGGTGTGTTCTTCTTTGGAGGAGATAACTTGAAACCAAATTTTCCTTGAAAGTCAAAAGTGGGGTCAGATCGACCTTTAGCTTTTTCTCCTCGCGTAAACCTCTTTCCTTCTAGTTTGGAATATTTATGGTGAAGGGATTACTGGCGTGTTTGACCGGCTCTAGCCTTTTCTCTTCGCTCTCTTTCTTGAGCTATTTGCGCCTGAATAACTCTAGCAACTCTCGCGGCTTCCTCTTCTTCGTTATCTAGTACTGATGCGGCGAGATGAAAATGATGGTTACTTGTGCGCTTTTCCCAAATAGCTTGCCTCAAATCTGATGATATGTCTTCTTGAGTATCTGCAAAAACAAGATTTGGTTGCAAGATAGGTGGGTTACCTGTAATAGTCATACAACTTTTTACCTTGGTGGAAGAGGACCGCATCGGTGAACAACGATCAGCACGTGTCCAGGAGGTCTTCTGGCCACAAGTGCGGGTGCTCTTCTTCTAAGGTCTTCGATGTAGATTTCTCTGTCAATGGCTCTATCAACAGCCACAAATTGCTGCAAGCTTTCACGGTTTTCCCAAGCTATTGTTTGAAGGTTGGCAGCAATGTCTCCTTGAAATCTTCGTCGGGCACAAGGTTCGGTTGAAGAACTGGAGCTTGTGCAGAGGGGATAGTCATAAAGATTTAACCAAGCACTGGTTAACGATTCCTGAATCCCAACGGAGTCGCCAAAAACTGTTAGCATATGGATTTGCATGCATGCAAATGACATGCAACAGTGTGGGAACGAAGTCCCTCCTTAATGAAGGTGATCTTTGCCTTTATTGAAAACCAAAAAACTGTTTTACATCTCGTATTTCAAAATTGTATGTGGGGGTGTTTTGGAACATCAATGGAAAGAAAAGTGAATGAAGGAGATGGAATGGAATGAAGAAAAGGAGTGAGATGGAATGAACTGAAAGAACATGCAAGAGTAAGGTAAAAATAGAGCCTAATATTGCATGAAGAGGAAAGATGAATAACCAACACAAATAAAACGGAGTTTGAGTTAGCCAAACAAGAACGTGTAAAAGGGAACACACATGAGCAAGTAGATAATCAGAGCTTGATCACTGTGAACTAGAACAACGATTAATAATGTTGACAATAAGATCAAAGATAATATTTGCATGCAAGATTCAAAACACCTAACATCTAATGAACATAAGAACATCAAATGTTACAAGAGACAATGAATGAGACACAAAGTTCGTATTCCATTAACTCCAAAATGTTTTTCACAAAAGAACACAAAGTTTCTTCTTGAAACAAAGCTTGCACAAAAGTATTTTCTTCTCCTCTCTCAAAGTCACCCTTACAAATGAGCCCCTCACTTCCTTTTATAACCCAAAAGTTGGTTACAAAGTAGTTAGGGTTTTACATGATCATTAAATAAGGCACTTAAGTGACTTTTGACTTTTCTAACCAACTTTATTAAAAAGTGACTAAAAATAGAAACCACTTAAGTTAAAAAGTCATTTAAGGAAAAATACATAAATAAAAGAAATGGGTACATGTGGACCCCACTTAAATGACTTGGATGCACACATAGACATCCTAGTCAAGCAATGCGCCACCTAGATCAAGACACCTACGATCAGTGCCTTATCCATTGGGCCAAGAGTCCGCCTATCCCGGTCGTACGGGAATGAACTCATTGACCGTGCTCCGCAATCCTCCAGATGACAAGAGAGTCGATCTTGAAACTTGAGCAATTCATACACCCCTCCGTTTGAGCAACATCCTGGTATGAGCCAGTTCGTCTTCATTCGTATTCACATTCACAATTCTCCACATGCTCCGAGTACCTTTTGAACGTCACTCCAACTACCCACTTCCACACAAATGTCTAACAGAAGAACATAAGGTGTAGGATTTTTAGGATCCAGATCAAAAAGGAGTGTTTTGGTATATATAGATACATACATACATACATACATACATACATATATATATATATATATATATATATATATATACACACACATCTCTCCTTGTGCTTTACAATTGGGCAAGGATATATGTGGTGCGTTCTTGACTCATTCCCCACACATGTACCCTAAGCTTACTATAGTCGCTTGCTGTTGGCATAACAGTTTAGCTTTTCAAAACTTCTACTTGGAAGCCCACAAATATTAAAGCTTCTAATAGAGAAAACAAAATCAGTGTTAAGAGCAGCACTACTGTTTAAAACTTAGACCAGCCTGGGTTCCTCAATCATAATCATTTTCCACGCCCAAAGCTCCCTTTATCTTCCTCACTGTGCTGGGTATCAGATTGTTTACAGTCTCCACAGACTCCATTGTTAGCTTAGAATTGGGAAGACTGCTGACCAGTATTTGGAAAGCAACTGTCAAGAGAGATCCTCCCACTTGCAAACTGCTTAGGCTCCTTCCAGATTCAGATACTGCAAGAGGCCCCCTGCATTGGGGTCCTTCTGGAATGATTGCAAAACCAGATGGTAAAAGGGAGATGCAGCCTGGATCCCCTCCATTCATAACCAAATGCATTGCAGATACATCAATAGGTGCATACACCACAAGAGATCCAGAAGTATCCGTGCAGCATTCTTGCAATATTAGCATGGTCTGATTAGAATTCAAACCACTGGCCCCTAGAAGACTAACATTGTTGCCAGGATTGTTACCCTTGGCAACACTAGCCATTTCTTGCATCTGTCCGCCATTAAATAGAATATCCCACTTGCTTCTAAGAGTGGCATCTCGGAGAAATTCAAACAATCTATGAGGAGATACAGGAAGCCAGACTGCTGTGGCTGCACTCAACACGACACCATAAGGCTCCCAGGGTCATCAGTGTTCTTCCTTGTGGTCACTCTAACATCATCATCACCATTTGATAATTTAGTCCATGTTTGCCCACTGGATGCGCTCACCCCACCACAGTAATTGTTAGTCATCCTTTGAGCTAGTTTCAGCATGCTACACCGGCCATTGGGATTTGCTATAACATTGTGATCTCTGGATGGTACATTGTTTGACATTAGAATAACAAGGCATTCACACTGGCGCTGAAGAGTTGCTAACCAGTGCCCAGCTCCAAATGCCATTCCACAGTTTACCACAGTTCGGTACAATCCGTGCACATCTAGATCATCATACTCGGAATGTTCCACCCATGTAACCTGTGAATAGCCGTTGGGCAAATCATGAATGAGGCACCCAGATGGGCGTCTCCTATATTTCATAAAGGATGCAGGTGGGTTTTCTCTGAGAGCGTCCACCGAAATGTCCACCACAGCCCATACTCCTTCACTGTGTTGCTGGCTGAATCTTAAAAAAATGCACTTCTCTGGTTGGAACTAGTGGAGATGGAACTTGCACCTCCATAAACATCAGTTGCAGTGCACCATGCCTAAGACCTGTACCACTAGATATGACTTCCACTATAGCTACTTTGGAGATAATGCATGGAAACATTTCCTTGCATCGGTTAGCATCCATTAGTGTCTCTACTAGATCTAGGCTATTCATCAACACAGGGCTAACTTGTCTAGCTTGTCTCGGTTCTATGGGTCATGGGTTTTGGGCCTGTTTCTTTATTCTTAATACCTGCGTGGAAGATTGCTGTCCTTCCTCTGGCTGGTATTTGTTTAGATTTTGATAAAACCTCCTTGCATGCAAGACTGATATTTCTTCCTTCACAATGATGTGAGTTTCTCTTGCATTATGGGATGTTGACAAAATATTATGTCCTCCTAAAGAAATAAGAAGCAATTGGAAAGCTTACACGACTTTTTCCAACGAGTTTGAGGAGGAAGTTATGGGATTAATCTAACTTCCTCTCTTCCCGGGTAGTGGCTTGAGTGCTAGGGGGAAATGGGGAAAGCAACGGCAATTGCCAACGGGAATGGCAAAGTGGGTTGGCAATCCCATGCAATTTCCCCATGTGGGAAATTGGGGAATTTCTTGCCCGTTAGCCAATCCATGATTTGGCAATTGGTGGAGAAAATCCCACGTGCGGGAAAAATGAAGGAAATTGCCAGGAAAGGGGAAATCCGGGTTCGGGAAGCCAAATTGGCTTCCCGACAGTTGGAAGCGTAAGCTTACTTCCCTGGCAATAAAAACTTGTCGAATGAACTTTTAATTTATATTTATTTAATTAAATACTTCTCAAGTGATTTAAAAATTAATTTAATCAAACAAGGAGCAATTAATTAATTAATATTAATTAATTAATTTTAATGTATTTTAATGCGTTTTAAAGCCTGGCGGGAAGAGTTCTCGCCTGAAAAGGACGAAACGAAGACCGAAACGATCACAAAAATGAGACGATCGCAACGAGGGCAATGAACCACGCAAAGTAACACTTTTCAAAATTTTCAAATTTTTCATTTTTTTATTTTTAAACAATTTTGCGAAGTCAAAATTGGCTGATAACAGAGTCCTAGTCAGTCTATGCTTTTCAGAAAGGTATTAGAGCCAGGCTAGGTAAGCTCAAACCAGTGTGTGGCTTTAGAGGGGCTGTTGGAAGGTTAATCCGCACTCTACTAACAATAGAAATTGAGAGGGGCTAGTTCAGTAATTAGTGTCCCAGCATGGTGATGGGAGATCTTCGGTTCCAGTCCTAACTTGTACACACTTTATTACATCGATGCCAATGGGACGATACACACATGATTACTAGTAAGAATAGAACGATGATCACTGTGGAAAGGCCTCATCACAGGTTCTTGAAAGAGACGAATTACTTACACAGTCTAGGCAATCTGAGTACTTTTTAGCCTGTGACGTGCTTGTTTAAAATCGTAGGTTTTGTTGAATTTGGCCAGCGTGGCAGGTAGTGCTGAATGAACTTAACGGAGTATGGATAACTCAATATTACATGGAAATAACACATACTTTAGCTGTCTGTTCCTGTTGTTTTCATTGTTGAATTGTTCAATATTTGTAGAATTTCTTGGTGACACCTCTTTTTAGGTGATCAATTCCATGTCATTGTTAGGTTGATCCGAAATTTTCTTAGTAATAAAGTTAGAATAATTCAATAAAGTGTATGGCGTATGCATCTCAGTAACGAGACACCCTGTGATTAATTGTTAGTGTGTAATTAGGTTCTTTCTGGTTATTTGTAGTTGTTGGGTGCTTAAATATCATGTAGTCTTTTTATATGGCTGGGTCCTCAACAATTAGCAATGTAACTATCTTAAAATTAATAGATTGCAAAATTATATTTTTAAGTTTTGTTTTATCAGTGGTATCGGAGCTTACATCAAGCCAGGCCAGTGAAGAAGCACAAACCATCTGAATTTGTGTATCAAATCTGTTTATCGATCCTTTGCAAAATTTTGAAGAAGAAATATTTTTGTTGTGGTAAGGAAGAATTTGTACACATCTGCATGGACAAGGTAATTTGGTTGTTTGATGTTTTACATTCAAGTATGGATGTGTTAACAGGCATTTTAATTCTTTGATTGCCGAAGTTTCCTTTTGCTAAAGGCATATGGAATTCTGCATTGTTTCATTTGCTGAAGAATCATTCTGAAAATTTCTGCCTTTTTTTTGGCACACTTTTTTTTAAGTTGTACCACTTTTTCTTTTAATATGCTGAGCCTTTATGGACAACAAACATGGGGACCCTCTGGCACAACATGGTATGATATTTTGTTTGATTTTTAAATAGTAGAAGAGGAGGCATTTTCTTTTTCTATATGACTGTATGGACATGAAGGTGGTCTGTTTTATTTTGCATGGTTGCTGATTTAATCTTTCCCTGGTGTTTAAATATTTTTGGAGACTTTGCTGAGTTCTGGAGCTCCGTCTGACTGCTGACATGGAATAATAAGAGTTGCTGCTTTTGTTGCTAACTGCCGGGTATGCACAGAAAATTAGTACCCTTTAATTTTATTTTTTGAATTTGAACCCAAAATAGAAAAGGGTTATATAAGAGTTTTTGGGTGTATGCTGTAAAGGGCTACATAGAGGAGGTGGTAAATATATTTTGTTGGAGTCTTTTTCAACGTGGAGGTCGTAGGTTTAAATGCCACCCTCTATATTTTTGCTTGAAATGACTCTATTTCATTTTTGAAAGAAACTTTATGCAATTTTTTTGGGGAATATATTTTTGGAGATGTAAGTTTATTTTTGATGTTTAACGGAGTGATACGGTTTGTAAATCAAGGGTTTACTTGAGGGTAAAGGCCACCTCTTTTTGTATGATTGTTTTTGTTTTTGATGTTTTGGTGGCTAAGATAATTAGTTTGATATTAGAACTGGGAAACTCACACAAACAATTTAAGAGTGGAGTCTAAATAGGAAAAATGTCGTTGTTTTCTATGATCTTTGGGAAATGGTTCAAATAGAACCCACACCACCTATTGATGCTGCCAAATTGGTTGGGTTTTACAAAACTGGATAAGGAAGTTGAAATCTTATCACCCTCACACAAAAGATTAATCACATAGAGGTCATTTGATTAGAAGCATGGAAAGCTTGGAAAACACTTAAGGAGTTGTATGACAAACAATAGCATATAATAAGATTGATTTCTTAATTCAATTGCTTGACATTAAGCTTAGTGACAATGAGGATATTCCAAAGTACATGTCTAGGTTGAAGAATGTAAAGTAAGAATTTTATACAACATGAAGGAAAATTGATGATGACTAAGCTTAATGATGATGAGTATATTTCAAAGGTACATCTCCAGGTTGAAGAATGTAAAGCAAGAATATAGTACAACATGAGGGAAAATTGATGATGAGATGACAATTTCTATTGTCTTGAATGGGCTTAACTCCACCTTCACAAATTTCTTGGAAATGTTGCAACCCACTGAAAAACTTAATAAAGAAACATTTGATTCCATTTTGAACTGCCCACATGAAATAAACACCAATTTGCAAAGAAGAAAAAGCTCTATTATGAAGCCTTGTGAAGATGTTTCTTTTGCAAAGACAGGTAAACATGGAGTGACATCAAAGCATTTCCACAAAGATCTAAACATAACCACTCTTCTTGGCATTATTACAGGGATGACACAAGTGATATTTTTCATATGCTTATACCAGTAGCAAAAAATCACCTCACAGAATGAAGAAAAAGATGTGATGTTACAAGCTGTGTGGATGTTTGAGACATTATGCTGCTGAGTGCCCTTCCAATAAAAAGTTTTCCAAAGATAAATAGGAAATTGTGACACATTATGTAGTTGATTCTAATGGAGATTCTTATGATCAAGAAGAATCCTTTGTTTCCTAGAAGATTTTGGTCCAGGGGGACAGGATCAGGATGATGATTTAGTGATAGTTTTGGCCGTGTTGGTTTGTTCTGATTTTGGCTAGGAGATAGTTTTCTGTTGTTGTTTTTGGCATGTTTCTGACTGGCTTTTGGAGCAGACTGGTTGTCAGGTGGTATGGGTTTGCGTGGAATTCCCATCTCATCTGATAGGGGAAAGGTGTTATAAAACAACCTTCAAGATGGTGTTACTGATGATCCCTCAGGAAATAGTACTAATCAAGTACTTTTCTACAGAGTTGGCAGGGAGGTTGCAGCCAGTGAATTGTCTGTGAACAGTGGTCAGTATAGTTGGAGTATTCCATAGATGTTCCATACTTAAATCAAGTACTTTTGTACAGAGTTTATAGGGAGGTTGTAGGCAGTGAATTGTCTGTAGATAGTGGTCAGTATAGTTGGAGTATTCCATAAATGTTCCATACTTAATCTATAGTTTCAGAGGAGGTAGTAATCTTTGTGGTTGGACATTTGATAGATGTTTCATACTACTAGTACAGTTAAAGTGATTATAGTATGATGGTTACTGAGGGACACGCATTATCATGTTTGTGTTAGGTAGTGTCGGGTGGAATGGAAGTAGGTACACTGCGCAAAAGGTCAAGTGCGGGAAGCAATAAATGTGTTGACACATGTTCATCAGGGTATATATGGTAGATTGCAGTGACTTCGGCAGACAACTTCACAGCGGTGCTCACTCCTGTATATCTGTTTTCCATTTTGGATTGGGGGTGTGCTAGCTTGATCCAAAGTTTTGTTAGTAATAAAGTTAGAATATAGTGTATGAGGCATGCATCTCAATAACGAGACAACTCAGGATTAACCGTTTGTGTAATTAGGTACTTTCAGGTTGTTGGTGGTTTTTGGGTGCTTATAATTCTATAGTGCTTTTTTATATGGTCGAGTTGGGTGAATGCCTGAACAATTGGCAATGTAAGATTCCAAAATAAATCGAATGCCAATATTAGATTTCTAAGTTTTGTATTATCAGCAATTTGGACTGTAGCAACTTTTATAGGTGCAATATAATCATGTCTTTGATACTTGGTTAGTTGTTACATCTAAATTTAATAGTACATTTAACTAGCAAAATAGACAAATACTTAGCTTCAAGATATGTTGTTTATGCTATATAATAAGAGATTAAATTATTGAATTAATATGTGTTATTTTTAATTATTTTTCTAGAAAAATTTGAACTTGTTTTCTAGTGTAATTTGAGTCTTTTAGTTGAGCTTTAAACATACATCTGATCAAATGCGATGATGAATTTCTGTTTATGTAATTACTTGTCTTGTCTTTCTATATAGTGCATAGTGTTCTTCCCTATTTACGAAATATTTTGATGTCTTTTTATAAAGAGCATACTGGTTCTTTTGGCTTTTCTCATGATCGTACACTGACCATTTGAATATTCCAAATGATTGGTTATTTTCTTAGTTTATGTTTTTCATGAAATTTTGAATGATTACAGTAGCAACATAAACTTCAAAGAAGAATATTTGAACAATTTATAATTGTTTTTTCCTATCGAATAATCTGCAAAAGTAACTTCCTCACATAACACTTGCTGATATTGAGGTATAAAGAATGCCAGTGCTCCTAAATATTTCTTTGCAAACAAATGGGCACACAGGGATCCCAGAAGTTCCCATTGCAAATAACAAACACTGCGGAAGCCTGAAACATTTAATATTCTTGGACATATTTGTGTCTCATAGGGGTGCAAAAATAATGAATGTTTTGCTGATTTTCTCGACTACTCTTTGTGGCAGGTTAATCTTAGTGTTGCAATTATTCCTATGTCACATCAGCTAGGATGGAATGCATCAACTGCGGGACTTGTCCAATCATCTTTCTTTTGGGGATATGCTCTTAGTCAATTGCCTGGTGGATGGCTTGCAAAACAATTGACTGGAAGGTGAGTTGATGAGATTGTGGTTAGTTAAGGCATGCCTTTTATTTACATTTTTGTATGGGGAAAGATGCCTATATAATGTCTTACATAAAGTACAACTTACAGAATATGAATTTATTTCTGCTGACTATCTTCATAACACATATCGATGTTGTTTTGTCATTCATTCGCAGTCCTATTTGTATGGATCTTCTATACAAGGCAAATTTATATGTCATTCTAATAGCACGAGGTTTATATTTGCTGTGTTATTTTTTCCTTAGTGAGATGAAAGAGTCGAATGTATATGGATGCTATGTTGATTATAAACACTTGTAAAAGGTCTAGTTCTTACAATGAATCACACAACTATAACCTATGGAGTTTTTTTTTCCTATAAAAATGCTTTAATTATCGTTAGAAACAAAGGGTACACACCATTTTACCAGAAAATGGTGGCTTACCATGGTAGATCCAAGCAAACAGATAAGGTCCACCAAAAACTAGAGGACTATAAAACCATAACCAAGCTACAACCACGATAACAACAAAGATCTCCAAGGCAAAACAAATGGAGCCATACTTGGGAAGAAGCATGGACCAAACTCCACAAGAGATAGACATATCCTCGAAAAAACAAATTGATGGTTATAGACCTCCACCGAGACACCAAACCCAAGCACTACTAACAACTATGTGCAAATAGTAGAATGGGCCAACTAGGGCAAGGTGCGGTTCAAAATATAGAACTTCAAATCAGCAGGCCCATGAGGTTGTAACCAAAGCAAGATCCAAAAACACCATTCTTGTGTAAACAATGGGGCATAATGTGGGGAGTCTCTACTTGGGAAGAAGCAAAACCAAACTCCACAACAAATAAACATATCCTAGAAATAAAAGAACTAATGACCATAGACATGCTATTGAGACACCAAAGTTCAAACCCAAGCAAGAGCAACAACCTCATGAAAATAGTAGAATGTGTCAAGCTAGGGCAATGTGTGGTTCAAATAAAAACTTCAAATCACGAGGTCAGCAAAAGGATGATGATCCAAACGCACCATTCCCATGCGAATGATGGGGCATAACTGGGGGGAGCCTTATGAATCAAAATGCAAGTGACAAGAAACATTGGATTGAGTAAGAATCAAACACTCCCGACCATGCCAATATTGTGAGCTCTAAGGGTGGAAGTTCATCACTAGGGTTTTGAAAAATCGAGCATTTTTGCAAGCCAAGACCAAGCCTACTTTAGAAAGGGAACATGGTTCTCCATACTTGTTGACCCCGAAAAGGTACATCAACTAAGCCCTTTTATTTTTCTCGTGGGAGTGAGACACACAAGGCAAGATTGTAATGTCCCCTTTTTTGAATTGAGGCCTAATGAAGACTTCTTGCCATTCCCTTTCCTGTGGCAAAGAAGAATAAGTGAACAAGGGAAGAAATTGCACTTTGTTTCAGTTTTCTTTTATTAGATTTAATGTTTTCTTTTAGTGTTTTCCTTTAGGAGGCAGGTCAGCTAGGTTTGGAGGAATTAAAGAGGTAATTAAAAGATAAAGTGAAGCTTAAGAGGTTGGTCCTCTTCTAATTGGCCTTTGGCGCCAAGCAAGGAGTATAAAAGGGATTGTGTGACTTCATTTGAAAGCCTGGAATTATGTTCCAAGACATAACAACACTGCTTTTGGATCACAAGGCCTTTCAAGACAACATTGATATATTTGTTGAGAGGTACAAGGATAAGAATTAGATGCAGTGAAGAGTGGATCACCATGGAAAAGTGAATGAGTCCGCCAAGTGGCTAATGGACCTCTATCCAAGGTGTGGTTCCTAGATAAGGAACTATGCTCCTCATGCAAAGTAGAAGAGCCAACTGCTCCATGAAGGGATGGTGTCTCCAAAGAAGCAACAAAGAAGGAACGTGGAAGGCCCTACAACTATGTACTAGACTACTCGATGTCTGATGAGTCTTCAATCAAGGTGTTTGCTCCTTGAAAATCAACGGTGGACCGGAAGTAGGTGGATCAAGAAATAACTCCTCAAGATTTGGAAGGTGACAAGGAGATGGTGGAGGTGAGTCCCCATCACTACTAGTAGTCATCTGTGCTAGAAGAGAATTCCTCATCATCAAAAATGTGCTTAGGATTAGAAATGACATCTATTGCAGTGAAGCCAATGAAGAATCTGAGGGACAAAGTTAGAGAAGGAATATAGCCGAGTTTGATGATCGACCACACCCACAACAATGATAGCATCACTCTCGACATACACCGACGAATCAAGCGTGAACTCAACATGCAAGCCCTAACCAAGGTGAGTAATCTGGTAGACTGATAGGAGATTAGTTGACAATGAGGGAATATTAAGAACATTGTTGAATGTTCCTCCACTCACTTCAATAGACCCTCTCCCAAAAACCGTGCGTAAGAGTTGTCACCCAATCGTATAGAGGACATGTCACATGGCTCCAAGGAAGTGAACTCCACGTGTGAAGAGGCCATATGATGTGATGCACCAGAATCAATTACCCATGTAGGAGTTGGTGGTACAACTGTAACTAGGGCTCTCCCCTTGTTTTCTCCTTTCTTGATTATTTCTCTTTCTCTTTTCCATGGTCATTTACCTTGGAGGATTCATGGGTTGATGAAGACAGTTTGATAGACTCGGGAAACCTATGTTGTTCTTCTCAAGAAGACTTGTGAGGTGGTCAATCTGCTTCTTCATACATTTGCTTTCATCATGCTTGCCAGGCAATACCCACATTTGATCCTCTCTTTCTTGGACTTAACATTGGAAGAGGAAGTTCTAGAGTTTGATTTGGAGGTGGGATCATTTTGATCCTTCTTGTTCTCATGATCCTTGTTATTTTGTTTCTTCTCTTTGTTTGAAGCCTTTTATTTCTCATGTCCAACAAGTAGAGCATGGGGTTTAGAGGACTTCAATGCACCCATTTGAATAAGCTTGTCTTGCTCTCGAGTTAAGTCAGCAACAAAATTGTCCAAGGATGACATGGTCCATGTAGCTCCCATGGCACTCTTGGTGGCGTGAAAGGTAGAAATGAAGACGAATAGTTGGAACCCAATTTGGCAAGGATGGAAAGAACCAATTGTTCATCAGTTTTGTCTATGCCACACAATTTCAACTGCAACATGAGTGATTTGAATTTGGTGAATAATTCCTCCTATATCACGTCAACGTTGTCCTGGCCCAAAATGATGAACTCATTTTCCAACTTGTGACCTCTCATTATGTCTTGCTTCCCAAAGAGTCCTTCCAAAGTGGTCCACACATCATTAGGAGTATATGTAGATTCAATATGAGAGAGCAAGTCGGGAGACATGGACATGCATAATAGACCACAGGCTTCATCACTTTTGTTGTACCA
This sequence comes from Taxus wallichiana var. yunnanensis, assembly GCA_018340775.1. NCBI lineage: Eukaryota > Viridiplantae > Streptophyta > Pinopsida > Cupressales > Taxaceae > Taxus > Taxus wallichiana. The sequence continues at coordinate 477,394,285 of CM031238.1, forward strand.
CTTTGCCTTCTCGTGCATCCGGTGTCGGTTCTACTTCATGTACTCATGGTGATCCGTTGTAAGCCTACACCAACAATATCAACAAAGAAAGGGGTGTTGTGCACTAGATAATGCCAAAACCTTCTACTATGCAAGTCGCCACCCTAGGAGAGGGTTTATAATGAGATGGAAATGAAGTGTTCCCAAGGAAAATCTGAATGCAACACCAAGTGTGACCTCCGTATGAGATAACCAATGAAGAAATGAGGGGTTTTGTCCTCAAATCAAGTGCAAAGAGGGTTTTTGTCCTCAATTGCAAGAGAGAGAGAAAACAGTTTCATGCTCCAACTCCAAGAAAATGAATTCCAAAGCAAACATGTCCTTCTCCAAGCCAAGCATCTCCTTTTTATATCTAACGTAGCGCCAAAAACCAAAATATAATCCTCCCAAAGAGGAATGACCTCCTTGGAGACATATGAGTTCCCTTTTATTTTATTTTTCAAGTGGATTTTGCACTTTTTCGAACCAACTTGACTTCTCTAAGCTATGATTATAAAATTACTTAAAAAAATAATGTAGAGCTACAAAAGCAACTGAAAATCATGACATTAAATAATCGCCTCTTGACTTTGACTTAGCTACCTACTCATTGGTTTCTCCAAGCCTTCCCTTGTTATTTTCCTTTTAGCCCATGGGAAGTGGAATGGGTCCAAGGTCTTCGAAATGAACTAGCCCTGAGAAGGGGACATTACAATCCTCCCTCCCAAAATTGCTTTCCCTCAAGCAATTGCAAGCTCACATGCCCAAGTGACGAAACATGTTGTAATGCTCAAGGAGCTTGGATCTCGTGCTTGTCAAATGAATAAGACCTTGCCAAAACAAGTGTTGGCATGTGCGTGTAGTTCTCCTCATGAGTTTCATGACATGGACTAATCGCCTCTTGTGGATCCTAACTCTTGCGATCAGTAGCGAGATCGACGCCACGGGTTTTAGTCTAATGATAATCGTGGTCCAACAAATGGTATCGTGAGCGACAGTCTCGAGTTTGAAACTCATCTAGGTAACGCTGGGGGATTGTTGGCATGTGCGTTCAACGCTCCCCGCGAGTTTCGTGACATGGACTAAACAGCCTCTCATGGATCCTAAATTTGGCGATTGTAGCAGACATTAACGCCTGCGGGTTTTGGTCTAACGACAATCGTGGTCCAACGACAAGATCCTAAACCTGTTGTCCCTCTTCCTATTAATGTTCTTAGGCAGCCTGTGAAGTTTAAAAACTTCCCTGATGAAGAGATCAACCATCACCTCAAACTTGTCATCTTCGCTTTTACCTCTAAAAACAACATTAGCGAATTTATTCTTTGCATGTTCAACTGTGCTTAAAGCCCTCTGATCTGCTGTAATCTCAGTTTTAGAGCAAAGAATTGATGAATAATCAGCAGCTTGACAAGCTAACACAAACTCCAATGTGGCATCCTTACTCTTCATTCCAATCTTGTCAACCATGGCGGAGAACATCCTATATTCACCAATATGAATGCAACTGAAATAATGTGGTGGTTGCTAATGATGATGACAGCAGCATAAATGGTGGCAATTTGGCTCATAGCTGCCTTGGCGGCTGTCATAAAAAATGTCTTCAGCTGAAACTTCTTTCCAACCTTTTTCATCAAGGATTTTTCCTTAATTTGTGCAAACTTACAGCTGTCCTTAGCTGGTAACAACAGTCCTATACCCGTTATTTTCATGACCAGCAACATAAAAAAATACAGCAAGCACCAAAGTGGAATTTCCTTGCAAAAATCAACAATTTGGGCAATGTAGGGGCTGGAAACAGCCATACAAGTACTGAAAATACCATACTAGCCATCACCAATTGGATAAAACTCTTCATGTGTGAAGGAACTTGTAAACTCCTTTGTATTACCTTTGCTATTGTTATGCTATCATCTTGTTTCACCTTGTTGCCTTGCTTCTCATATATGTGAATATGCTGGTCTGAATCACACTTATGCTTTTTCTTCTCTTTCTTCTCCATTTTTGGACTTGCACATAGAGTAAAGACATTAAAAAAAACAAGAGCTCCCAAAATCACTTCCTCGTGTCTCATAGATATGTGAACTAGCTCTCTTCCCTTGCTTGCATTCTTCCTCAAAATTGGCAGAGTGTTGGATTGAATCACTAGGGGAAACACTGCAGTGTTGGATTGTTGTAAGCTTGCGGGCATTATGTGTGTGTAATAAGCCAGATTTGGCAGAGTGTGTGAGGTTGTGTGTGTAATTCCTTGTTGCTGAATAATAGATATAGTCGTTTCTGTAATTTTCCGTTGTGTAACTTTGTTCAGACATCCCTTCATTGGGACCCCTAACTATGACAACATTAACTTCCTTTAGCATCCTCAACTTCACATGCACATTTCTCCCATAACCCCTTAGCTAGCACATCAAAATGTTGTTGATCCACTTTTGTTTCTTGTTGAAGATGTATATCCGATCTTTCTTCTATTACTCCCTTGACCAAGCTATAGTTGTCAGAGGTGTTTAGCCCTCTGACATTCTGGCTAAGTAATTTCATTACCTCTTGTTGGATGGTTTCTCTTGTTCACCTAAAATAAATGTCTTTAAGGTCTTCTGCTGTCCATATTCCAAGGCTGTCAGAGCTTCCTTTTGATTTTTTCTATTTGCTTCCTTCCTACGGTGTTTTGAGTGCCAATATCTAGCTGAGAATTTATAGTTGGGGAATAATGATTTTTTTGATTGAAAAGTGTATATCTATTAATCATACATAATATACAACACTGATCGTAAAAAAAATGGGTCGCATTCCATCACACCCTAGAAGCCGGATCAAGTTTTTCAAAAACACTCAAGAACAACTGAATCAGATGATCAAAATTTCTCAACTAGTATGGCAATGACCAATATCTATTATGCGATAATAAGATATAGCTTTTCAACCAAAAAAGGTTAATATAACAAGCCCTAAGGGAAGAAAGAACCAAAAAGCAAGGAATGGACACTTAGGAAGAAACAACAATCATGGTAGCCAGCAGAGGAGGTAGATTATCATGCTTATCCCCCACCACTTTCACCAAGTGGATCCGCCATGTCGATATCAGCTCCCACCCACCATTAGTATCTTGTTTCTTCTTCGTCTTCATTTTGCTTGATAGGGTAAATAACATGAGGTAGGTGAGGAAATTTGTCTTGTGGCGGCATTGCCCAAGAACCAAATCCGCTGCCATTGCTAGCACCTCCTCCGCCCCCACCACTATCATCGGGTGATGGCCGACGCAAGAAGGGTGAGACGTTCCTCCGATTTCTCGTGTAAGAGGTGGTCGCCCAAAGCTCGAGAAGAGATTGGAAGTGCTCCACCTCCAATTTGGCTTTCTCAACTTTCACTAGAATATGGAGCATAACATTCAAAATGATAACATAGAAATCTTTATCCATATAAAGAAGATTGAAAATAGCATGATTTCTATCTTTCTATATGTGAAATAAAATATCAACACAAAAGATATGCCAAATTTGATGGTATGTCATGGTACCATGATCAAGTCCCCTAGATGAAAAAGGGTGCGAGTCCATCTCCATGTAGGTCGGGCATGATGATGAAACCAAAACAAATGCTTGAGTGTCTCAATGTGGTGATAGGATGGGAAAATGGGATTTGGAATCACCATGTGAATCAACCATGTCCCCATAGGTATCCCTTGATACAAAAGACATCAGAGGAAAAGTGTTTGACCTGTGTGGCTTCAATAGATCTAAACTTCCAACGATGGTTGATGTTTCAACTTAAATGTGGTGAGGGAAGAGAAGATGATGACCAAGCTAGGGTTTGTACCAATAGAAGGGGGTTTCAACTGAACAATTCGAGTCTTTCCACTAGGCAGCCCGGAACTAATCCCAATCTTGTGAAGGTGCTCTTCGTGTTGATATTCTGAATATCAAAGATTGACTTAAAACCTCCATATTAAACTAAATTTTGTCTTTGATAACATGGCAAGAAAACCAATAGCGAGAAACTTTACAAAAGAGATCATAAATGAATTTGAAACACCTCCTTAATAACTTGAAACTTTTGATCTAGGGAACCATCAAAAAGTGTACATATTATTAATTCAACGTGATAGACCACCATAAATTTTGAGAATTGAGAGAGGCCAGTCCTAAAACCATTTCCAAGCTAGATAAGATTAGGTGTGAGTAAATCCCAAGATTTCCGAATATTTCTAACAATGAAAGTGCTACAAACTTTCACTAAAGACATGGGTAATGAGAAGAATGAAGCCCTAATCCCTACCAATATTTTCTCCCATAAGCCGAACCCTATGAAATACAATTTCTCAGAATTTTTTTCCAAGTTTCCTTGTGTTCCAAGGCTTTGCTAATCCATTTCATTGAAGATGGTCACATTTCAGTTGCTTCTCTTCGTAACAGTTCATTTGAGTTGGAAGGTATTTCAAATGGATGTAAAGAGCACTTTCTTGAATGGAGATTTGGACAAGGAGGTTTATGTGGTGCAGCTTGAAGGTTTTCAGATACCTAGGTGTGATCATGTAGTTTGCAGCAGATTAAGTTCCCTGTACAAACTTAAGCTGGTTCCACGAGCTTGACGTATTAAGCTTGATCAACATCTACAAGATTTTGATACAAAAGGATTCTTTTTGATCCAAATCTTTAAGGAAAAAGCGATAGTGATAACATTGTTATACATACTATGTTGATGATCTTGCCATCACAGTAGTGTAAGCACCACAATTCAACTTGTGATTTGTGTGTTGCTTTTGACATAATTGATCTGGGCCTCCTACACTATTGCTTAGGTATAGAATTCTGGCAAGGTGACCATCTCATTTGCATAGTTTAGCTTAAGTTTGCCACTAGTCTCTTGAAGAAGTTTTGTATGACATATTGCAATCCCTCTTCTACACCCATGGAGGTTGGGCTGAAGTTAGCACATGACGATTCATCTTGGTTAATGAATCACTCTACAACAATTGGTGGGCAGCCTGATATATCTTTTGTCCAGAAGACTGAATCTATGTTTTGTTGTTAGATATCTTTCTTGGTTTGTTGTCTCGATTGAAACTCATATATTGGACAACAACAAAACGGGTTTTGCATATGTCAAAAAAACTCTTGTCTTTGGCATCCTATATCGTAGGGCAAAAATTTCAAATTGTTAGTATACATAGATTCTAATTGGGAGGATTAGTAGATACTCAAAGATCTACCACTGGGTATATTTTTACCTTTGGTTTGAGAGTTGTTTCATGGTAGAACAAGCTTCAACACAGTGTGGCTATATCTTCCACTAAAGCGGAGTACAAAGTTGTTATTAGTTCCAGTTGTGAAGCGGTTTAGCTATGTCAACTTTTGATTAATTTTCGACTTCCTCATACTGCACCTACTCCACTTTCCATTTTTGGTGACAAACGGGGTGTATTGAAGATGGTGAAAAATCCGATTTATCATGCTTGCACTAAAAACATCGAGATTCATCGTCACTACATTCCACAGCTTGGTTGATTCTGGTGATATTTCTTCTCACTTTTATGTAATGACTAAACATCTTGTCCTATTCTATATGTAAACTTTAGGAAAACTTTGGAGTAGTCTTTGGTTCAGCCATTACACGAGGGGGTATTAAAGATATTAGACATTCATTAATTAACTACTAGTTAATGTATGTTAGTAATTCATGTATAACTTCCTTGTCTCGAATATGTAAACTCTTCATGCTTAATAAAAATGCAAACACACAAATATGTTATTATGTCGCATGCCTTCCATTCCCTTCATTCTCTCCTTGAATCTTACTAACAAAGAGCGGCCCCTTGAATCTTACTAACAAAGAGCGGCCCCTTGAAGTTTAATGCCCAAGAAGCCCAACCTCCTAGCTTCTTTTGGTTTGAGCAAATATCTCATGAAACTCAAGCCCTTTGTTGCCTTCAAAATTGGCCAATAGAAAATCTCGCAGAATCTTTTCTAACTTGCCATAAGCGGCTTTAGAAGGAGTCTAGCAAGAAGAATAGTACACATGAGTTGGAGCAAGCACCTTAGAGAACACCTTAGAGAAAACCTAGAATTTCCAGCTAATGAGGGGGTTTGGTGACCCAAAAGGCAATGTTTTTCTCAACCCTTTGAATCACATAGCTCCAAAGGTCAGAAGGTGAGGCTTGAAAAGAAAAGGGAATACTTCAGAATTTGAATTGCTCTTGTTTAATCCACTTGCCATTGATATCCCTCGAGCTAAGAAGGAATGGGAGAGATAGATCTTAGTAGCATCGAGTCTTTCTCCATCGATGAAAGAGCTTGACAAGCAAGGCAAAATTTTTAAGACATTTTGTAGCATTCTTCACAAAGGATTCTTCTTCTAAGAAGTCGAGAAAGGAATCATTTGCAAAATGACCATTAACAAACTGTTGATTATAATTGGGAAGATAGATGCTTTTGACCAAACCCCGGAAGCATAGATGGCCAAGAGATAATTGCATCCCTCACCTACCTTGCCTAAAAATATGTAGAGATCAAATATGATGGATTGAACATCATTGATAGTAATATAAACCCCAACATCCTAAAACAACATATTGATAATTTGCACAAACTTAGGATCAAATCTCGCAGTCCACTCCATTCCTTTCTAGACAATAATGTCAATATCCAATATGTATTTGTTTTGAATTAAGCTAGTTTGTTCCATTCGAACAATGAGAGGCGAAAATCTTTAGTCTTAGGGCTAGGGCCTTGATAATGATCTTGTAAGACACATCAAGAGAGTGATAGGCCTCTAGTTGGAAATGACCTTAGGATCTCCAACCTTGAATTCAATTTAATATTACCTTGATTGATAAAAGGTCCTAAGGAATTGATTGAACTCATTCCAAGTACACTTTATGTAGACCAGACCAACAATATCTCGTAGAATTTGATAAAGTTCACATGGAAAACCATCAATTCTAGGGGCCTTGTAAGAAGCCATTTGCATCACAACACCATGAAGGTCATTCAAAGTGAGCCAATGCTCACAAGTAACCCTTTGAGCCTCGTAGAGCTTACATGGGATGATTTGAGGCATTAAAGGAGGGAATATTCTCTCTCGGGGGAAGAGGCTTGGGCAATAAACACTCCATGAGAGTGGTGCTCAAAAGATTGAAGAATATCAGTTTGCTTTGTCAGCCTTGAGTTTGCATCTTGAATGGCCTTGTTCTTATTAGTAGCCTATTTGGAGTAGAGAAGGGTGAAGATTTCCTTAGTGACCCTATTTCCCACCTTCAACTAATGCATCCTACTCCTAAATTGAGCTACTATGGGCTTGTAAGTATCTTCAACTTTGAGCTTGTGGCTCCACTTGGTAAATTGAAATTAATGATCTTGATTGAGGGGGAAAGTTCCAACTCTTGTGAAACCTTAAGGTATTCATGGTTTGTAGCATCATGTGCATGTTGTCCAAGATGGCAGCTTGTTGGACATAGATTCTAAGAAAGTATATAGTGCAGTGATTGCATCTTCCTACCAGCAATCCAACTTTTATGTCCCTCCCACCGAGAACTAGATTTCATATTCTTTTGATATGAGAGAGGGTTCGCTCATGAGAAAGGTGAGCGGTGTTGAGGTAGAACTAAGTCTCGGTAGAAAAATCTAAATGTCAAACTAAATATGATTAATAAATTAAATCTAAATCTAAATCTTAAACTAACATCAATGATAATTCTAAATGATAAATTAAATCTATAAGAGTAAAACTAACATTGAACGAAATAAATAAAAACTATGTATAAAACTTAAAAATCATGAATGATGCTCCTCTCTTTCTTAGCACTTCCCGATGTTTCTCTCCTTTATAGAAGATGTAAGTTTTTCATGGCAAATGCAAGTTTTTCATGCCGCACGTAGGTCACGACCTTTTCTGCTCTTCAATCGCACAACTTCTCCACGACCCTTATCATGTTTTTTTTTTTTTGTTTCTAATCTTTGATGCTTTGTGTTACGTAGAAAATGGTGAGAAAAACATAAATTAAGAGAAAAGGGCAAGCAAAATTGCCATTATGTTTGTATGATTGAATTTGCAAAATCCAATGATGTTTTTTGGCCATGTTTCATATTTGGCAAATTTGATTTTTTTGCATACAATTTGCTGAATGCGGCAACTTAGCTTATGACACTCAATAATCTACATTTATAGGATTTGAATGGTAAGACACTCAATAGTCTAGTTCTTGCTTCTTAGTTCCGTAAGAAGAGTATAATTGACTACTCAGTAAAATTAACTTTGCCAAATTGAATTTGACAAATTTTATGGATGGTTCCCGATCTTGGTTTGCTTTTCCTATACTTATTAATGCCCCAATTCATCATGTTATTCTTTTAAAAATTCCCGAGAAAACTTTGGAGGTAGTTTACATAACCTAATCCATAATGGAGCCTCCATTATTAATTCTTCCTTGGGTTTAATAATGGAGTCCACTGCCTCATGAGCATATGTGAATTATTAAAAACCAAGGGCTACCTTGAAATATGTGGACCTTATCTTCTGCTATTTGGGAATTTAATTGGAAAATGCCCTTCGCTCAAAATCAAATATCTGGTCTAGGATTTTTTTCCTGTTATGCCCAATTCATTGTTTCAGCTCCTCTACCATTGGCCAAATGCCAATAAATTTGCATATTAGGGCTTGCTTTGTTAGATCCTGCATCGCTCTTTCCATCTCTTCATCCGGGATACCTATGTTTGGGATGTCTTTAGATACTTCTAGGGTTACTTCTGCCATTGACACTGTCTGTTATGTATTACATAGTTGTCCATGTTGGAAAATGTGCGCAAAGAAGAAATGAAGAGAAAGCAGAATGCACATCATGTTCATTGTGTTTTCGTCATTTTATTATGAGAGAGATGGTTACAAAATGGTTAACATGGTTACAACCGATTATTAATCAACACTTAACTAACTTAAGCCTTATATTTTAATACCCCTCTTAAGGCTTACACTATTGAAAAGAAGATAGAGTTACAATCTTCAGAAGTTTTTGTTTTGAATAACAATTCTTGGACTAGGTAGAACTCCATCAAGCTGCCTCCCTAACCCTCATAAAGGTGTATTTCCTAAGTTGAATTCTCGAGTTCCCGAATTCCACCTCCCTGAACTCCCGAATTATAGAATCTCCCAAATTGTTGGACAACCCTCCATGCTAAGTTACTCCCATAGTGCTCCATTAGATTGTCTTGTGACCCTCATAAGGGTAAATTCCTGAGATTCGTAGATTCCTAAACTATCTAGACAATCATCTATACTGAGCTTTATCGACACTAGATCTCTTCATATCTTCAAAATGTGGGGCTTCTTTAAAATACACATTCTCTATCAAGTAGATTCTTCACCACTTTCAGCATTTGGTGGATCTTCAACAATGGCTACATTAACTTCATTTGATTTGTCTTTCATCTAGATTTTTACTTTCCAAGTATGAAAGTTGAGGCCAAAATATTTGTCTAATGGAATTTCCATTCTCAGACAAAATACCTCAGAAAATAACCTTTCCCAAAAAATAGAATGATCTGCAAATTAATGTAGCAAGATTTTAAAAACTGCTTTTTATTGTATTTTTATTTTTCAAGCAAAGAAAGGAAATCATTCCAGGCAGTTTTGTGCCCTAGACGACTGACTGTGACTGAAAATTGCTGAACTGTGTGCCCTAGTAGTGAACGACCCTTGAAAACCTGGAAATGCATGGCTGTATTTTCTTTGTTTTGCACTAGTTACCTTCAAAAATCACGTTTTTCCTCTTCCTTGTGATTTTAGATTGTGTTTTTTGCAAAAACGTGCCCTAAATCACGTTTTTCTCTGCTGCATTATGCCTGTCACGTTTTGTGTGAAAATGTCTTATTTTCATGCCCTAATTGCATGAACAGCCCTAAAAAATTCTTCAAAAATGGAAAATTCCTATTTTTGTGCCCTAGCACTTCAAATGCCCTAAAATTCGTCTGAAAACACAACCAAAATTGTGCCCTCAAATGGTGTTTTCATGACTTTTTTTTTTGGCACCTTTTGCAATGGCGTCAACTGTATTTTGTCCTTGAATCCTCACGTAGCCATGTCATCTTCAACTTCTGCTCATCCTCAGTTTGTGCCCTAAGCTCTGATATCAATGTTGGAAAATGTGCACAAAGAAGAAATGAAGAGAAAGCAGAATGCATGCATGTTCATTGTGTATCCGTCATTTTATTATGATAGAGATGGTTACGAAATTGTTGACATGGCTACAACCAATTATTAGTTAACACTTAACTAACTTAAGCCTTATTTAATATTTCATAGTTGTCCAAATTTACCAATGTATCTTCCACTTCTTTCTCTGTGGTTTTAAAAACTGTCTTGTATTGGGATCGAATCTGATGGCTGGTCAATTCTATAAAAATTTCAAGCTCCTCGTTGAATTGATTATCCAATCCTAAATCTGCTCCAAATTCCAGCCCCCTTTTCTTATTACTGCTTGTTCCTTTTGATTTTAGAGCCTTCTCACTTGTAGCTTCTTCCTTGATCCCATCCTTTCTTCCATATCTTCCACTGATCTCCAGTTCCCAATTGAATCTGTTCGTTCCTTCTCTGCCCCTCTTTCAGCTTGCTTCACACTTATTCCTATTCTTGAGCTCCTTTCCATTCTTAGAGCTTTTCCGATAACTTTTGATTTATATATTTGTGTGTTTGCTTTTAGAGCACATGTTTCTTTTGTTAAAAAAATGTTGGCCCATGTTTTGTTTCGATCCTTATATTTATAGGGCTATTGCTTTTTCCTTTTCTACAAATTCAGCTCAAACTATTTCTATTACTTTGCATATGTGGGGTTAGGGCCAGATGAATTTGTGTATTTGATATTATAAGTTTATGTGTTCTATTCTAACTTAGTGTATTTTCTCTAAAATTTGAGAGGGAAGGGAGAGATGTGGGTGATGAGGATGGAAGGGGAGGGTGTTCAAGTTCTTTTTTCAGGATTTTGAAGTGTTTTTAGGTTGGTAGAGGTTGCTCTAGTTTTGAATTTTATGTTTTTATACTATTTCAAAATTCTTTTGCTATCCGTTTTGAATGTAATGCTACTGATGGAATCTTATCAATTTTACTAGCTTTACATGGCTAAAGTAAAGTAATGCTGACATAATCAATGCTCAGAGCATGGTTTAGTTTCCTTTGTCTTTCATAGTTTTGGAAAGGCATTTTCTGTTATCTTTTCAGTGGCAATGGGGTAGAGGGGGTTGGCTTTGCCTCATGTTCAAGAAGCCTTGGTTATATATGTGAGCGAAGCCTTAGTCTTGCTTGAGATTGTGGTTTTGATGTCACAATTTAGGTGAGTGCTTACACTTGGGTTTAAAGAGCTTCCATTATGTGTGATAGTTTATCCTCTGAGTTCTTGTTGGATAGTACACCACTCTTAATTGTTGTAAGGGTAATTTTGATTACTATCCGTCGTGCCTTTGGAGTTGGTGAATATTTTATGGAGTTTTGATAACGCTGTGAAGCATTAGAACTAATATTCCATATGAATTGCACCTAATGTGAATATGCCTTATTGTAATATACATACAATTACTTCCCTTTTTCAAAAATCTAGAATTGAGTGTGACAATGCTAGTTATTTTGTTAATGCAGAAAAGTGCTTGTATTTGGAGTATTGGGTTGGTCCCTTGCAACTGCACTTGTACCGATTGTTGCTGGCTTTATGCCTGGACTAATCATTTCTAGAATTCTGGTATGTATCTGCGATTGAACCAAGTTTCAATTGTATTCTTAATTTATTACACTCTTAAAGTTGATTTAAAATTATAGATGGGTCAAGCCTTCAAAAGTTCTTTTCTCATAGTTTTTTCCTTCAATAAAAGACTTGATTACCAATTAGGTAAATATTACGAGTTTGACTTCATCTGGGTGTAAGTTTAGTGGAGATTACAAGGTATAAAATCAACTCATTAGGTGGCAGTCTCTCAGGCAATGACGGAGATGAAATATCCAAGATTACACTTTGGAATTTCATAAGCAAGCGATTCTAGTGTAATTCATGCTGACTGAGTGACGTGTTGGCAAAACATATTGGTAGCTTGCATGCATATGCCTCAAGGAATTGACATTATTTGATGTTAAGTCTTTGGAAGATGTTTATAAGAAAGCGTTGTATAAAGAAATCAGAAAGATGCATAAGAAACCTGCTGCCTAGCATGTGAAGAAGATGTGAGCATTTCCATAAGAATAGTCTGTCAAAGTATCAGTTTTGGGGTTTGCATCCAGAGCTGATCCCTGCGAACAAGGATGGAAGATAGCTGCTGATGTCATAAAATCAATCCAATTCTAGCAAAGCTATCTTGATAGATGAGATGGAGGTCACTGGAAAAATTTGTTGTAGCTATCTAATTCTGCAACAAAATGTTCATGACATATGTACAAGAAAGACTCATCTATAAGAAATTGCTGATATGAGCACAACTGAAGCAACAGGAGAGAACACTCGATATTACCTCAATCGTGTGTGTTGTACATTCTTTTGTATTATGTATATATCAAGGTTACATGGGTGTGGGTATGCACAACCTAATGTGAACTCCCAAAACTCGGGTACACAGGTGCAAGGGTACATGGTACACAAGATGTGAGGGTGCAAACACACAAAACACAGCTATTCTAGATAACATCGAAATTGAATCAGTGATCATTAAACATACAAGTAAAAACATAAAACATGGTTTCATAAAATATAAACGCTCACAACATGATTGTTGATTGATTTGTTCCAATCTAATACTCATCGTGTTTCTTTTTCTACTTCTTGGCCATGTGCTAATGTTTGTGTAATAAGTTAATTATGTATTTGAGTCAAAATGCATTTAATCAAGGTACATTAGACTTTAGGATTATTTGTAGTGTAATGGATGCACTTATAATAGACCATGTGATGTAATTGTGGTACCTTTCGGGTGATGCGGTATATTCCTTGATATTAACCATAGTTACTTGTGTATTGGAGAGGGGGTACAGGGTTTCCAATTGGGAAAAAAATTCTTGGATTTTGGGACGGCAAGGGATGGCTATTCATATATTTAATTACATATAAAAATAAAATAATAACAATTAAATCAGTAAAAATATAAATAAATTAAATAAAATTAAAAATAGATTAGAAAAAGTTGGGGATGACATGGTATACCTGAAACGTCCCTTGAATTTCATGGGACCTCTCCAATTTGTTTCTGTTTTTGGCATGCGGGGGATGTTTTGATCCTGTCCTCGAAACAATGTCCGGCCTTGCGTAACACTGATATTAACTCCGTTGGTTGGCTAGTTATGTTGCCATTTACTATCCTATTATAGTCATTCAGTTACATTTAGTCAAACTAAATTGATGACTTAGTTAAGGATGACCTCACCTTGGAGTTGTCGCCAAAGTGATAACCTCAAGTTGACACATCTACTTAGTGATTGAGTTTGATTGTTTAGTTCAACTATGTGATCATGAGTTTATGGGTCAATCAAGTTGATTGATAGATAGGTCTCCAATTGCATTTGGCAACTGCCCAATTGATTGTATGAGGTGTAATTATTGTATGTGCTATTTAAAGGGGTCGCTTGGATGGAAAAAGGACATGCTTACTTTGGAACTCATTTTCTTGGCGCTGAGCACAAAACTGTTTTCTCACTCTTGTAAGTGAGGATGAAAACCCTCTTTGCACTTGGTTTGAGGACAAAACCCCTCATTCCTTCATTGGTGATCTCACACAGAGGTCACACTTGGTGATTACATTCAGATTTTCCTTGGAACATGCCATTTCCAGCCCATTGTAAACCCTCTCCTAGGGTGGTGACTTGCATGGTGGAAGGTTTTGGTATCTAGGGCACGACACTCCTTTCTTTGTTGATATTTGGATTGTTCCTAATTTATAAGGCTGATTACACTTTATGGATTGAACTTTGGGCCTAGGAATCATTATTTCCGGCTATTTTTGTAAGTGGGTTTGCTGTTGTCACAAATCAATTATTATACTTTAGCCAGAGTTCTAAAAATTCATTTCTTGGTTTGTACTTGCTCTAAATAATAATTATTGTTCTCTACATGCTTTGGATGGTGTAAAAGTGGTATTGGAAGTAAATAATTGTAATTTCGTCCTTGCTGTCATAAGATTTCAAACTATTGTAGCTTGCTGTTATAAATTTCAGTTTATTGTGTTATTTTTCTTTTCTTCAGCTCAGCCCGAGAGGGGCATTATAGTGGTATCGTAGAAAAGATTGATGAACTTATCGAAGGGCAACCGAGGCTGGTAGATACAATGGATTTGCTAGCCCTAACCTTGCAAAAACTTCATGAGCCAAGACTTCACAATGGTGAGGGCAGTTTGTCAAGGGTTCACAATATGAGGCAGCCCCAAGGGTCAAATTTCAGATCTGCTGCTAGGCCTTTTTATCCTACCTTCTACCCAAGGAAGAAGTCATTCCGAGGTCGATACATGGCATTTAGTGGGTCACGACATCATCGCGACCAACTATGAGGAATATAGGGCTCTTCCAAATGAGATTCGTGATGCTATTTTACTTGCGGAGTTCATAGGAGTAAGCAAGGGGAGGTCAAGGACCGAGCCTAGATCTCAAGCACCACAAAGGGATCTTCAACATGCTTTGGGGAAAGTGACACTCTCCACATTTGATGGTTCCAACAAGGGGATAGCCCGTGCTTGGATACAAAAGTTGGATACTTATCTATCATTGAGGCCTATGACGGAAGAAGAAGCAATCAAGTTTGCAACCCTTCATCTTGAAGGAATTGCACACGAATGGTGGTACCATGGATTGATCACACAAGGGCACAATCTCATCCAGTCATACTTTAATGTCCCCTTCTCCAGGCTAGTCATTTCAAAGACCTTGAGCCCATTCCACTTCCTATGGGCTAAAAGGGATTGAGCAAGGGAAGTTAATGTCATGTTTTTCACTTGTTTTTGTGAGCTTTGCATTCTTTTTAGTAATTTTCTAAGTATAGTCAGGTTGGCTGGGTAAAGGAGAAAAGCCAAATGAAAAATAGAAGAAAAAAGAACTATTATGTCCCCAAGAAGGTCAGTCTTCTTTAGAAGGTTCTAATTGGTTTTTGGTACCACCTCTAGCTATTTAAAGGGGTCGCTTGGCTTGGAAGAGGTTATGCATACTTCTGACAATTATTTCTCTTGAAATTGGAGTAGGTTTGCTTTCTCTCTCTTCCATTGAGGACAAAAACCCTCTTGGAAAACCTATTGAGAACGAAACCTCTCAATAGTGGGCTGGTTTGAGGACAAAATCCCTCAAGCTTGCAACAAGGTGATCTCATAAGGAGTTGTATTCAGTTTTGAAGGCATTTCCAGCCCTCTCCTAGGGTGGCGACTTGCCCTAAGGTGGTGTTTGGGGTCTTCTAGGGCACAACTTCAAATTCAGCCATCATTGTGTTTCTCCTATTTTTAGCAGCTGAAATCTACATTTGTACTTCAATTTGGGGCTTGGAATCCTTCATTTCCAGCCATATTTGTAAGGGTGTTCACTGCTGTTATTATATTTAATTAAATAAATTCCAGCTGGGGTTTGAAGGCTCATTTCTTGGTTTATATTTGTTCTAAAATATTTCTAAAGTTCCTACATGCTTTGGATTGTGTAAAAGATGCATTTTTGGAGAGATATTGCATTTTCCTTCTTGTTGTTATAAAAATCAGATTGCTGTACCTTGCTGTCATAAATTTCAGTTGGTTGTCATAATTTTCAGTTTACTATCTATTGGGGTTTGTGTAATTTCCCTTTTGTTTCAGTTAGAGCTTGGAAAGGGGCATTATAGTGGTATCAAAGCATAGATCTTGCCAGCCTGTTGGGAAGCATGGAGTTAATGAGTAAAGATGATTTGAGAACAAAGCTTTGTAGAGCAAGAAGGAAACTGGAGCAACCATCTTATACAAAAAATTTTCTACTCGGTATTTTGGAGGATGTGGCAAGCTGTTTGTCTAGGATAAGACAATCAGAATATCAGTCTATGTTTTGGGTGGTGAATCCATCAATGACTCATTTGGTTAAGCCCAAGCTTTTGAGACACTCGAATCCAGATGTGAGACTTGTAGTTATCACTTGTATTAGTGAAATTACAAGGATAACAACTCTGAACAGCCATACAATAACAACACCATGAAGGAAATATTTCAGTTGATGGTGGAGAACTTTAAGGGTCTTGATGACATCACAAGTCCTTTTGCTAAGAGGGTCACAATCCTAGAAACTATGGCAAAAATCAGATCTTGTGTGCTAATGCTAGATCTAGAATGTGATGATCTTATCCTCCATATGTTTGAACATTTCCTTACTGTTGTCCATAAAAATCATACGAAAATGTAGTAGCCACAATGCAAACCATTATGACTTTGGTCTTGAATGAGAGTGATGATACTTCACAACATTTGTTATCCTTACTAATGGCTGGTTTTGAACAGGAAGCCTCACTAGTTGCTCATACACTAGCTAAAAATGTTATTGCTCAATGTTCAGAGAAGTTGAAGCCATATGTGACAGTTGAAGGACATGGAGAGGTGTTGTTAGATGAAGAACCATTTTTTTAGATGTAGCAGAATCTCCAAAGAAAGAGGAAGAAATCATGGAGCATGAGCCAAGGAAAGAAGAAAAAATTGATTTGCAAGATTGTGGAGAGAATTTGGTGGTTGAAGCCAAATCTCCAGTTGATAATGATGATGTTCACTTGTTGGAATTTTCCGAACAACAATCAATAAGAAGCAAATTGATGGTGTTCTTGACTTCGGTGAGAACCATGAAGATGTTCCATACATGTGTCAACAAAATATGGAAGGAGTCAAGGCGAAAGATCTTCACTTGCTGAAGAAGTGAAGGCAAAGGAGGGTGAGCTCCTTATGGGCAGCCCAAGGTATGACAGTGATGACCATATTTCCGATTTTTTGTTTCCTCCTATGTCGTTGCCATATTTTTGTCATCGTGGAAAATATTTTAAGAAGCATGTTAGGTGTAAAGAGTCAACTTGCAGATATGGGCATGTTGCTTCTTCTATTCATGGCCAAGATTGCCTTGGCATGGGCGGTCTGCGGAAGATCGAGGTAAATGTCATTTCTTACACTTGGAATGGAAGAAAAATTACGAGAATGCATATAAAGTTTGTTGTACATTCAAACCTCATTGTGAAGGATGAGATGCTACAAAATGGCTTCATCATCCCTTACAACAAGAGTGTTAGCCCAAGAAGCTTTATATTCTATGGACATCTAGAAATTTCCTTCTAATCCAAAGCCTATGACAGAGTTGACATGTGTTTTTCATGTAAATTTTTGGCTCAATTTGGCTTCTCTAGTGAATGGATTGAATGGGTTCAAGCTTGCTTGTCTTTAGTCTCTTTTTCAGTTCTTATTAATGGCATCCCAACTCAGATTTTTCAGCATCTAGAGGTATTCGCCAGGGTGATCCTATCTCCTTTCTTATTCATTATTCTGGCTGAGTGCCTTGGAAGATTGGCCACCAAAGCTTGTCATGATAAGATCAACGACATCAAATTGGCTAAAGGGGCTTGACCTCTTACACACTTATAGTTTGTTGATGATTCTACGCTCCTTGGTAAGGCTACTTGCCTGGAAGCTTCCCATATGCAGAAAACTCTTCAGCTTTTTTCTAGAGCCACAGTCAATTGGTCAATCATGCCAAATCTAGCATAATTTTCTTCCATTGCTCTAGAAGACAAGAGGAACAAATTCTTGATATTTTTCACTTCAGAAAGGGATCTCTTCCACTCCAATACTTGGGGGTTCCTTTGGCAGCTAAACAGTTAAAAGACTGGCATTGGTTAATAAACAAAGCTAAGATGAAATTGCAGAAATGGACGAATAGATGGCTCTCTTCAAGAGGAAGAATGACTTTGGTCAAGGCAGTCCTTCAGGCCTTGCCGATATATGTCTCATCTATTTTGAATATTCCTGTTGGGACTCTCAAACAAATGGATTCTCTATGTCAGAAATTTATTTGGAGTGGATTACAAGAGAAAAGAAAATGGTCATTAGTTAAGTGGGAGATTCTTTGTCAGAAAAAAAAGGGTGGCTTAGGATTCCGATCTACTTCCAAGCATAATAGAGCATTAACAGCCAAACTCTATTGGAGATTGCTAGTTGCTCCACATGATTTGTGGGCTGCTAATATCAGAGCTAAATATATCCTCCTAAGAGGATCATTAGGTTGACTCTTCCTTCTAAAGGCTCCCCAATTCTTTCAGTACTGAGACTAGGGGAAGAGCTCATAAAGAGGCATTGCTTCTAGATAATCAATAATGGACACACAACTAACTTTTGGACAGATTCTTGGGATGGAAATCCTCCACTCATAACTCAACATCCTGAGTTAAAGATGGCCATGGAAGTTCTTCATGAAAAGGGTTGGATTAAGGTTGCCAAGTATTGTAAGCCTACTATTCACCAATGGGAAATTGGTCATTCTGGATTCCTACTCATGAATGGCTAGTTCAGCTTGGGGAGGATCATAAAAGATGGTGGATAATATACTTCTGTCCCGACCTCTTTCAACATTTGCACGGTCGGATTTTATAGCATGGGGAAAAATTTCCAAGTATTTACTTGGTTTTTTCCAGATACAATTCTCTATGTCGTGCAATTCCTCATCCTTTGAGGGACATCTTTCACCATCTGTGGCAGCAAGCTCTATGGCCCAAAGTAAGCTTCTTTGTTTGGTTGGTTTTAAGAAGAAGAATCCTAACGGGGGATAGGCTCATGAAAAGAGGCTTTAATGGCCCTTTTAGATGTGTACTAGTGCTTAGAGAATGATGAAACCATAACTCATCTTTTTATACAGTGCCCCTTTGTAGTCCAACTATGGCAGATTTTCACCAAGTTGTTTGAGACCCTAGGTTGGAATTTAGTCTCTTGAAAATCTGTTTAAAGAATGGGGAAAACATTTGACAAAGGGTCAAAATATTTTACAAGCTTTGTGGAGTGGTATAACCCTCCTGCTATGGAATACTTGGAAGGAAAGAAATAGAAGAATTTTCCAACAAGAAGGTAGAGACATCTCTTTTGTGTGGGAGAAGATAAAAATGAATGTTGCAGAATCTATTAAGCACAAGCTCGCCTACCTCAAACCCCTTCAACTGAGTGGGTTCATCTTTTCAAAATGCTTCCTTTACAACCATTGATAACCAACATGGTTGCTTTTAAAACAAGAAAGAAAAGACAATTGAATAGAAAGTGGACTCCTCCTCCGCCTGGATTTGGAAAGCTGAATACTGATGGTGCTTCCAGAGGAAATCCGGGTCAGGCCAAGTATGGGAGGAATAGGTAGATCTTCTGATGGTTCAGTGGCCTTTTTCTTTTTTGAAAAATTGGGTTATTCAACGAATAACTTAGCTGAAATTAAGGTAGTTTATAGGGGTTTATAAGAAGCTCTGAAAATTGGGTGGCAAAAACTTTAGGTTGAATTTGATTCTCTTTTGATAGTTAGCTTGCTATCCAATTTTGAGGCGGTCCAAGGCAAAAATTGGCAAATTGTAAGAGAGTTGGGGAAAATTCAAAGGCTGAAGGATAAGTTCCAAGAGATCTACTTCAATCATGTTCCTAGAGAGCTCAATAAAGTGGTAGATGTGTTAGCTAATTGGGCTCTTGATAACTACAATCTCATCTGTTATGGTCCTCCACCATTATGGTGGTCGACCAAGCTTCAAGAAGATCTTAGACAAATTCTAGATAAAGATTTGCATCAATGTTAGTTACTAATATGTGTGCTTTTGTTTATACTGCCCAGGTCTGGACTAATAGTTTCCATGCTTGGCATAGTCGAATATGTACATTTTGATTTCTCTATATTATAAAATTTCTCCAGTTTAAAAAAGAAAAAAGAGGATCCAACAACTCAAGCTCACCTTGGGAAGGCACATGGTAAGTAATGATTTCTATGTTGTTGGTATTGGAGATACGGATTTGGTACTTGAGATACAATGGTTGCATTCCTTGGGTGAATTTAACCAAAACTACTGATCTATGAAGTTAAGATTCAAGCTTGATGGCCAAGAGGTTGTGCTTCAAGGCATGACAAATAAAGCTCCTCAAGTTGCTACAAAAAAAAGGATGGAAATAATTTCTGCAAAAGGCAAGACATATGGGCAGCACATGGTAAGAAAAACTCCCCACTTTCAGTTTTAAAAAACAATCACTTCATAGGAATTTTCAGCTCCTAATCAATGCACATGCTCTTAGAAGAAGCCTTCCAATAAAAGTAGATGTTGAGTTCATGAAATCAGCATTTGGAAGTGAGCAAGATGGATGTTATCTTGCTGTCCCTCATGAAGGGTTTTCGTCCTTCACAAGTTTCCCAACCAAGGGTTTTCGTCCTTGGATGAGGTCCTCAACCCAAGGGGTTTCGTTCTTGAGAGAGAGAGAGAGTAAAAGGCTACACTAGCCAACTTTCACCAAGAGAAGAATAATCACCAAAAACATGCATCAATAATGCCCAAACGACCTCCTTGAATAGCCACAAGGAGGGCTTAAGCAACATAATAAATGATGGACGACCCCTTCAGGTAAGTGCTTTTAAATAACCAAATGGTATTTGGAGCCTACATGGTCATAATACCTTTATTACGTAACTACTTTAGTTCCTCTATTGGAGCGCTAGGCTTCTCAATAAGATATATGATAATAAATGATAACTAAAGATTCGTGATCAACGGGCATACATTAATACTCTCCATCAACAATCTGGTTTCTCTATGGACCTTTTCAAGAAAGAATGTACCTTGAAAGCAAAATTGCAGGAATGGGAGATTAGAGAAGAAATTATGTGCAAGCAAAAATCCAAGATTCAGTGGTTAAAGGATGGAGATAAAAATATTGCTTTCTTCCATAAGTGTGTGTTAGCCGGAAGGGCCTGACAACTATATCCACTCCTTGGCCAAAGGAGAAGGAATAAAGGTATACTCGACTCAAGGGATGCACCAAGGTGGCTCAATAATATTTCCAGCGGTTGTGCACCTCCCAACCTTTGGATATGGACTCACAAAGCACCTTATCAACATCTTACCCAACAATATTTCTCCACAGGATAATGCAAAGTTCACTCAACTAGTACCTGTTATGGAAGAGGAGCTCCAAGGTATTGTCTTCAATATGAAGAAAGGTAAAACTCCAGGTCCGGATGGGTTCCCGATTGAATTTTACCAGGCCTTTTGGGACATTATTAAAGGGGACCTGCTTCGAGTGGTGGAGGAAGCAAGGACAGCTAAAACCATGCTTAAAGAGATAAATAAGACGTTCATTGTTCTCATCCTTAAAGCTAATGAAGTGGAGGATATCTCTGGTTTATGGCCCATAGCTTTACGTAACGTCTTGTATAAAATTATCACCAAAGTCATAACTGAAAGACTAAAACCTTTTCTTCATAAGATTATTTCTCCTGAGCAAGGTGGATTTGTCCTTGGTCGCCATATTCATGATGAGATTGTGCTAGCTCAGGAAATATTGCACTCTATGGATATTCAGAGAAACCCGACAATGTTTATTAGACTGGATTTATCCAAAGCTTATGACAGAGTGGATTGGGGCTTCCTATGCAAAGTTTTGGCTCAATTTGGTTTTTCTATGGAATGGATTCAATGGTTACAGCTGTATCTCTTTTGTCTCCTTTGTTGTTTTAGTTAATGGCTCTCCTTCAGATTTTTTTGGAGCTTCTAGAGGTATCCGGCAAGGAGATCCCCTATCACCTTTCTTATTCATTATTTTGGCGGAATGTATGGGGAGACTCGTTAATAAAGCCTGTCAGGAAAAAAATTCATGGAATACAGTTGGCTAAAAACATTCATCCAATATCTTGTCTCCAATTTGTTGATGATTCTACAATGATTAGAAGAGCTAACTCTATGGAAGCTAAACAATTCCATAGAATGCTTCATACATTTTCGGTCACCATGGGTCAGCTGATCAATCAAGGAAAATCCAGTATTTTCTTCTTTCACTGTTCTAGAAGAGAAGAAGAGCAAATTCTGAATATCTTCCAGTTTAAGAAGGGAGTGTTTCCTTTACAATATTTGGGGATCCCTTTAGCCTCAAAAAAGCTAAAGGATTGGCATTGGCTAATCAACAAATTTGAATTAAAATTACAAAGATGGACTAATAAATGGCTCTCTTCAGGAGGAAGGATGATGCTGATCAAATTTGTCCTTCAAGCTATGCCGATATATGTTGCCTCTGTGTTAAATATACTTGGAACAATCTTAAAACAGTGGATTCTATTTGTCAGAAATTCTTATGGAGTGGAGTTCAAGATAAGAAAAAATGGTCCTTAGTTAAATGGGAAACTTTGTGCCGGCCAAAAAAGGAAGGTGGTTTGGGATTTAGATCCTCCCTAAGCAGAATAAAGCTTTAGTTTCTAAACTCTATTGGAGGATGCTTGTTTATCCTAATGATCTGTGGGCCGCTACATTCATAGCGAAGTATGCTAAAAACAACCCTCCAGAAAAAATCATTAGATCATCCCTCCCTAGTAGGGGATCTCTGACCTTAATGTTTATCAGAATGGAAGAGGAAATTATTAAAAACAAATCTTCTAGATTGCGAATAATGGGCAACTAACTAATTTTGGACCGATTCTTGGGATGGACACCCCCTCTTATCCTTCAATTTCCTCAACTTCAAACTCTTATGAAGCAAATGCAAGATAGGGGTTGGGTTAAGGTAGCTCATTATGGTAAACCGTCTTCTCATCCCTGGGAGAGTGAAAAAGTTTGGATTCCGGTATCCGATTGGCCGATTGTTATAGAGCATGAAACTCGGGTTTTGTTGCAGAAAGTGTTGACAAATCGCCCTCTCTCTTATGCCCCACTTCCTGATGAGTTGGGATGGGGACAAGACCCTTTTGGTAAGTATACAATGACCATGGGATATGCCTCCTTGATGATAGATAATCCTCATCCTCTGTAGTTTCTCTTTAAGCACTTATGGCAACCGGGTATGTGGCCTAAAATAAGTTTTTTTGTTTGGCTTCTTATTCAAAGAAGAGTCTTAACAGGGATCAACTTATGAAGAAAGGCTATAATGGCCCCTTCAGATGTGCGTTGTGCTTAGAAGATGAAGAATCTTCTACTCATCTTTTCTTCCTCTGCCCTTGGGTTATTCCACTTTGGAAACATCTTGCTGGCTGTTTAAATTACATTGGAATAATTTTGTTTCCCTTGATCAACTTTTCAAAGATTGGCAAAGACTTCTCCCTAAGGGACAAAATCTTCTCCCAGTGCTATGGAGTGGTACATCTCTTCTCCTATGGAATATTTGGAAAGAAAGAAATAGTAGAATATTCCAGCAAATTAGCAAGGATGGACCTTATGTCTGGGAAAAAACTAAAATCAATATAGCTGAGAGTCTCAAACACAATATCTTTGCCTCATACTCTTTCTACGGAATGGGAGCATATATGCAATCAGTTATCTCTTGATCCTAGGGATGCTTCTATGCCCCGTTTTCATATTAATAAGAAAATTGTAAGAGAAAGTCAATCCAAAGCCCCTTCTTAGGCTTTGGAAAATTGAATACAGATGGGGCTTCAAGAGGAAATCCAGGAATGGTAGGAACAAGGAAGGTGATGTGCAGTTCATGTTTGCTATGAATTTGGGTATTACTACCAACAATTATGCGGAGGTGAAAGCGGTTTATAAGGGCATGCAAGAGGCTTTAAAAGTTGGATGGCAGAAAATTCTAATTGAAGTGGACTCACAAATCATTATGAAGCTATTGTTTGAAAATAATAGGGGTTCTTCTCCCAATTGGCGAATTGCTAAGGAAGTTTGGAAGATAAAAACATTACAGGAGAATTTCAAGAAGTTCAGTTCAGTCACATCCCACGTGAAAGAAATAAAGTTGTTGATGGCTTGGCTAATTGGGTCCTAGATAATAGGGATCTTATATGCTATGGATTGCCTCCTTCATGAGGGTCCAATAAGCTCCAAGAAGACATCAAATATATTCTTAACCGTGATACCTCCTTATGATTATCTATGCGGCTTTAATTCTGTATAATGCTCAAGCTTGGACTCTTAGTTTTCAGGCTTGGCATGGCCAAATATGTATTTATTGATTTCCATCTAATATAAAGTTTGCTGTTTTTTTTTAAAACAACTACCTACCAAAAATAAAAACATAATTCAAATCTTCCCCTTGCTTTTCTCCTTAGACCCACGGGAGAGAATGGGTTAAGGTCTTCAAAATTCAGCCTTCAAAAAGGGACATGACACTCCCCCTTCCCAAGATTGCTTGTTCCTAAGCAATTGCAAGTACCCGAATCCCAAATGAATCTCAACTACTCCTTATTTCTTGTTCCTTCTTGCGTAATGTCCTCTCCATGAACTCTACTCATGCCAAAATATCTCATATCTACAAGCATAGAGGTGGCTGAAGTATAGCACGCGGCTCATGCGGAAAATCAAAGTGATGTTCCGTTGGGCTCTTGCTTCCCTTCTTTTTCTTCTAGATATTTTCCAAATTTAAGTCCATTTGCAGCTGTATTTTTGGCTAGATTTTTTGCACAACCGAAAACCTAGGCAGTCATGAGATAAATCTCCCTCATTTATCGGTGAGGCTCCCGTGTATGATTTTTATCAATTATGGATCTGAGTAATTGTTTGTGGGTTTTACTTTAATTGCAAAGCTCATGAGCCATAGCTAGGCAATTCTGTAGCAAGTTTGTAGTTGTAAAGAAATATTTGCAAAAAGGGAAAATAATTGAATCCGGGAAGAAAGCAAAGAAGATGTGCAATCCAACCAATAGTTCGCAGAGTTGGTCTCATGCACATAGATGAAACAAACAGATCTCACAATACAGAATTTAAAGAAAAGGAAAGCTTCAAATCTAGATTTGAGATAACACAAAGTTTATGCAAAGATCTACATAGAAGTAAGAAACAAATGCACCGTTGACACAAAGTTCTCCTGGAAATATGCCTCCTTTCAATTCCTTAGCTTTCAGAAAGATATCAAGGGTTTCAACTCAAAGTCTGGAACACAAGAATGCTGATTAAAAATTTTGATCCTTTAACCCGTAGGCTCTTCCTTTATTTATAGTGTATAGAGGGAAATTACAAATAGGAAGCTTTTTAATGAATTGCCACATGTTGAAGCTATGAAAAGAGAAGTAGGCGCAATATTCTTCCTGGAATTCCTCTTTGCATGACATGCATGATTTATAACTGAAAATAGAACTTTCTATTTTGCATGTCTGCCACCTATTTCCAAGTAATTGACTTCTTCCAGTAACTTGAAGTAACGACTTTTTAAAGCCAATTACCTAAGTTTTACAATTTAATTGATTACTCAATTACTTTGTCGGAGAAAATAAGAGAAAGAAAAAGAAGTTATTCCCGCTGCAACACTCTTCGTTTTGTCCTTCCTCCATACTTTGCATGCTGATCCAATATGCATTGTACTTTTGCTTCAT
Source organism: Taxus wallichiana var. yunnanensis (assembly GCA_018340775.1). Taxonomy (NCBI): domain Eukaryota; kingdom Viridiplantae; phylum Streptophyta; class Pinopsida; order Cupressales; family Taxaceae; genus Taxus; species Taxus wallichiana. The sequence continues at coordinate 477,419,752 of CM031238.1, forward strand.
CTATTTTAGCAATGAATGATCTGAATGATATCTCTGCCTTGAATCTGAGATGCTTTTTGCAATTCTTCTCGATCGTGCACCAAAGGTCAATGTTTCGCTTGTAAACAATTCAGACAAAACTCATCATTTTTTATTTTTAATTGCATATGAGCAATTTTAAATTCTGGAAAGCACTCGGGTGAAGGAAAATACAAGTAAATTCAATGAAGGCTTCAACTGGAAGATTGGGAGCACATGCACAAGCTCCTGAAAGGAATTTTCCATGCAATGACTTCCACATGGGCTGCATTAGAAACAAGAGGATGAATTTTTGCCGAAGCCTTTGCAATTATGAGATCTGGATCTATTTCTTCCTTTGATTCTAAAGATATATTCAATGTATCAGACATTGACTTCTACTTTCTTCACCAATATGGGCATAAATGAAGTATTCCTGCAAATAATTCAGACAAGTATGCAATCCATAGCATGAATATCTAATTTCTTCACAGAGATATGATTAGAAAGCCTACTACCTTCTATTTTTAGACTTTGCTTGCATCAAGCAAGCTAAAAATATTATTTTATTCACTGTGCAATCACATCAACATGCGAGATGCTTTGAATAATAAAAGAAAGCTTCTCCAACCCTAAGCGCCAAAACTAGATGTTTCCCGACAATTAATAAAATAAGTCAGCTTTTAGGCATTTAGCTATGCCGTAATGGGTCGCACTTTCTCGGCTAGAAGTCATGTTAAAAATAAGAAGTCCCGCATTATATCTAATTCGAGTCATGCGCCGCAATTAACGGAAACAAAAGATGATTTTATAGATGAAAACAACTAGTCAATCATCTCGTCCCTTTGCACGAATTATATACTTGACCGAGCCCATCTTTCAAAACATCACTGCTGTTCACGATTACTCTCCCACAAGTGTCCATTGAATGCATTATTGAGAGAGTATCCTATTGTAGATTCTTTGCATCCAAGTACCAAACAGCTTACCTATTTTCCCAGGGAAGACATTGACAATTAATAGTTGGCTGACTAGTCAGGAGGAGAATACCCTATTTGAACTCTTATGCTCTCATCCTCAAGCTTTTGCTTGGGAATATAGTGACATGAAGGGTATTCATCCTAGTATTTGTACACATCACATCTACACCATTGATTCCAGACTAGTCAGGCAACCTCAAAGAAGAATAAACTTTGCTCTAAAAGACATTGTGGCCGAGATTGAAATTTTTTTGAAGGTAGGATTCATTTATTCAATATCGGACAATAATAGGTTTCTCCATTAGTCATAGTTCCAAAAAGAATGGGAAATGGAGAGTTTGTGTGGATTATAGGGAACTAAATAAGGCAACTCATAGGGATTATTTTCCATTACCTTTTATTGACCAAGTCTTAGACAATCTATCTGGAAAAAGGTACTTTTCATTTCTTGATGGGTTCAGTAGTTATAATCAAATAACAAGTGGCACTTGAGGACCAAGACAAAACAAATTTCACCTGCCCATGGGGAATGTTTGCTTACAGGGTGTTACCTTTTGGTTTATGTAATGCTCCTGCTACTTTCCAAAGGGCCATGTTGGCAATCTTTTCTAATTTCACCCATGACTGTAGAGATTTACATGGATGATTTCACAATTTACGGAGCAACATTCCAAGAGGCGGTTGACAATTTAAACAAAGTCCTTGCTCGGTGTGAAAAACATCAATTATCCCTGAACCATGAAAAATGTTTGTTTATGATGGAACAAGGGATTGTCTTAGGCCATCATGTTTTAGCTAAAGGGATCAAGGTAGACCTAGACAAGGTTAGTATCATTGTAACACTCCCATCTCCCACAAACCAAATAGAGGTAAGAAGTTTCCTTGACCATGCCGGTTACTATAGGAGGTTTATCTTAGATTTTAGCAAAATAGCTTCTCCATTATTTGCTCTCCTAACTAAAGATTGAATTTGAATGGACAGAAGCATGCCAATAAGCTTTTGATGCTATCAAAGGTAAATTAATAAGCACACCAGTGTTGAGAGGTCCGAATTGGAAGCTTCCCTTCCATATACAAACAAATGCCTCCAATGAAGCAGTAGGTGTTGTCCTTGGACAACAAGAGGAGGGAGAGTCTATGCATGCTATTTATTACATTAGTAAAAATCTCTCCCCTACTGAAAGGAATTACACCACAACAGAGAAGGAATTTCTTGCAATTGTATATGCAATCAACAAGTTTCGCCATTATATTATAGGATATGAAGTGATTGTTCACACTGACCACTCTGCTATCAAATATCTAATGAACAAACCTTTAGTGCATGGCAGGATTGTAAGGTGGTTATTGTTACTGCAGAATTTAACATTAAAATCATTGACAAACCAGGTAAATCCAACGTGGTAGCTGATTTTCTTTCAAGACTAACTACTTCGATGAAGAGGAGTAGGTCAATGATGACTTTCCAGATGAACATCTATTTGCAATTTCTACTACCTCTCCTTGGTATGCGATATGGCTAATTACTTGGCCACAGGGAATTTTCCAACCTTTTTCACACAAAAACAAAGGAAACAATTAATTAAACAGAGTGTGATGTATACATGGTTAAATGGAATTCTTTTCAAATGTGGACTTGACCATGTTTTACGCAGGTGTGTAGCTGAGAATGAAGTATTTGACATACTTAGAGCATGTCATGATGAACCATCAAGAGGGCATTATTCAGTTCAAAGGACCATTCACAAAGTTCTAGGAGCTGGTTACTATTGGCCTTCCTTGTTTAAGGATGTCAAAAAGTATGTATGGAGATGTGATCAATGCCAAAGGATGGGGAAACCAACATTTACATCTGAAATGCCACTCCAACCTCAAGTTGTCTTGGAACCATTTGAGAAGTGGGGATTGGATTTTATTGGACCAATTGACCCAACCTCTCAAGGGAAGGAGTACATCCTAGTTTGTACTGATTATGTCACCAAATGGGTGAAGTGCAGGCACTACAATATGCAAGAGATGAGAAGGTTGCAAATTTCTTATATGAGCATATCTTCTAGAGATTTGGAGCACCAAGATCCATTGTCTTAGATTAGGGACCACAGTTCATGTCGAGGTAATCGGTTCCTTGATGGCAACATACCAGCTTTGAAACACAAGAAGTAATCACCATACCACCCACAGTCCAATGGTCAAGTGGAGGTTACTAACAGAGAGTTGGAAAATATCTTAACAAAAATAGTGGATATCTCAAGGAAGAATTGAGTTCAAAACTACTCAAGCAAGCGATGGGCGTCTAACACTACTTGGAAAACAACCACAAGGTTTACTCCCTATGAATTGGTCTATGGGAAGAAGCCCATTCTCCTATAGAATTTGAGATTCGAATTTGAGAACAGTTTTTGATGTGGGAATTGAATTATATGAGGCACAACAAGCAAGGATTGTTCAACTAAATGAGTTGGATGAAATGAGACTTCAGAACTACATCAAACTGAAATCATTCAACACTAGAGGCAGGTATGGCATGACAAACACATAAAACAAAGAAAATTCCAAGAAGGGGATTGGGATTTGTTATTTGATTCAAAGTACAAGGATTTCAAAGGGAAACTATAGACAAGATGGATGGGCCCATACTAGATTGAACGAGTATTCGACAATGGGACCATCCAATTGATTCCAATTGATGGAGAGAGGAAGGTAATGTTGGTCAATGGGCATAGGCTGAGGTGTACCATAAACCAACATCTAAAGAAGAGTTTCAGAATGAACTTCAAGAAGATTCAACTCTGAAGTGTGTGGACAAAGTCTCTTTGTCCAACACAACTCAGAATTGAGTTATTTTTCAACAAGGAATAAAGAGGGGATGACTGAAAACCATAAATGGTGGTCATCACCCTCTGAAGCATTGATGAAAACCAACAATGGCGGCCCTTGCTCTAAAAAAAAAAAAAAGAGAACAAAAATAAAAATTTGAAAACAAATAAATAGAAAATACAGTGTGATTGAAAACCAGAAATGGTGGCCACCAGCCCTGAATCCAGCATGTAATAAATGAAGGACCACGTGTGGATAGAGGATCAACTCAGCATGGAGATGGCGGCCAATGATGCAACGAGTTAATTTAATGAGGTATGCGCAACTACTTTCCTTCTTGAATGTTGTGAAGTTTCAATTTATGAACCGTTAATTATTATGCTTGTGCAAATTGATTGTCTCTTCCATTTCCCATAACGTTGGCTAGATTTTCTGCACGGCTGAAAACCTAGGCAGTCATGAGATAAATCTCCCTCATTTATCGGTGAGGCTCTCGTGTAAGATTTTGTCAGTTATATGTCCTAATATCTATTTGTTGGTATTACTTTAACTATGTAGCTCATGAACCATAGCTAGACAGTTTTGCAACAAGTAAGCAGCTGTAAAAGAAAGGAAAAATCTACAGAAGAGAAAATAATAGGAAACGGGAAGAAAGGAGAGAAGATGTGCAACCCAATCAATAGTTCATAGAGTTGATCGCATGCACATAGATTAAAACAAATAGATCATGAAATACATAATTCAAAGCAAAGGAAACTTTCAGATCTAGATCCGTAATAACACGGTTTATGAATGGATCTAGAAATAAATATGAGACGAATGCACCGTTGACACAAAGTTCTCCGGAAATCTCTTCTCTATTCCTCTGCTTGTAGAAAGCTATCAAGGGTCTCAGCTCAAAGTCTAGAACACAAGAATGCTGATTACAAATTCCGATTATTTAACTCGTAGGTTCTTCCTCTATAGTGTATAAAGGGAAATTACAAATAGGAAGCTTTAAATGAATTCCCGCTTGCGAAGCTATGAAAAGGGAAACAACTCGGCAATCTTCCTCTTGAATTCCTCTTTGCATGACATGCATGATTTATAACTTCTTCCAAGCCAAGTGACCCCTTTAAATAGCTAGAGGTGGTGCCAAAAACCAATTAGAACCTTCTAAAAATACCGACGTCCTGGGGACATAATAGTTCCTTTTTCTTCTATTTTTCATTTGGCTTTTCTCCTTTACCCAACCGACTTGACTATACTTAGAAAATTACTAAAAAGAATGCAAAGCTCACAAAACAACTAAAAACATGACATTAACTTCCCTTGCTCATTCCCTTTTTGCCCACGGGAAGTGGAATGGGCTCAAGGTCTTCAAAGAGAACTAGCGTTGAGAAGGGGACATTACATCATTTGTCTTGAATTGTACATGTATCTAGAAGTTTCTAGAATTGGTATCTAAGTGCCTTGTTTATCTAGCATTCAATATATACCACATATATTTGTAATTTGGTCTATAATATTCTGGTCAATGGTTGCTTGCTAGTTCCACTCACCCATTCTCTCGATGACAAAGGTCCGTTCTAATTCATTTAATTTCTTTCTTCAAATTTTCTCTTGTTTTCTATATGGGAAATTATTTGTTTGCATTGTATCCTCGTGATTTCTAAGGCAGGTTTTTTTGCGTTCAAGAGAATGGCAATGAAAATTTTGGGCTATAAATGTTTCGTTGGCTAGTTTTTCTACACAACTGAAAACCTAGGCAGTCATGAAATAAATCTCCCTCATTTACCAGTGAGGCTCCCGTGTAAGATTTTGTCAGTTATATATCCTAATATCTATTTGTGGGTATTAATTTAACTATGTAGCTCATGAACCATAGCTAGACAATTTTGCAGCAAGTAAGCAACTTGTAAAAGAAAGGAAAAATCTGCAGAAGAGGAAAATAATAGGAAACGGGGAAAGGAGAGAGAGATGTGCAACCCAATCAATAGTTTACAGAGTTGATCGCATGCACATAGATTAAAACAAATAGATCATTAAACACAAAATTCAAAGCAAAGGAAACTTTCAGATCTAGATCTAGAATAACACAAAGTTTATGAATAGATCTAGAAATAAATACGAGACGAATGCACCGTTGACACAAAGTTCTCCGGAAATCTCTTCTCTATTCCTCTACTTACAGAAATAAGGGGTTTCAGCTCAAAGTCTGGAACACAAGAATGCTGATTACAAATTCCGATCCTTTAACTTGTAGGTTCTTCCTCTACTTATAGTGTGTAGAGGGGAAATTACAAATGGGAAACTGAAACTGAACTAGAACATGACGAAGTAGTAAAGGGAACATTTGGCAGTCATCTTCCTATAATTCCTCTCTTAGTGACATGCATTAGGAGTCTAAGTCAAAATTGTGCACATCTGTCACCTATCTTAAAGAATCTTCCCACATAACTTAAACCTAAGTCACAGGGTTCAGCGAATTTCAGACATTAAGTTCGAAATTCGCCGAATGTCTAACATGGCCAGTAAAAATCACGAATATTTGAGAATATTCGACTGTGGCAGAATCAAAAAGGTAGTAAGACCCTAAACGTTCCCTAAAACATTTGCTTCACGTCTGTATATTCGTCATTTCTCTATGTAAAATGCATTCGAATGCGGCTGCGAGTAACCCTGTGATTTTGAAGGTAAATAAGTGAGTTTGGCGTAGTATTTCTTTGTGGTTTCAAAATGAATTAGTGGCCCTCTGTGAGTTCGTGGCCTGCAATTTCTAGGAGGCTTTGAAGTGAGTTTGATGCCCTGTTGTGAGTTCGTGGCCCTGAGGTGACATAGCTGAGACGTGAGGTCAAGAGGCTTGCGCAGGTTGTCGTGGGAGGAGCTGTTTGTGACTGGAGCTGCTGCCATTCGTGGAACTTTGAAAGAATTGTTCGGGTCCTTTGGGAGGAGCTGCACCAACCGCCAGGATGGTAAAGAATTAAAATTTAGGTTAAAGTTTTAATTTATAAACTTTGTTATGTATTCCAAACAACGATTAGTTTTTTTAAATAAGTTTTTAACTTGCAAACTTTTACTATAGTTTAGAAAATAGTGCTTAGGTTTTAATATTTTTAAATAAGTTTTTAAGTTTTAAACTTTTAATAGAGTTTTTATATTTTATTTATTTATTATTAATGTTGCTTTATACCAAAGTTAAACATGTTTTTAAACTAGTCGCTAACTTTTTAATTAAACAATATTTTTTATTTAGTTTTATCTTTTTTAATAATTCTAAAACTTATATTTAATATTTATGAAATTTATTCTAAAATGATATATATATATATATATATATATAATATTAAGTTTAAAACTTAATATAATCAATATTTAAAATATTTAAAACTCTTTTTATTAATTTTATTTTTATTATGTAATTTTAATTTTTAACTCTTTTAACTTTTTAATATTTGTAATTTGTAAGCATTTATATTTAATATTTATAAATGTGACATTTTTATATAGATTTCAAATCTATTTAGTGATATTAAACTATTTTGACAATCTAGTGGTTCTACTTATATTAATTTTTTTTTGCAAATTATAGTAGTCGAATTTAATCACGATTTTTTTCTCGAATTTTATCATTGCCGAACTTAATCCGAATTTTATCTTCGCTGAACACGAACCTTGTGGATTTAGACTTAAAGTAATGGTTTTTAAACCAATAACTTTAATTTTACATTTTCATCCGGGAACATAAGAAATAAGAGAAGGAAGAAGAGAAGAAAGAAGATTTGCACATGTAACACTTATACTTTCTTTTTGTTCTGATATTGAATATACTTGTCAAACATGTAATTCAACATCTTCCCATCTGTTTTAACAATAGCATCTCTCTCGATTCTGAACTATAACAACCCTCTGGACAAAGCAACAACGTTAGCTTTCACTTTCTCTAAACCAGGCCCATATCCCTCAACATCTGCTTGAAGCTTTATGAGTCTACCAATTGAATCCATCGTGAAAGGTATGGTGGCTTCATCAACGTCTTTCCACACAACCAGCATAAATTCCTCATGGGAAGCAGGTAATTCATCTGGGATGCTCTCCGACACTTTTCCCATCTTACTCTCCAGCAACTACATTCTCTTCAACATGAGTTTGAAGATCTCTACGCGGAAGGAAACTGAAATTTCTAACTGCTTCCCCTTTTCCACCAACCCGCTAGGCACAATCTGCTCTGCAATCAACACATCCTTTGGCAATGAGTGTATCTTAGCCAAAGTATCCAGATGACTTTCAACAACTATCTTCTCATCTTCTATCTCTGTGTCATCAGGTTCCTTTAGCATTTGAGATACTCGCCTGTGCATGTTCTCCACGGCCTATTGTATTGGTTGAATTGCTCAAGCTTGGTGAATGATTTGTTCCTTCAAGTGGGCAATAGTTACGACCTAGTCCCCTGCATCTTCTACCTCCTGCATCAAATGATTACTCACCTGCTCATGTGCTAGAATGGGTTGAGAGGAAGGTTTGACAACCTTAGCAATGATCCGGCATTACCGCAACACCCGCTTTGAAGCTTGGATCTCTCAGCCTTCTCTTTGTCAAGCTTAAGGAATAAAGCGTTCATTAGTGTCTGCGTATCCTGCTTTAATCCTTTTGTGGTAGTTTGACCTATTGGCACTTTGGTCACTGCTATATCAACTGTCGTGAGCTCTCCCTTGTGCTTTCCTTCTGCTGGAACAGATAACTCAACGAACTTCTGTCCCAATTCCTCAATAATCAACCTAGAAGTCATTTTGGCAACTTTAGGTCTTCTATCTCTTCCTCCCAAACTTAGGAGCAGCTGAAAGTCGTGGTCTTCCAGGTTGATCTCCTCTCTAGCTTTTGGGATTGTCTGCAAAGCTAACCATGATGAAAAGTTGCTTCTTGGGGAATGAGAAGTCGCCGAGTGCACCACCATCTCATGCTCTGATTCCGCTCTATCAGAATTTGCCACCGTGTTATGACTGCCACCCTCTGAATTGTCCAAAGATAATGCTTTTTCAAACTCCGCCATCTGTGCTTTCAACTTCTTCGCATGGATAGGTGAAGACCTGAGTGGTTGAGGAGAAAATACAAATGATGCTTTGGATTCAAAGGAAGAGCAACAAGATCTCTCTGGGGTTCTGGGGCTCTTGAAGTGCTATGAGTTGATGTTGGAGAAGTTGAAACTAGCATGATAGCTGTTGATTTGGCCTTCTCCTGTATGTGAGACTTCTTGTGAACTTTAAGCTTTTCCGGCCTTCTACTGCTTTCACCTTCGTGCTTTCTTTTGCTGGAATCTCCTGCGGTAAAGTTGCCTGTGATCTGATTCATCAAAGCTTCATCCAGGCAATACCCCTTTGTCAGCAACCAATTCGAAGTGTTAACCAAAACTGCGGAAGATCTTTCTTCAATCGTCTGGCAGCCACCAATGTTTTCCTGAAGAGCAGCTCTATCTCCTCCCATCTGATGATACGAGTCAAGTATCACATGCCCATCATCTACTGAGATCTGCAGGTATCCGTGCCAAACCATAATCAAACACTTGTTGTGCCGATAACTTGCTGAAGTCTTTCTTTCTGACTTCATACTCGTTCTTGCACTTCATCCAGAAGTCTTCCAACGAAGGCACATGTGAGTATTCCTGGGAGATTGTCTTCCTCGCTACTCCATATGGGTCAAAGTTCAACCGTCTTGGGGAAGAACTCAGGCTCATACTCAGAAAACATTTCAGCTTCGACTCCTCTAGCTTTGTGGATGCTCTGGCAACTGTAGTAACCCACTGTGACTGGAAAGAAACCCGTAGACTTGTGCCGCTTTGATTGTAAGTCATGCATCTCCACGAGTTGTCTGCACAACTCCATGATGACCCACTTGTCGTTTGGATACCTCGGCAACTTTACTGGTTCTCCCGAAAAGCCGGTTACCCTGAGATAGGTGAAGTCTGCAAATTGGATGAAAATGCAGCCATGCTGAGATACAACTTCCCAAGCTTCTTTGCTTACCCTGTTGGTCTTTAGATCACTATTTAATTTGCAGATGAATTCATAGAAGAACCCATCGTTGACCGCTTTGTAATCTTTGTGGCATTCAGGAACTGTCAACTGTGGGTAGCACTCAAAAATAGGATCTTTCGCTAGTATGCCCCGTCTATCCAGCTTGGAAAATATACCTTGCGAGGCTGCTGCATATACCAGGTATGAAGTCATTTTGAAGCTGTAAGTCCGCCTCACACTCTGAAGTTACTCACCGATGCTGTCATTGATAATTTCTGCCCAATTGATTATCGAATCAACTCTGTTGATCTCGATAGTCCTCACGAAAGCATACATCCATGAGCGGAAGTTTTGAGTGTTAGCTTCTCCACTTCACCGAAAGCAACTTAGTGATATCATCCACCTCTTGCACCAAGTTGGATCGTGGAAGATTTCTCGGAACTTTGATGGAGACCTGGGATTCTTCATATATCTACTGTTCATTATGCCCACGCAATCTACTTTGTGTTTCTCCCATCTGTTGCCTGCATCCAACATGCTAATTGCAATCACCACCATTCGTGTCGAATCTTCAGACAATAATTGATAAACTATGCATCCAGCCTAATAATTGTCTTTCCCGCAGCATCCCGGATTGTTCTGGAAAGAGGATGATATGATCTTGCACACTCCATGACAAATTCGGGCAACGAGCTGTGATTGGGAATGCTTGATGCTTGAATAATTCCACTGCTTTTCATTGCCCTCGTGAGAAATGTCTTTCCGGCCCTGGATCTGTCAATTATTTCGGAGATGGGTTCCGGGCCTATGTCTGTGTCATTGATATCAACAAATCTGGAAGCTATGCATGATTCTGCTGACCCTTCTCTTTCATCTCGCTTCATCATGGCTGGAGCAATCTTTGTCTGAGCAATCTTTGTCTGTGTTCTTTTTTTTTAATCCTGTAAAATTCTTTAGAAGCTGGATCAATTTGTTCAGATCTAGCAATTTCTTCAGATTCGAAGATATATTCAATGTACCTGACATTGATTTGAACTCCCTTTCACCTGTAATGAATACTTGCAATTATTTCAGACAAAGATGAAGTCCAAAGCATGAATACTTGATTTCTGTCACCAAAAATCTGCATATGAAGCCTGCTGCCCTAAAATTTGAGGCTTTGCTTGCATGCAAAGCAAGCATAAATATTTTTAAATTCACTCGAGTGTTTATAGCAACATGCAGATAATTATCATAGCATAAATCAAGCTATTCCAACCCTAGGCGCCAAACCTTGAAGCTTCATGGCAATGAAAAATACCCCCAGATGCAAAACTCCTCCTTTCTTTGGCGCCAAAACTGTCCGGGCTGCAATCCTTAGCAAAAAGAATTAATTGCTTCTTCATGATGGCAACCCATACTTATATAACTCTCAGCATTCTATTTCTAATAATTGTCCATCCTATTCCTGGCAATTAATTAATAAACATGTTTATTCACCCAAATTGGGCACCTAATTTTGCATGTTGCTGGCTGCCATTAAATAAATTTAATTTATTTATTTTTAGCATGCTTCCTTTAGTTCTCTTTGGCTTATCTTCATGCATTGACTTTTCCTCCATCCTTGGTGCCAAAATTAGGCAAAACAACTATTAAAACAATGTTTTTAATGATATTTATTAATAGTTGTTTTGCCTAATTTTGTAACAAGGATGGAGGAAAGTCAATGCATGAAGATAAGCCAAAGAGAACTAAAAGCATGCTAAAATAAATAAATTAAATTTATTTAATGGCAGCCAGCAGCCTACATGCAAAATTGGTGCATGTTGCTGGCTGCCATTAAATAAATTTAATTTATTTATTTTTAGCATGCTTCCTTTCGCTTCTCTTTGGCTTATCTTCATGCATTAACTTTTCCTCCATCCTTGTTGCCAAAATTAGGCAAAACAACTATTAATAAATATGCTTAAAAACATTGTTTAATGCCTAAATGGGTCGCACTTTTCGGCAAGGGTGAATTCTAAAAATAAGAAGTCACCTTCTGATGGGAATTTTCACCCTACACTGCAGCTTTAAAAATCCCTTCTTCCACTTAAGTTATTAGACTTTTAAGGCGGGTAATATATTCCCACCTCCCCGCCACCTCTAATTTTCCCACTGCAGCTTAAGTGACTTCCTCAAAAGTGCGACTTGTATTGAAAATAACTTCTTTTGAAAAAGTGCGACTTGTATGGGTGAATAAAACCTTCTGATGGGAAAAGCTAGTCTGCTAGGCAGCAAAAATTCCCACTGGTGCTTTAAGTGATTTTTCTTTATTGTATAATGGAAATTTTTACCTTGCAAGGTAGGTAATAAATTCCCGTCTGCACTTTCTTCGCTTCTAATTTTCCCATCGCAGCTTAAGTGACTTTGACTTCATGGGAAAAAGTACCCTGCAAGGCAGGTAAGAAATTCCCGCCTGCCTGCAGCTACCAAAAATCCCATTGCAGCTTACACTCATTAATTCCAGAAAATGCGACTTGCCTGGGAGAGGCTTTTTGTGCATGACTTCATCTTTTTGGTCAGAAGCTTGCATTTTGAGGCTGATTCCTTCTGGTGTTGTGTCGGTAGATGATCTCTAGATGCTTCAGGCAATTAAATAGACTATACTAGCGAAGGAATTGACCTAGGGGAATTTCACAGAGAAACTGAGGAGAAAACTGGAGAAAAACACAAAAGAAATAAATAAAAGCGAAAAATGTTGCTAGAAGTTGCAGATAATGCCCTGAATTCATTCCTGGTGAAAACCCTAATGAGATGAGTGAATACTGGCATGCAAAACTTCAACAGGATTCAACCGGAGCACAATTTACTTCAAATGGGGCATTATTTATTCAATAAATAATTAAATAAAAATTTCTCGCAGACAAAACTTGGCGGAGGAATAAAATGAGTTTGGGCATTTGGGTATTTGTCGAAATTGGCTCATATGATTCACTGAGAATATCCTAACATAATATAGACATCTTCTGGCAATAAAAACACAAAAAGACCTGCTATTTTAAAAGAACAATTTTTTTAAATGGGTTGTCCCAGATTTCAGGGTGAAATCTGGGGACACTAGTCTCCCTACTTGCTTGTATGGTTTTGCATAAAATTGGGCAATTAGATATGTTTTCCATTAAGTACATGTAAATCATTCAACAATCTCAACCACACTCATATCATCTTTGTGTCTGCTGTATAATGTTTGTTTCCTAAATTTGTTATGAGGGATTCAAATAAAATTAAAAGCACTCCTACATTAAAAGTCATTGATATTAATAATATTTATTTTGGCTGTAGGTTGGCATTGGCGAAGGTGTCTCTCCTCCTGCTGCAACTGAGCTCATTGCTAGGTAAAATTGCATTTTTAAGTCTCTTCTCTTAAGTATTGTTAGATGGTTGTTCTCAGAATTGTCAGGCTTTGGACTTACTTTTGTGAGCAACAATAGGTTGTGTTTATGAATTTACCTTTCTTATAGACTATTTATTTTTTCTTTAACAAAGTTAACTATTCCTAGAACTACTTAACTAGTGGAATTAAAATTCAGTTATGCAGATTACAATTGGAAATGCAAAAAAATAGTGTGTTTGAACAGACTAAAGAGGGCCCTTTTTCTTGCACTTATAAGTCAACACAATAAGTCTGAAACCAATCATAGGGTGAGAACTACTTACAAAATCTCCTATGTAGACCAAGATTTGATGAAGTCTTGTAATGGAGAGTCCTCGGGACTATATAGACTCTAGAGTATAATTTAAAACAATTTGCAACCAGAATACAACTTCCATCAAAATCGAGGACAATAAGGGGCACTAGGTTGTATAAGTGTAATTTTTGTCAACTTGAATTTCAAGGCAGCATTACAAGAGTTAATGCGCACCTACTTCACATCCGAGGCAAAGGTGTGGAGGTATGTGGCAAATTTTCACTCAAACAAAGGGCTGAAATAAATAAATTGTGGGGTTGTGGTGAAGAAGAAACACCTATAGCTGCTACTATGCCATCAAGGGGTCCTGCTCCTAGTTCTAAAAATTTCTAAGAGACAATTTCGTGCTTAACCATAGACCACTAGTTTAGGGGCAGGGGAAACATAGAATGACAAGTAGTGGTGATGCTACAAACACGGTGGTAGAGTTATTCAATGCAATACAAGGATGGAGTAGACATGCCTTTGGAATTTTTTTTTTTGTGCTGATGGTATTCCATTCCATGTGGCTCGCTCTCCTTATTATAAGGTGTGAAAACATAATAAGAGCAAGACCATCACATGTGCGACCAGGGGAGACAAAATTGAGGACACCGATCTTGGATAAGAACTATTCCAAGATTAATATTCTAATGGAGAAAATGAAGGCTACTTGGGTCACTAGTGGATGCAACATAGTCATGGATAGGTGGACAAGCATTAGGCATCATCCACTCATTAACATCATGGTCACATGTACATATGGCCCTTACTTCATTGAGCCTATTGATTGTTCGAGGTACCTCAAGGATGCCGATTTTTAGTTACAAATCCTTAAAGATTTTATTGAGTAGGTTGGGCCAGATAATGTGGTGAAAGTAGTGACAAATGCGGCCCATGTTTACAAAGATGCAAGGAAGTTGATTGAGGTGGCCTACAAACATATTTGTTGGACTCCTTATTGCGTGCATACCATGAATAATGCACCCAAGGACATGGAAAAATAGGTTGGATCAAGGAGCTCGTTAATAATGCAAGAGATGCGCACATGTTTATCTCGCAACCCCACACTTCACATGCACTCTTGGACCTTCTCCAAGAACCTCGAAGAAGGAATTGTTGAAACCTATAGAGACTAGATATGCATTGTACTTTATTCTCTAGAGAGAGTGCTTGAGTTGCAAGAGGCATTGCAAGTAATGGTCATGACAAGAGAGTGGAATTCGTGGTTTGATTCTACGTAAGAGTAGGAAAAAGGTTGAAGGAGGTGGTGAAGAGTGACATTTTTTGGGCTGATGCAAAATATATTGTCTCCATCATTACTCCAGTGTTCAAAGTCATTAGATATGGAGACGCTAATGCACCTACCCTTGGAGAGGTGTATGAGTGCATTGACAGTATGCTTGGCCAAATGAAGGTCGTTGTACAAAAGAAAGACCCCACATTGCAGTTCTACAATGAACATATTCAGCCAATCATTCACCAGAGATGGGAGAAGCTCAACACTCCCTTGCACATGGCTGCCTATGCATTGAACCCAAAGTGGTACATACAAAGGTTTGGCAAAGTTACCCCCATACAAGATTTTGAGGTGAAGAATGGGTTCATGAAAGCTATTCAGAAGATGTACGATTCTACAGATGCTGACATCATTCATACAGAGTGGTCAAAATTTGCCAGTCCTAGGGGATATCGAGAAGAGGCAAAGTTGGATAGGGATACTATGACATGGAGGACCCAATTATGTGGTGGACCATTTCTTTGATAACCACACTAGCCATTCGTCCATTGTCCCAAGTTTCTAGTTCTTCTACTGCTGAGATGAATTGGTCTACTTATAGCTTCATCCACTCTATTAAGCAGAATAGGCTTACTTGTACGACGAGGAAGACAAGCTCGTAGTTGTACATAGCGCCTTGCGTCTTATTGGACGCAACACACTTACGTACAAGGAGAGTTCAACACGTGATGGGATGTAGAGCCAAAGGAGCCAATATAATTTGATGATGATGCGACAGAGATAAGGTTCGTTGATATTGGTTTGGAGGTGTTTTACCTTGAGGCGTCCATCTAGTGCAAACTTGGAGATGATTAGAGGCGCATGCGTTGGGCCATTGGCACAATTGTATTTGAAATTTGTATGTGTTATGGAATCATCATTTTGAATAAAAATAATGATATAACTATTAATATATTGATATTTAGTATCTTCATTGCTCAATGCAATGTGTTTAGTAATTCAAAGTTTCATTTGTTATTCCTTAATTATTTTTTTATAACAAATTTTCAAGTACTATATATATTTGCACCGTCGTCCACAAACTTAGGCCCTTGGTGCCGCCATCCTTGAGATTTGTCCTCTGTCCCGAGACTCCATGGAACATAGATACAAAGTGATTTGTAGTAAAATCTGAACCTTTACACGCCCATTCCATGTTTCTTATGCCCGTCTCACAATATTATTTGCTCACTTTTTATATTGGATGCCACCAATGAGACAATATCATCCGATGAACTACGGGTTGTAGAAAGATAGTTGAATGTAATCATAGTCTTTTGCGATGGAGAGCAATAGTCTCAAATCCAAAATTCTTGCATTCTTCTTGAGAGTTTGTAATTTTCTACTAGTTGGAGAAAAGTTAAAAGTTAGGCGAGGTTGCATCCGCTTGCCGGATATAAATGTGGGTATGGTGCAACTTGGATATAGTTTGGATATCGTACCAAATGTATCTAGATACGAACCCTTCACTAGGCCGTATAAGATGTAGCGGATATGTTATGCAGTCCAACCATAGGCGTATTTGATCTAAAAGTTAAAACTTAACAAAAAACCATAGTTACCAAATCCGTCTAGATCCAAAATTTTCAGCCTGTCCGAGATAAATTCAATTGGGTTTGAACCTAATATAGGTGATTTTTTAAATTTTTTTTTATATATTGCTTGCAAGAAACATCACCCAACAACCTTATATATTGAATAATATAATATTTTACATTATGTCATTAAAGAATTTCATTGTATTCATCAAATTTGTATATTTATTAAATTAAGCTCCTCTATCATATGTTTATATTTTGAATCGATTTTTCCAATTTTTTTCAAAATTCTAGTTTTTTTGGATTTTTCCGAACGAATTTGGATTTCTAAATTTTGTAACTATGAGAAAATCTCCTTCAAAAGCCTAAAATGATGCTAAAAACTGAAAATGACCTTCTATTATGCATATCAGCCGCAATGATTGAGGACATGGGGGTGAGAGTGTGGATTCAATCATCTACTTCAAACTTTTGCATTGGCTTTGTTCAACCAATAATTTTTGATTTGTTTCTTATGGCCTACTCACTTCTTTTCATTCATTTTGTCTATTTTTCGATTGCCCTACACAACTTGCAATTTTTTATCATCTATTGAATACCTAACTTCCTACATTTCCTGGGGATAGGGAGTTTGTACTTTGTGTGTAATCTTAATCTATACTTTTTTATGACCTAAAATTGATAATTCTTATTTATAATCTAGATTGTTATAATATTTTAAATATAATATATAATATTTGTATGCCATATCTAACCACATCCATAGTAGGTGGCCTTAAATGCCATTGTATCCGTATTTGTATCCATGCGAACTCTAAAGTAAAGGTGAGAGGAGCCTTCTTGAACCATTAATTTGGAGGGACTCTTGCAATATATTAAGAAAGTTGTAAGATGTTATATTGAAAAGCTCTCTCAAGTTTGATGGTAAGAAGTATGTTGTTTGCATGGACTCAATGTGGTGTCCCCAAGATTTCACCCTGTGAAATCTGGGACTACCCCTTTAAAAATTTTCGTTCTTTTCAAAGTAACGGGTCGTTTTGTGTTTTTATTGCCTGCAGTTGTCTCCATTACGTTAAAGTATTCCCAGAGAATCATATAAGCCAATTTCGACAAATACCCACATGCTAAAACTCGTTTTATTCCTCCGTCGGGTTTTGTCTGAGAGAATTTTATTTAATTATTTATTAAATAAATAAAGTTTTGTTTAAAATAAATTGTGTTGCAGTTGAACCCTGTTGAAGATTTTCATGCCAGTATTCCTGCCTCTCAGTAGGGTATTCACCAGGGAAGAGTTTTTACGAACCAACTATTCGACAAAGTTATTTAAAAAAACAATTATCTGCAACTTCTAAACGTTTTTCATTTTTATTTATTTCTTTTGTGTTTGTTTTCGGTTTTCTCCGTAGTCTGTTTGTTAAATTCCCTTGATCCGTTCATTCATTCTGTATAGCCTGTTTATTTTCCTGGAAGTTCTAGAAGTCATCCATGGCCTCAGACAGGGAAGAAATTAATCATGGAGTGCTAATTTCTGACAAAGAAGGAAGGATGTAAGTGAAATAAGCTTCTTTCATTTTTGGAAAGAAGGTTTTAAGCTGCTAATGAGAATTTTGGTGGTGGAAGGAAGATGGGAATTTTAAGCCTTCCTGAAAGGTTGTTTTTTTCCCATCATTAAAGTCAAATCACTTAAGTGCCAATGGGAATTTTGGTGGTGGAAGGAAGGTGGGAATTTGGAGCCTTCCTGGAAGATTGTTTTTTCCCATTATGAAAGATAAATCACTTAAAGTACCAATGGGAATTTTGGGGCTGCCAAGAAGGGTAAGAATTCCCATCAAGGAAGTTTTATTCACCCATGCAAGTCACATTTTTAAGAAAGAAGCTCTTTTTATGCAAGTCGCACTTTTTGGAAAGAAGGTTTTAAGTTGCCAATGGGAATTTTGGTGGTGGAAGGAAGATGAGAATTTTAAGCCTTCCTGGAAGGTTGTTTTTCCCATCATTAAAGACAAATCACTTAAGTGAAAGATGAGATTTTGGAGCTGCCTGGAAGGGTAAAAATTCCCATTGCTTTGCCTTCTTATTTTTAGCATGTCTTCTAGCCAAAAAGTGCGACCCACCTTGGCATAAGTGCATGCATTTAATGATATTTATTTTTATTATTCCTAGCTAAAGTTGGCGCCAAAAATAGATGGAAAGTCAAAGCAAATTGATGGGCTAAAGAGAAGACAAAGAAGCATGCTAAAAATAAATAAAAGAATTGCATGGAAAAGCAAGCTAAAAGCATGCAAACTTGGGCGCCCAAATTGAGAGAAAAAACATAACTTATTATTAATAATTGCCAAAAATAGGAAGAAGCAATTATTAAATATAGCATGCAGTTACTCTATATAAGCATGGGATGCCATAAGGAGAAGACAATTAATTCTTTTTGATGGAGCATGCTGCCCTGAGAGTTTTGGCGCCAAGGGAAGGAGTGATTTGCATTAAAGAATATTTTTCATTGCCGGAAGCTTCTAGTTTTGGCGCCTAGGGTTGGAGAAGCTTTCTTTTTATTATTCAGAGCATTTGCATGTTGGTATAAGTGCCCAGGTGAATTAAATAATATTTTAGCTTGCTTGGCATGCAAGCAAAGTCTCAAATTTTAGGGCAGCAGAGCTTTATAAGCAGATTTTGGTGATAGAAATTAAGCATTCATGCCATGGACTCCATATTTGTTTGAATCATTTGCAGGTATTCATCACAGGTGCTCATATTGGTGAAAAGAAGTCAAAATCAATGTCAGATACATTGAATATATCTTCCGAATCAGAAGGAATTGCAGATCTGCACAAATTGATCCAATTACGCAAGATCTTCTAGAAAAATAAAAGAAAAGAACTTAGACAAAGATTATTCCAGGCATGATGAAGCGTGATGAAAGAGAAGGATCAGCAGAATCATGCATTGTTTCCAAGCTTACCGAAATCAATGATACAGACATGGGCCCAAACCTATCACTGATTTGATTGACAAATCCAAAGCCACCGGAAGATCATCCCTTATGCGGGCAATAAAAATAAGCGGGATTATTCAAGCTTCAACATTTTCGGTCACAACTCAACCGCCTGAGTTTGTTATGGAGTGTGCAAGGTCTTATCATCCTCTTTCTAGGACAGTCCGAGATGCTTTGCAGGGAAGACAATAATCAGGTTGGATGCACAATTTATTAATTATTGCCTTAAGCTTCCGACACGACTAGTGGTGATTGCAATTAGCATGCAGGATGCTTTGGTAATAGATGGGAAAAGCATAAAGCAGATTGTGTGGGTATAATGAACAACAAATACATGAAGAAGCCCAAAGCACCATCGAAATTCCCGAGGACTCTTCCACGATCCAATCTTGTGCAGGAAGTTGATGATATCACCAAATTGCTTTGCAGGATAAATGGGGAAGCTAATACCAATAACTTCCACTCATGGATGTATGCCTTTGTGAGAACCATTGAGATCAACAGAGCTGATTCGATAATTAATTGGGCGGAGATCATCAGTGACAACATCAGTGAGCAACTCAAGTGTGAGGCGGACATTCAACTTCAAAATGACTTCATACATCAGACATGCAAAAGTGAGCTTCTCGGAGGTATTTTCTAAACTGGATAGACAAGACATATTGTCAAAAGATCCTATTTATGAGTGCTTCCCTTAGTTGACAATTCCTGAATGCTACAAGGATTACAGGCGTCAACGATGGCTTCTTCTACGGATTCATTTGCAAATTAAATAGTGATCTGAAAACCAGCAGAGTGAGCAAAGAAGCCTGGCAAGCTGTCTCCCAGCATGGTTGTATCTTCATCTAGTTTGCGAGACTTCACATATCTCAGGGTTAGTGGTTTCTCAGGAGAACCAGTTAAGTTGCCAAAATACCCAAGTGATAAGTGGGTCATCATGGAGTTGTGCAGAAGCTCGTAGAGTTGCATGACTTACAGTCAAAATGACACAAGTCTACAGTAGCTTTCCAGTCACAGTGGGTCATTATAGTTGCCGAGCATTCACCGAGCCAGAGGAATTGAAGCAAAAATGTTTTCTGGGTATGAGCATGAGTTCTTCCTAGCACGAATGAACTTTGACCCATATGGGATAGCAAAGAGGACAGTCTCCCAAGAATACTCACATGTTCCTTCACTTGAAGACTTTTGGATGAAGTGCGGAGCGAATACGAAGTCAGAAAGGGAGATTTCAGCAGTTATCAGTCAACAAGGTTTTGACTATGGTTTAGCACGGATACCTGCAAATCTCTCAGATGATGGGCATGTGGTACTTGACACATATCATCAAATGGGAGGAGATAGAGCTGCTCTTTAGGAGAGTGTGGGTGGTTGTCACATGATTGAGGAGAGGTCTTCCGTAGTCCTGGTTAACACCTCAAATTGGTTGTTAACAAAGGGGTATTGCTTGGATGAGGCTTTGATGAACCAGATCACAGGGAATTTCATTGCAGGGATTCCAGCAAGAGAAAACACGAAGGTGAGAGTAGTAGAAGGCCAGAGAAGCTCAAAGTGTACAAGAAGTCTCAGGTACTGGAAAAGGCAAGTCTACATCCATTATACCAGTGCTACTTTTAGACGAAGCTTCTCCAACGTCAACTCACAACACTTCCGCAGCTCCAGGACCTCAAATAGATGTTATTATTCCACCGTTGAATCCAACATCATTCGTATTTGTTCCTCAGCCACCTAGATCTTCACCTCTCCTTGCGAAAAGTTGAAAGCACAAATGGCAGAGTTCGAAAGAGCATTGTCTTTGGACAATTCAAGAGGAAGCCATAACACTGTGGTGAATTCGGATGCAACAAAGTCAAAGCATGAGATGGTGGTACATTCAATGACTTCTCATTCCCCAAAGAACAATTTCTCATCTTGGTTGGCTCTGCAGACAGTTCCTAGAGGCTAGAGAAGAAATCAACTTGGAAGAGGAAGACTTGCAGCTTGCTTATGAGCTTGGGAGGTAGAGGCAAAAGGTCTAAAGCTGCTAAAATAACTTCAAGGTTGATTATTGAAGAATCAGGGGCAGAGTTTGCTGAATTGTCAGTTCCATTGAAGGGAAACAAAAGGGAGAGCTAACTGCTGCAGACATATCGATGACCAAAGTACCATTGGGGAAAATCACCACGAAAGGATTAAAGCAAGATACATAGACATTGATAGATGCTTTATTCCTTAAACTTGACAAGGAGAAGGCAGAAAAGACAAAGCTTCAGATGCAGATCTCCCAGTTATGTGAGATCATCACAAAGGTTGCCAAACCTTCTTCTTAGCTCTTGTTAGTGCGAGAAGGTATGCAACCATTTGGTTGATTTAGATTGAAGATGCAGGGAACTGTGTCAAAGCTATTGCTCAATGAAAAGAGCAAATTATTCATTAAGCTTCAAAGCAGTTTGAGGGAATACCAACTAGCTTGGAGAATATGCGCAGGCATTATCTCAGCTAAAGGAACTAATGACAGGATAGAAGATGAGAACATAGTTGTTGAAAGTCATCTGGATACCTTAGCTAAGATACATTCATTGCCAGAGGATGTGCTAATTGTAGAGCAAATTGTACCTGACGGATTGATAGAAAAGGGGAAGCAGTTAGAGATAGCAGTTTCCTTCCACATGGAGATCCTCAAGCTTATGTTGAAAAGGATGCAGTTGCTGGAAAATGAGATGGGGAAGTACCAGAGAACATTCCAGATGAGTTTCCTGCTTCCCGTGAGGAATTTATTCTGGTTGTGCAAAAGAAGATTGATGAAGCCGTCATGCCTTTCACGTTAGATTCAATTGGCAGACTCGTAAAGCTTCATGCAGATATTGAGGGGTATGGGCCTGGTTTGGAGAAGGTAAAGGCTAACACTGCTGCTTTGTCCAGAGGATTGTTGCGGTTTAAAATTGAGAAAGAAACGGTTGCTAAGGCAGATGGGAAGACACTGAGTCACATGTTTGACAAGTATATTCAGTTTCAAAACAAAGGAAAAACGTAGAGTATGACAACCGTCATATTTTATTTCTTCTTCCCTTTCCTCTCATATTCTTATTTTCTCGGACAAAATTGTAAAACTAAAGTAATTGGTTAAAAGCCATTACTTTTAGTTATCTGAAAAGGTCCTTAATTGAGAATAGGTGGCAGACATGCAAAACTTTGATTTAGTCTTCAGATGCATGTCATGTAGAGAGAAATTTCGGGGAAAGATTGCCAGTTGTTTTCTTTATAGCTTTCGCATGTGTCAGTTTAGTTATTGCTTTCCTATTTGTAATTTCCTTCTATACACTATAAATAGAAGAAGAACCTACGGGTTAGAGGATCAAAATTTGTAATCAACATTCTTGAGTTCCAGACTTTGTGCTAAAACCCTTGATATCTTTTCAAAAGCTGAGGAATTAAACAGAGGTGGATTTCGAGAACTTTGTGTCAACGGTGCATTGGCTTCTTACTTCTGTGTAGATCTTTAGATAAACTTTGCATTGTCTAAGATTTAGATTAGAAGTTTTCCTTTCCTTTGATTTTGTATTGTGAGATCTATTTGTTTTATCTATGTGTATGAGACCAACTCTGTAAACTATTGGTTGGATTACACATCTTCTTCTCCTTCTTTCCGTATTCAACTATTCCCCCTTCTGCAAATATTTCTTTACAGCTGCTTACTTGCTGCAGAATTTCTTAGCTATGGTTCATGAGCTTCGCAGTTAAAGTAAAACCCACAGATAGTTATTAGAATACATAATTGACAGAAATCTTACATGGGAGCCTCACCGGTAAATGAGGGAGATTTATCTCATGACTGCCTAGGTTTTAGCTATGCATAAAATCTAGCCAACACAATGTTGTAATAAGTCTTGTATAATGCAAAACATGTACAATGCGATTATATCCACTAGTTAGGACATTTCACCTGCTATTTTTTCATGTTCGATGATGACTTAATGTGAATTCTCATTTAGTATTGTTTTTCTTACATATATTGGTGAATATTCTTTTTTGTTCTTGTACATTTTTGCATTGTTTCCACTTTGTAAACCGGCCCCCTATATGAAATTGTAAGTGGGTTGTCAATGTTATCATGGAAATCTACTTGATGGTTTCTAGGGTAGTCTCAGTGGTTTTACTTGTTGAAAAGCACGGGTCACCACAACTCAATCACCACTTGTGTTGGCTAGATTTTCGCATAGCACAAAACCTAGGCAAATATCATGAGATAAATCTCCTCATTTAACCGGTGAGGCTCTCGTGTCGATTTGTCAATAAAAATGTGTTATTATCTATCGTGGGTTTTACTTTAACCACTTAGTTCATGAACCATAACTAAGAAGTTTTGCGTAAAGTAAGTTGGCTTTAAGAAAGGAAGTATTTTATAGAAGAAGGAAGTAAAGGAAATACAGAGAAGAAATGGGGAAGATGTGCATCCCAATTAGTAGATAGCAGAGCTAATTGCATGCACATAGAAGAAACTTAATAGATATGAACACACAGAATTATAAAACAAAGGCAACTCTAGATCCAGATCTAAAATAACACAAAGTTTATTAAGAGATCTAAGATTAAAAGCAAGAAACAAAGTACACCGTGACACAAAGTTCTCCGGAAACCTGCTCCTTTGTATTCCTTTGCTCCAAGTTGCTCTCAGGGGTTCAACACAAAGTCTAGAACACAAGATTGCTGCTTACAAATTCTGATCGATCATTAACCCGGAGGTTCTTCTCCTACTTATAGAATGTAGGAGGGAAAGTACAAATGGAAAACTCAAACTGAACTGAAACATAAACAACAAGTAAAGATGACATTTGGCAATCATCCTCAACTATCTTCTCCTTAAGTGACACATGTATCACTTAACTAATAAAATGGTTCTACATGACTTAAGTAATGGTTACAAAACCAATAACTTAGAAGTTTTACAATTTCATCCGGGAACATAGAAAATAGAAGAAGAAAGAATAGAAGAAGTCATGCTAGCTGTAATGTTTGTCTTCTTCTTGTTCTGATATCGGATATACTTGTTGAACATGTAATTCAACATCCTTCCATCTGTTTTAGCCACTGCTTCTTTCTTTGTCTTGAACTGCAGCAACCCTTCATTCAACACTTTGATGCACGCTTCCACATCTTCCAAACTCGGCCCAAACCTCACAATGTCTGCCTGCAGCGCCACCAGTCTACTGATAGAATTCATCGTGAAAGGCTTGGTAGCTTTATCAATTCTCTTTTGTATCATCAGAAGAGATCCTTCCAGGGAATTAGGCACCTTAGTTGAGACGATCCGCACGTATGAAGTGACATTCCCGTCCACTCTCTCCTCAGTGAAAGAAATGACACTGTCTGGTAAGTTTGATGTCCTACTCTCAAGTGTCTGCATTCTCTTGAAAGAAACTCAGTAGATCTCCAAACGGAAAGATATTGCAAACTCTAAATGCCTTTCCCCTTCTCGACCGATCCGTCCGGCATAACTGCTCCAATCAATACATCTCCCTAAGCAGCTTGTTGATCTTGGCCAAAATACTCAGGTTACTCTCTGCAACTGTATTCATGCCTTCTATGTTTGCCATCAATTGCTTCAGTTGATTTATTGCATCATCCATAACCTTTAGGCGGGCTGGCACTTCTCCAAGTTGTACAGAAGCTTGACGAATAATCAAATCCTTCCATTCATCAATAGCCTTTACTTGATTGCTTGCGTCCTCCATTTCTCGCATAAGATGATCATTCACCTGCTCTGAAATGGGCTGAATAGAAGGTTTGACAACCTTGGCTATGATCTCACATAATTGAGATACTTGCTTCTGCAACTCTTCTTTCTCCACCTTTTCACTGTCAAGACTAAGGAATAAAGCATACATCAATGTCTGCGTGTCCTGCTTCAATCCTTCAATGGTAGCTTGACCGAGGGGTATTTTGTTCTCACACATCCTCTGCCGTGAGTTCCTCTATTTTTCCTTCTGCCGGAATTGATATCTCAGCAAACTTCTCTCCCGAATCTTCGATGATCAACCTAGAAGTTGCTTTGGCAACTTTAGGCCTTCTGTCTCTTCCGCCTAGATTCTGGAGTAGCTGCAAATCGTGCTCCTCTAAGTTCATCTCCATTCTTGCTTCTGGAACCAACTGCAAAGCCAACCATTCCGAGAAGTTACTTCTCGAGAATGAGAAGTCGTTGAAGTCGCTGAGTGTACTACCATCTTCCGCTCTGCATCCTCTCCGTCAGAAAGTGCCACAGTGTTATGGCTGCCATCTTCTGAATCATCCAAGGACAAAGCCCTTTCGAATTCCGCCATCTGCAGCTTCAACGTATCCTCTGGAACAGGCGCTGAACGAAGTGGCTGAGGGGAGAAGATGAATGTCGCTGGATTCAGTGGAGGCATGGAAGCGTCCTGCTGCTGCGGTGCAATAGTTGGTGAAGTACTGGGTACTGGAGAAACCGGAGTTAAAGTCATGGTCGTAGAAGTGATCCTCTCCTTGGATTGAGATCTTCTATGCACTTTCAACTTCTCGACTTTCCTGCTGCTTTCTCCTCTGTGCTTTCGCTTGAGGGAATCTCCTGCGCCGAAGTTGCCCGTGACTTGATTCATCAATGCTTCATCAAGGCAATATCCCTTCGTCAGCAACCAGTTTGAAGTATTCACCAACACAGCTCCCGACCTTTCTTCAATTGTGTTGCAGCCTCCTATGTTATTCTGCAGTATGGCTTTATCTCCTCCCATTTGATGGTAAGTGTCAAGTACCACATTCCCATCATCTTTAAGATCCGCAGGTATCCGCGCTAGTCCAAAGTCGAACACTTGCTTTGCTGATAGCCTGCTGAAATCTTTCTTTCTAACCTCGTACTCACTTTTGCACTTCATCCAGAAATCTTCTAATGAAGGCACATGTGCGTACTCCTGGGAGATTGTCTTCCTGGCTACTCCAAATGGATCGAAGTTCAGCCGTGCAGGGAAGAACTCTTGCTCATACTCGGATAACATTTGCGCCTCCATTCCTCGAGCTCTATGAATGCTAATGCAACATTAATATCCCACAGTGATTGGGAAGAAGCCCGTAGATTTGTGCCGCCGCTGATCAAGGTCGTGTAACTCCACAAGTTGCCTGCTCAGCTCCATGGCGATCAATCTATCATTTAGATACCTGCATCTTTATTGGTTCTCCAGAAAAGCCCATAACCCTGAGGTATGTGAAATCTGCAAATTGAATGAATAGACTACCAATCTTGGACACAACTTCCCACGCTTCCTTGCTTACCCTGTTGGCCTTCAAGTCTTTGTCTAGCCTGCAGATGAAATCATAGAAGAATTCATCGTTGATCACTTTGAAATCTTTCTCGCACGCAGGTACAGTAAGTTGTGGGTAGCACTCGAAAATGGGGTCCTTAGAAAGAACACCACATCTATCCAGCTTGGAAAAGACGCCTTGTGAAGCTGCAACATACACCAAGTAGGAAGTCATTTTGAAGTTGAAAGTACGCTTCACATTCCGGAGTTGCTCACCAATGTTGTTGCTAATAATTTCCGACCAATTGATTATAGAATCAACCTTGTTGATTTCAATGGTCCTGATGAAAGCATACATCCATGTACGGAAAGTGTAAGCATTCGCCTCGCCATTCATCCTGCATAGCAATTTGACGACATCATCTACCTCCTGCACCAAATTGGACCGTGGAAGAGTTCTCGGAACTTTGAAGGAGATTTAGGCTTCTTCATGTATCGGCTATTTATTAT
Organism: Taxus wallichiana var. yunnanensis; assembly: GCA_018340775.1. Classification (NCBI taxonomy): domain Eukaryota; kingdom Viridiplantae; phylum Streptophyta; class Pinopsida; order Cupressales; family Taxaceae; genus Taxus; species Taxus wallichiana. The sequence goes on from CM031238.1 coordinate 477,446,761, forward strand.
GCTCACGCAATCAACTCTATGCTTCTCCCACCTGCTGCCGGCATCCTGAAGACTAATGGAAGTCACCACCTTTCGCACTGGAATCTTCAAACAATAATTGATGAACTCAGCGCCCAAACGAATTATTGTCTTTCCCAAAAAATCACGCACTGATCTGGATGAAGGATGGTAAGATCTAGCGCACTCCATAACAAATTCTCAGAATCGGGTCAGACATGGAAAAGCTGCAGCTCGATAATTCCACTGCTTTTAACCGCACGCATGAGTGAAGTCTTTCCCGCTCTGGATCTATCAATCAAATCGGAAAGAGGTTCCGGGCTTGATCTGATGTCTCCTATGTCTGCAAGTTTGGAAGCAATGCATGACTCCATCATGCTTTCTTTTTCATCTCTCTTCGCCATAGCTTTGTCTATTTTTGTCTGAATAATTCTTTTTCTTCTTACTTGGCCGGATTTCTTCAATACCGTGCAAATCTGACAATTCTTCGATTCGAAGATATATGCAATGTATTGGACATTGATAAAGCTCCTTTTTCTTTGAAAGCACCTGTAATGAATTCCTGCAATTTATTCAGACAAAAATGGCCACCGGAGCATGAATAGTGAATTTTAATTGTAAAAATCTGCACTTTTTAAGCCCGCTGCCCCAAAAATTGGTGTTTAATTTGCACATAAAGAGAGCATGAATCCTTTCAACAACACCTGAGCACCTGTAACACCTATGCAAATAATTATGCAGACAAAGATCCACCTCCTTCAAAGCATGTGCCAAATCTGGAAGCTTTTAACCTTGTTACCACCTTGCCTGAGCAAAATCCTTCTTCAAATGGCGGCGCACTTTTCCTCTTGGCTGGAATTTTTTACCTGTGAATTAAATAATTCACCCATATGGCTGCCCATGCTTATATAACCTTCACAATTCTATAATTAATAATTGCCCTAACAATTAAAGACAATTAATTAATTAAAAATCATGCTCTTCTCTTTTAAAAATAGCATGTTTAAGGACAACCATCCAATAAATTAAATTAATCCAATTTAATCCTTCACACATCACTTCACTTAAGCTTCACAGTGTGCCTTGACCATAGCCACTGAAAATAGAAATTAATTTAATGATTTAATGCCTTAAAAATCATTAAATAACTCCCAAATGGGGCGCACTTTTTGAAAGAGAGGGGGCAGCCACTAAATAAATTAAATTTAATACATTTAATCCATTTCTTTTATTCCCTCTTTGACTTGTTGACTTCCTCCAAGCTTGGGCGCACTTTTTAAAAGAATAGATTAATTAAAATAATCACTTAAAGGCTGCCATCATCTCACCAAAGGGGGCGCACTTTTTTGCACATATAATTCTATTTTTAAGAATTTTCCACAATGGGATTCTTTACCCTGCAAGGCAGGCACCAAAATCCCATGATCCACTTAAGTGATTTGACTTTGACAATGGGATTATTTACCCTGCAAGGCAGACACTAAAATCCCATGATTTCACTTAAGTCACTTTCTTTTTATTTTATCATGGGAATTTTTACCCTGCAAGGCAGTAATAAATTCCCGCTTGCCTGCAGCCTCTAACTTTCCCACTGCAGCTTAAGTGAATTTTATAACACGGGAAAAAGTACCCTGCTAGGTAGGTACAAAATTCCCACCTTGCCTGCTGCTTCTATTTTTCCCATTGCAGCTTAAATCCTTTGTTTTCCAAAAATGCGCCCAACCCTGCAGGGGCTTTTCCGTGCACGACTTCGCTTTTTCCCAGTGATCTAGACCTCCGATGGCGACTTCCTCCAGGCATAATGTGCGTATATGTTTTCCAGCTGCTCCAGGCCAAAAATTGGGCTTACCCGGCAAAGGAATTGTTCTAGAGAAATTTCACAGAAAACGAAACGGAAAACACAAAAACACGAAAAATTGCCAAAAGTTACAAATAAAGCCCAAAACTTATTCCAAGTTAAAACCCTTCTGGTACATAAGAGTAATGACATATTCGATCATAACAGAGTTAAAACGGAGCGCAAATAGCCTCATACGGGCTCAAAATAATTAAATACAAATTTCCCGCAGACAAATCCCGACGACAGAATATAACAATTTTGGGCATCTGGGTATTTGGCGAAAAAGGCTAATATGGCTCTTTGGGAATATCTTGACACAATACAAGAACTTTCAGGCAATAAAAACACAAAACGACCCATTATTTTAAAAGTACGAAATTTTTGGATAGGGTAGTCATAAATTTCAGGATGAAATCTGGGTGACACCAACTTGTCAACATGATTGGGCGCTCAATGTTTAGCAAACACTCCTTACCAATTCTATTTTCACGGAGTGTGGATTTACCTTCTAATCTCCCCAAGCCACACATTGGCTTGAGCTCACCTAGCCTTACTTTGATACCAAAAGCATGAACCAACTAGGACTCGAACCAAAGACCTCCCATTGGCATGCTAATGTGTTCGACCATTGAGCTACTTGTTGAAATTGATTGAAAACTTGCTTGATATATTACAACGAGTTTCATGTTCATATAAATAGATTTAATAGTAGGAGTAGTAAATGATTTAGGATGAGAATTAAAACTTGTCTTCTCATCTATCTTCCACCTACCAAGCTCGCCTATCAAAGCGGTCAAGGATTTAGGATGAGAATTCAAACATGTCTTCTCATCTATCTTCTAGTGGGTTGTGTGGTCCAAATATACATTGTGTTTGTTTATTGGTTGATTGTGCATACGAGGCATGTATCTCCTAGTGAGACACCCCATTTAATAAATAGGTATACGAAGTAATGTAGTAGTAACTAATGTTAATCATTAATTTCTCATGTTAGTAAATGTTACGGGTAGCTTGGTTGGACCATTTGGTTCCATATGCAAAACATCTCTCTCGAAAGGTTATTGAAGCTTATATGGAGCAATGTAAAATCTAATGGAATATTTTACCATTGATGTGAGCTTCTTGAACTAATACAATATGAATTCATTTTCCATGTAATCCCGTGTTGAATAGTGAACAATGCTATTAGAGCTAATGGTGGTCATTGGACAGCTCCTTGTGAATGATTGGTGCTTGCTTAAAGGGATTTTTGGCTGGTCCAAATATGCGGTTCTTGGCTGTCCCAAGAGTCCCTTTGGCTGTCCTCCATTTGGAAATACCCTTGGCTGCCCGCTGATTGCTGCTGTCCTTGTAGCAGTACCTTCAAGATCTAATGATTTCTTAATTGCTTCTTGGAGTGATAAAGGGTCAAATGCCCTCACCAAACCCTTGAGTGGTTCAACCAAACCCTCAATGAACAAAACAATGAGCCTCTTTTCCGTCACATCCGTAATCATCACGGAAAGCCTTTGAAATTCAGCAACATAGTCTTCTACCGTGCCTTGTTGTTTCAATTGAGCTAACTCCCAAAAGTGAACTTCCAGATCCACCCTATCAAATCTCCCAATGAGTCTTCTACAAAACTCATCATATGAGTGAATGAGATTGTGCCCTTGTGTGATAATCCATGAAACCACCACTCATGTGCAATTCCTTCAAGATGAAGGGTTGCAAATTTAATTGCATCATCCTCCGTCATAGGCCTCAATGATAGATAGGTATCCAATTTTTGAATCCAAGCCTGGGCTGTCCCCTTGTTGGAACCATCAAATGTAGAGAATGCCATTCTTCCCAAAGTATTTTGAAGGTCCTTCTGTGGCGCATTAGGTCTAGGCTCCGACCTTGACCTTCCCTTGCTTACCCCTATGAATTCGGCAAGTGAAATAACCTCACGGATCTCATTCGGAAGGGCCCTATATTCTTCATAGCTGGCCGCAATATTATGCCCTACTGAATGCCTTGTTTCCATCTCTGGAATGGCTTCTTCCCTTGGAAGGAAAGTAGGCCTAGTGGTTGATCCATAAGTCGATCCTTGGGGCTGCCATGAAGTATTAACTCCGGATGAGCTGCCTTCGCCATTTTGGAGCCTTGGTTCATGAATTTTTTGTAGGGTTAGGGCCAACAAATCCATGGTGTCTGCCAACCTTACTTGCCCTTCAATGAGCCTATCGATTTTGGCCTCTTGTGAACCTTGGTGGGCCATGCTAAGCTCTTCAACTGATCTGATTTCTTCTTGTCTCTCCTTTGATAATGAATGTATCCTTTATCACCCTCTAGCATGAAGACCCTCAGGCTGGGAAGATTGAAGCTCTGATACCACTGTAATGTCCCTTTCTAGGGCTGAAATTGAAAAAAGGGAAATAGCACAAACCCAAATGAGAGTAATCTGATTTTTATAACAGCAGTCCTGAAAATATATGAAACCCTAGCAGCGAACTGAATCTACACTTTTAGGGCATCAAACACCCTCCAAACAAGCTGAAAATAGGTGCATAAATCCTCCTAAATATTATATTCAATTAATGGATTAGATACAAAGCCAAAACATGTGCAAATTATGAAATTATACCCAGCTGTAATTAAATAAATGACAGCAGAAATACAACTCACAATAAGGGCTGGAAATGGAGATTCCAAACCCCAAAAATATCAATAAAGTATGAAATCAGCCTTATAAATTATGAGGAAGGTGAATATCAGCTCCAATTGCCCAAATGTGCCCTAGAAGGCACTAATCTCCTCCTCCAACCAAGTTGCTACCCTAGGAGAGGGTCCAAAATAAATGTAGAAACCTTAGTAGCTCTTCCTCTATCAAACCCTAGCTGCAAACCAGCAACATCACTTTCTTTGAAGCCCTTAGGAACCACCAATTGAAGAGTTTTCGTTCTTCAATTTGCACAAGGGTTTCATCCTCCTTGTATGCCACACCAAAGGATTTTCGCCCTCTAGTGGAAAGGAATTGAGCAATCAGCCCAAAAACCAAGCAAGTATAAATTTATGACAAGATAGATGCCCAAAATGAGTCCAAGCAACCCCTTTTATATCCTCTTGGTGGTGCCAAAGATCAATTAGGGAGTCTTCCCCATAACCGACCTCATAAGGATGTTTGCTTTTAACTTTAACTTGGCTTTTCACCTCTTCAACCCAGCCGACCTGCCTCATAAGAGAAACCATGAAAGAAGAATGTAAATGCTCACAAAAAAAGACTAAAAACATAACAAACACTTCCCTTGTTCACCTCCTTCTTGCCCACAGAAGTGGAATGGGCTAGAAGTCTCCAAAACAAACTAATTTGAAAAATGGGACATTACAATCTTACATCTCAAAATTATGGAGTTTGCAGAAGGATGTGCCTTTGGCAAGCACACTAAATTAGTTTTTCACTCTAGTGAAAATCAGTCTAAAGGTATGTTAGACTTAATTCATTTAGATGTATGTGGATCCATGTCCATTCCTTCCATTACGGTAATATTCATTTCCTTATTTTTATTCATGACTATTCTAGGAGGACTCAAATTTCATTTCTTAATTGGAAGTCTGAGGCATTTACAAATTTTTGTGAATTCAAGGCTATAGCTGATGATCAAATGAGGAAAGTAATCAAAATATGGATATCCGATGATGGAGTTGAATATACCTCAAAATAATTTAATACCTTTCGCAGATCTGCAAATATTAAGAGGAAGTGGATGGTTCCGTATAATCCACAACGAAATGGGATGGCTGAGTGGAAGAATAGCTCCATCCTAGAGACATGTTGGCTAGATTTTCTGCATAGCTGAAAACCTAGGCAGTCATGAGATAAATCTCCCTCATTTACCGGTGAGGCTCCCGTGTAAGATTTGTCAATTAAATATGCTAGTATCTATATGGGGGTATTACTTTAACCATGCAGCTCATGAACCATAGTTGTATAGTTTTGTAGCAAGTAAGCAACTATTTAAAGAAAGGAAATATCTAAAGAAGGAAGTAATAAAAACACAGGAAAGAAAGAGGGAAGATGTGTAAACCAATCAATAGATTACAGTTGATTGATCGTATGCACATAGACAAGACTAATAGATATTAACACTTAAAATTTTAAGCAAAGGCAACTTTCAAATCTAGATCTAAGATAACACAAAGTTTATAAATAGATCTAAGACAATAAGCTAGAAACAAAATGCACCGTGACACAAAGTTCTCCGGAAATCTGCTCCTTTTATTCCTTTGCTTCAAATAACTATCGGGGTTTCAAAGACAAAGTTTGGAACACACGAATGCTGCTTACAAATTATGATCCTTTAACTCGTAGGTTCTTCCTCTACTTATAGCATGTAGAGGGGAAATTACAAATAGGAAGCTTTTAGTTGAACTAGCACATGTGGAAGTCGAAAGGAAACAACTGGCAATCTCCCTCCTGGAATTCCTCTTTACATGACATACATGATTTGCAACTGGATATAGAACCTTCTATTTTGCATGTCTGCCACCTATTTCCAAGTAGTTGACTTCTTCAAGTAATGACTTTTAAACCAATCACTTAAGTTTTATAATTTAATTGATCGCTCAATTACTTTGTCGGAGGAAATAAAAGAAAGAAGAAGAAAGAGGAAAGTCATGCCTTTGTCCTTTTTCATATTCTCGCATGCAAATTCTTTCTTTTGCTTTTGATTCTCACCAAACTGGATCTGAAGCGGCTGGATCTGGAAGCAAGTGACTGTGATTTGCTTGCGGGTATTGCCTTTGACATGTCTTCCCTCTTATCCTTGAAGCTTTTGCAGTTCTTCTCCAGTACATGCATTAGTGCAATGTTTGCCGTAAATAACTCATCATTTTTATTTTTAATTGCATATGAGCAATTAAAAATTCTGGAAAGCACTCCGGGTGAATGCAAATTCAATGAAGGCTTCAACTGGAAGATTGGGAGAACATGCACAAGGTCTTGGAAGGAATTTTCCATGCACTGACTTCTTCACGGGCTGCATTCGAAACAAGAGGATGAAGCCTTTGCAATTATGGATTTGGATTTGGATCTATGCATGATTCTGCTGATCTTTCTCATTCATCCCGCTTTGCCATGGCTGGAGCGATCTTTGTCTGAGCAATTCTTTTTCTTTTTATTCAGCTGGAATTCTTTACAACCGGTGCAGATCTGGAGATTTCTTCAAATTCAGAGGATATGTTCAATGTATTGGACATTGATTTAAGCTCCCTTTCTCTTATAAAAGCACCTGTAATGAATTCTTGCAATTAATTTAGACAAAGATGGCAACCGAACATGAACACTTGATTTTAATTATAAAAATCTGCATATATCAAGTCTGCTGCCCCAAAATTTGATGTTTTGTTTGCATGCAAAGCAAACATGAATTTTGTCAACTTCACCTGAGCACCTGTACCACTATGCAGACAATTAATCAGACTTAATTCAAGCTTCTTCAAACCTAGGCGCCAAACTTTGAAGCCTTCCAACAGTAAAAACACCTTCTATGCAAAATTCCTCCTTAATTGGGCGCCAAAATTGCCTGGGCTGCACTTCCTTGTTGAAGAATTAATTAATTCATCATTATGGCAGCCCATTCTTATATAACCTTCACCATTCTATAATTAATAATTGCCTCTCCTATTCCTGGCAATTAATTAATTAATTAACATGCTTTTCTCTTCAATTTGGGTGCCTATTTTGTGCATGCTCATGGCTGCCATTAAATAAATTAAATTTATTTAATTTTAGCTTTCTACTTCCAGTCCACATTGACTTCACAGTGTGCTTTGACCTTATGCACCAAAAATAGGAATTAATTCCATTAATTAATACTTTAAAAAGTATTATTTCTCCTCAATATGGGTCGCACTTTTTGCATGAGAGGGGGCTGCATTAAATAAGTTAAATTTATTTAATTTTAGAATTATATTTCCATTCTTTACCCTTTCATCATGGGTTGACTTTTCCTCATGCTTGGGCACTAAAATTGGGTGAATAAATATTATTAAATGCATTATTATTCACCCAAGGTGGGTCGCACTTTTTGGCAAGGGTGAATTCTATTTTTAAAAGTCAATTTCTAATGGGATTATTCACCCTGCACCGCAGCTCCAAAAATCCCATGATCCACTTAAGCTGTTTGACTTTCATAATGGAATTTTTTACCCTGCAAGGCAAGGTAAAAATTCCCATCAATGCCTTAAGTGATTTTCTTTTATTTCACAATGGGAATTTTCACCCTGCAAGGCAGGTAAGAAATTCCCGCCTGCCTGCTGCCTCTAATAATCCCATCATGACTTAAGTGGCTTTGCCCCCATGGGAAAAGTACCTGCTAGGTAGGTACAAAATTCCCACCTGCCTGCTGCTACCAAAAATCCCATTGTAGCTTAAAACCTTCTTTTCCCAAAAATGCGACTCCGCCTGTAAAGAAGCTTTTTCGCATGACTCGTCTTTTCAGAGAGAACTAGACCTCCTGTGGCAAATTCCTTTTGGCATAACGTCCATAGATGATCTCCAGATACTCCAAGCAAGAAATTAGACTAAACCGGCAAAGGAATTGACCTAGAGAAATTTCACAGAAAACAAAATGGGAAAACACCAAAAACGCAAAACGTTGCCAGAAGTCATAGATAAAGCCCAAGATTCATTCTTGGTTAAAACCCTACTTGGTATATGGGAATATTGACATGTAAGACCACAACAAGGTTAAACCGGAGCACAATTTGCCTCAAACAGGGCTCAGAATAATTAAAAAAATTCCTGTGCAGCAAACCCCAACGACAGAATATAACGATTTCGGGCATCTGGGTATTTGGCGAAATTGGCTAATATGACTCTCTAGGAATATCTTGACACAATACAGACACTTTCTGGCAATTAACACACAAAACAACCCATTATTTTAAAAGTACGAAATTTTTTACATGGGGTAGTCTCAGATTTCAGGGTGAAATCTGGGGACACCAAGACAGTAAAAATCTATGATCCATGATATGGGGCTTCTGATGAATTTGTGGGCCGAAGCCTGCAATACTTTAGTTTATGTTTGCAATAGGCATCCACTTTGAGTTTTGAAAGATAAGACTCATCTTGAGGCATATTTTAGTGAGAAGTCATGTATTTCACATTTCCATGTATTTGGATGTCTTGCATACATTCACATGCCTATTGAGAAAAGAACTAAGTTGGACCCATCTAGCATCAAAGGAATCTTTGTTGGGTATGGTGAAGAGTGCAAAGGGTATAGAGTTTACTTTCCTTATAAGAGGAAAATTGTTCTTGCTAGAGATGTGATCTTCAATGAAGATGGTTGGTCCACTTAGGCTGCTGATCCCATTATTGTTGATGTACCTGAATCTAACATACCTCTAGTCGATGAGAATGTTTCTGATAGTGCAGATCCTCTAGTTGAGTTAACACGACAAAATTAGATAAGAAGCCCAAATGGCTTATTTCTATTCTACAAGATGCTCAAAAGGTGGATGCGGCTCACAACTATATGAGAGTTAGTCACCCTTCTCATAAAGTTTCCAATTATGTTGCTCTTTTATCTAACATTCTTGATAAAAAAAAAAAGTTATAGTTTTGATGAGGCGACAGAAAAACAGGTTTGGCAACATGCAATACAGGAGGAATATAAGAGTATCTTGCAAAATGGTGTTTGGGATGTAGTTCACAAGCCCCAAGGGAAAAAGATTTTCAGCAGATATCTAATGTTCAAGCACTGCCTCGTATATATACCATAATCAAGTAATGGGGGTTCCACACTCCCATTAGACTGACTACTGCTATTGTGAAATATCAAAATTATCGAGTAACTCAAAGGTTGATCTGGCCACAAGAAGGCCCACATATATCACGAGACACCCAATAGGCTAAGAGCTTAGCAGTTGGGGTGGCCCAATCCATTGGAATCACCCAATTTTTTTAAATAACTGTTCTCATACTCCTAAAACTACTTGTGAACAGCTTTAACACAACATTCATATGACTAATCATACAATACTTGTGCATAGGATTCTCAAGTTGAAATCAAAGTTTTGAGGAAGAGTATAACGTCAAAGAGATGATTTAGTCTTATGAGATAAGTTTTGTGAGTTTGAAAATATACATCAGCAAGTCTTACAATATTTAAGCAGAAGAAGACAGCGGTCTCTCTTTAGAAACAATTGACAGCCAGTCAAAGAAATGAGGAGGCAACACTAGCAAAGAAAATTGAGCTTCAAGCCCAATTTGAGAAAACTAGAGCATCGGTAACAGATTAATAGAAGCAAGATTACAGGCAGGGAGTTATTTGAAGTGGAAGGACACTGAGCTCAACCATATGGAGCACGAGCTGAAGAAGCCAGAGAATTTGGTAACCAAGTCTTCAAGATCAATCACTTCTTTGCCAACTACCCCCACCTTTGTTAACCTTCCCAGGAACGTAAGTATGCTACAGCAGAGGTTATTCTGAGAGCTTCGATTCCCAGTACACATTCCCCAACGATTTACGAGTTTTGGTGGCGATGTGGACCAATTTTTAAGGGGTAGATGTAGGCAATCATTTTGTATTAGTTGAATATAGCCTATGGTTAGTTTATTTTGGATCTGCTTGCCTAAAGTTAATAAATAAAGATGTTAGTTGACTCATGTTTTTGTTATATGTGGACAAGACTTAGTTTTATTGTTCATTGGTTGAACACCAGTCCATAGGTGGTGGTTATAGTGTCAACGACACACCTTTTGGTCGGCACTTGTGATCTTCACATAGTTGTGTCTGAGGGTGATTTGGTGAGCTCTTCTTATGTTTTTCCTTGGTCTTGTGATATTGATGTACATAGGTAATTTACACTAGTAAAGAGCCAAGCTTCTATTTTCATTTCTGTTTATATTTCTCTTTGATCTGGTAATGCATATTTATTTCTATTTCCTATGCTACAATGTTAATGCAAGAATGAAACTTCAATTCCCTCACTATATCATCAGGTAGAACGTTGGTATTTGAAACTGGATATTACTGAAGCTTGGACATTTTGCTAGTTATGAGGCTAATTTATAGCACAATTGTTAGTATCTATCTTGCTGTCTCTAGGTTATATGTTTAAGAAACACTGTTTTTTTGATTGAATCTGAAGCTTGCACAAGTCAGCTGCACCAAATTCTTTGGCTTAGCTGCCAAGGATTGAGGGGTATCCATTCTGCCGAATTCACCTGGGGCATGATCCCGCCTCCTCCCTAATTTTATTGCCATCTCTTGGGGTTTATACCTTGGTGGAAAGCTAGGCAACACCTTTTACATAATCATACACACCGTTGGACTACAACACCATTTTGAATTGTGGGATCCAAAATGTTTATATTCCTTTTCAAGACATATTTTTTGATTTTCTAACGCATATAACAGAAATAATAAAGACGTTGCTTATTGAACTTGTGAATAAATACATAACATACTTGGTCTTGAACAGGTACAAGTGCTAATGCTTGTGGAGATTGTAGCTGCTGATACTATTGATTTTGTCTATATGCAGAACCATTCCCTTAACACAACGTTCACGAGCAGTTGCATTTGTCTTTAGTGGTTTGAGTGTTGGAAGTGTTCTGGGGTGAGTACTTTATGTGTTTGGTTTGTAATGGGAGATTCTTTTGTCACATCTAATCGTGTGTTACTTATTATTTATTGTATTCAACCATGTTATTGGCAACCAAAATGCTTCGGAGACAAACTTAAGTGAAAGAAACAAGAGCTTGACATGGGTACATTACTGTAGAGACGAATGTTGATAGAATGAATACATATAAAAATATTATATATACACATTGGTTAGTTTTTTTGTCATCAGTTATTTTCAATATGTAATGTATTCTCTAATAGAAATATTGCATTGTTGATTAACTTTAGACTCTAGGATTACAAAAAAATTCTCTGGTAGGTGCTTTGGCATTTTATTCAAGGTGCAAAAAGTTAGTTTAAGTTCTTCAGTAATAATCAGATCAGAATACATGGCACACTTATTATAAAAATGCCCATTATTTATTTGAAAAAATGTGCAAAAGTATTTGTTTCTCAAAGCTTTGCTTTGTGTCCTCCGTATGTACAAATTGAAATATTCTCTTGGGATATCACTTAAAATCTAATGAAATTCTGATTTTTCTAGAATAAAACCCCAACTAGAGCAGCGAACTGAAATTTAATGATTACTTGCAAACTACTTATCCAAATATCACGAAATTTTATAGAGAGCTTGCTAATATGATAACAAAGACTAGAAAATTATTTTTGGATTTTTCTGAATAATATATAACTGCCAGTAATTTTCAGAATGCCTAAATTGCTAGAAAACTGAAAAATTCATAACTAGTTTTTTTCCCAACTAGAGGTTTCTCGATTGTGGATGTTTAGGGAGATTCTAAGAGGAGCACCCAATTTCTCCTAGGATTTTCCAACCTGGTATCCTCAATCCTAGACATTTCTCTATGAGCATTATTAGATCTTGCATTGATCTCTTCATAATGATAGATGATATCTTTGGTTTTCGTGGTCTGTCATCACTAATCCTACTACTATGATAATTTTTCACCGGGAACTCCTCGTCTTTATGATTATTTACTAATGCACAGTCTTTAGTTTGGTGGATGTAATCTGGAAACAAAACAACAACATAACACAAGAATACCATCGACTATGATAAGACGGAATGATGACAAATCAAATATCAAAGTAAATGATAATATTAACATGAAATTGTTACAATCTCACCCATGAGGTATTTCAAGTGTTATTGACTTCACTTGCCTTATACCAAGACTATGGGAGAAACTTTACAATTACACTTCTTAATGGCTTCTTCAACACACCTTTAAACCGATGGCTTCTTTCGCTAAATGAGGGGTGGCCTCTCTATTTATAGAACTTCTAGGCTTATCCATCTTATCTCTAAGATAGGATAATAAATCCACTCTGACGAATCATATTCCATACCTTAACTCTTATCTGTACATGTAAGCTTATCTTTTAAGATAAGATAAACCTTATCATTTTACATGGGTTCCACATTTTTAGACTTTTTACAAATAAAATACACAAAATATTTATGACCTCACTCCTTGTCCTTATTACCAATATAATATTTCTAATTCCTAATCATGTAGACCCTACTTCTCTAATTACCCAAACTTTGACATTTTAACATTACCTGGGACCACTTACGACAAATATTTACTTTTACAACATTCCTATTGTAGACTTTGATCATTCTGTACTCCACATTATTGGCGGCACCGCATCGACGCCAACCGTTATCTTCTATCGACGCTACTACTAATTATACTTAACAACATCCTATTCCTAATACATACATTAATAAAATAGAAATTACGGAGGAAAATTTTAGTGTCGACATTTTCCCCTTCTAACTTCTACTCCGTCCCGAGTAGTAGACTATTATTCAAGTGCTTGGAAAATCTTCAACTTGTCGTGGTTGACCCATTTCGTAATGGGAGTGCCATCCAATTCCTCTAGTCAGTGCGTACCATTTTCACGCACAACTACTATTTTGTAGGGCCCCATCCATTTTGGAAGAAATTTTCTCTGTCTTCTTTTTTTGTATTTGGAATTATATATTAGAACCAAGTCATTCACAAGAAATGGAGACTACCGGATCTTTTGATCAAAGTATTCCTTCTCGCTTCATCTTCTTCTTATAAATTGTATCCTTAGCTATTTCCCTCATTTCCTCTAAAGAAACGAAGATGTACTCAACCTTTCTTTTCTTGAATCACTTTCATCCATCCTTTCATTTTTCATAACTCTCATAAGTAGGGGAATATCAAACTCAATAGGAAGAAGCGGATCAATGCCATAGCCAACCGAAATGGGAGTATCCTATCACGACTTTGATGTTGCCCTATATGCCCACAATGCTTTGCATGAATCCTTTTATCCCACTTATGTACCTACAAGGCCGCATCTTTTCTTTAGAATTTGACACAAAGACAAAATTTGTTCGTTCTACTGTCCCATTTGTGCTTGGCTTGTATGTTGTTGCTTTCTTATGCTTAATAGAAAACTTATCGACTAGGGCTTCTACCACCTCATTAATGAAGTGGCTTCCTTGATCACATACATTTCTAATGACAACCAAATCTGGTGACAATGCGTTCATATATGAACCTCGCCACTTCATCCACGGAAGTTGCTTTTCAATGGCTTACTTCAACCCACTTGGTTAAATAATCATGTGCAACTACAATATACTTATTTTGGCGTGAGGTAGTTGGAAGTGGACCTACAATGTCTATTCCCACTTTTCAAAGGGACCAAGTGGAAGAATAGGGCATAATGGAGTGATGAAGTCTTACTGTTACCATGTGTTTGACAAATATCACATGTCTTACAATAATTATAACAATCTTTAAAAAGAGTGGGCCAGGTGATAACTCGCATCCAAGATCCTTCTCAACTTGTAAGTTGTCAGAGAAGTGCCCTCCACATGTACCATTGTGAAATTCTTCTAGCAGCTTCCTTTCCTCGATCACGTCCAACCGCCTCTTATCTGTCCCATCGTGTCCTATTCGAAATAATGCTCTATGCGAGAATAGAATATGGATGACGATCGCTTGAGTAATCTTTCTCTTAGTCTTTGCAGACGGCACCATCGTGAAACTTGAATTCATTCGGATAATTCCAAATATCTATGTATTCACTAGGGATTGTGTTAAGGGATAACAATGCTTTGCATCGGGAAATCATCATCATCACAAGATGATCCTAAACCATCATAGGCTCGAGAGAGTGCATCTGCATTGATATGCTTCTTTCTCGGCTATCTATAATATCAAATTCAAATTTTGTAGCAAAATTATCCATCTTGCTATCCTCCCCGATGGGTTAGGCTTATTTACAATATATTTTAGAGCTCGATGATTCACATTCTGTTAGAAATTTTTGCCCTAGCAAGTAATTTCTAAACTTCTTTACAAAAAATGATAAATGCGAGAGCCTCTTTTTCAGCTTATAGTATAATTTACCTCAAGATCTTTTTCATTTGTGCACTCCCAAAGTAAATTGGATGTTCATTCCCATTTTCATCCTTTTGGCTCAAAGTACTTCCAGTGCCGCATCGAGGCATCGTGTACACAATGAATGGCTTGCTCCAATCTGGATTCTTCAAAACAGGGGAAGACACTGGGGCTTCCTTCATTGTCCAAAAGCCTTCACGCGCATTATTTCCTGGTTCATAAGTAACATCCTTCTTCAAAGCTGGGTTAGTACTATTTGTGCAATATTTGATAAATTCTTGATGAACCTTCTATAAGAACCCACATGGCCTAAAAATGATCTCAACTTACTTCTATACATAGAAATGGTAAATCTTTGATTTTGAAACTTTATCGGGATCGCACTAAATACCATCTCTGATACAACATGCCCTAACAAAACGCCTTTAGAACATCCAAAGACACACTTTGTAGGGTTTAGTGAGGCTCTTGCTTCATCTAGCCTTTGAAATGTTTGTCTCCATCTCAAGTGCAGGTGGTCCAACTTGCTCCCATGATGCAAAAATCATCCAAAATACTCGATGAAGGTCCCAATGTAGGGTTCGAACACCCTATTCATCAAACGCTGGAATGTTGTTGGAGCATTACACAACCCAAAAGGCATAACTCTATAAGCAAACGTTCCCAAGGAGTGGTGAACGTGGTCTTGGTGATCTTTTTCTCGCTATACGAACTTGGTTGTAGCCGCTATATCCATCAAAGAAACTATAACACTCTGGCCAGCTACTTCATCCAAGATCCGATCCAAAATGGAAGAGGTAATGATGTTCTTTGTTGCCTTATTGAGCTTCTCAGAATCAACACAAATGTGTAGCTTCCCATTTTTTTATTGAGATCACAATGGGAGAAACCCATTCGAATTCTCCACAAGAAATATGAATCCCGTCATCAAGAACTTATCTATTTCTTCTTTTACAATTTTGAAAAATTAGGATTCATTCTATATGATATTTGCTTTATAGGCTTAAAGCACCATCTACCGCTCAATAAATGTTCTACCCAACTTACTTGACGGAGTTCCTTGTAATCAAAAGTGAATATGTGTATGTACCTTCGAAAGAGCCGGAGGTAGGATTCCTTCTCACTCTCCATCACAAAGATCACCAATCTTTATTTGTTGGAGACGATCCTCAACTTCTTCTTCGAGATAATTTTATGGGGTCATGAGTTGGTGTGACTGTGGAAGGATATCCATGATCAAACATCAACCTCACTTTCTTCATCTTCGGTGTTCCTTCACCGGTACTAGAGTAATCGAGAGGATGTCCAATCATCGGTTTCATCACTTGAATCCACAGTTCGCCTTATGATGTCGAGGATCACGTTTATCTTCACCCTCTCTCTACCACGTCCAAGTGTCATGAAACCTTCATTCCAGGTAGTTTCTTGCATGAACTCTCCTTAGCCATGGTCTTCCCAGCAAGATTGGGTACGCAATGTGCATACATTTTTCATCACCCGAGTCTACCACACATACAACACCCATAACAGAGATATTGCCACATTTGAAACTACACCTTCGGTTTAGTTTTTCCTTTATTTAATGACCTTAACATAAGTGTTGAAGGGCGATCAATTTTTAAACCCAACATATTCATTACAGGACTCGGTCATTACATTAAGCTGCAGCACCTCCATCAACTAAGACATCATGAATTGAAATACCATTACATAATACCTCGGCAGTGGAGCATAGGGATCCGCCTCGCCTCCAAAACAGGGACCTCAACCTCTTTTCTTCGTCGAGCATTGAGTCCACTTCGCAACTCCCGCCTCTTCTCTCAAAGACAAATGCCAAGAGTTGACCATATGTAATATTTGCGCCTTTTGGACGAGATCTTCCAAGATGGAGTATGGTCCTTGCCTTCGTGAAATCGTAAAATCCCGCACACCCAACTTTCTTCTCCTATGTTTCTTACTAGTTTCTCCTTTCGTCTTCTTAGGATTATTTCCATCTTGATTATCTTTTTCTTTCTTTCTTTTTATTTACAAACACATCTACTTCATTATTTCTGCTCTTATCTACTACATCAAAAGAATTCATAGGTGCTTTTCCTTTATTATTATCTCCTTTACCGGATGTAGAAGCTCTATCCTGACAATTATACTTATAATGACCCTTTTTATAACAACCATAACATACAACTTCGTAAATATTTCTTTTTGGACCTCTATCTCCTCCTCGAGAACTAAATTCTTTTCTTTGAAGAAGATTAATAGTTAACTCGACCCATCTTCCTAAGCGGATCTTCATACTTAGTAGATGTACTAGGAGAAATATTTGTGCTCACCGAGAGTGGTCAGGATTCGGACCAAAGGTCTTTGGTGTAGGCTCTACTTTAGCAATAATTTCTTTGGGCTCCTCTTCCATGCTTTCTTCTTGCCTTCTTAATCTCCTTTGCTTGCTCAATGGTAGTGGGCGGTCATACTTCACTCGTTGTCGATCTCTCGGCCGTCCCAAGAATGAAGTGCTTACAGAGGAGATTATCCACGCCATTCATCAACCCATCCGCTAATCCTTCCTTCCGATCTGGGCATCGAGCTTCCTCGCTCTAAACACGAGCATGATAATCCCTTATCTTCTCCTTCTCTCCTTGGGATAGCTTTGTGATCTCGATTATGAGATCTCGCATATTTCGTTGTTCACCAAATTCTTCAAGAAAACTTTCGCTTAATAAATCCCATGAATTTTTCACATTATCACCTAGTGTTTCAAACCACATAAGGCCGAACCATCCAAAAAGGTAGGAAAAATTCACTCCATTGTTCCTCTCTTATAAGGCCATTACAAATACAAGATCGTTTAAACTCTTGAATGAAAGAAGAAGCATCTTCATTAGATTGAAATTTGAAAACATGAATCTTTCCCATTTTCACAAGTAACCACCGTGAAATACCAACCCACAAGTACAATCAACAAGACTTATGTGCACAAATAATTGGAATCACTATACTAGAAAGTGACTTTACACCTTTCTACAAGAAAAATAGAAATGACCATGGTAAACTATGGTAAAACTTGACTTATCATGCGTAAAAACTGACTTTCTTGTGGTAAACACTATTCACAGAAAAAGTGAAGTTCTCGGTAAATACTATTCACGGTAAAAGTGACTTTACTTTGTGATAAATACTATTCACAAGACAAAATGACTTTATCATGGTAATTACTATTCACGGTAAAAATGACTTTACCATGGTAACTACTATGCACAAAGAAAAAATTAGGTTACCCTCCAATTGATTTTGACTAAAGTGGGAATATCTCTCCGAAAATTCACCAACGAGGAATGGTCCCAAGAATGAAACCAAATGTCATCACCAATCCTAAGACTATGATAATTCTTCACCGAACTCCTCGTCTTTATGATTATTTACTAATGCACAACCTTTAGTTTGGTGGATGTAATCTAAACAAAACAACATAACACAAGAATACCATCGACTATGATAAGACGGAATGATGACAAATCTAAAATATCAAAGTAAATGATAATATTAACATGAAATTATTACAATCTCACCCATGAGGTACTTTTAAGTGTTATTGACTTCATTTGCCTTACACCAAGACTATGGGAGAAACTTTACAATTACACCTCTTAATGGCTTCTTCAACACACCTTTAAACTGATGGCTTCCTTCGCACACTTCCTACAATATTTCTCACTACTTCCTTCTATGCTAAATGAGGGGGGTGGCCTCTCTATTTATAGAACTTCCAGGCGCTTATCCATCTTATCTCTAAGATAGGATAAGAAATCCATTTTCGACGAATCATATTCCATACCTTAACTCTTATCTGTACATGTAAGCTTATCTTTTAAGATAAGATAAACCTTATCATTTTACATGGGTTCCACATTTTTAGACTTTTTACAAATAAAATATACAAAATATTTATGACTTCACTCCTTGTCCTTATTACCAATATAATATTTCTAATTCCTAATCATGTAGACCCTACTTCTCTAATTACCCAAACTTTGACATTTTAACATTACCGGACCACTTACGACAAATATTTACTTTTTACAACATTCCTATTGTACTTTGATCATTACCGTACTCCACATTATCATGGCACCGCATCGACGGCGCAAGCGCATTATCTTCTATCGACCACTACTACTAATTATACTTAACAACATCCTATTCCTAATACATACATTAATGAAATAGAAATTACGGAGGAAAATTTTAGTGTCGACAGTCCAACCCTCACACAAACATGTGACATTTCTCGTAATATCCCCTTATGGAATATTAGGGAAAAAACAACCAACCAACTATAAATCACCCAAAATCAATTGCAAATAGTAAAATCCAGCCAAAGTACTTGAACCATTCAAGTAGATGACTCAATAAACCCAAGAAGAGGGGTTTAATGGCCTCTATCAAATGAGTTCAAATAATTAATTCTTAGCTGAACTAATGACCTCAGAAATCAGATTTCATTTCTAACTCGTAATCAGTAAATAATTCTTCAAAGACTCACTCAACTAAGCATGTAGATTGTTTGCTAGATTTTCTCAGCACCTAAAAACCTAGCGTAATCATGAGATAAATCTCCCTCATTTACCGGTGAGGCTCCCGTGTAAGATTTTGTCAGTTATATGTCCTAATATCTATTTGTTGGTATTACTTTAACTATATAGCTCATGAACCATAGCTAGATAGTTTTACAAACAGGGCAGCAATGTAGAAGAGGAAAATAATAGAAAGCAGGAAGAAAGGAGGGAAGATGTGCAACCCAATCAATAGTTCACAGAGTTGATCGCATGCACATAGATAAAACAAATAGATCTTTTAATACAAAATTTAAAGCAAAGGATAGTTTCAGATCAGATCTATAATAACACAAAGTTTATGAATAGATCTAGAAAGAAATAAGAAGCAAAATGCACCGTTGACACAAAGTTCTCCGGAAATCTCTTCTCTATTCCTCTGCTTGCAGAAATCAGGGGTTTCAACTCAAAGTCTGGAACACAAGAATGTTGATTACAAATTCCGATCCTTTAACCCGTAGGTTCTTCCTCTACTTATAGTGTGTAGAGGGGAAAATACAAATGGTAAACTGCAACTGAACTAGAACATGAAGTAGTAAAAGGAACATTTGGCAGTTATCTTTTTAAAATTCCTCTCTTAGTGATATGCATCAGGAGTTTAAGCCAAAATTGTGCACATCTGATCACCTATCTTAAAGAATCTTTCCAAATAACTTAAAGTAATGGTTTTTAAACCAATAACTTTAATTTTACATTTTCATCCGGGAACATAAGAAATAAGAGAAGGAAGAAGAGAAGAAAGAAGATTTGCCAGCTGTAACACTTATACTTTCTTTTTGTTATGATATTGAATATACTTGTCAAACATGTAATTCAACATCTTCCCATCTGTTTTAACAATAGCATCTCTCTCGGTTCTGAATTGTAACAACCCTCTGGACAAAGCAACAACGTTAGCTTTCACTTTCTCTAAACCAGGCCCATATCCCTCAACATCTGCCTGAAGCTTTATGAGTCTACCAATTGAATCCATCGTGAAAGGTATGGTGGCTTCATCAACTCTCTTTCAACACAACCAAAGCATAAATTCCTCATGGGAAGCAGGTAATTCATCTGGGATGCTCTCGACACTTTTCCCATCTTACTCTCCAAAGAACTACATCCTCTTCAACATGAGTTTGAGGATCTCTACGCGGAAGGAAACTGAAATTTCTAATTGCTTCCCCTTTTCCACCAATCCGCCAGCACAATCTGCTCTGCAATCAACACATCCTTTGGCAATGAGTGTATCTTAGCCAAAGTATCCAGATGACTTTCAACAACTATGTTCTCATCTTCTATTTGTGTCATCAGTTCCTTTAGGTGAGATATTGCCCTATGCATGTTCTCCAATTCAGTCGGTATTGGTTCGAATTGCTCTGAAGCTTGGTGAATGATTTGTTCCTTCCAGTGGGCAATAGCTTTGACTTGGTCCCCTGCATCTTCTACCTCCTACATCAAATGATTACTCACCTACTCATGTGCTAGAATGGGCTAAGAGGAAGGTTTGACAACCTTAGCAATGATCTCGCATTACTGCAACACCTGCTTTTGAAGCTTGGATCTTTCAGCCTTCTCTTTGTCAAGCTTAAGGAATAAAGCGTTCATTAGTGTCTGTGTATCTTGCTTTAATCCTTTTGTGGTAGTTTGACCTATTGGCACTTTGGTCACTGCTATATCGATTCCGCCGTGAGCTCTCCCTTGTGCTTTCCTTCTGCTGAACCGATAACTTAGCGAACCTCTGCCCTGATTCCTCAATAATCAACCTAGAAGTCGTGGTCTTCCAGGTTGATCTCCTCTTTGGCTTATGGGATTGTCTGCAAAGCTAACCATGATGAAAAGTTGCTTCTTGGGGAATGAGAAGTCGCCGAGTGCACCACCATTTGATGCTCGATTTCGCTCTATCGAATTTGCCACCGTGTTATGACTGCCACCCTCTGAATTGTCCAAAGATAATGCTTTTTCAAACTCCGCCATCTGTGCTTTCAACTTCTCCGCATGGATAGGTGAAGACCTGAGTGGTCGAGGAGAAAATACAAATGGCGCTGATTCAAAGGAGGAGCAACAAGATCTCTCTGGGGTTCTGGGGCTGCTGAAGTGCTATGAGTTGATGTTGGAGAAGTTGAAACTAGCATGATAGCTGTAGATTTGGCCTTCTCTTGTATGTGAGACTTCTTGTGAACTTTAAGCTTTTCCGGCCTTCTACTGCTTTCACCTTCGTGCTTTATTTTGCTGGAGTCTCCTGCGTAAAGTTGCTGTGATCTGATTCATCAAAGCTTCATCCAGCAATACCCCTTTGTCAAGAAACCAGTTTGAAGTGTTAACCAAAACTGCGGAAGATCTTTCTTCAATCGTCTGGTAGCCACCAATGTTTTCCTGAAGAGTAGCTCTATCTCCTCCCATCTAATGATACGAGTCAAGTATCACATGCCCATCATCTGCGAGATCTGCAGGTATCCATGCCAAACCATAATCAAACACTTGTTGTGCCGATAACCTGCTGAAGTCTTTCTTTCTGACTTCATACTCGTTCTGCACTTCATCCAGAAGTCTTCCAACGAAGGCACATGTGAGTATTCCTGGGAGATTGTCTTCCTCGCTACTCCATATGGGTCAAAGTTCAACCGTGCTGGGAAGAACTCAAGCTCATACTCAGAAAACATTTCAGCTTCGACTCCTCTAGCTTTGTGGATGATGTGGCAGCTGTAGTAACCCATTGTGACTAAAAAACCTGTAGACTTGTGTTGCTTTGATTGTAAGTCATGCATCTCCACGAGTTGTCTGCACAACTCCATGATGACCCACTTGTCGTTTGGATATCTCGGCAACTTTACTGGTTCTCCCGAAACCAACCAGTTACCCTGAGATAGGTGAAGTCTGCAAATTGGATGAAAATGCAGCCATGCTGAGATACAACTTCCCAAGCTTCTTTGCTTACCCTGTTGGTCTTCAGATCACTATTTAATTTGCAGATGAATTCATAGAAAAACCCATCGTTGACTGCTTTGTAATCTTTGTGGCATTCAGGGACTGTCAACTGTGATTAGCACTCAAAAATAGGATCTTTCGCTCTATGCCCATGCCCCGTCTATCCAACTTGGAAAATATACCTTGTGAGGCTGCTGCATACACCAGGTATGAAGTCATTTTGAAGCTGTAAGTCCGCCTCACACTCCGGAGTTACTCACCGATGTTGTCACTGATGATCTCTGCCCAATTGATTATCAAGCAACTCGTGTTAGAAGCACGGGTATACCGAGAGGGGGTGAATCGATTCGACAATAAAAACGCTTTTCTCCAACTTATTAATTTTTTTCACACTTAACAAGATATTCAAATCAAGGTAAAATGAGAGCACACACAAAAATCAAATGCACGTAACACCGATATATCGTGGTTCACCAAGTGTGGGCTACATCCACCAAAAGAGACTGCTTGGATCTACTTTGTCCAAATGCAACCGAAAAATAGTGTTTACAAAGTGTGAGCACCCACTCATCAAGACACCAATCTCCAAGCCGAACACCTTTTCATCCGTTGAATGCAAACACCATTGATCATGCAATCTCTCGATTCAAGCACCAACTTTTGGAGACACCAATCCCGAATCCGAAGCACCCACTCCAGAAAATCTACAATACAAATCAATGATAATTTCTCCTTCTATATTCTCTCTCTCACATACTCATACTCACTTAAGAGATTTATAATATCAGCTCACATACATATCACACTCATGCAAAATGCTCTCTTTCTCGCTCACTTTAAAATGTTCACACAACTCTTGCTTATATAGAAAGAAGGAGAGGAAAAACCACTTGTGGTTTCCCTAAAACCATGTGCCCATACCATGGGCCAATTTTGGCGCCTATATTGAAATTTAAATCTCCTACATGAAAAAATGTGCCATAAGGAAGCCACATCACTTGGTGGTTACAACAATATTAAATATTTGCTCCAAATAGAAATATTCTCTTACACATGTAAGAGTAACTCCTCTTACGCGTCATAAACCTTCTTACACTTCCTTACACCTCTTTAAGTAACTCCTCTTACGCATCATAGAATCTCTTACGCGTCATAAACTGTCATAAAATCTCTTACGCGTCATAGAATCTCTTATGCGTCATAAGCTATCATAGAATCTCTTACGCGTCATAAGCTATCATAGAATCTCTTACACATCCCGCCATGTGTCGTAAGATTCCTTGGTGATGTTGAATATTAAAATATTCAAATTTTGACATCACACTAATTTTGACATGGATAAATATTTTACAAACACTAATGTTGTAATGTTGAATATTAAACAAATATTCAAACCTCAATATTTCCATCAACACTAATGTTGTACCTTTGACATCAATGACAAAATACTCAACAAACTCCCCCTTTGTCATTGATGGCAAACCCCTGCTAAAAATAGACATGAAAACTTGTTTGCTCTGAAATCCAACTTTCTGCCTCTGAGCTCTTTCTGTACTGCTGCATTGTACCTGTTCTATGCAACTCTCCCCCATTCTACAATTCTCCCCCTTTGACATCAATGGCAAGGGGATAACTGAACCTGTCACCTGAACTTGTACTCAGAGCTGAAGATACTGCAATGTGTAGCTCCCCGATGTCCATACTCCCCCTGAGATAGTCAATGAGTAAGAGTGACAGGGATCACTCCTAACTTTTGTCTGAGTGACTCAAAAGATTCCTTCGGTAGGGGTTTTGTAAATATATCAGCAATCTGATCCTTAGTCCCAACATATTCTAATTTCACTTGCTAATCTACAACTTTCTCTCTCAAAAAGTGATACTTAATGGGAATGTGCTTTGTCCTGGAATGCATGACTGGATTTTTCGAGATGTTAATAACACTAGTATTGTCACAGAAAATGGAAATAGGATGCTCATACTCTACCTTCATGTCCTTCAATGTTTGCTTCATCCAAAGCACCTGTGTACAACATGCCACTGCTGCAATATACTCTGCCTCTGCTGTAGACAATGAAACTGAGGCCTGTTTCTTGCTGAACCATGACACTAATTTGTCACCAAGATAAAAAGCTCCCCCACTTGTACTTTTCCTGTCATCAACACTTCCTGCCCAATCTGCATCTGTGAATGCTATAAGAGTGAAATCATCACTCTTTGGATACCATAAACCATAATCCAACATACCTTTCAAATATTTGAAAATTCTTTTTACTGTTGCCACATGAGTTTCCTTTGGTGCCGCTTGAAACCATGCAACTAATCCAACAACTTGCATAATATCTAGTCTAGATGCTTTATGGTATATAGCAAGCTACCTATCATGGACCTAGACAAGGTCTGATTAGCATCAGAAGACTCATCATTCTTACTCAACTTGCAACCTTAATCAGGGTGTACTAACTGGATTGCAATCTTCCATTCTAAACTTTTTCAACATCTCCTTTATATACTTGGTTTGTGAAATAAAAATGCCTTGACTAGACTACTGAATTTGCAAACCAAGAAAATAAGACAACTCACCAAGCATAGACATCTCAAACTCCTTTTGCATCTCCTCTGCAAATTCTTTGCATAGTCTCCTACAACCGCTTCCAAAAATAATGTCATCCACATAAACCACAACTATCACTTGATGTTCTCCTTCTGTCTTGATGTACAAATTGCTATCCACAATTCCCTTTTTGAATCCTTGTTCCTGCAAGTACTTGTTCAATCTAGAGTACCAAGCTCTAGGAGCTTGTTTAAAACCATAAAGAGCCTTTTTTAACTTGCACATAAAATCTGAATTTTCTAATAGAATAAAACCTTCAAGGTTGCTCTATATAAACTTCTTCCTCTAAGTTTCCATTCAAGAATTCTGATTTTACATCCATTTGATTAACTTTAAAATTCTTGAAACAAGCAAATGCTAAAAACATTCTTACCGCCTCCATACGAACAACAGGTGCAAATGTCTCCTCGAAATCAATGCCTTCAACTTGTGAGTACCCTTTGCACACTAATCTGGCCTTGTTTCTGACAACTTCTCCTTCTTCATTCATCTTGATTCTAAAGATCCACTTGGTACCAATGATATTCTTGTCCTTTGGCCTTGGTACTAACTCCCACGTGTCATTCTTTTCTATTTGATTAAGTTCTTCTTCCATGGCTTTTATCCAAAACTTATCCTCGCTAGCTTTGCTTTAATGAAAAAGTTATCCCAAAAGTTCTCGAGGTTTTAATTGCTAGCTTCATTAAAGCCATTGCCAAAATTCCCATTATTAAATTAAAACATCTCCCAAAAAGTGCGACTTGCATTAAAACTGCCTCCTTTGATAAAGTGCGACTTGCATGGGTGAATAAATCTCTTTGGTGGGAAAAGTTAGCTTGCCAGGAAGAGAGAAAATTCCTATTGGTGCTTTAAGTGATTTTTCTTTATTTTATGATGGAAATTTTCACCTGTAAGGCGGTAAGAAATTCCCACCGCCCGCCTCCTCTAATTTTCTCATCGCAGCTTAAGTGACTTTGACATCATGGGAAAAAGTACCTGTAAGGCAGGTAAGAAATTCCCGCCTACCTGCCACTACCAAAAATCCCATTGCAGCTTACACTCATTAATTCCAAAAAATGCGACTTGCACGGAGAGACTTTTTGTGCACGGCTTCATCTTTTTTGGTCAGAAGCTTGCATTTTGAAGTTGATTCCTTCTGGTGCTACATCAATAGATGATCTCCAGATGCTTCAGGCAATTAAACATACTATACTGGATAAAGAACAGACCTAGGGGAATTTCACAGAGAAACCGCAGAGGAAACCGGATAAAAATGCAAAAGAAATAAATAAAAGCGAAAAATGTTCTTGAAGTTGCAGACAATACCCTGAATTCATTCTTGGTGAAAACCCTATTGAGATGAGTGAATAGTGGCATGCAAAACTTCAACAGGATTCAACTGGAGCACAATTTACTTCAAATGGGTTCAATAAATAATTACATAAAAAATTTCCTGCAGACAAAACTTGGCGGAGGGATAAAATGAGTTTGGGCATCTGGGTATTTGTTGAAATTGGCTCATATGATTCACTAGGAATATCCTAACATAATACAAACATCTTTTGGCAATAAAAACACAAAAAGACCCGTTATTTTAAAAGAATGATTTTTTTTTCAAATGGGTAGTCCTAGATTTCAGGGCAAAATCTGGGGGCACCATAGAGAAAATCAGATCTAAACGTCACTTTCCAGTCATTGCAATTGCTCCCAAAAGTAAGAATAAAATCAGAACTTACATCATCAATGCAGATCACTGTTATTGAGCATTAAGCAAGCATGACTCAGCTGCAATAAAACACTTGAAATTACTCCCAAATGCCTTCACACATATCGCTGCCAGGTATGACCATTTAGAGCATCATTAAAACATGCAAAAATCGTGATTCCTAATCACCACAATGAAAGATGAGGTCGCTGTTTGTGAACACTCAAAAATATGCATTAAACATATGGATCTGGGCCCTCCTAACACAGATCACTGCAACAGGCCTTAACCCTTGTTTGATTAAGCATAAAATGTATTGCAAAAATACTCAATATTCTACCAAACATCCACAAGCAAGTCGCTGCCAACAAGAGACTTAATCACATCCTAAGTTCATGCCTAAGCCAATCGATTTACTCAGAAATGTTTCACATTAAAATCTGCACCCAGAACTCTTAAATCTCCTCAATATTATGCAAATCAAGTTCACAACAGCTGGGATATATTAATCAAAGAGCAAGATAGGAGTCGCTGGATATTTTGGGCCTTCAACAAGCATCCCCAACACTTCAAACCCAGTCGCTGATGTCTAAGAAGGATTAGCAGATTTGCATGAATGAAAATCAGAGCATTAATTATGTGAATTAATTACCAAACTTGCTCTACATAAGTCGCTATCAAAAGGGACTGCAAAAACATCACACTAATATGCAAATGCCTAGTCGATCCACCTTGGAAATACCTCAACCATGTACCAAATTAACAGGCAGATTTCGCTAGGGTTATGAAGAGCAAATACACATTCAAGACAATTCGCTACAGCTGGAATGAGTACACAAATAAATCGATTTGCAAGATCATCAACAAGTCTTTAATTTGATATTCAAAACCCAGCTGCTACAGTGACGTCGCTATAGTAGAAAATGCAGATTTTCACTTGCAAATTTAACCAAAATATTTGCCAAGGTCAAAACATGGATCTCACAAATAACTTCTTCAATTTAATCTTCAGTAACCAGTTACAATAGATCTCCAAAGCAAAGAGAAAGAGAGCATCAATGGCGGGCATCCATCCCTACTCCAAGCATGGAGTCAAATCGATTTCATCCAAAAGCATAACCCATCTCAAGGAAATGCGACCCCTCTTTATAGAAATAAGAGGTGCAATCTCCAATGTTCAATCATTTAATGTTTTCCTCTAAATCAAAAATTAAAAATAAAATAATTTAATAAGCTACTACTTGTGCACTTTATTTAATTTCTTAATTTAATATTAAGAAATTCCTATCCTATGTGCACTTTTCTAAACTATCCAGAAGCTTCCACTTGTAGCGCTAGGCATACCAAGGGATTACATTGCTTGAAAAGAGTGAACCGCCATATATAGGTAATGTCCAGAAAAAGGGGATATTACATTTCTGGTCTCTTGTCCTAATCTCTTGCTTCCATCATCATCTACTCTATGCTTTATTTAGGACGTCTCTCACCGGGCTATTTATACTAATACATAGTTGTTGTGTTTTAGGGTTTGACTACTTTAGGATTACGCCTCTTGTTATGTTTACATTTCTTTGGTGCTTAGGTTTTAGCTATATTTCACAACTCAAGGTCTTTTTACTCTAGCATTTAGCTGTTGTAATTGGATGTACTTTTGAGCCCCATTGATCTACTTTTCATCATCTGCAGACATTAATATAATTTCTTTTCTTTCTTTCTTTCTTGTCTATAGTGTTTCCTTTCAAGTGAAATCTTTAGAAGATGATTAGAAGATTTTTAGAACAAAAAGATTAGATCCTTGCGGCAAGACACATGTTCTACTCTTCTTGTTTGTTCCCTGCCCAAGGAACATGTAAAGCACTAGAGAGGATTCTTAGAAATTGGTTATGGGGCAAACAAGGAGGAGGAGAAGACGGTTCCCCATTTTGCTTGGGATGTTTGTATTCTTGTAAGAGATCAAGGGGGATTGGGAATTCCAGACATAAGAGCACAAGGAATAGCTCTTGCAGGGAAGTGGAAGGTGAAGCCCTTTGGCAGATCCTTATCTGCCATAGAATTATTAATGTACACCATGTGCATAAAATCAGGGGTCCTTCAAAATTTGTGACATAATCGGTAACATCAGTGCATTTATGATTGCTGGATCAACACCTCTTAATAGAATAGGGGCTTCCTAGAAGATACTCCAGGTTTTCTCCTTTGCAGTTTGAGGCCCCAGATGCTTGGGATTTAGTTGAATGCCCTGTTTGGACCTTAACTTGCATCGTGGACAAGTTGGGCCTCAACCATTTTTTTACTGGAAAAGGTTGGCAAAGAAAGGTTTCTTTTGTTGGGGGAACCTTTGGAACAATGGGATACAACAATGGAAACCATGGAGGGCCTTAAACAACACTCGTGGTTTGTCATGAGAAGAAATTGCTTTTCAATAATTTTGTAATATGATTCCTAGACACCGTCTTTTCAAAATGCATTTACAAAAAGCAGTCCATATTGGAGGGATTGGTAGTGGAACATTGGAAAAACTCTCAACTATAAATAAAAAGACTTGTATGGTCAAGTCCGCCATTGCAATCCTATTGCACCCATCGATTAAACAAATAGTCTAGAACCCGGAGCGAGATGGAAACAACACTTTGTCAAGTTATTTGAAATCAAGAACATCCTTGATGGGATGGTTAGTAATACATCGTGGGTTTAGGTCAAAGCAAAGTTGAGTAAGACTGGTATTGCAAATGCATTTTGCACTGTGTGTGGGAAAGAAGAAATAGTTGATCATATCTTTTGGAAATGTCGAACAACAAGAGGGTTTTGGGGATGGCTGCAAGCTGAATTCAATTTCCTTTTTATTGCTCCTCTCTCTTGGAAAGGGCCTCTTTTAGGGGATTATTGTTAGCATATACAAAGAGAAGAAGGAATTAAAGAAGGCAAACTCCACTCGCACAAATGACACAGTATGTCCAATTTATTATAGGAGGTGGTTACACTTTGGTTGAACAGCTACCAACCGTATCACAACTACATAATAGTTTTACATGCTATATAAAGCGCTATATTTTAACACCCCCTCTTAATGACTTAACCGAAACAAGACAAAGTTTGTCCCAAAATTTTACAAATTTCGTAAAGCACATATGTTTAGTCATTACATCTATAGATTGTGCCATAGGTTGTACTTTAAAATCAGCAGTCCATGACTTTATTGCGGTTGTCGAATGAAGAAGAACCGCAAAACAAAAATCTGGTCCCATGAACAAAGGATATGGCAAGTGGTCTCTTGGTTCTTTGTTACTTGATTCATTGACCGTGATGAATCACCAATGGCTGAGAGTGTCAGCCCCATCTCCAGAGTGCTGAAATCAGAACTTGGAGAAGTGGATTGAAAAATCTGTTCCAGGCTTGTGTAGCTGCCGGAGTTTGTATAGAGAATCAGTTATCCTGCAATCGAAGTCACCTCGATCATATCCTTGCGCAACACCGTGTAGTGCTCATCCAACTTTATTCCAATTGTCATGGGTTCGGATTTCACTCCTTAGCCCATGCGGCACTGCGACGATCCGTGAGGATTCGCAGACTACGCCTTCTTCCTTTCCAGCGAGGACCTGCACGAGTTAGCTCATTTGCAAACCAAAATATGCATGCACCATAAATATTAATGCCAACCAAGATTGAGAAAACAGAGCTCTGTATTAATTACAAAAGGGTGCTCCACGAGCTGGATTACAAAGGCTTCACAAGCCAAGAGTATTTACAAAGGAGTTGGGTCGGTCTCAGCCGAAAATGCCCAACGATGTACAAATGGACCTCTGCACGGTCCTGGTGCCACTGAATCGCGCGTTGCACTAACTCTGCAACTTTGGGAGCCGAAACCGGAACTTCCCGGGAGGTCACCCATCCCAGTGCTACTCTAGCCCGGGCGCGCTTAACTATTTTCCTCAGGTCGCAACCTGATTCCTGTGCCTGTTCTGACTCTGCAAAGTGATGGTTCACCAAGCCACCACTGATATTAAGTGACCCAGGGCCCTCTGTAGCCCCAAATCTGAAGATACGCTCAAGATCCACTGATCTCAAGTCGGTTGACCCACTGCCTGCTGCACACTGCTCTGCTGACAGAAGTCGGAACCAAGCACGATCCTCACGCTCAATCCAACGCAAGTCCTCTGAGTTCTAATAGCATTACCAGATTGCCTCCTCCACGGGCATACCGGATATTCACCTGCTTTGCACCATTTCGCATGCATAGCATTCACTGTCATTCGCAATAACTGTCTTTCGCATTGTTCACTTGCTTAACTCAGGGCGTAGGAGAGCTCAGATCGCTTTGTTCGCTTGGCGGGGGAGATATCTTCAATCATCCCCCTATACGCTCCCCCACCGTTTTCGGCGACGCCCTCGGCGCCGGTGCAGTCCCTCGACTTAACACGGGAGTAACTCCGTTATCCACTTTGGAGTTAAAATTTTATCTGGGGGTTCTTCCCTAAGAACTCCCAAATCTTTTCTTCGTCATTCCATAGAGATTCGCCGCGCTCCCAGGTGTCTGCATAAGAAGGCTGGTCCTTCCAGTGTACCAGGAACTCTGTTCTTACCTTGGTGCCGATCCCTCGTCTGCGCATCTCCAGAATCCTGTCGACCACCTGCTCTGGCTTGTCCACGACATTCGCAGGAGCTCTTGTCGGCTGGTTCCGGGATGGATCCAACTTATCCTCGAGGTATGGGCGGAGCTGACTCACATGGAAGACGGGATGCACATGCATGTGACGGGGCAATGCAATCCGATAGGCGACTTTGCCGACGCGACCGATAATCACAAACGGTCCGTCCCATCGACGTGTGAGGGCTGCGCTCAGACCCCTCGGAGGCTTGAATTGTACCGGATCCATCCTCAACAACACTTTGTCGCCAACGTTGAATTCTACCGCCCTGCGGCTTTGATCTGCATATGCCCGCATGCGCTCTGCTGCTTTACTCAGATTATGTCTGGCAAGGTCCACTCTGTCCTGCCATTCTGTGAGGTACTCAGCGGCCGTTGGGCAGTCGCTAAGGTACCCGCTCATCATTGTCTGCGGTGACAACGGCTGTTGGCCCGTTGCCAGCTGGAACGGCGAGTATCCACTCGTCGATGTCTTCTGGAGATTATAACTGAACTGTGCTGCATTCAACAGCTTCGGCCAGTTGGCTTGGTCGGACCGCACATAGTGCCTCAGATAGTCCTCCAAGATAGCATTGATTCTCTCTGTCTGGCCGTCAGTCTCAGGATGGTGGCTAGTGCTCATCAGCAACTTGGTGCCCATTAGTTTGAACAATTCCTTCCAGAAGTTTCCTGTGAACCGAGCATCCCTGTCAGAAACGATGCTCAACGGAACACCCCAATATTTCACCACATGGCCAAAGAAATATTCAGCTGCATCTTCTGCCCTACACGGCGCTGCACATGCTATGAATGTGGCGTACTTCGAGAACCTGTCGACAACCACCATTATACTAGTCTTTCCATCCGATTCTGGTAACTGAGTGATGAAATCCAAACTCACGCTTACCCACGGTCTGATTGGAATTGGCAATGGTTGTAGCGTCCCTGCTGGAGCTTTATATACGGGTTTGTCTTGCTGGCAGATAAGGCAAGAACGGACGTACTCGTCGGCGTCCTCCCTCATTTTTGGCCAGTAGAAACCTCTCTCTATAAGTGCTAGTGTTCTCTTCTGCCCTGGGTGTCCAGCCCACACGGAGTCATGGCACTCATGCAATAACTCTCTCCGCAACTTCCCCCACTTGGGAATGTAGATCCGACCGTGTGTAAAAACCAACAGTCCATCGCGGATCGAAAATTTCCGGGTCCTGTTCTCTCGGACCTGCTTGACCAACTCTGCTGCCTGGGGATCCTGTGTCAAACCTTCTTTGATCTGCTCCACCATCGCTTCTGCGAGAAGCACTCTGCTCTCACTGTGCATAGAAGCGGGACTCTCAGTCACGGCTGCAAGTTGTGCTTTTCTGCTGAGTGCGTCTGCAACGACGTTCTTCTTACCGGGATTGTAAGTGATCTCAAAATCAAACTCAGCGAAGGAATTCTTGCCATCTAGCCTGCTTAGGGGTAAGCTTCGCCTGCGTCTTGAAGTATGTAGATGAGATGTTATCCGTTTTCACAACAAACGGTGCTCCCAACAAATAGTGCCTCCAGCTTCTCAAGCAATGCACTATGGCAGTCATCTCTTTTTCGTGCACAGGGTAATTCCGTTCCCTGTCATTCAACTTCCGCGATTCAAAGGCTACGGGGTGGCCCTCCTGCATGAGGACGCCCCCAATGGCATAGTCAGATGCATCTGTCTGCACCTCGAATGGCTTCCCATAGTCTGGAAGCGCAAGGACAGGCTGCGATGTGAGCTTCTGCTTCAACAGCTCAAATGCTTGCTGCTGCTTCTCCATCCAGCGCCACTTTCTGCCCTTTTTGAGTAGATCTGTAAGCGGGGTAGCCAGCTTTGAAAAACCCTCTACAAACCTTCTGTAATATGTCGCTAGGCCCATAAACTGTCTCACCTCGTGGACGTTACTTGGAGGTTCCCAATCCTCTATGGCCTTGAGCTTCTGAGGATCCGGTTTGATCAGTCCCTTTCCGACGATGTGCCCGAGGAAATTCACTTCTTCCTGAGCAAACTGGCACTTTTCCTTTTTCACATAGAGATTGTGCTCTCGCAACCGCTCGAACACTTCTGCAAGGTGAACCTTGTGATCCTCCAGAGTCTTGCTGTATACTAAGATGTCATCCAGGTACACTACCACTGACTTATCCAGCAACGGACGGAACACGTCGTTCATTAGAGTACAAAAGGTGGCCGGGGCGTTGCAAAGGCCGAACGGCATCACCATGAACTCATACGACCCATACCTGGTCACACAGCGGTCTTCTCTTCATCACCTTCTGCTATGCGGACTTGGTAATATCCCTGTTTCAAGTCCAACTTGGAAAAGTAACGCGCCTGCTAAAGCGGTCGGTGGCAATCGCTATCAAGGGAACCGATACTGCTTTTCCTCACAACTCGTTAAGAGCTCTCAGTAATCAACACATAGCCGAAGCTCTCCATCCTTTTTCTTCTGGAACAGTACTGGTGCGCCATAAGGTGACCTTGATGGTCTGATGTAGCCAGCTGACACTAACTCGCCAAGCTGTCTCTTTAATTCTATCATTTCCGGGCCGGATAACCTGTATGGTGCTCGGGCTGGAGGCCTCGCCCCGGGCTCAAGCTCAATTTGATGGTCAATCGCCCTTCTCTGTGGTAGCTCCGGTGGTAAGGTCTTCGGCATGCGATCTTCAAATTCCTTAATGACA
The DNA here is from genome assembly GCA_018340775.1 of Taxus wallichiana var. yunnanensis. NCBI lineage: Eukaryota > Viridiplantae > Streptophyta > Pinopsida > Cupressales > Taxaceae > Taxus > Taxus wallichiana. The sequence continues at coordinate 477,480,731 of CM031238.1, forward strand.
TTCTCCACTGCGGATGGGATGGGGGTGCGCATTCCCTCATCTTCGTCCCAACCTCCAAGGAGTGCAAAGAGATACATTGGCTCTTTGCCTTTCTTAGCTGCCTTTGTCATGCTCGCCGGATGCAAACTGCACTCGCTGTGTTTTCGCCGACTGCCGTTTCTCAACGACCTTTACCATACATGGCTGCTTGCAATCCATGAGTACCAAGCAGTCCAGATGTGGAATCACTGCTACCTTAGCCTGACGCACAAAATGCTGTCCAAGGATCATCTCAAGTCATCCATCTCGATGACATGGAGATCTACACTGCCGTGCCACTCTCCAACCTGTAACGCAACTCCTCGAGCTACGCCTGAAATTTTCCTGGAGGGTGAGTTGATGGTTTTGAATAGTCCCGTCGTCTTCTCGTACTTGAGACCAATTTTATCTGCCCTCTGCGGTGTAATGTAATTATGAGTGGCTCCAGTGTCCACCAATGCTGTAGTTATTCTTCCACCATGAGTGGCTTCCACGAACATCAACCTGTTGTTATTTACGGCAGTAGCTGGCATTTCCTCAACCTCGTCTAGAGCGTTGAGCAGTCTGCTTGCTCCCAACTCTTGAGAGGGGACAGACCTTTCTGATACTTCTCCGTCTATAGAACTCACTCTCTGTCGTTCCGGACAATTGAATGCCCTGTGATTTTTCCCACAAACGTAACAGATGATGACCGACTTCTCTGCTGTCGGTTCAGGGGGCGGATTCCGCACTGGCCCCTTTACTGAGTTCTGTGACTTGACACTCCACTTACTTGAGCCTGAAGAGGAGCTCCTTTACCTCTATCGTTTGATCTGCTGGAGTTCCTGGAGGCGGACTTGGAACGCGACCCCCTTGAAGACCCTCTACTCTGAGTCTGTTGCGCTCGTGACCTACCTCTGCTTTGCTCATCACCTGCCTTGCTTGGGCCCTCTGACCTGTAATCAAGCAAGCGGTCTGCGGCGGCTATGGCTGCTGACAATGTCTGCACATTCTGTCTACGCAGCTCTGTTTGGGCCCACTGCTGTAAGCCTTTCATAAACTGGAACAAGCGGTCTGCATCGGACATATCCTTGATTTCCAACATCAACGCCTGAAAAGACTTGATGTAGTCCCTGACTTTACCTGACTGCTTTAGATCCATAAGTTTCAATCTCGCCACCCACGCCGAGTTCCCCGGACGGAACTGGTCACGCAAAGCTGCCTTCAGCTCATCCCATGTGTCAATCTGTGTTACAACTCGGCCTGCCTTCTTGTCCTCGGCACGAGTTCGCCACCATAGCTTCGCACTACCTGTGAGGTATGTGGCGGCAGTTCTGACTGGCCTCATCATTGAGACCTGTCATGTTGGATAAATACTCTTCCACGTCCCAAAAGTAATTTTCCAAAATTTTATCATCACGCTGTCCATCGTAAGGTTCCGGTTCGCGAACCTTTAGTTTTGCTAAACTTCTTTCCACTCGCAGCGAGGATGCTCTTCACAAGAGCGAGATCATCGCTTAGTCTTTTCTGATTGGCGATGCTCTCCAAGAGTTGATCTCTCATCTCGAACAACTCTGCTTCCAAATTACTGATCCTGGGCCCCGGAGCAGTCTCTTCTAACTTTGTAACTCGCGCTGCTGCATCCATGGCAATTGCCCTGGTGCGTATCCTTGTCTCACCCTGTTCACCTCCCTGGCTTTCATTATCACTGTCAGCCATCTTGGATGAGATATCTTACTGCAAAACTATACCGGACAGAATACAAGCTCTTGCTCTTGGTGGTGGTACTGCAAGGCTAAACTCGTGGGTCAAGCTCTGATACCAGCTGTCACGGGTTCAGGGATTTCACTCCTTAGCCCATGCGGCACTGCGACGATCCGTGAGGATTCGCAGACTACGCCTTCTTCCTTTCCAGCGAGGACCTACACGAGTTAGCTCATTTGCAAACCAAATAATGCATGCACCATAAATATTAATGCCAACCAAGATTGAGAAAACAGAGCTCTGTATTAATTACAAAAGGGTGCTCCACGAGCTGGATTACAAAGGCTTCACAAGCCAAGAGTATTTACAAAGGAGTTGGGTCGGTCTCAGCCGAAAATGCCCAACGATGTACAAATGGACCTCTGCACGGTCCTGGTGCCACTGAATCGCGCGTTGCACTAACTCTGCAACTTTGGGAGCCGAAACCGGAACTTCCCGGGAGGTCACCCATCCCAGTGCTACTCTAGCCCGGGCGCGCTTAACTATTTTCAACAGGCCGCAACCTGATTTCTGTGCCTGTTCTGACTCTGCAAAGTGATGGTTCACCAAGCCACCACTGATATTAAGTGACCCAGGGCCCTCTGTAGCCCCAAATCTGAAGATACGCTCAAGATCCACTGATCTCAAGTCGGTTGACCCACTGCCTGCTGCACACTGCTCTGCTCACAGAAGTCGAAACCAAGCACGATCCTCACGCTCAATCCAACGCAAGTCCTCTGAGTTCTTATAGCATTACCAGATTGCCTCCTCCACGGGCATACCTGGCATATTCACCTGCTTTGCACCATTTCGCATGCATAGCATTCACTGTCATTCGCAATAACTGTCTTTCGCATTGTTCACTTGCTTAACTCAGGGCGTAGGAGAGCTCGAGACGCTTTGTTCGCAGGCGGGGAGATATCTTCAATCATCCCCTATACCAACAAATATGAAAATAAAGTATTTGCCAACTTAATAAAAAGTGTGCCCACTTAATAAAACAATTATTACTTATTCCACCAAGTAATATTAAATTAAAGCACCTTCAAACTGCCCTCGAACCATATTTGCATTAATAAATATTATTAATGTGAGAATACCTTTGTAGATGAAATAAAACAAATATGATGCCCTCGAACTTTTTCTGCTCCAACGACTCAACATTCGATTGTGGATTTGCACGATTTCTGTGCTCTTGTTTTGTCTTCTGCAACAATCTACTGCTCAGACTTTGCCTCACGAACTGCCCTCCACGATTTCTCCTTCACACGATTTGCGACTCGGTAGCCACGACTGGGTATTTGCAGTAGCCACGTTTTCTTTGTCTTCTAGCGACTGGATCTGCCACGAATGCCTTCGTTTTTCTCTGCAAACAGTCTGCTGCCCACGAATGGAGGGATTTCTTCCTTCTCTGTCCTAGCGTCTGGTATTTTTCTCAAATACCTTCACGTTTTGCCAAATTCGTGCCCTGTTAGGGCTTCCTCGAATTTTCAGTTCGTGCCTCTTGAAGGCTTCCTTGAACTGCAACCTTGGACGCTCTGATACCAATGTTAGCATATGAAAAGAGAAGAAGGAATTAGAGAAGGCAAACTACACTGCACAAATGACATAGGCAGGGCCAATTTATTATAGGAGGTCATTACACTTTGGTTGAACAATTACCAACCGTATCACAACTACATAACAGTTTTACATGCTATATAAAGCGCTATATTTTAACAATTATTGGATGGTTAGGGACAACTGCAAGGGTTTATGGCATACAACTAGGTTGGCAGCAATCAGTTTTCTTTGGAGGACAAGATGCCAAGCCATCTTTCAGGAGGATACCTCCCTCTCAATATGGGAAAGTTGAGACTTTTGAAACAAGAGTTGGCTTTGATTTTACAAGCTAAGTTTGAGTGGTTTTGAACATATATGAACTCATTCCCCATTAGGGCGCAAGTCCATGAGCTTTCTTTCCTTGCCTATGTAGGGAGAGATTCTTCTTGTTAGCATTATGCTCAGCTGATGTAACTATTTGTTCCTTGGAGTAATATAAGATGCATTTTTTCAAAAACAAAGATGAGATGAAAGGGATTTCACTAGTGGTTCATGGTGTTTGCACCTTGGCAAGGGATCAAGGGGAATTGGGAATCTCTGACGTAATAGATCAAGATGCTAACCTTTTCTGTGGCAGATATTAATTCGTTGCTGCATTCAAACAAATCACCATATTCATGCTATCAAAGGCCTATTTTAGTTGTGTGATGTAATTGGTAATGCAAGGTGTTTACAATTCTAGGGTTGGAGCTGCTAAAGAGAGTGTGGGTTGCTTGGCTGAGTCACAAATGTTTCTGACATGCTTAAATGGTAGTTTGAGAGATTGCAGCACACTTGGGAACCATCTTCAAGGCCTATTTGGACGCTTCACTCTCTACGAGGGAATATTGGTCTCTTGCCTAGCTAGAAAAAAATGTTTTGTTGGGAGACTTATGGAACCACAAACTTCAACAATGGCACAATTGAAAAGTTGCGTCAAGTAGGTAAAGATTCTTATGAAGATATTTGTAGAATGATTCTTGAGAGCTTTATTTTTAAACTGATGTTATAAGATACCTTTGTGGGGAGATCAATAAATAGATTAATGGGAAAGCCTTCCACAATTATGTATCTAAGGATATTTTTACTCAACGAGACATGACTTACCTCTTGCCCCATTATTGAAGAAGAAATGAGAAATGAGAGATCTTTAAGTGCTTTGGCTAAAGAGGTGTCATTCAATTTCGAAGGATTAATATTCTTTCAAGCTCGAAATGTTGGGGTGGTTAGTGCTCCACTATGTTATAATAATAAAGACAAAGCTTCATAAGTTTGGTATTACAGTTTCCTATGGATCCATGAACTTCAAAAATGGCAAACATGAAAAGTTAAGTAGGTAGGTCTTCTTATGAAGATATTTTAAGAGAGATTCTTGAGAGTTTTATTTGTGAACTGAAGTTTTAAGAGACCTTTGTGTGGAGATAAAAAATAGATTATTGGGAAATATTTGTACAATTATGTATCAAATAATATTTTTGACTCAATGAGACACGATTTGCCTCTTGCCTCATGATTGAAGAAGATAAGAGCAATGAGTGATCTTAAAGTGCACTAGCTAAGGAGTTGTCAGCCAATTCGGAAGGACAGATACTTATAAAGCTTGAAGAGTTGGGGTGGTTTGTGCTCCACTATGGTATGGCAATAAATAAAAAGGTTGGTGTTACAAATTCCTTATGTAGACATTATGTAAAAAAGAAAACTATTGATCATGTATTTTGGAGATGCCATTTTGCCAAGACCTTTTGGGCATGCTTTTTAGCTTAATTTAGTCATCCTTTCAGTGCCTTCTTTCTTGAAGAGCTTCCCCTATATGCTATACTTGTACAAAAATCTTTGCAAACTGATGTAGTTTCCATCATAAAGCAAGGAATGGATGCATAATCATCTTGATGAGATATCTCTCTTATTACCAAATACAAATCAGATTGTGGAGGGGCTGAAAACATTTTACCACAGTCATAATTCACATGGAATCTTATCCAAATTGAGGCTATCAAATCTGATTTGTTCCCTCCTTTCAGCTGAAACCTTCTTCCTATATCAACCTGTGATGGAATGCTCTTCAAAAATGAAAATTCACTGTTGTTCATGGCTGCTAATGGCAGTCCCAAATCTGATTTTTGCAAATTCAGTCCTATAACCATGGCATAACAACTACCAAACTGAAATCTTATGAAGAAAGACAAATTCATGAGTAATGTAGGGACTGAAAATTGTTTTACATAGGCTGAAAAACTAAGAACAACAGGTCTACAATTGAAATCAGCAGACATCTTGGCCTTTAACTCGAGAAAATCAGCCTTCCCTTGCTTAACATTCCTATGAATTCTGATTTCATCATTTTGCAAGTGGAACCCCAACTCCTTGTGAATTTTGAGGGTAAATTCCTCTAAAATTTGGAGCTCTTGACCCCCACAAACAATGTGTGCCTCAGCTGAACTTAAAACAAGGAAGTCAAAACAAAATTCATACCTCTTCATGGGGCCATGGGTTAACCATATATGAAACTGAAAAGTAGAATCATCATCATTTTCCTCTTTGACTGTCATGTGTACAACTGCAAATTCATCATAATTGCTCCCCCTTTCCCATATTTCTTTTGGTTCTTTCATGGAACCATGGGTTAGCAATACATAGAAAAGAAAATCAGAATTCTTATCAAGCTTATGATGCCTTAAACATGCCATGCTAGAATTCTCCCCTGCTTCATACAAACTCATCAAATTCCTTCCCTTCCATAAGCAAAGAGAGGAAAAATCAAAACTGAAATCTTTACCTTCATCTTCTTTGAGCTTCAAGGGTTTACCCGGATTCCAAGGATGTAAGCAATCTATGTAACTCTTCATCATACCTCTTCTTCTCTCAATCATCATGTGCAACACAACCCCTATCTTGAAGTCCAAACTCGTGACAAAGAGTTTGTGATGATCAACCCAACATGATGATGAAAAAGGAAACAAAGGATCTGAAATATGTGTACCTTGGGCTGTCATAAAAAACCACCTCATAGGCTTTGCTTGGGAGATGTATAATGAGTCCTTGGCAAAGAGTCTTCTCCCAACCTTGCTCCTTTACCTCATTAGCATAGTTATGATCACCAAAGCATGGCAATGATAAATAATGATGCAATAGACTCTTGTCATGATCAAACAAAATATCATATGGCTTACCATTAGTTGCTGGTCTGAAAATTACAGCAGACTGAAAGTGGTCATGGGCACCCGGAAATGCCCTTGTCTCATGGGTGTACCTCATAACAACTTCACTTGGAAGCTCCGCTTTACCTTTCCTCCAGTATTCAAATTTTTCTCCACTTATAACCCCATTTTCAGCTTGTTGATCCAAATGTACAACCACTTGCCATGGTTTACAATGGAGCCTCAACCATGACATATTGTTATTCTTTTCATCAAATGGCTCAAGACAACAAAACTGAATTGGTGTAGAAGAAAGCAATGATTTTGGAACACCTCCATACCTTTGGACATCCCCAATATGCTCAATTCCTATTATCCCATGAGACTTGCTTGGGCTATCTCCAACATTCTCTTCATTATCTTGCTCCTCATGCTTCCCTTCATCCTTTTGCTCATGCTTCCAAGTTCCCTTAGTATTTTGCCACATGCAACCATTAGAAATCAAGGGAATATCATTAACAACCAAAAGTTCTTTACCTTCCACTTTGCTTGGTTCTTGCTTGGCAATTTCTCCATTCTCTTGAGCTTTCATAGGGTTGTCTGGAAAATCAGTCAAGGAATCACCTTTGGCAATGGTGGTGGGTGCTTCTAGGGCTCCCAAAGGCTGATCCATCATTATGAGCTGTTGCTGCGATGGTTCTTCCTTCTTAGCATGGTGGATATCTTCCTCTTCCAATGCATCCTTTTTACCCTTAAGCAAATCTGGTTTCTTTTCAACATTTTGCCACACACACCCATTAGAAGCCAATGAAATATCATTAAATATTAAGGAACTTTTACCTTGGGACTCATGCTCCATGATTTCCCTTTCCTCTCTAGGCTCATGCATCAAACTTTCATCTTTTGGCTCTTTATTGATTGCTGTTATAAACAGACCAGCAAGCTGACTGTTATCATGTCTCCTTGAGAAATGGGTTCTAACCATCCCTTTCACTTTCCCTACTTGTTCATCACCCTTCTTTTCAACCCTGGATTCATCACATGCTGAAATTCTATCAGTATTAATCAAACAATGATCAATAATTACCTCATAATGATGACTATCCGGAACAATAATGGGAGTAAGGGCTGAATCTTCATCCTTCATGGTTCCATTTCTCTCAGAGTGCAGATCTGATTTTTCACCAGCATGTGTGTGACTATTGAAGCTCAAACATTTGTCATGTGGACTTACGAACCCTCTACCATCAAGCCCTTCTTTATGCACAGTGTCCACACCCTTGAGTGTGGGGTCCTTATGGAGTGTTGACCCCTTGTTGCTTGGGGTTTTGACCTTGTGCCAATTCCAACTCTTTCTGTCTCCAACTTCACGAACTCTGCAAAAGGTAGGGCATCCCGGACCTTCTCCAGAAGAGCTCTATACTCTTCATACCATGTACCGATGTTGCTCACTTGGGATGGCTAAGAATTAATGACTTCCTTTGAAGAGCTCCTTCCACCATTTGAACCTTGAATGGTATGGATCAACCGAGCCATTGTGTTGGCCAATATTTCTTGCCCTAGGAAAGCTTTTTGAGCCTAGCATCACTGAAGATTCTATCCATCATTTTGATCTTTCGACAGGAAACCCTCAGTGGGAAGACCGAAGCTCTGATACCACTGTAATGTCCCTTTTTAGGGCAAAAACAAAAATATGGGTTTGGCCACAAACCTAAGAATCAGATCTGAAAATACACCAACACCAAAAATGAAAATAATCCAATTTTTAGGACAACAGCTGTAATATCCTTCAAAACCCTAGGGCGAACTATATAAGATCTTAGAATTCACCATACAACCATGCACAACAACTGAAAAATACTTGTAAATAATTATTTCAACCACGAAAATCAATATCCATGCAATTTGGTGCCAACAAATGGATAAAATTAGTGAATACATCTTTGTTGTCATTAAATTTAGAACAGCAGCAGAACAACCACAAACCAATGTTGAAAATGATAGTTAAACATCACCAAAAATCATGAAATTATAGATTCCAACCTTATAAATTATGCCAAATCAGAATATAAAATCAGATTTTCAGTTCGTTCCTAGAAGACACCCAAATAGCACCAAGCCCTAGTCGTGCGCTCTAGGAGAGCTCTAAAATGCATGCAAAGCCCTTGTAGATATTTCCTTGATTGCCCTAGGTCCAAATCTGTAAGAAATCTTCAATAAATATCTTCAAATCACCCACAATGGAGGGTTTCTGTCCTCCACCAAGCCACAAGGAAGGTTTTGGTATTCCTTGGAATGCCACACAAGAGGGGTTTCATCCTCAAGTGGGAAGTCAATGAGCACTATGCCCAAAAAACCAAGTATAGATAAATGTGCCAAGATGGGATGCAAATGAAGTCATTGATCTCCTTTTATATCCTTCCTTTGGCATCAAAAGCCAAATAGATAGACCGACCTCATAAAGCTTTTTTGGGTCTTTTAATTTGCTTTTAAAACTCCTCCAACCCAACCGACCGGCCTTATTAAAGAAAACATTAAAAAATAAGAAAAGAAAAATGAAATGGAATGCAATTCCTTCCCTAGCTCATTCATGCTTCCTTGCCACGGAAAGGGAATGGCAAGAAGTCCATTGTTAGGCTCTCAAGTCGAAAAAGGGGACATTACATTAGATGAACAATTGGTGAAACCAATATCTTTGAAAAAATAGTTTATTTTTGCATACCAAGCTCTAAGAGCTTGTTTTAAGCCATATAGAGATTTTTCCAGGTTCTGACAAACAAAAGTTCTTTTCCGGTTCCGCAAAACCCTTAGGGTGGGTCATGTAAATTTTTTCTTTTAAATCACCATTCAGGAAGACATTCTTAACATCCATCTGGTGGATTTTCCAACCATATTGAACAACTAAGACAATAAGAATCCTAATAGTGCTCATTTTTGCAACAGTGCAAAGGTTTCTACATAGTCAATACCGGGTTTTTGAGTAAACCCGCGAGCTACTAACCTGAATTTGAACTTATCAATATTGCCATCGGCCTTATACTTGATTTTGTAAAGCCACCTAGAGCCAACAATACTACGTTTTTCCGAGGAGGGACAAGATCCCAAGTCTGATTTTTAATTAAGGTAGAATATTCAGCTTTCATGGCTTCTACCCATCTTTTGTCATGAGATGCTTCTTCAAAAGATTGGGGTTCCGGCTCATACATAGTCATTAAGGCATGGTAGGTATGGTGACTTCTAGTCATCTTACTAAGATTATCAGGATTAGAATTTTGAAGTAGAGATTGAGCCCATTTAGGTCATTTAGTTATAGAGGATACAAGAAGAGACTCTTGTTCAATTATAGAATCATTATTACAATCTATTTGTTTTTCATTACATTCATCAAGATCATTGTTTTCTAACTCATTAGATTCATTATAAATAGAATAAACAAAGATGAATTACAAAAAGGTTTTTCAAGGATTTTAACATTCTTGTTCTCAATAACTTCACGTTTTGTAGGATCATAGATCCTTAGACCTTTGTTTTACCTCCATAGCCTACAAAGATGCAAGGATAGGAGGTTTGATCTAACTTCTTCCTTTTTGCTTTAGGAATGAAGATGGAGGTAGGGCTTCCAAAGATTCTCAGATGAGATACATTTGGTTTCTTATTAGTCCATTTTTCTATAGGAGTAGATTAAATTAGGGCTTGAGTAGGGACTCTCTCGAATGTGAACATCAATATTCATTGCTTTAGCCCATAGAAATTTATGAACTTGTGTTGAATGAAGCATGGTTCTAGCTATTTCAAGAATATTGTGGTTTTTCCTTTCCGCTATACCATTCTGTTGAGGGGATTAGGGAGTGGTAAGTTAGCTTTGAATTCCACATTCGACACAAAAAGAATCAAATGCTTTACTAATGTATTCTCCTCCATTATCAATTCTAATCCTTTTAATTTTGTGATTAGAACTATTTTCAACTAAAACTTTAAATTCTTTAAATTTAGATAAAACATCTGATTTGTTTTTAATAAAGAAAGACCAAATCATATGAGAATAATCATCAATGAAAGTAAATGCATACAAGAAATCGTTTAGGAAAAAAACTTCTAAAGGTCCTCTAACATCACGTGTGAACAAGTTCAAGAGGTTCTGGGAGTTTGCTTCATGATGGCTATGAAAGGGATTTGCAGATTGCTTACCACGTAAGCACCCTTCACAAGTTTCTCGGACATGAGAGATAGGAGGTAGACCAACAACAAGGTCAAGTCGAGACATGTCATACATGCTTCTAAAATTAACATGACCTAATCTTTCATGCCATAATTGTACATCATTCTTATTTTGAGTAGAAAGACATGAAGCAATGCAAAACCTTTAAATACATATAAACCATTCTTTTGTATGCCTTTTGCAATAGTAACATCTAACTCATTTTTAATAAACCATTTATCTTTTAGTAAAATTACACTATAGTTGTATTGAGTTAGCTGTAAACATGATAGCATATTCATTTTAAGTACAGGAACACGCAAAACATCATTTATAAAACCAACGAAAACTTTAGCTCTTCCTTGAATTTGAACATCAAGAATAGAATGATCACCAAGATAGATTTAATCATTGCATTCTTTGATATCAACAAGAAGATCAAATCAATAAATCATGTGTCTAGAGCACCCACTATCTAAGATCCATTCATTTTCTTTTGCAGTAACTAATACAACATATAAGACAAGTATATTTGGTTTTGATTATTTTTTTGATTTTTGTTTTGATTTTGATTTGGTTTGTTTCCTTTCTGATTTTTGAAATTTGGCTTATTTTTGTTTACCCTATAGTCTTCCTTTTTGTGACCAAATTTCCCACAATTATGACATTTTCCATCAAAATTGACTTTTAGGTGATTATTCACTTGATTTCTTATCTTTACTAGGGGTTTAAAGTTTGATTTGAACTTTTAATTCTTGTTAAACCTAGAAAATTTATTCTTAGGATTTTGAGCGAGAAGTGCTTGAGTGGCATTCTCCTTCGAATCAAAGTTTGACATGACTTGCTCTTCTTGAATTAGGAGAGCACTAAGAGTAGATAAGTTTGGAATATCTTGTTCAGTTTGATATTTTGAGTTTAAGATGGAAATGAAGTTCCTAAACCTTTCATGGATGTTCATTTGAATGATAAAGTATAACAATTTGTCTTGAATCAAATCACAATTACATCCATCTAGTTGAGATTTAATGTTTTTAATTTTAGCGAAAATTAACCACTTTTTCGTCTCCCTTCATGGGAGTTGTCATTAATTCAAGAATCAATTTTATAATTTTTGAAAGGCATGTACCTTCGCATTGATTCTAACAATTTCAAAGCTTCGCTCGGATTTTCTTGGTTTCCAATGTGTAACATAAAATCGTCTTGCACGCTTCACAATATAATTGACATTGCTTCTTGCACTTTTTGTTGAAATCCGAAACATTGTCTCGCTGTCGTATGTCTACCAATGGGTGCCTTCTCCGTGCCGCTTCACGACAATCCAGAGATTTTGTGCAATGAATTTTGCTTTCAGTTGTATCTTCTAGATGTTGTAGTTAGTACCGTTCAACATTTGTGACTTATCAATACTTGAAATGATTAGAACCCATTTTAAACGAAACTTTCAAACTCAAATTCAAGATGAAAACTTACATTTTTACGAAAAGTGTATATTCAATTCTTATTCTATACTTTCGATAAAAATTAAAGTTTTAAGGAGAATTTAAGGCAAAAACTGCAAATTTTTTTAGTAAATTCTTCCTATCGTCTCTATGTAACAATACAAGCCAAATTTTAGAGTTTTTGTCTATTTTCCTGTGTAATTATTCCGTCACCTAGTTCTTAAGACACAAGAGAGACGATTTGTTGATTATGTCAACAATTTCATAACTTCATTAAAATAAATTTATTGATTTTTGAACAATAAATTTTTCTAACTTGAATTAAAGAAAATAATGATTAAAATCTCCTAAATAATCTAAGGAGATTTAAAATATGATAAAATAATTATTTAATTTTTATCGATTTAGATCCTAACAATTTAAATTTCAATTTCAATTTCAATTTCTTAAGTTTATAAATTTTATCGAATTTCAATTTCTTTTATCCAAAAAAATTACTTGATATGTAAAATAAAATTCATTTAAAAAGAATGAAAGGGTTTTGAACCCTTAACCTATGGTTTTTCGTAAAAACATACTTACCAATTTACCTAAGGACCTTTACATTCGTATTTAACAAATTATTGATGTAAAGGTTTGAAAAAATAAAATAAAAAATAAAAAACGGTTATAACTATGTCAAGGTGGACCGACCAACTCACTACGGTGGAGCGGCCAACCAAAGTTATTGTGCATAGGCTAAAAGCAGCCCATTCAAAAATATGGTCAAAGACCACCATGCCATGCAAATCTAAGACTCGGTGCTTCAATCCAAGCGCATAACATGCCACCTCACCAACTTACCACTATATATGCCATGCAAAGTGGTCCTTAATACCAGGTCAGAAAACGGCCCAAAATTATTTAAACAAATAACCACTAAGCATATTATATATGCCATGTATTCACCAATGGTCAACATTAATTTAAACCATTATAAGCCACATAACACATGAAGCGGTCATTTTAAACAATGCAAAGCAGTCCCCATGACAGAGTCAAAAGGAAAATGAAGGACTGTTTTAAAGCAGTGTAATGTCCCCTAAGGGACTAATTTTGCCCCGAATGGGTTTTTGGCAAATCCAAACCCCAAAGTGCAATTTATAAAATATAATCCAAATTAATTTCTGCAGATCTGAATTGTATGCTAAAAAATGCAACTAGGGTAGGAAAGAAAACTCATAAAAATCAGCAATTAAATTATGATATTTCCACTCCAATCTGATCCACTGAATTTATAAAGCCAATATATGAAGAAAAAATCCAGATTTTGAGACACAAAGAGGCTGAAATAATTCTATAAAATATGCAGACAGGCTGCCCTTAGATATAGATGAAAATGGTACCTTTTTAACACCAAAATTCTGAAAATAGGCTGATTTGATTTATAAAAATCAGATTTATTAGCAACAACCCAAATCAGATCAGAAACACTTCCAAACACTTCAGATTTATCCTAGAAGTAGGTCGCTCCACATGAGAGATGGCTGAAAAATAAATGAAACACTGTTGCAACCTTTCACTTCAAACCCTTGGACAAATTCTGCACTTTTACTCCAACTGCTGAAAAAACACTGAAAATATTGCTAACTCAATGATGCACAATGGAAACCCCAAGGTGGAGAATCCTCACAAACTAGAGGAAGGGTTTTCGTCCTTCTCTAGAACTCTTGGAGGGTTTTCGTCCTCAAGAGAAAATTGCAAAGCTATAAACCTTAGACACACTTAAGTTTTTGAGAAAATAGATAAGCATGCCTCCTCAAGCAAGTCGACTTGCTTTTATAGAGCTTAGGGCCCAAATAGCCACCCTTGATACCCAATCAGATTTTTCCCTTATTAAATGTTTTTTCCACTACTTTTCTCTCCCTAGGCAAGTCGCATTTTCCCTTGGATAAATCATTTTTGCTAAATGCCTTTTGCCTTTTGTTTGCCTTTTTCTATTTTTAAGTTTATAATATTTTATTATAAGTGCTTATAATATTTTCTTTTATTTTTTTGCACTTTATAATAAACTATCATAACTTAAGTCCCCTTATGTTTATTCCTTAGCCGTCGGGAAGACAAAATGGGCTAAGGGTCTTCGTCATGATTATCTTAGGAAGTGGGACATTTCAAGCAGCCAATGTTTAAAATGACTTATAATATAAATATATGGTAAGTTGGCCCATACAACACCAACTCCAACCAATTTAACGAGCCAACTCCACATGTAGATATGGTGTCCCTTTGACTGTGAAATACTAGGTTTTTAATTTTTTTGTTTAATATTTCCAAAGAGTTGTCCTCATTTCCAATACTGCGAATTTTCATGGACCAATACAAAAATTTGGAAGTCCTACAAACCTAGAAGATGTCTCCAAGTTAGAAACCATCCCTATTAATACTTGTAATATTATTTTTCTTGCCAAGGTTAGAACATAGCAAAAATTAAATCCTTACAATTGTTAAAAGATTTTACAAGGTCTTACTTGCACTCTTATTTTAGGGTGGGCCCGCTCCAAAACCTTCGAATGCACCAAATAAGATTTGAAGGATTCAAAAACATTTGCGAGAGTGTTGTGTGCATGTAAATTAAATAGAAGGGGACTCATTTTATATAGCCTGCAAGTTATAACCACCCACCAACCGACACGGTAACTATTTAATTAATACAATTTAAATAATTTTTAAGTGACCTTACTCGGTTCCATGTTGAGGTCTGAGCATTTAATTTAATAATGCAAAGTCAAAATATTAAACATTATAAAGTAACATAATAAAAACAATACAAATAACACATTATAAATTTGACACGAGTTTACGTGGAAAATCTCATACGAGGTAAAAAACCACGGTGAAAATATAGTTTTCCATTAACTTGAGAAACATTACAAGTCTAGTAAAACTTCTTCATCCACTTCTCTCCACATTTATTTTAATATATTTCAATTCATTCAATTTTTACCGGGCCCCGATAGCCCTATTTAAGTGGATTTGTGGGGTGTGACTTCCTTGTTAAGCACCCTCCACTTTTTAATTGATTTTAATAATCAATTTAACCATAACCAATAGTTTATATTAAATAAATAAAAATATTACATATTTTTATTTTTTAATTATAAACTAAACTTTATAACATTATAAGAACAATTAAGAGGGGATTAAACCCTACTTAAGATTATTGTTTTAACAGCTTCTTGAGGCATAGGATCAGATAATGTTTTTAGGCAGAAACTTTCCTTGTAGCCATGTCGTTAGGCTGATATAAATCTTTTTTTCAATGAAAGGAATATAAAATCGATTTCTAAAAAAATGAAAAAGGACGTGAACAATATTAGAGAGAGTCCTTTCTTTCTTAGGCTCCTTGGGTGAAGACAAAAGAAAAAATAACAAAAAAATAAAAAAGTAGTGTGGTTAAGGACTACCATCCTTTCTTCCTCGTGAAAAAGACTCGAGGAGAAAAGGTTTTTTTCCTCTTCATACCCGACCCACCTTTTTTCTTTGATGGGCAAAGAATGGTCTTCTCTTCTCTCACCGAACTAAAAAAGTGTTCAACAATTTCAATGAGGGACGGGTCTGTCATACCTTCTTCTGTCAACAATGACATGGTCTCATGTGAACATGTCCTGCAAAAAAATGTTTTAAAATGGCATCCATTCTTGGGAACTGGGTAAATGCTATATAAGTAGGATTTTCATTGCAAGCTGGTAGCTGGAGCATGGATTGCTTATGAGTGACAGGTATTTCCACTAGGATTGGCTGTGTTAGTTGTGCAATCATGCTGGTGAGGTATTACATGTTTTTGATAGAGCCAATATAATATTTCTAAGCCACTTTCATTTGATTACCAAATGGCTTACAAGTCCTCATGAGATTTTTGTTTTTGATATGCAGCTTTCTTTCCTTTCAAATGGTAAAACTTGGACATTTTGTTATTCGCTTTTAGGCTTGTTTAAACAAATAACTATCAAACAATGCCTGAATTATGTAATAGACACGCAAAAGTTACTGGATATGCATATATCCACAAATAATTATTTTATGTGCAGATATATGTGAATAAATATATAGATAATGGGATTCGAAGAGCTTTTAATTGTCTATCATATCATATGGTTATATCCTTTGAAGCTGTGATTTTAAGGAAAAATGCAGAGTTTCTTTATATGCTTGGTTTATTAGGATTTTCCAACTAATATTTTTATTTTCTCAACTTTGTAGGCTTTTATTTGCCCCGCCTTGCATTGAAAATTTTGGTTGGGAATCCGTCTTTTACATTTTTGGTCTACTTGGTCTTCTCTGGTAAGCATTCATTACTGTTCGAACTTCAAAACATTTCCAGTTTTATAATCTGCCTACACACACACACACACACACACACACACACACACACACACACACACACACATATACATACATACATATATATGCATACATATCTATATATCTATATACATACATACATACATACATACATATACACACACATATATGTATGTATGTATGTATACATACATACATACATATATACATACGTGTATGTTTGTGTTTGTTATCTAATCTGCATAATTGCGGGATTGAGAAAGTTGGAATAGCATTCTATGGGGTGATGACAAATATTAGAAATGGATATTGTGATGTATGATTAATAGCCTTGAACAGGGACAGGCAGGGTAGCAGAAAAGTTTTCTCTTGCATGGTCATATAAAATTTATTTGATAATTTATCCCTCGTTGTTTATCTAAATTTAGGTGCTGGATGAGGTAAAGCACTAATTTTTTTGGCTTTTATATTTCATGCCATCCTAGCTTTATTTTTGATGCTCTAGTTTGCTGAAGGTTTGTAGGATTTCAGCTCTGTACAGATGAAGTAAAGTCAGCTGTTCCAGCGCAAACAATTCCCCTTGATGAGAGAAGTACTGTCAGACCTCTAATAAGTATTGGACAATATTTATTGTTTTGATTTGTGTTTATGAATTTTCATTTTTAATATTATAATAAACACTCTCTTATATTTTTCAACGTGCTCCTTTATGTATCTAGACAGCTGTGTTAGAAAATCAAGATTGCTTTTTGCAAGCCTAACTTTGAATATAACCGGCCCCATGGTATTGGCGGAAAAGTAACATCTATATTGTTATCCCTTATGGACTGGTCTGATGTACCTTGAGGACAAAAACACTAGTGAGTAATCTGTTGAATAGTTATTGGTGCATGTAACTCTGCTCAAACACAAAGGGTAAGTGGCCAGTACGCTTTGTATTTGAATTCATAAACATCTACCACTGGAGAAGTGATTATTACTATTGAAAACATCGAATAAGAGACCTTACTTATATGGTTAGCCACTGAATGATCACTACTATTCCATGTGCTAGGTGATAGCTAACCTATGACTAAACAGTTTGTCTCGTCATCAATCTTTTGATCATTTGTAAACGAATAACAATGTGTTGATGATAGATTCAGACACATTTTTCTTTACAAGGAACAATTTGGCTTGATCTTGAAATGAAATTTATTATTGACTTGGAAGGATCACATGATCAAATACTAGCCCCAACACAAATCTTCTGTCTTGCTTGATTGCTTTCCATGCTTTTTTTGCATTCTTTCAGCTCAACTGCGTCTGTACACACATTCCTGGAGGGAATTATGTTTTGCTTTGATATCTTTATCAATTGGAATAATATAATCATTAGTTAGACATAGCCCTAAGCTAAATCTTATCTATAGCAGCAGGGTTATCATTATTGCTAATTTACTGAATTATGAATTGTCTCTCTTCATATTTGCTTCGATATATCTATTATCACCCATAACCTGCTTATCCATTTTGTTTGCTGATTCATTTGTGGATGATTCATGCTACTAAAGTTGAACATCAGGGTGTCTAAGAACACATCATTTGTAAGGTTTCATGTTTATTGTGAATTTTAAATCCCTATCTTTATTAATACTTATAGGAAGGCCATCCTTTCAAAAATATATCGACAATAACATTTTGATTACATATTCCTAATGCAGGGTTCCAGAAAGTAGAACAAAAAAAGCAACGAAAATTTACAAGCACCGCACATACAGATCAAAACAAGATAATCAAGATAGTCAACTTTTTCATTTTCTGTGCTCTCCACTTTCCCGTCTTCAGTCCTCTCTATTCAAAAGAAGTAACAACATTGAAAAATAGCCTTCTCCAGTACTAAATTAGCATGAACTCTGCATGAAAAGCCAACTAAACATATCCTATCGTAAGAGAAGTACTAATTATGTATGTCAGAATAACCAACACATTTTAATTATGCATGTTATGACAACTAGAGTCTTGACTAGATAACTTAAATATAACCAGAGAACCGATTTTTTCCCGCTCAGGTGACTGATTTTTGATAACGTGTGTATCAAATCCGCTATTTTGAAAACGTCGAAACTCTTGGTGCAGTTCTCAATACAAAACATATTCTGCTGACTGAATTCTTCCAGGAAGTCAGGTACAAGTCTTTCCAGTTATGCTTCCAGTATTCACTTAATATCAGCTAGGAGCTGGTTCTTCCATTTGAACAAGTACCATTCTTTGCATCCACATCAAGATGGTAGCGCAGTCTCCTTTTTCAACATTTCTTATATTTTTAAAGAATATTTCTTTGGCTTTCTAATACCGTAGATTGGAAATTGTCGTCTGATCAGAATCTTGTCCTTTGTAATCATAAAAATAAGGAACATTGAAGATAGGTGACCGTGAGATAACCCAATTCTGATGGCAACTTTAAAAGATAAGTATTGTTACCTAGTTTCCTAAAAACCTAACAAGTGCCAAATTTCATTTTCACTTTGTCATATTCGCCTTGAGGAAAATGATTCTTGTGCCAATACACCATTACAAGTAAGGTTATCAATTTATCTACTCTTAAGAAAGAACAAAATAAATAAATAAATCATATGAATGCCCATGAATGACCAAAACTTTGTCAATGGGACTTGAGAATACATCCAATTACAATAGAAAGTGCTAGGGTAAAAGGACCCTAGGCTCTAAGAGTAACTAAAGCACTAGAAATAAACGAGCAAGGGGTAGATCCAAATCAGTAAAGGCCTAACTCATGTGGTCAAGGTACCAATACAAATAGCCATGTGGGGGAGCGTGAAACCCGAAAGGATATGGGTTGATTAAAGTTGGAAAGACAGGATGCTAGTCCCATCAATGCGGGGCTAATGTAGGATATGATTATGCTCATCACAAAGTGTTTAGGGTTGAGGGGGCTAGGCTAGATAATCCTAGGAGGAGGCGAAGCAATCTCCCTAGAATCCCTCCTAACATCCAAGGCCGCAAAAGAAATTCTTATGTGTGGTTATCCATATGGCCCGGGAAGCGGTTGCTTACATCTATGATGTTGAGAAGGAGCTGATCCACGTCGCTTAGAGATGGTGTGTTGGGCACCTTAGTAGTAGTGTTGTGCAAAGATGTGGCCTCACTAACATATCCCCTTGAATGTGTGTCATGTCCCTTGTTAAAATATAGCACTTTATATAGAATAAAGATGTATGGTTCCAAGCAGTTGTTGATAACCAACAAATAGTTGTAACTAAATGTAATTGCTCCTCTCAATAAATAAACCTCTGCCTGTGTCATTTTAACAGTGCAGTTTGCCTTCTCTATTCTTTCTTCTCTTTGCATATGCTAACATTGGTATCAGAGTGGTCGGTTTGCAGTTCGAGGAAGCCTTGTCAACATGCACGAACTGGAAGTTTGGGGAAGCCCTAGTAGGGCACAAACTGAAGAAGTTATTTCACCGCTTATTGTAGAAGACTGTTCGTTTGCAGTCACGATTTCTTCCCTGTTCGCTGAATATAGCTCAAGTCGTTTATCAGAGCCATAGTCGCTCATGGGCTGTTCCATCGACAGAGTAAAGAGCCTTTCAAGGTCGTGAGGGCAGAGAAGGAAGACCATTCGAAGCTGAGACAACCATTCGAGGCTGTTTTTTTGAGGTAAATAGAGTCGGTTTTTCGCAAAATTGTGGTTCGAGGCCCAAAAGACGTGGTTCGTGAACGAAGCAACACCACTAAAGTCGCAAATACCTAGTCGAAAAGCCAAAAGTCGTGGTCGCAGGCAAGGAAAACGTGAAGGCTAGAAAGCACAACAAATCCAACAAGGAAAATGTGGCAAACACAGTCACCATTTAAGGTCGTGAAAGCTCCATTTAGAGAAATCGTGGAAAGCCAGGGCATGGTAGAGGCAAAGTTGTGAAGGGTGAAGAAAGGAGTTGAATTCTCGAAGGGTTCGAGGGCATTATTTGTTTTCTTTCATCAACAAAGGTATTCACATTGCTTTTTGAATAATCAAATTCAGAGGAGTAAGTAATAATATTCTTTTTAATATATGCAAATATAGATTGAAGGCAGTTGGAGGGGTAATTTGCATGTGAGTAATTAATCTCATACTATATGCTGGAGAAATTAAATTAATTAAATATATTTGTTGGAAAAAGGTATTTTATTAAGTGTGAGGCAAAATTTTCTTTTATTATTTCAATTACTTTGGAATAATAAAATGGAAAATATTTCACACTTGATCATGCTGAGAGACATAAAAATTAACGGGCACTAATTTCAATGTTTGGAGTCATAAGATTTTAACAATCATGCGAGTTTCATGATTTTGATAAAATAATCAAGGGTGATGAAAGTCAACCAAAGATTTAACTTCGAGGATTATGACAAACATCATAAGGAAGCGTTATTGCTTCTCAAGTTATCATTATCGGATGATATGATACCGTAAGTGCGAATGCCACTTGTGGCAAGCATGTTGTGGGCCATCCAAGGGTAAATATCGACGTTAGAGAAGAGTCGGGTTTTATACTAAAAATATGCTCTTTTCCGTAAAGTTACAAGAAGGTGGATTCTTTGTCCGAGCACCTACTTCGGATGAAAGACCTCCGAGACCAGCTTATCTTCCTTCAACAAGAAGGTGGATGACGATGATATGGTGGCTCGGTTTTGAACAACTTACCTTCTTTGTATGAGTCATTTGTGGAGGCACTCCATTTAATGGCTGAAATTCAAACACTCACGTTTGACAAGGTGAGTTCTTTACACATGCAAAAAGGAGCAGAGACAACTTCAGCGAGAATCTAATTGTGACCATTTAGAGAGTGCTCTTGTCACTCGGTCAAAGGGAAAGTGGAAACGTCAATCTGGTGAGTCTTCCACTCGGTATTAGGTCACATGCTATTATCACACAAGGTTGAGTACCTCAAGAAGGATCACTTAAAAGCGAAAGTATGATCTTTCACAAAGAGAACCAAAAGCCATGTAATGAGGAACATGTGGTAGCATTGCGAGAAGAATGGGATTCGGATGATGGGCATGCTCTTTACCTGTCTTACAACATCATGCTCGAATGACAATGGTACCGCTTGTTGGATCATTGACTCAAAAGCGCTCGCACACTTTTCATGTCGTAGGACTAGTATGTTTCATTTATCAGCAAATATCTGTTTTGAATCGGTAGTACTTAGCCGATGGAGAATCACTTGCATAGAAGGGATAGGAGATATATGCATTGTATTGAATAATGCTCATAAATTGTTGGCACGGAATGTTAGATATGTAACAAAAAGAATCTTCTATGTATTCGTCGATTAACCTGAAAATCCCAATATTTCTTTGGATGTCTATGAAAAAAGTGTGTTGTCTCGATGTGAAACAGAGACGGATAATTGCCCTTGGTATTGGGGAAGGTGGTCAATATCAACTTGTTGATCCGGTTACGATCAACATGAATGCACGTGTGGAGGACAACTCCACCATTCGGATGTGCGGGAGGATGCAATGCCTTGGGATGAAGTCATTCCTCACAAATTTGTTGACTTGAATACGCAGTAAACCTACATGCACCTATTGTGGAGGAGTATCCACTATACCAGGGTGTACGGGAGGCGGACATGCCTTGGGAGGATGGATTTCCTCATTCTGAAGAACGATTTGTTGTGGACGGAGACTCCACTATTCCAAATGCACTGACGATGCATGGTGAGATGGCATGCCCAGCCACTCACTCAAAGGTCCTTGCTCGAAGGACAATAGAGCATGACCAGTTTGCTCATTGTGTTGTGAACGATCTTTCCCAATAGGGGGATAGATGAGCAATTAGATGAGGAGTTGATTCTCACTCCTACCATCAAGAGATGGAGACCACCTTTCTTTGAGACGGAGATGGTTATTTCTCCTACTATCATGCGGAGTTGGTTCTAATTCTATTGCATAGATGGTCACATTTCTCTTCTTGAAAAGTTGGATGAGCACTACATGGTGGTGCAAGGACGTGATCGAGGTGACTTCGATTGTAGGTTAATTGAGTCTTTGTCTGAGACTCTAGCTGGCCACACAAGCCCGGAATAGATTTTTCAATCCACATCTTCAAGGTTTTGGTTTTAGCACTTTGGAGATGGGGCCACTCTCGACCATTGGTGATTCATCACCGGTCAATGAATCACGTAACAAAGAACCAAAGGGACCACTTGCCATATCTATTGTTCATGGGACCATATTTTTGTTTTGCGGTTCTTCATTCGACAATCAGCAAACACAATCATGGACTCGCTGATTTTAAAGTACAACTTATGGCACAATCTGTAGATGTAATGACTAAACATATGGGCTTTAGGAAATTTGTAAAATTTCGGGACAAACTTTGTCTTGTTTCCGGTTTAGTCATTAAGAGGGGGTGTTAAAATATAGCACTTTATATAGAATAAAGATGTACGGTTCCAAGCAATTGTTGATAACCAACAAATAGTTGTAACTAAATGTAATCGCTCCTCTCAATAAATAAACCTCTGCCTGTGTCATTTGAACAGTGCAGTTTGCCTTCTGTATTCTTTCTTCTCTTTGCATATGCTAACATCCCCTTCTCATAATTAAAATAATTGGGAGACATGTAGCCTATTCCTTATTTCCCATAGGCTAAGTGATAAAGTTAGGGAAATAATTTAATTATAATATTTTAAGTTGTCCTAGTAACTTTATTTTATAACATTGTAAAAGGGCAACTTATGTATTATTATTATACGGGGCCTAATGTAATGTTTTATTAAAAGTGTTTCTAGACACTTATGGAGGGAATTTTAGGTGGAAAAGGAATTTCAAATTAGAAGGGTGATTATAAAAGTTCACTAAGCATTTCCCATTCACAAAAATTTGATGACCTTACATTACCAGAAACCTTTATATGAATTTTGATGTGTTATCCTCTTCAATTTCGACTATCTACCATTTCTTGTGAAACAATATTATTTTTTTTATGCCACTGTCTATGATTAACTTAAAGCACTCAACTCTTGATTTACAGATTATGTCGAACAAATTTTTCCTTTCCACAGTCTATTTTTGTCCTTCAAAGTGGTTTCAATAGGATTCTCTTCATCACGAGTGCTCACTAGTTTCAAGTTCATTGATATGATGTGCTTGATGCAATGCTCTCTTCATTTGCTTGTGCAATATGCACACTTGCGTTTCTAACTCCCTCCGAATATGAATGCGGGCCCTCGAATTCTATGCCCAACTTTGCCACATTTGAAACATGTTCCAATGAATCCACATCCACGGCCTCTACCTCTTGTGCTGAAATGGGCTTTACCTCTTTGCGCACTAATATCACATTGTGAAGTACTTGTTTCTCCTTGCATAGATGTTTCTCCACCCCTACCTTGTCCACAATGATGCACAAACTTGCATTTTCCTTGTGACGTGCTTTATCCTTGCATGCTAGCTTTTCTTACGCCCCTGAACACGCTGATAGGCTTCTTCAACAGAATATATTCTTATCATCACTAATTTATCTTGAAATTCCATGTGCAATAAATTCACATGACATAAAATCTTTTTACGTCATCCAATCGGTGTCCCCCAGAGATTTCACCCTGAAATCTGGGACTAGCCCTTTTAAATTTTTTTCGTCCTTTTCAAAGTAACGGGTAGTTTTGTATTTGTTTTGCCTGCAGTTGTTTGTATTGCTCTAAGGTATCCCTAGAGAGTCATAAAAGCCAAATTCGACAAATACCCACATGCCAAAACTCACTCAAATCCTTCGCCAGACTTTGTCTCGAGAGAATTTTATTTATTTATTTATTAAATAAATAAAGTTCTTTTAAAAATAGATTGAGCTAAAATTGGAGGATTTAGGTTATATAAAGCACTTCACCCCATCATTATTACCACAGAACATTCACTCGAGGGGAAGAATTTTTGTAGATCAGCTAATTGGAGAATTTTTTCGAGCAATTGCCCGCAACTTCTTTTGTTTTGTTTTATTTCTTTTTGTCTGTGTTTTATTCCTGTAGCCTATTCATTCTTCCTACCAAATCTTTCCCTAGGCCTAGGGTTTTGAAAAAGCTATCCAGTATTTTTAATTACTAATTTGTCTACAAAGATTAGAGCTTAGGATTCTTTCAGAAGATTGCAAGAAGTCGCTTGGTCCAAAAAGGTGCAAAAATGGATTTTATGAAAATAAGAAAAATATTGCCATCAATGTGTAGAGCTCGAGAAAATATGCACTTTTAGAGAAAATGACACCTAAAATGGAGCCACGAATGAAAGTTATGGCACATGTAAGTTTTTGTTGCTACATTTTCCTGGACCCTTTCCAAAAATGACAAATTTTATTCTATTCTTGTGTTTTCTTCACCAAAAATCCAAAAAGGAAATAAATGCAATCTTCATGCTAGTTGCAATTTTCAAGGTTGCCTTCCACATCTAATTTCCACGCTGCCTTAAGTGACGAATTTTCACACAATTTTAAAGGCAAAAGTCATAATGCAAGCTGCACTTTTGGAAACAAGCTATCTTTCATGCAAGTCGCACTTTTTTGGAAGGAATCACTTAAGCTGCCAATGAGAATTTTGGTGGTGGCAGGCAGGCGAGAATTTCTTGCCTGCCTAGTAGGTTACTTTTTCCCATTATGAAAGAAAAATCACTTAAAGTACCAATGGGATTTTTGGAGCTGCCTAAGCAGTTGAATTTTCCCATCAAAGAAGTTTATTCACCCATGCAAGTCGCATTTCTAAGGAGGCTATTTTTCATGCAAGTCGCACTTTTTGGAAAGAAGGATTTAAGCTGGCCATGGGAATTTTGGTAGTGGCAGGTAGGCGGAAATTTCTTGTCTGCTGCTGCAGTTGCTTTTTCCCATGAAGTCAAGTCACTTAAGTGAAAAGCGGGAATTTCTTGCCTGCTTGCATGGTAAAAATTCCCATTATGAAAGTCAAGTCACTTAAGTGAAAAGCGAGAATTTCTTGCTGCCTTGCAGGTAAAAATTCCCATTATGAAAGTCAAGTCACTTAAGTGAAAAGCGGGAATTTCTTTTGCCCATTTTGCAGGGTAAAAATTTCCATTATGAAAGTCAAGTCCCGAGTCGATTAAGTGAAAAATGAGAATTTTTGCCTCGCTTGCAGGTAAAAATTCCCATTATGAAAGTCAAGTCACTTAAGTGAAAAACGGAAATTTCTTACCTGCCTTGTAGGGTAAAAATTCCCATTATGAAAGTCAAGTCACTTAAGTGAAAAGTGAGAATTTCTTAGCTGCCTTGTAGGGTAAAAATTCCCATTGCTTTGACTTCCTATTTTTAGCAATTCCTCTTGCCAAAAAGTGCGACCCATTCTGGCATAGCTAAATGCCTAAAAGCTGACTTTTTTAATTGTCGGAAGCATCCAATTTTGGTGCCTAGGGTTGGAGAAGCTTTCTTTTTATTATTCAAAGCATCTGCATGTTGATGTGAGTGCACAAGTGAATAAAATAATATTTTTAGCTTGTTTGGCATGCAAGCAAAGTCTAAAAATAGAGGGCAACAAGCTTTATAATCAGATCTTGGTGAAGAAATTAGATATTCGTCTATGAGCTTCATGTGTGTCTGAATTATTTGCAGAATACTTCATTTATGCCCATATTGGTGAAGAAAGTAGAAGTCAATGTCTGATACATTGAATATATCTTCAGAATCAGAGGAAGAAATAGATCCAACTCTCATAATTACAAAGGCTTTCGGCAAAAATTCATCCTCTTGTTTCTAATGCAGCCCATGTGGAAGTCATTGCATGGAAAATTCCTTTCAAGAGCTTGTGCATGTGCTCCCAATCTTCCAATTGAAGCCTTCATTGAATTTACTTGTATTTTCCTTCACCCAGAGTGCTTTCTAGAATTTAAAATTGCTCATATGCAATTAAAAATAAAAATGATGAGTTTTGTCTGAATTGTTTACGGAAAACATTGCACTGGTGCACGTATTGGAGAAGAACTGCAAAAAAATCTTAGATTCGAGGCCGAGATATCATTCAGATCGTTCATTGCTAAAATAGTTGAAGCAAAAGTACAATGCATATTGGATCAACATGCAGAGTATGGAGGAAGGACAAAACAAAGAGTGTTGTAGCTGGAATAACTTCTTTTTCTTTCTCTTATTTTCTTCGACAAAGTAATTGAGTAATCAATTAAATTTTAAAACTTAGGTAATTGGCTTTAAAAATTTGTTACTTCAAGTTATTGGAAGAAGTCAATTACTTGAAAATAGGTGGCAGACATGCAAAATAAAAGGTTCTATTTTCAGTTATAAATCATGCATGTCATGCAAAGAGGAATTCCAGAAGAATATTGCCAACTGCTTCCCTTTTTCATAGCTTCTACATGCGGGAATTCATTAAAAACTTCATATTTGTAATTGCCCTCTATATACTATAAATAGAGGAATCACCTACGGGTTAAAAAAGGAGAATTTGTAATCAGCATTCTTGTGTTCCAGACTTTGAGCTGAAACCCTTGATATCTTTCTGAAAGCTAAGGAATTGAAAAGAGACAAATTTCCAGAGAACTTTGTGTCAACGGTGCATTTGTTTCTTACTTCTGTGTAGATCTTTGCATAAACTTTGTGTTATCTCAGATCTAGATTTGAAACTTTCCTTTCCTTTAAATTTTATATTTTGAGATCTGTTTGTTTTATCTATGTGCATGAGACCAACTCTGCAAACTATTGGTTGGATTGCACATTTTCTCTTCTTTCTTCCCGGATTCAATTATTTTCCTCTTCTGCAAATATTTCTTTACAATTGCTTACTTGCTGCAAAATTGCCTAGCTATGGCTCATGAGCTTTGCAATTAAAGTAAAACCCACAAACAGCTATTACTCAGATCCATAATTGATAGAAATCTTACACGGAGCCTCACCGGTAAATGAGGGAGATTTATCTCATGACTGCCTAGGTTTTCGGCTATGCAGAAAATCTAGCCAACACCTACACAAGACAAACTATAGTCTCTTACACTCAATTTCTTTTGCCGCAAATTCTAGAGTTTCTTGATAGACTACTATGGTAGTCCTACGAAAAAAATTTGGCTTTCAGTTTTGCAACAAGTTATTCTAATTCTGATCTTTTCCTTACCTTTGTGCAATCTCTTAGCTTGTGCATGTTACCTCCATAGAGATGCATGACCTTTCAATTATGTTCTAGTAAAGTTGACCCACTTTCAATCTTCCAAATCTTAATACTTGTACTTTTCCAACTCAACTATCTAGTCGGTGAGATCTTCAAGACTCAATCCTCCATTTAACCGAGAACATCTAACTTAGGTGTACTTCACATTAATACGATAGCTTTCAAAAATATGTCTTCATGTTCTTCAACCTCGTCTTCAATTTCAGGTGCCTTTTCTGTGGCTTTAGTATTGTGTGCATCAACTACAAAAACACCTCATCATTACGTTGTCTCAATAGATTCGAGACAACTTGCATATCTCTCATCAAATCTGTCAGATCTGCAAGTTTGGATGCTCTTCCACAGTTACCTTTGCCTCGTGATATTCTCGCATTGTTATCTCTGTTATTTGCTATGTCTTTAGAAAAGAATTCCTTTGTGTCAATCTCTTTTACACCTATATCCAACTCATTTTCCACAAGATGTCTTCAAATATCTTCAAGTACCAACTAGCGATGATCGTCTACACCTTTCCAATTCATGTTGGAAGATGTCGCTCGTAACTTTCCAATCATGCTCATAATTGCGAAAAGCAAAAATACAAAAATTATACTCAACTTCATAAGGATTAGATCTTTGTTCCAATATCAGTTGACGCAATCGCTGTTAGGGGTCTCAATTAAGAGATGCCTTATACCATGCAGCCCTCAAAATACTCGGCGGAATCATGCATAAAAGCAACATAACACACCACATGGATGGAAACTCATAATCTATATAGCTTCAACAGAAAGAGAACTACAGCCACAATACATAGAGCAATCTCACAAGTTGAGATGCTCAACAAATACTTGGTAGATCCATAGATATCAAATCGCTAACTCACAATCTTTGCAAGCATAGCTTTACAACATACAAATTAAACTGACTAGTTCAGATTATAGCTTTAACTAAGGTGGGAGTCATCCCTAACACAGATATAATAGCATTCTTAAAAAGACACAAGACCACCTTACAATATGCTTCAAACAATAAGTGACCCATATGACACTATGCACGTCCCAATCCTCTATGCAAGACAGAGCCCAAGTGATAGCTTAACTTGATGCACAATGAGTCATCTCAACAACTACTATTATGAGTTAGGTGAACACTTGCTCGCTTCCTCGAACAATGTTGAGCTTTTGAAATTCTGAAAGTTGTGTGGCACATTACACCCTTGTGCATAAAACTGCAGGCTAGCTCCTCCACCGAATCCTTACGTGCTATCGTAATACAATTCCAATGACCTTGTGGTTTCAGCAGTAGATGCATATCACTGAGATGAATGCATATTGATAATATGGACTCTGAGATTACTTCTTTTGATACCTTGCACACAAAATGTTGATCTTTCGTGCAAGGACTAAATATATTAGAAACATCCATGCTTGCACTACGAACATACATGCTTGTGCTATTGCTTGAAAGTTATTCTAGACTCAAGAATATACCCTGAACCTTGCTCAGCTCTTCAAGACTTGCCACAATCGTAAAGCAACTATGAACTAATACGACTTTTTCACACCTGTACAAACTTGCATTGAATGATTACAACACATGCACACTATATAGGTAGGCACAAAACACCACAATGGCTCTTGCGTACACGCAGTTTGCACACTCACCACATAGGTGCAAAACAAAACTTGTGCAAAACACAACAACAAAGACTTTGTGCCCGACTTGCACAATGCTACACTTAACTAAATTTCCTAGCTGACACATTTTCTCGGGTGATGCAAGACTGCAATTGGTGCCTTGACTTGCACAATGCTACATTCTACTAAATATCCTGGCTAACATGTTTGTTCGGGTGATGCAAGACTGCAAGCTAACAAGTTTTGAAGAAATTTATTAATGCTGAGCGAAGGCCACTTCTTCCATGGCGGCTCACCGCTGCTCCTCGCCTTCTCCTCTCCTCAGGAACTACTATTCTGATCATCCAAATTCAATTAGAATTTTCAAGGACAACAGCAAAGGACAAACCTCATGGCTCAGTTATTACAAACAATGCAAAATATGAACGCACCAAGACCAACCCAAACCCCTACGAGTGAAGGTAGTGCTTCAAGTAATAACAGAACGGTGATTGGATCAGCACCTAGGCCCTTCCAGCCTAAATTTCTTTAGAGAGAAGAGGAGCAACCAGAAGAAGAAGAAGAAAATCCGAACAAAGATAATTTTGCAGCTTTGTTTGATGAGTATAGAGCCCTTGGACCTGATTTCCATGCAGAGATGTCTCTCACAAATTTCTGCAGTTTGAAGATGAAGAATGGGCATAAAAATGAGAGAAGATCAAACACAAACCAGCTTCACAGAGAGATCTACAATAGAGGTTAGGTAAGCTAATTATTCCAGCTTTTGATGGGTCTAACAAATGTACAACTCGTGCTTGGGTGTAGAAATTGGACACATATTTCTCATTGAACCCCATGTATGAAGAAGAGGCCATCAAGTTTGCCACACTACATTTGGAGGGAATAGCACATGAGTGGTGGTACCATGGTCTAGTGACAACACTTTTCTCACAAAAGACGCTCCATATGACAAGAGGAGACCCAAAATAGACGACGCAAAAAACTTAAATCAACCAATTCCGTCTGCTGTTGATGCCCTAAACGCTGATCTGAAATCCAAAGGGGTGTAGATAGCCTTAGAAATGGCTGCAAATCATGCCCTAGCTATGATGATCCAAAATTACACTCAAATGTGACCCCTGAGTGAAGCCACCAAGAAGATATTGAGGGTTTTCGTCCTCAAATCTGATCACAATGAGGGTTTTCGTCCTCAAGTGATGGATGCTAAGAGGGTTTCCGTCCTCAATAGCTGAAAGTAGAAGCACAAGTGCTCGACTTCATAAAATCAAGATGATAGATAGATGATAGATGCCCCAAATGAACCCCTTCATCCTCCTTTTATAACTTCTCTTTCCTCTTTCTTTCAATTTTGGTGGCCAACTTTATTTAAAAGTCACTTTTATTTTAATAATAAAACATAAGTTGCCTTATAATATAACATAAAGTTACATTTGGCTGACTTAGTTAAATCATTAATTTTACTTTAAGTATTTAAAAATACTTTTTATTTTAATAATAATAATATTATTAAGTTGCCCAAAGATTAGAAATGACTAGGCCCAACTTAAATAATATTATTAATTATTTTAATCTAGAAAAGGGGACATTACATATTGACAGCACAAAATTCAATATTCTATTTCCCATCTAGTGGTTTGTTGCTCCACTAATCAATGTAACAATTTTAGAATGCCTGCTATAAATCTTGGCCAATTTACTTTCACTTTTGGCTTCAAAATCTTGACTCTCAATGCATACTTGGGTGAATCCACCTTGGCACTTTCATTTGGAGGCTATAGTATTTTCATGCCTTCCCTTGGCTAACTTGGTTCAGTACACGTTCATTGCCTTAACTAACTTTGTCTTGGAGGTGGTACCATTGCCTGTGATAATCCTAAAGATGGTGGTGAATATGGCATGTGGCGTGGAGCTTTCCCATTTTATTGCATGATGATCAAAGTCCCAGATTGTCCTGTATCAATAATATTCCCAATTTAGGAAAAATGTGTTTTTGGGTCTTGATTGGGTTCACCATCAAACCTAGTAGGTTTTGAAATAAAAAATGGTTAAGTCCATTCTTTTTCTTTTTAGTGGTTTCTCCTTAGCTCTATAAATTTTTGCTTTTGTGGACAATTAACAGGTCTAAGTAATTCTTGATTTTTTGTTTCAGCAAGTATAGACAATCACCTCTGAATCCTTATTGGTACCTGATGTCACTTCCTCCCCAACCTCAGGATAAGCTTGTGATACTCCCAGTTGTCCAAAATGTGTTGATAATGAGTCAACTTCTGCTTATGATAGGAGAGTCTCATTGATCTCAATAATAGGGATTGTCTTTTTCTGCACAACCTTATGGACCTTCTCATGTCTATTACCTTCTGCTTGGTTGTTCGTTTATTCTTTGTGTGTTATTGCTTCCTTGAAAATCGAAACTACTGTTCACAAATAATGATGTACAAATTTCCTTATGCTGCTATGTCAGGTTCACCAATGTAAACATGCATAGGGCCTGAAGTGTTCTTTTACAACTAAAATGGAAAGCACAGCATCAGATATTACAATAGAATATGATAATGGGCACGACTTAACTATGTATATAATAAACAACTTTGAATTATGAAAAAATTGTGGTGTTTTCATAAGAAAACAAATGAATATAAATACAAGCCCAAGCTGATCAATAAAGCTTACATTGTACACCATTAATGATACCTTTTCATAATTAAAATAATACTTAATTAGTTATGTCTTGAGACAACTTAACATAAACAGGTTACTTGGTGATACTAATCTACCTAAGTACCCACCAAGTTGTCTACAAGGTGATCAGAAGAATGGCTTTTCCGATCCCTCCTAAATAATTGCATGTAACTAGTTCACTCTTGACCTACCGTCTATCGTTGGCTTTCCCAGGTTTTATCCTTTCATGTGAATGGTGATTTAAGTAGCTCTACCATCTGCAAGTTGATTACTTGGGAGGTTGTCCACACCCTTATTCATTGTATTATCCACAAACATCACTTGTCACTGGCTCACCAGTTTTCCAATATTTCATTAGTACTGTAGCACAATCTTTATAGTGCCAAATTCCATATTCTATTTCCCAGCCATTGTTTTTCTTGCTCCACTAATCAAGGTAGTAACTTTAGAATGCATGCCCTAAATCTTGGGCAAGTTGCACGTTTGACTTCAAAAAATTAGCCAACTTGCATGTTTGTCTTCAAAATCTTGACTCTCAATGCATCCTTGGAAGAATCCACCCTGGCGCTTTCGTTTGGAGGGTCTACTATTTTTGTGACTCGCCCTGGTTAACTTGGTTCAGGAATCCTTCATTGCCTTCATTGACTTTTTGTTAGAAGCTGTACCATCACCATAGTTTTTTTCCTACCACATTTATATTTATTATATGTTTTGGAGATGCATTAGGCACTCCTCTATTCTTTCTTTTCCATTTGTATGTGGTATTTGTGTTAGAGATTCATTAGGTGCTCTTCTTGACTTATTTTCACTTGTACACTTTGACAGCCTTGCTGATCATTTTTGGTCATCAACATTTGTTTTTATGTAGAATGATTTAATTTTAATTCACATGCATGGCATTGCATGTGACCTAAACATTGAAAAAATTCATCCCGTTCCTTTAGCTGGACATGATATAGGGATTAAGCTGGCTAAGTTGGTCAAGGACATCTTTAATACCTTCACTGAGTTTTTCATGGATGCTATACCAATTTCTTTCTATTATTTTTACTACATTTATACTTACTATTTGTTGTTGGGATGCATCAGACACTAGTCTTGTCTTATTTGAATTTCTGTTTTCCTCTCTTTAGTATCTGGTATTTTTGCAATAGCTCCAATAGATGCTCTTGCCATGTTATCAATTCTACCTTTAAACAGTCCCACTGATAATTTTTCTGGTCATCCACTAACATCAACATTATTCAGTAAACTATAATGTTAGAATCACGTGGAAGGTGATGTGTGTTCTTAGCAATAAAAATGGTTATGATTCTTTGGCTGGACATAATATAAGGATTTCAATCTTTCCCTTTAATGCAAAATCCTATTTTAAAGTTGTAACTTCCCATTCTTACTGCTAGTCTGATGTTATTAAATTTTAAATTATCTATAGACACATCTCATAATTTTTCTATAGACACGCCTCATAAATTTTCTTCTAAGTTATCGATCGTTTTATATATGGATATGGTTTAGGATTTGAAGTATCTGATATGCAGATACGGAAATATTCTTTTGGCCCCGAATATGGCTGTACAAAAATATGTGAAAATTAAAAATACTTATAAATTCCAGCCTAATAAATAGGAATTAACCACATATTATGCATATGAAAAACAAAATAACCACAAAACACTACTGATAATCTATATAATGCCAACCGAATGCCAAATGAAATGTCACAAATGTCATAATAAATATTAAATTTTATTATTACATAAAAATGCAGCAGGGTCTGAATCTTCACGTGATCATTAAAACAGAAGATGCATGTATATCAAGAGCTACTGATCTTATTTTCTGGTTTTATAGCAGCACAAAACTGAAAATCAGATTTGTGGTGGGATTTAGATTTACTGTCACAATCGTTCCTTGTCCAGAATTGAATCTGCCTGTAAGTGATCAGATAAAGAGTATTTGGGTCGATTGTGCTTGTTCCCTCCTGGTCAGATTTGTTCCCAAGATCAGACCCTGCTGTTTTTAAGAGTTTCATAGTGTTTTTAAAAAAACTGGGCCATTTTTGTGTTAATGTTGATTTTTTTAATAGAACTTGTTTTTGGCCCTGGATATGCCCAGAATACAGCCTGGATGGTCAGGATACATCTGCAGACGTATCCAGCCATATCTGGACTGTGCAGGTCGTATCCCGCCTGTATCTGTATTGAATACATACCCTATCCTAATCCAGCCCTGTATTCTGCCGTATAGGTATCCTAAATTTTCTTAAATGAATTTTATTTGATTAAACCAAAGCTTAAAAAAGAGAGAACTTTAACGATGAAATCACAAGTTAAAGTAATGCTTGAGTTCTCATTGTTAATCTGTCAATGAATCTTAAAAGAATACCTGTATTAGATTGATCTTGGATGGTAGTGGCACTCACCATAACGACATGCTTGGTTCGATCTTGGTGTGATCGTGCCTCCACGATAATGTGGATATAAAATGTAGTTGTAAATAAATAGAGTTCAAAATTGTGTCTGTCAGTCCAAAAAGGAAGATCTTGTTATAGGATAGTTGTTTCTTCAATCACTCCGTGTAGCACAAGATAATCAATTCCTGGATCTCTGGATATAATCTATAAACCTCAGGTTATTGTAATTTTCTTGGTGTATATATATTATTCTTTCAAGTTTTGACTAGGCAATTTATTAGGATAATCCTGCAACCAAATGTCAAAAATAACAGTGTTTATGAGGAAATTACTTCAGAAACTTCTTGATATTAAAACTTTCTAGATTTTGGAAAATAGTTTCCAGGGATGCGCAAACCAAAATATTTAGGTACAAAAAAATCCTCAAAAGTCTATTTTTTTGATATCTATATACCTTTGTTCTCCATGTTTGAGAGCCTCAAGATTAACATAGTTTGGACAAAACTTTCTTGAGAATCAAATAAAACTTGGTTTTTAAATTTAAATGATGCATACAATTTTTAAAATTTCATTGTATGCTGTGCAATTATTTTTCATGTGTATTGTTTATTTCACAGACAGGAATGAAATATTTCGGTGATGGATTTCAGGGGACAAAAATATTATTGTTGCGGAAAGTAGCAGGCATGGATCAAGTTTGTCTGGGAGTACTCATGTGGATCTGCATGCTGTAGAATTTAACTCTGACCTAGGGGTATGTAATTCAATATTAATTAAAGTGAAAATTTAAGTAAACCATGAACAGGACATGCCATATGTATTGGTTTATAAAATTCTATATTAACAGGTAAAGATCATGGTCAGTAACTTTTTTGTCCCGAATTTCCAAATTCGAGTGTGTATCAGGTTCCTATGCTGAAATGCTGTCAGGTATAGACTGGAAACTTTAATAAATTTACATTATGCTATTTTATCTGTAGAGCCCGTGCACTAAACTATCATTTCCTAGCAGTGAGTTGATTTGTTAGTAAAATTAATACACCTATGAAAGTGCATCTAGAGATAATAAATTTGGAATTGATTGCTCTCCAATTTTTCAACCTCCACAGTTCAAGCATTAAATAAAAATGTATGTTACAGGAATTAACAAGGTTACAAATGTAATGCACTAGATTATATCCTTGCCACTGCCTTTGAATATAACTACATTTGGAGTTCTCCTCCTTTCTTTCGGGAGATAGTCATGATCATGTAAAATAAAACATTGTATTCCTATCTGAATCCTGAGAGCATTTCCTAAGCTGTTTCCAGGAAAACATCAGAGCATATTTACCTCCCAACCTTTTTTTTTTTTGAATAGATGCTTCATATATTAACAAAAATGTATCTACAACAAAACCTGTACAAAGAAATGAGGAGATGTGAGATGTACAGTGGTAAATACAAGATAGATCACATTTTTCTTAAGAAGACCATAATAGCAGCGAAATCAGAATATTCTCTAGGGTCAAACTGTTTAGCTTCCCTTAAAAAAAGATGCCCTTTTGCTAGTAGTTGCATTCTGACTTCACCCTGTCAAGCCCGCCAAAAATCATCCAACTCACCCATTTCTTCCTTGAATACATAATTGCATCCGAGTTTCCAAAGGACAGATAGAGCTGAAACCTGCATATAATGACATAGACTTCTAAATGGACCTCAAATAAGCATGTTGGAATCTCTCAGCAAAGCTGCCCTCCAATGAAGATGTCCCTGAAAAACTATTGGCATTCTAGTCTAAACTTCCCTCCAACAAGCTTTCACAAATGAGCAATCCCACAAGAGGTGTTTAACAGTTTCTAATTTAGCACAATAGGGGCACAAACCATTTGAGAGGCCACTTTTTGATAACTGAGCCTTTGTAGGCAGCCCCTGGTATATTACAAGCCACACAAACACCCTTAATTTATAAGATACTTTTATTGCCCACACACTATGCAATCTATGAACCCATAAGGATTCAACATCAAAAGCAATCCATCTAGGATTAAGGACAGGTGCCAAAAGACATTTCTGGTGTAGCAACTGATAGAACTAGTGTGTATCATACTAATAAATGGGATGACAAATATTCATCACCAGTCCCTCCAGATGGAACCTTTTAGCTCTAGGTTTAACTGAAGCGTATCTTCATGTGAGATGAGGTTCTAAGTATCCTTGATGGATAGCCGATTTGCATTGTATAATGCAAACTCTTTAGCTAGTGCCCGCCAATCCTTCCAAGCATGTTTGATGGCATCCCATAAATCCTTCCATACAAAGATTCCTTTTTTGCTAAGCCTATGAGCCGAGAAGCGTGGGGTAGTAGCAATGAAGGTGTGTTGAAGTTTCCTGGTCCAAATTGGCCTTTTGGCCAAGTCCCATCCCCTTTGAGCCCCAAATATCCTCCACATGAGCAACCTAACGGACTCTACTCAAGAAATCCAAGCCAAAGGTTATCAACAGAAGAATAAGTGTGATTCTAAAGAGCAATCTCTATTTGTAGTTCAGAGACAGAGAATCCTTAGATAAGACATTATCAAGTCATTCTAGACCTCTTGACCTAGTGGATGTTGTAGGACATGTTGTATTTAGTTAGAATTATCTTAAGAAAATGAGACTTGATACCGATCAAGAACTAGGCGAAGATCAAAGAAAATTCAGATAGGGAAAGACAAACAAAAGTTATTGGCGTTGTGTAGGGTTAGGGATCTTGCTTAGATTGTTTGAAAAAGTTATTCATGAGGTGCATTACTTGGAATGTCAGAGGGCTGAAAGGTTGCCCTCTAAGCATAATGACATTAAAAGGTTAATCCAGATGCATCAACCTCATGTGATTTTTCTTCAAGAAACAAAGGTTTCAATGGAGGAAATGGATACTATTAGTAAAATGATTTGGTCGCATATTGAAGGGACTTCTCTAAGATCATTAGGAGCTTTAGGGGGAGTAGCTTCTCTATGGAATCAAGGAAATGGTTTTTGTGCATAAAGTGGCTAGTTGGGGAATGTTAGGGCTTTTGGTTCAGAGAAGGGACTATTCTTAGAATTTTTTATGCTTGATTGTTTACTCTCCTAATCCCTTCGAGGATAAAAGGAAATTGTGGAAGAATATTACTTCTATTATCAATTCCTTTCTGATGCTTGGCCCCTTTTGGGAGGACTTTAAGACCATTTTATCTTTGGATGAGAAATTGGGAGGGATTAGAAGTTTAGATGGAAGTGCGACTCTTATGTTAGAACACATTAGGTTCTGAATCTGGTTGATTTGAAAGTCTCTAATGGGGTGTGGACTTAGACGAATAACAGATAAGGCCTTGAATGTATTATAGAAAGGCTAGATAGATTCGGAAATTGTGGAAGAATATTACTTCTATTATCAATTCCTTTCCTGATGCCTGGCCCCTTTTGGGGAGGACTTTAAGACCATTTTATTTCTGGATGAGAAATTGGGAGGGATTAGAAGTTTAGATGGAAGTGCGACTTTTATGTTAGAACACATTACATTCCCGAATCTAGCTGATTTGAAAGTCTCTAATGGGGTGTGGACTTAGACGAATAATGATAAGGCCTTGAATGTATTATGGAAAGGCTAGATAGATTCCTTGTTTCTGACGCTTTCTTCACTTCTAGTTTAATTCCTAAATCTACCATTCTAATGAACACATGCTCGATCATTGGCCGCTTAAGTTGGATGTTTGGAACTCATGTATGACCTTCTCTCCTTTTAGATTTCAGCTTATGTGGCTTCGGGATGACACTTTCACAGATACAATTATCTAATGACGGCATGAAGGAAAACCAAGCTATGGTACGAAATTGTTTAGCTTCATCAAACTACTTCTGTATGTCAAAACTCAAGCTAACCATCGGAATTGGGAAGAGTTAGAAAATGTTCTTGGAATTGGGCAAGAAGGAAATGAACAAGGGAAGTGATTGCCATATTTTTCAGTTATTTTTGTGAGCATTTGCATTCTTCTTTTATAGTTTTCTACATAAGTCAGGTCGGTTAGGTTAAGAAGGTGAAAAGCCAAAGGAAAAATAAAAGAAAAGTATCCTTATGAGGTCGGTTCTAGTTTGGAGGCTTCCTAATTGGTTTTGGTGCCACAAAAGGGTATAAAAGAGGGTTCGCTTGGCTCATTTGTGCATCATGATCTTGTCTAAAATATACTTTGCATGGTTTTTGGGCTGATTGCTCAATTACTTCCACTTAAGGGCGAAAATCCTTTGGTGTGGCTAACAAGGAGGACGAAACCCTCACTTTATTGAAGAACAAAACTCTTCAATTTGTTGTTTCCAAGTGTTTCAAGAAGATTGATGTTGCAGATTTTCAGCTAGGGTTTGATTGGAGAAGAGTTGCTAGAATTTGAGCACCAATTTTAGGCCCTCTCCTAGGGTGGTGACTTGCTTGGAGGAGTTGGGTGCCATCTAGGGCACATTCATTCATTTCGAATATTGATATTCATAATCCTCATAATTTTAGAGGCTGATTACACACTTTCATGAGATTTTTGGGGCTTGGAATATCCGTTTCCAGCCATTGTTGTGAGCTATAATTTTGTTGTCATAAATTTAATTACAGTTGTATAGAATTTCCAAATTTGCATATACTTTGGAGTGTTTTTGCTTGGTGTTTGTTCCATTTGTTGAGTATAATATTTTGGAGAATTTATACATCAATTTTCAGCTTGTTTGGATGGTGTTTGATGCCCTAAAAGTGCAAATTCAGTTTACTGCTAGGGTTTATAATATTTTCAGTTGGCTGTTATAAAATTCAGTTTACTTCCAATTGGGGTTTGTGCTATTTCCTTTTGTTTCAGTTTCAGCCTGGAAAGGGACATTATAGTCACTAAGAAAAGAGAATTTATCAATAGATTGGTGTAATTGAATGAGGATATCTGGTGTCACAGAAGGAAAAAACTCTACACTAAGGAAGAAATCTATTTAATCACCCAAAACAAAGAATGGGGAGAAAAGAGGAGATTCGGTCAAACAGAAATCTCGTATTCATTGGCTTCAAGAAGGGGATCAAAATACTAAGTTCTTCCATAAATCTCTCTTAGCCAGAAGATCTCATAATTATATTTCTTCTCTAAAGAATAAGAGGGTCTTCAAACTACACTTGGGCAGGTATGAAAGATATAGCAAAAGAATATTATGAAAATCTTTTTAAAGCGGAAGCCTTAAACTTAGAATCCCAACATCAGATTTTGGAAGACATTCCCACTCTCATTTCGGAGGAAGATAATAGGAATTTGTATGCCAAAGTCCAGATGTCTGAACTTGAGCGGATTGTTTTTAAAATGCAAAAAGGGAAGACTCTTGGTCCGGAGAATTTTGTGATACTGATTAAGGATGAGCTTTTAGAGGTGGTGGAAGATGATGAGACCAAACTAAGTCCCAAAGATTGCACAAAATAACATTATTCCTTCTCTTATAAAGTGGATTTAAATGTAGTCTTAAGAACTAGATAGCTTATTTAAGATAAAATGTAGAATATATTTGATATATTTTTGAAAAGTCCATTGCAATCTGAATGTTTTCATTTCTGTAAATTGGAGTGCAATATTGTGTATGAGCAGGTCATTTGAAAATATTTGAAAGTTAAATCACTTTAGAACACTTTGGACTATTCTCTAGAATGTATAGCCAAAAAAGCGAGTCTCACATATAGCCAAAAGCGTAGTACTCACATGGTCAGCGCATGACTCACATAGCAAAAGTGCAGGACTCACATAGTCGAGCACATGACTCACATAGCTAAGAGCACAGGACTCACAAAGCCAAGAGCGCATGACTCACAAAGCCAAAAGCACAAGACTCACATAGTTAAGTTCGGGACTTGTAGAATCGACACTTTGAAATCGCTCTAACTAAAATTACAGACCTCCAAATGAGAAATTGAAAGAGGTTTTTGTTCCTCTTATTGCTAGGAGGAAAAACCTCTCTCCATTTTTACACATCAATAATGGTTACAAAGATATCAACATTTGAAGAAAAAGGTTTTCAAGTGCAGGACTCGCACAAGCAACACCGGATTCGCTCTAACTAAAATTGCAAACCTCCAAATGAGAAATTGAGAGAGGTTTTTGTTCCTCTTATTTCTAGGAGGAAAAATCTCTCTCCGTTTTTACACAAAAACAATAATTGAGGAGATATATTCATTTGAAGTTTCAATAGAATAAGGTTGAAGGAAAGTA
Source organism: Taxus wallichiana var. yunnanensis (assembly GCA_018340775.1). Lineage (NCBI taxonomy): Eukaryota > Viridiplantae > Streptophyta > Pinopsida > Cupressales > Taxaceae > Taxus > Taxus wallichiana. The sequence goes on from CM031238.1 coordinate 477,521,251, forward strand.
ATAACACAAAAACACAAGTTCAGTAAAACTACGATATCTCCCACATTTCTTAATGAAAAGAAGAATTTCAAAATGTTTTTGAAAGCTTACAACAAGGAACACTTAACCCATAAAATGTTTGAAAATATTCTTCAAATTAAATGCACAGTAATGATAAGAAAATCAGGTATGCAAATATGACAAGACATCTTTCATGTTGGAAGGTTCAATCATGCAAGAGCAGACTTGGCAAATGGAAATGAATAGTTAAGTGCATGTGGAAGAGGTAATTCAATATAGAGTTGTAATATTTTATTAAATCTCTTCCACATTTGTCTCCTTGGAAAGTGGAAGTAGTTAAGTGCATGTGGAAGAGGTAGTTCAATATAGAGTTGTAATATTTGATTAAATCTCTTCCACATTTGTCTCCTTGGCAAGTGGAAGAAGTAGTTAAGTGCATGTAAAGAGAAATTTCAATATAGAGTTGTAATATTTAATTAAATCTCTTCCACATTTGTCTCCTTGGCAAGTAGAAGTAGTTAAATGCAAGTGAAAGAAGTAGTTAAATCTAGAGTTATAGTGTTTGAATAAATTCCTTCCACATTTATCTCATTGGAAAGTGGAAGATGTAGTCAAGTCTTGCCCAAGATTATAGGTAGGTAGTTCTATAATCTTGGAGTATTGGCCAAGGGATGAGTTATAAATATCTCTCCAAAGCACTCAATGCAATAGTGGTAGAAGATGGATGATTTTTGTAACATCATTTCTGATTAATAAAATCCACAGTTCAAGTATCTTGGTAGCAACTTGTTTTTATTTTTGTTAACCCAACTCTGAGGGAAGAGCAAGGGCCCACTCTTACCCAAGGAGGAGGATGGTTTATTGTTTTTAGAATAGAATCATTATTGTTTTACTTAGATTGTTTAAATCAACATTGTGTTTTTATTTTGAATTTTGTTTGTGAAGCTTCACTTTTATTTGTTTACTTGTCATTTTTTTATTTTCAGTTATTTATTTTAGTTTATTAGATTAGATTTGCTTTCAATTATTTATTTTAGTTTGTTAGATTAGATTCACTTTCTGTTATTGAATTTCCTTTCAATCATTTTCAATTCTTGAACAAATAATTGGTAAAATCATTGTTTCCTTCAAATTTTTACATATAGCTTTGAACACCGCATAGCTTTGACATTCTTTAAGATTAAATGACGAGGACTGCAACGATCCTTGTTATAAGAGGCTGCATAGTCAAGTCCTTTCTTGAAGAGATGTATGACTATCATGTTCGTGATTCCCATATCCTAGGAAGTTGATGGCATTTCTGGATTTTGACCCATACTTTGCAATGTTTTTACAAAATCATTACTAAACTTATCGATAGGCTCAAACCTTTGTTGCATAAAATTATTTCGCTTTGAACAAGGGTTTTTTTACAATGTCCCCTTCTCAACGCTAGTTCTTTTTAAAGACGTTGGGCCCATTCCACTTCCCATGGGCAAAAAGGAAAGAACAAGGGAAGTTAATGTCATGATTTTCAGTTGTTTTGGTAGTTTTGTATTATTTTAAAATAATTTTCTAATTATAGTCAGGTCGGTTGGGAAAAAGGTGAAAAGCCAATTGAAAAATAAAAGAAATAGGGACACATATGTCTCCAAAGAGGTCGGTCCTCATTAGGGAACGTTTTTGAATTGTGGTGCCACTTTTCATTATAAAGAGGTTGCTTGGGGTGGAGGAAGACACACTTGATCATTTGATAATTTTCTTTCTTGGAGTTGGAGCACTCTTGCTCTTTCTCTCTCTCTATCTCTTTGTAGAGGATGAAAACCCTCTTGGAAGACCTATTGAGGACGAAACCCCTCAATAGTGGCTAGTTTGAGGATGAAACCCCTTAAACTTGCAAAAGGGTGATCTCACACGGAGATTACATTGTGCTAAAATTAGTTTGCAATCATTTCCAGCCCTTCCCAAGGGTGGTGACCTGCCCTAAGGTGAAGTTCGTGGTGTTCTAGGGCACAAGTGGTATCAAATTCTTGCACCATTGTGTTCTCCATATTTTTAGCAGCTGGATCTTCTATTTGTACTTGTGTTTGGGCTTGGAAATGCTTAGTTCCAGCCATATTTGTAAAGGGTATTCATTGTTAATTAATTCCAGCTAATATTAAAATTGCAAAAAGATATATTTTCCAGTGCTTTTCTCTTGCAATCATTTCCAACTTTGAAGAATAATATTTTGAAGGGTTTCTATATTATTTCCAACAAGTTTGTGGCTGATTGCTATCATAAAAAATATGTTTACAGCCTACTGCTAGGGTTTGAGAATTTAATTTCAGTTTTGTTTCAATTTACTATTTGGATTTGTGCAAGTTCCTTTGGTGTTTAGATTTAGCCCAAAAGGGACATTACAATTTTGTGGAAGGTAGACAAATCTTGGATGAAATAGTGCTGGCTCAAGAAGTTCTTCATTTGATGCAAGTGTAAAAGATTCCTTTATGTTTATGAAGTTGGATTTATCCAAAGCCTATGACAAGGTAGATTGGCATTTCCTCCTCAAGGTCTTATATAAGTTTGGATTCACAAAGCGATTTATGGATTGGGTCAAGGATTACATGTCTATTGTTTCCTTTTCAGTCCTTATTAATGGCTCCCCTACTCATCTGTTTAAAGCCTCTCGTGGGATAAGACAAGGTGATCCCCTCTCCCCTTATCTCTTCATCATTTTGGCTGAAAGTCTTGGGCATAAATTTTCTAAAACAAAGATGATAGAATTTTAGAGGGTATTACCATTTCTCAAGGGGCTAAACTGATTACTCATTTGCAATTTGTTGATGATTCTACTTTAATGGGGCAAGCTAAGGTTATTAAGGCTAGTAGATTTCAAAAGATCCTCAACACTTTTATTGAAGCTACGGTCAATTGGTGAACGAAAATAAATCGAGAATTATTTCCTTTAATTGCTCTCAAAGGAAAGAGAATTTAATCACGGAGTTCCATTTTAACAATGCTTCTCTCCCGCTTACTTATCTTGGTATCCTCCTGTGCGATAAGCACCGAAGGATTGGTCTTGGTTGATTCAATGAATTGAAGATAAACTATTAAAATGGACTAATAGGTGGTTATCTACTGGAGGTAGAATTATTTTGGTTAAATCGGCTTTACCACTCTCCCAGTTTATGTCTATTTAGTGTTGGATATTCTTGCAACAATTTTGAAGGTACTTGACTGGTTTAGTTATAGATTCCTATGGAATGGTTCTTAGTAGAAATAGAAATGGGCTTTGGTGAAATGGGATACTTTATGCCATCCTAAAGCAAAAGGAGGTCTTGGTTTCAGATCTGCAACGAAGAATGTTAAGGCTCTTCAAGCCAAACTCTATTGGTGACTTCTACATTGGCCGAATGAATTATGGGCTTATAATCTTTGGGCTAAATATGTGGAATGCATGTCTCCTGGATTGTTGAGAATGGTAAGAGAGCTAATTGTTGGACAAATTCTTAGGATGGCCATGTTCGAATATTGTGTTAGTGTGTGTACACTAGCTCACATATTATAGATGTGATTAATTATGTTATAAATTTGTAACTAAGTTGTTTAGGCTGTTTAAACAACTTATGTACATGATCCCTTCAAAGCTTAACCAACCCTTAGGTGGGATCCCTTAAACTTCATGGATTTTCCGATAGTGCGACCCTTGGACAAGATCCTCCATGCCCTTTACCACCCATATAGGCTCTCACGGCCTTTGTGGCCTGCAAAGACCAGCCATGACACCCAAGCCTTTAACATAGGTACTCTTTTAAACAATAGGATGGGGTCAAGGTCCTTGTCAAGCCCTTCTTACTATAGGCCTTGGAGCTGTCCAAACTCCCACTTGGCCACCGGCACCCACATATACTATAGGCCTGCATAAGAGCAACATTTGGAGTCATTATAGTGCCACGTGAAAGGTTTGGGCCCGAAGTTCTTATGGTGTCGATAAATCCTTGACTAGTATCACACCATGCGGGTGCATCTTCATGACACCACTCATGCCCTAGGTTGTCACCCTACATAGGGTGCAACTACCTTGTCGCACACCGCCAAGAATCAGCTTTAGGGCTTTTCCTTCCAAGGCCTCATGATCTTCCCTACTTTGTAGGCCTTTCCTACTAGATGCCATGACCTTGACCACCCTCACCTTGTCCACCGGCAACAGAAAGATCTTCGGGTTCGGTGTTCTCCTACTAGAGGAGGCCTTCACACCTTGTTAGGGCTATCATGGCCCGATTGTCACACACTTGGTGTGCAACTCGGCTTGGAGTTTAGGCTCCCGGTTGTGCCCTTCCACAGGCTTGGATTGGCTGATCCAAGTGCCCTCCTAGCCGGGGTTGCCAACCTTGAGCTCCTTGAACGATACCTATAAGCCCCCTTTTATTTTAATTTTTTTGTAAAAAGAAAATACAATTAGTAATTAATGTAAAGCTTTTTATTTTTGAAATTAATTATTATCATTTTTATTTATCTACTATTACCCCATCACGCACTTTGCCTCTCCCCCCCCTTCCACCTCTTGCCCCCTTTTATTGTTATAACATGTATATATATGCCATGGGAACAAACACCATTATGATATATATATATATATATATATATATATATATATTTGAAGTAAAATATTACACACACATATACGAACAAATGCACCAACTATCAACTAAGAGGTATTTACATTATTTATGAAAGTAGAACAAAAGTGAATTTTTTCTTTTAAATATACACACACACACATATTTATATATTAGATGGAGAAGCTATTTTATTCAAGAGTAGATGACAAAGTTACATCATTTGATTTCCATGTGTACACAAGTGTGATAGTATAAACTTAGTTCTCACCTAAGAGGTGTAGCGCAAAAAATCCGTAGCCTTCCAAATACAACTAAACATGAAATATATCACTATCCAGATATACACATTCTTCAAGCAATTATAGATTACAAACCACCGGTAGCATTTAAAAAGAAGAGAGTTGATAACATCCCCGGTTCGTGATGACCGCCAACGCAGGGGAGACCATAACAAAGCGTATTGTTTTTGTCTAGTGCTCGGTTGCCAAAGCATCAACCACCCTATTTTAATTCCTTGGGATACATCGGAAGTCTATTTTCGGAAAGTTTTATTGAATATTTTCAATTGTATCCAACACTCTTCCAAATCTCTAATCCACCTAGCTACAAGGGGTAACATGTTGAAGATACTTAATCCAAATTTGACAATCTAACTCCACTATGATATGCTGCTAGACTATCTTCAGAGCCTCTTAGAGTCCTTTCAAAATAACATATCCTTCTGCCATATTATTGGAGAGAAATTTTAAATTTTCCGTAAATAGGAAAGTTGGAACACCATCATGTAACCTCCCTTCTCTTCCCATACTGGCTTTTCCAGGATTGCCTCTCGAGGTCTCATCAACATTAATTTTCTTTCAAATATTATATCAACAAGATAATCAAAGTTTGCAACACTACTAATTTTGCTAAACCCAATCACGTTGAAATACAACCAAATCTTAGGAGCAAATTTAACATAATTGTAAGAACCCACAAAATCAGGTCACTACACCATCTACTCCAATTTCATTTACCTAATATAATTAGTTTACAATAGGGGTGTCACTAAATTTAGCAACAACTCCTAATTCATCTCTAAGCATACTTAAGATCACATTCACTTGGGCAAACCAACCACAAATTTCAAGTCCCATGCCATTAGCAATTCATTACTTCAACAAGTTTGCAACAAGTCAAACACGAAATTTACTCTGCCAAAAATAAAGTCCACCAAAGTACTAGCCAACCAAGAAATACAAAATGGGTGCTCGCCGTCTAACGTAATGACAATAGAAATATTTTTACACCCTATTCAACCCCAAGCCCAAGGGGGTGTTGTAATGTCCCCTTTTCCGAGGCATTACTAATATATGGGTTCATCTCTTTTATTTGCATTGTAACCCCTTGGCATGCCTAGTGCTACAAGTGGGAGTCTCTAGTTAGTTAAAGATGTGCACATAGGTTAGTTACTTTTATTTATTTAATTAAAAATAAATAAAGCACACATTAAGTGAGTCTTTTAATATTTTAATTATGTTTTATTAGTTTTCCCTCCAAAAGGGAAAAGGTCGGTCATTGGATATTGCACCCCTTAACTCTATAAAAGGAGGTCGCATTTCCATTAGTGGGTTATGTTGATTTGATCATTTGATATCACTCCATGCTTGGAGTAATGGGATGTATGCCCTAGTTCTTGAATCATGCTCTCTCTCTCATTTAGATCCATTATTGAAGAATATTGAAGACTCCATTGTTCTCTCCATTGTGCTATCTTATGTTGAGTGAATTTATGCAATATTTCCTCGGCGACTTGCTTTAGGGTGTGGCGCAATTATTTGAAGCATAAATCTGCATGTGGGTGAATGTTTTGAGGTACTATTGTGTTCTTATTCACTGCTGCAATTTATTAAGGGAAAATCGACTTGGTTTGGGGTGTGTTCCATCATATTTTGAGGGTATTGATGATATATGTTATGCTGCTATGAGTAATTAATTATTTCTAAGCAAGGGCTGATTGTTTGAGGGTTTTGTGAGCTGAAAATTATTTAAATATTTTATTCTAACCCTAGCGACTTGGAGGCAGATTTCAGGGGCAGATTTGAGTGGGTTTCAGTGTTCAGAAAATTCAGTTTGTTAGTTCATTTGAAAGCTCATGATTTCTACTTTATTGTGCAATTCGTTTCATGCCAAAACTCCAAGTATTTTGTGAGATATTAATTTTTGAAGTTTCAGCTGTTCTGGGTGATTTATTAATTAATTAACTGCTATAAAAATCAGATCTAAAAAAGGATTGAATGGGATCAGTTTGACAAGGGTTTTTGATTGTAGAAATTAGGAGGAATAAGGGGAAATTAACTTCATAATTTTTGGAGTTGATTTGATGCCCTAAATGTGTCGGGCGACCTAATGTTTAGGGAAAAATTAGGGTTTTATGTTGGCTGTGCAAAAATCAACTTTGGGATATTATTCTTCATATTTTTGTGGCCCAATATCCAAAATTTCAGCTCATTTGGACTTCTCTAGCCCAAGATATGAATTTTGGAAAATTGCAGCAGTTGGGGTTTGAATATTAATTATTTTCCAGCTGTGTGTGATCAGATTTATGTTGATTCCTAACATGTCCTAGAAGGGGACATTACAGGTGTCCACCAATCACAATTACCAACACCAAGTTTAGCAAGGCTAGCTAGTTTAGAGGTAGGTTTAGAGAAAAAATAAAGACACAATATAAAGACAGTATAGAGGCAAATGTAATGACAGGTAGCTTAGTTAGTACTAGACTTGGGATGACTCACTTGGGGAATTGTATAGGTGCTACACATGCGAAAAACATCCATAGAAACCAGCAAGGAACCACAATTTACATACTTGACGCCAGTACTCTCGATTCGGCAAGTCCTCGCCATTTTTGACTTGGGCGAATACTCTCCCGAAAACTTGCCAAAAACAAAGCCGAGTACTTGTAGAATACTTTCCCGAAAACTCACCGAGTACTCCCCAAAACTAGTGAGTTTTCCTGCGGACTCTCCGGATGTGGGTACACTACAAAAACTTGAGTATTTGCCAAGTATTCCTAAGTTTTTATCAAGTCAATTGTTTTTGGGTATTTAGGTATTATTTATGTCGCTGAGTATTTTCCAAGTTGATTTTCTTTGGGTCTGCCGAGTGTTGGCCGAGTACGAGTATGTGAACTATGAAGGGAACAAAATCCAGGGTACCATGCTAGCCCAACTTGCATTACAGACATCGGGAGGAAAGGAGGGGAAGGTAATAAAGTCCATGTCACCGAATATTCTTCCTCAAAGCTTCTCCAATCACCACATACTTCCGTAACCAACAACTACCAAATTTAGTACCATCTTCAAGTACATTACACTATTGAATGCAATTCTGATTAGCACATCCAAGAACACACACAGTTCATACATTTAAATCCCAACGAGTTAACTTCTAATCCTATACAAATATGGAGTTTGAAAGTAATAAGAATGTTGTTGGATTAAATGTATTTTTTCGCATGTTATTATGTTTACACAAAAAAATTGACACGTCTTGGGGACTTTTAGGAATATTATTTCATAAATTTTCAGATTCCATTGATTAGAAAAATAAATGATCTAACGTGAAAGAATTTGTGAGAAAGGCTATTGTATGCCCTTCAAATCATGCTATCTGATAGGTTTGGTTTATGAACACTCTAACCAAATTACTGTTCTTGTTTTAGAAAAATCTAGATGGAAGAAAGACTAATTATCCATGCATATGTGAAATTATTTTTGTTTTCTGATGCAAATCCCTTGATGCATTGCAGGCTGTCCCTTGGAAAGAATTCATAAAGAGTCAGGCTGTATGGGCAATGGTTTATGCTCATTTTTGTGGCAATTGGGGTCACTATACTTTCTTGTCGTGGCTGCCCACCTACTTCAGGTCTGTGGTCTAGAGTTTGGATCATATGGAAAATCATTTTAAATAAAGTCCAAATAATTATTTGTGGTAGCCTCCGCATACAATGGTCAATTTAGAGTTATCTACCCCAATGTGTTTGAACTATATATAAATGATAAAAGAATGTCTATGCAGATGATTGCCTCTTATATTACATGACTTCAGTATGCTTGTTCAGTTATCTATAATGTACTAAGGGAAATCTCCTAGGGATTGGGGATGCTTTTCTCATGTTTCCTAGGGGATGACAGGTTGGGAACATCGTCAAAGCTATATCCTTGGGTGCAAAATAATGGACGCTTTTCTTGTTGTAGGGGATACTTAATATTTTGTTTTTGTGGGTAGCAAGCTATTCCCTTGTACTAATCCAACAAATGTTTAATAGATACCATTGGAAAATTAATTTCTTTTAGATTTGTGGCTTGCGATTTTTACTTTTCTTTATAACACTTAATGAAATGATGGGAGATGCTCTTGCTTCAAATGAAATCACAACTGGAATTGTTCTTTGGTTTTCTTGACAAAGTAAACAGAGAGGTGACATTCTTACCAAGTATTGAAGTATATTTATGTGCATATGATTTACGTTTTGACAACCTTTAACTGGCATTTTATTTTAAGAACCACACTTTTTTATTCTTCTATGGTATGTTTGGTCCAACTTGTTTTCATCTTTATGCTTAAGACTGTAATATCCCTTTTTGGGGACCTTAGGAAATGACCAAAAGCTGAAGATAAACAACACTTTTCAGATTTTTAGTGAGCTGTTAGAGACTGAAATAAATGTATAAAAATCCTTAACTGCTGCCAGCCAACACCCTTCTAGGGCAGCGACCTGTTTTGGGGTTTCAACCCCTCTTTCGTGCCTTCAAAACCTTTCAATCAGCTTCACTTGAATTTCTAAAATTATGATATATCCTCAACAATCATATAATGCAAGAAATCTGATTTTTAATGCCCTAGATATGGAGATATGAATTTCAACAAACCCTTGTCTGCAATGTTATTTTAAAAATTCATAACTCAACTTAGGAAGCACCAAAAATCATGAAACTCAAGATATTGGCCTTATAAATTATGGCGAATAAGCTAGTAATTTCAGAATTGCCAAATGCACATCACACATACCAAATATCTATCTCCAAGTGGGTCGCTCCACTCTAAATAAATAGAATATTGCACCAAAGAGACCAAAACATGCAAGAAAAGATACTTTATTGCTTTCCAAATCCACTTGCACACACCAAAATCTCATGAAGGGTTTTCGTCCTTCACAAGTTCCCCAACCAAGGGTTTTTGTCCTTGAGAGAGAGAGAGAGAGAGAGAGTAAAAGGGCTACACTAGCCAACTTTCACCAAAATAAGAATAATCTCCAAAACATGAATCATTAATGCCCAAGCGACCTCCTTAAATAGCCATAAGGAGTGCTTAAACAATCATAAACATCATGGCCGACCCCTTAAGTAGGTGCTTTTAATATTATAAAGGTATTTGGAGCCTACATGCTCATAATACCTTTATTACTAAACTACTTAAATTCCTCTATTGGAGCACAAGGCTTCCAATAGGATAAATGATAATAAATGAAAACGACTATCTAATCAATAATAAAAATATAATCCAGATTTCCCCTTGCTCTTCTCCTTAGACCCACGGGGAGGAATGGGTTAAGGTCTTCAGAATTTAGCCTCCAAAAGGGACATGACACAAACTTAGTTTCGCATACTTTGATAGTGATGTTCAATATTTATATAAGATCTTTGCTTTTCCACTAAAACCATTTTTGTGCCTACAATTAGGCAAAGCACCCAAAAGAATATTACTAAGCTCGAAGGAAAGATAGACCCGACTATTGGAAATTGTAATGGTGGAAACATGATGCCTTCTTTGGTCACCAATACACTAGTCATCACTCTCTTGTTTATGTTTAACTCTATGCTTCATCATCTATTGTCTCATGCTCTGTCCTAGAGGTTTTTACGAGTGTTCTACAATTATCACTTAGACTTGTGTTCTTGTGTACTATCCTCCCATCTATAATCTTCTTAACGATACCTAAGTATATGAATACATACAAGTACAATAATCTTTAAAAACCTAGGTTTGCAGCAAAAACAACAAAAACAATGAAATCCTTACATAAGTGCATGTTCTCTTGTAACCTAGGTATGTATGTGTTGGAAGTATTGTCATTGATGTCAAAGGAATACTTTGCAAAGTATCTCATATGTTAGAAACAAATGTCACGATGTCTAAGAAATGGATCAATCATGAAAAAGTTATTACAGTATGAATTCGCATGCCACGCATCAAAAGGAAAATAATTTGTAGTGTTCTGTAGGTTCTGTAATGTTCCGCGGGTCTTGTAGTATACCGTGGGTGTGTTGTGGTGTTTCGCAAATTTGAAAATGATCAACAGTGTACTTCTAGTTGGTTGAAGTATTTCGTGGGTACAAGATAATACCGCATAACAAAGGTAGCATGCCGCGGATCAAAGGAAATAGTCTTCTGCGGGTGGTAGAAAGAAAGTGCCGAGATACGAAGGAGGATTGTTGTGCAACAAAGAGAAAGTAAAAGAAATCCGCAGTAGTTAGGAAATGCCACGGGGTCGAGAGAAAGATCGCGGAAGTTAAGGATTGCCATGAAGGACAAAAAAGTCTGCGATGGTCATGAAAAGCCGCGGGACTAAAAAAAAGAGGGGATGTCTGCAGAAGTCTAGAAGAATCTCAGATATCATTCTACAAAGAACGACTCAAGATGAATAATCAAATGAATGTTGTTTTGGTCAATCTCATATGTTTTGGCATTAAAATGTTTCATGAATATGGACTCTGTTTTAGCATTATCATTTGAATTGGTTTGGTTGACTCTCAAATGTTACTACGTCTTTTTGAAAAATGAATATGATATAAAAGAGATTCAAATCGGATAGATTTTGGTGTTGTGGAGTGGAGAGCATCGCAAATGAGAAAAGTGAAGTTTGTGAAGAGCATGGCAGTAAAGATGGAGTAGAACAAGTAGAGAAGAAGGTTGAGGAGTTGTATCATGAAGATAAATTGTTAAATCTCGGTTCTTATGCATATAGTATGGAGAACACAACAAGTATGCAACAAGTGCGCGGCCAAGGTGCGGAGCAAGTGACCAACATCCATGGTAAAAGTATGTTTTGATCTGTGTGAAGAAAGAGGAGTGGAATTTCCATCACTAGGTTGAAGAAACAACTATAGAGGGTGGATCTTTGTATTGTTGAGGTCGGTGCCTCATACAATTGGGGATTGGTGTCTCCAGTAGGTTGGTGCCTACGAATATTTGTAATACAATTATTGTTGTGGCTAGATTTGGACATGTAGCTCCAAACAGTCTTTTCTCTGTGGTTTTCTCCCAAAAGGGTTTCCACATAAATCTGTGTTGTGCATTGTTATATCTCATGTGATTGTTGTTATGGATGTTAATGTTTAAATAAGTAAAAGTTTGTATATACTGATTCACCCAGCCCCCCGCCCCCTCCTTGAGTTTGTAATGTCCCTCTTTCTCGAATAATAGTTTTGAAGACCTTTGGCCTATTTTGTCTACCCGACGGCCAAAGGGTGAGCACAAGGGTGGCTTGAGTCTTATTAATTTTATTATATTGTGCAAAAAAATAGATAATAAAGAACATTACAAAAGAACATATATTAAATTAATAGGTTTAACATGAAATTAGAACCTAGAAAAGTGCATTAAAAATAAAGCACTTATTAAATTTGTATTTTCTAGGGGAAAAATACGACTTGCTCAAGGAGGATAAAAAAATAGAAAAGAGTGTCAAAAAGGTTTTATGTGCTCCTTTAAAAAATGCAACTTGGCCTAAGGGGAAAATTGCATAGAGAAAAGCACCATAAGCTGATTGGTGGCTTTAGAGGTTTCCATTGGGTCACTTCTCTTTAAAAGGAGAAGTCGATTTGTAAAGGCATTCCAGATTGATTTGATATTTTCTCTTCTCGCAGTTGAAGCCTTGAGCTTTTTGCAAATTAATCCAAGGACGAAAACCCTTTGTATTGACTCTAGAGGATGAAAACCCTCTTAGAGCTTGGGAGGAATTTCTACTTAGGATTTTCCAGTGGGACTGCACAGATTTTTGCTAGTTTCCAGCAGTGTGTTGAAGAATAAAATTGCAGCAGTGTTATCTTATTTTCTTCTAGTGGAGCGACCCATCTTTGGGATAATTTTCAGTGTTTTGGAAGCATTACTGGGTTGAATTTCACTGCTATCCTTTGTACTGAAAATTGGGATTCAAGTACGTCATTGCCAGATCATTTATGAAGGAATTAATGTATGCTTTTAACCTCTTTCCATCTGCAGATTTCAAATTTGTTTCTCTGTCATTTTTGCTTCTTAAAATTCTGGTTTTCTTCCTATTCTAGCTGCTAAAAATATTGCCATCAATTTAGAAAAGGTTCAGGATTATTTGGGTATATGTTGCATGAGATTTCCCTTCATACCCTAGTCACCATTTCCTGCAAATTATTTCAGCAGACTCAGCTGGTTGTGCATGCTCCATTTCATCCTTTTAGACCTGATTTGGCTTATCAAAATTTGCATATTATTTAAGAAAGATGAAGGGTGACAAATGATGAATGTGCCAGGAGTTTCATACCAAAACCCAATCACATTTTCTATATTAATTGTCAGATCTGAAAGTAATAATTTACTTTTCCATCTTTTCCTTGTTGTTTTGGTGGGGATTTTCCTGAAATCCTACTTGGGGTCAAAGAGTCCCATTTAGGGATCTTACAGTACAAGCGCGTGTTCTACAATATGTAACTAATTGAACATCGTAGCTATGTTAATAAATAAACCATAATTTATTGATCTTTTACCACACGTTTTTATAACTCAATTCACATGTATGTCCAGAAGATATGCTCGTCTAACTAACCTATTCTAGATAACAAAGTATTTTGCTGGGATTGACTCTATTCATAGTTTCTGGATGACCTAATTGGTGGCCACCCTAAATCTGCGAGCAATAAATTACTCTAATTGAATTGAATTTAAGAATTTTTCCCTATGCATAATTAGTTGAGCCCATTTCTTGGTTTCTTTCACTCTTGTTTGTTTGCTTGGCTACTTGCTTGATTACTTCTTACGCTCTTAGTATGTGGCGTATATTGGGATATGTATGGCCAATTATGGCTGGCATAGCCCTGCACTTAGTCATATAATAATTTCTCTTTTTGCACATTGGTAGTAGTTGGCTTATAGACTATCAATATCCTAACTAGGGTATATACAGGCGGTAGTGGTTAGTATTGAATCATCATATTACAAAATCTGTTCTTATTGTAAGGTTGTGGAGGTTGCACCCTTGAAGTGGCTCAGTCATCTATTTCAGTATTCTACTTTCTTTTCATTCATATTGGGATCTATTTTTTTGATTCACCTTCATTGATGTAGTAATTTTATTACATTACTTGTTTTCATGCATGCATGCATTCGCACACCAAGATTGTAACTAAAATCCAACTCATATATCTAATTGTCATAGAACCAATAAAGTCTCATCATGCATACATGATGAATTCTTTGATACAAATACTAGCTTGTATCCATTCATCAGAAAATCTATCCAATCCACTTACCGAGGTAATAATGTAAGTGAGCAATCATATTGTTGCAATTTTCTTCCATGGATTTGCACAGATTTTACCAGAAGTAAAATAATAAACAAGGAGATTGCAATAATGTCTAGAGTGGTCGTCATTTTATTTGTATATGGTTTGGGTTTTCATTTCTATAGTTATCTGGGTCATTTGAGAGGCCATCTTCAAGGTAGATTTGGGTCGAAAATTTATTTTTCATATAGCACAAGGAAATATGCAATTATAGGTATGTGTTAATATGGTATGAAATCTTCTTGAAGACCTAAGGTAAAGCAATAGTCACTTTCTGTGTCACGGTCTCCTTATCTGATCTTCATCAGCTCCAAGGGTCGTTGATGGGTTCATACCTCATAGGGCTATTTGTCCTTGTACTTATATATTATGGTTCAGTGTTTAACCACTTTAGGTTTACTGGTATTGTGTTTACATCAATTTATTTTTTATTGTTTAGTTTCTGTTCATTACCTATGTTTTTTTACCCTAGCACTTTGCTAATGTAATTGAATGCACTTTTCAGTCCCATTGACTTAAGTTGGTCAATTTGCTGGCATTAATTTGTTTCTTTAATTTTTGGTTGACCTTAGGCATGCTTCCGGTAATGGTAAGAATCTCATGATTCCAATATCTCATGGAAGAATGCTTAGGAGAACAACTTCCAATTACAAAGTCCGACCATTGTGGCTTTTGATGATCACCATCACTTTGAAGTGCGGGTTATCCAACATTTAACACAAGGGGTACATGCTGACTTTGTGACTTCAACCTCTTGACTAAGGCTATTGTTAAATCTCAATACCCAACAAATGTAGCTTTTCCCTCATCTAGAATTTCTGATTATTCTCCTTTAGCCTCTGGTGTCCCAGTTTCACCACGAAATTTGAGACTACCCCATATTAAAAATTGTTCGTTCTTTTTAAAATAGTGGGTCGTTTTGTGTTTTTATTGCGGAAAATGCAGTATTGCATCAAGATATTCCCAGAGAATCATAGGAGCCAATTTCAACAAATACCCAGATGCCGAAAATCATTTTATCCCTTCATCAAGTTTTGTTTGCGGGAAAATTTATTTAATTATTTAGAGCCCCGTTTGAAGTAAATTGTGCTCCGGTTTAGCCTTGTTGAAATTTTGCATGTCAATATTCACATATACCAGTAGGGTTTTCACCAGGAATGGATCCTGGGCTTTATCTGTGACTTCTGGCAACGTTTTGTGTTTTTGTTATTTTTCTCGTATTTTCTCTGTGAAATTCCCCTAGGTCAATTCCTTCGCTAGTACAGTCTGTTTTCTTTCCTGGAGTATCTGGAGATCATCTACGGCCGCCATGCCAGAAGGAATCAGCCTCTGGAAGTCAGATTCTCTTTAAAAAGACGAAGTCGTGCACAAAAAAACTTCTTCTAGACAGGTCGCATTTTTGGAATGGATGGATTTAAGTTGCAGTGGGATTTTTGGTCGCAACAGGCAGGTGGGATTTTTGTACCTGCCTTGCAGGGTACTTTTTCCCATGAAGGCAAAGTCACTTAAGTCATGATGGGAAAATTAGAGGCAACAGCAAAGGGAATTTCTTACCTGCCTTACAGGGTGAAAATTCCCATTGTGAAATAAAAAAAATCACTGATGGGAATTTCTTACCTGCCTTGCAGGGTAAAAAATCCCATTGTGAAAGTCAAATAGCTTAAGTGGATAATGAGATTTTTGGAGCTGCCATGCAGGGTGAATAATCCCATCCAAATTGACTTTTAAAAATAGAAACCAGCCTTTGCCAAAAAGTGCGACCCCTTTGGAGCATTAATTAATTTATTTAATGGCATTTATTAATAGTCTCTCTTCCAATTTTGGCGCCCAGGGATGAGGAAAAGTCAATGCATAAAGGGAAGTCAAAGTAGACTGGAAGTAGAATGCTAAAAATAAATTAAATTAATTTATTTAATGCAGCCCTAGAGCATGCTAAAAAGTGCGACCCATTTGGAGGAGAAATAATACTTTTTGAAGTATTAATTAATGGTTTTTATTCCTATTTTTGGCGCATGGAGAAATAGAAGGTCAAAGCATGATGTTAAGTGAAAGTAGAGGGCTAAAAATAAATTAAATTAATTTATTTAATGGCAGCCATGAGCATGCACAAAATAGGCACCCAAATTGGAGAGAAAAACATGTTTATTAATTAATTAATTGCCAGGAATAGGAGAGACAATTATTAATTATAGAATGATGAAGGTTATATAAGCATGGGCTGCCATAATGATGAATTAATTAATTCTTCTAGCAAAGGAGTGCAGCCCAGACAGTTTTGGCGCCCAAAGGAGGAGGATTTTTGCTCAAAGAAGTGTTTTTCACTGCCGGAAAGCTTCAAGGTTTGGCGCCTAGGATTGGAGGAGCTTGTTTTAGGCTTGGTTAATTATCTGCATATTGGTACAGGTGCCCAGGTGAAGTTGAAAATATTTATGCTTGCTTTGCATGCAAGCAAAGCCTCAAATTTTAGGGCAGCGGGCTTTATATGCAGATTTTTATGATAAAAATCAAGTGTTCATACTCTGGAATCCATCTTTGTCTGAATTAATTGCAGGTATTCATTACAGGTGCTCATATAAGTGAAAGAGAGTGCAAATCAATGTCAGGTACATTGAATATGTCCTTCGAATCTGAAGAAATTTCCAGATCTGCGTCAATTGCAAAAAATTCTGGCATAATTAATAGAAAAAGAGTTGCTCAGACAAAAATTGCTCCATCTATGGCAAAGCGGGATGAAGGGGTAGGCTCTGCGGAATCATGCATAGCTGCAGAGTTTTGCTGAAGTCAATAGGCACGCAGATCAAGATCCGATCCAGATCCAGATTCAGATCCAGATCTCATAATTGCAAAGGCTTCTGAAAAAAATTCATCCTTTTGTTTCTGACGCAACTTGTGTAGAAGTCGGTGCATGGAGAATTCCTTCCAGGATCTTGTGCATGTGCTCCCAATCTTCCAGTTGAAGCCTTCATTGAATTTGCATTCACCCAGAGTGCTTTCTAGAATTTTTAATTGCTCATATGCAATTAAAAATAAAAATGATGAGTTATTTACGGCAAACATTGGGTGATGCATGTCTTCAAGAATAATTGCAAAAGCTTCAAGGATAGAAGGAAGACATGTCAGCGGCAACACCCGTAAGAAAAATCACAGTTAGTTGTTTCCAGATCCAGTTTGGTGAGAATCAAAGGCAAAAGAATCAACTGCATGCAGAATATGAAAAAGAACAAGACTATGAACTTTCCTCTTTCTTCTTCTTTCTCTTATTTTCTTCGACAAAGTAATTGAGCGATCAATTAAATTATAAAACTTAAGTGATTGGTTTAAAAGTCATTACTTGAAGAAGTCAACTACTTGGAAATAGGTGGCAGACATGCAAAATAGAAGGTTCTATCTTCAGTTGCAAATCATGCATGTCATGCAAAGAGGAATTCTAGGAGGGAGATTGCCAGTTGTTTCCTTTACAACTTCCACATGTGCCAGTTCACTAAAAGCTTCCTATTTGTAATTTCCCCTCTACATTCTATAAGTAGAGGAAGAACCTATGTGTTAAAGGATCGGAATTTGTAAGCAACATTCTTGTGTTCCAGACTTTGTGCTGAAACCCCTGATAGCCATTTGAAGCAAAGGAATAGAAAGGAGCAGATTTCCGAAGAACTTTGTGTCACAGATTCATTTTGTTTCTAATTTTTGTCTTAGATCTACTTATAAACTTTGTGTTATTTTAGATCTACATCCGAAAGTTGTCTTTGCTTATAATTACGTGTGTTAATATCTATCTATTGGTTCACATGTGCATGCGATCAACTCTGTAATCTATTGATTGGGTTGCATATCTTCCGTCTTTCTTTCCCTGTGTTTATATTATTTCCTTCTTCATCATATATTTCCTTTCTTTAATAGGCTATGCTTACTTGCTGCAAAACTATACAGCTATGGTTCATGAGTTTATGGTTAAAGTAATACCCCCAAATAGATACTAGCATATTTAACTGACAAATCTTACACGGGAGCCTCACCGGTAAATGAGGGAGATTTATCTCATGATTGCCTAGGTTTTTAGCTATGCAGAAAATCTAGCCAACAGTTTTTGGCGACTCCACTGGGAACAACTATCTTTGCAGATCAAAGCTTATCTCTTTGCAGATCAGAGTGTTTTCCCATTCAACTCTCAACCTGGCTGAACGTCCATTCACCCGATCTGTGAAGGCACAAGGAAGGACTAATCATTTCTTTAGATTGTAGGAGCAATTCAATTTCAATCATCCTCCTCAAGTTAGAAGCCATAGATCTAGTCTCTCACCAGGAAGAAGAGTACACATTCATCCGATTTGGATCGTTTTCGTATAATCCAACGGTTGGAATTATCCATCAAGTCTACTCTTGTAGAAGACGTGCCCCATTCATCATGCATAATCAAAATCAAAATCAAATAGTACATGTTCCATGGGAGTAACTTTTGGGCCTCTCGAATTTGACTCCCATGCATGATCTACCTAAAGGGTCGAGAAAGAATTTTCCAAAATTCTTTGGAGATGGCAAGCGTAATCCGAGATGATCACTTGGCCATTTTGTGAGCGTAATCCGGAAGAACCGAGTGAGCTGAGTTATCCTGTGGAGTGCTCGCCGTAGAACATGAAGATGTGTCTGTACGGCTTTTCATATAGACTTTGCATGACTTGGCTGGAGAATGGTTCTACCGGCTAGCTCCTGACACCATAACCAACTGGGCCACTATGAGAGATACATTCCTGAAAAAATTCAAACCAGCTGAAGATTCCATAACCTTGATAACTCAGCTCACTCAGTTGAAGGAGCCACATGAGCACATGTGGGATTTTATTGCAAAATTCCAAAGATTACTGTACAAAATTCTGGCTTCTACTTCTCTGAATGACGAGAATCAAAAAGTATTCTTCATCAAAGCTTTACTTCCTGAAGTAAGCTATCAACTACGAAGAGCAAGTCCTGTTGACTTGTTATCAGCTCAAAACATGGCGGTTGAGATTGAAGACGACCTCATCATGGATGGAAAGATAAAAAACAACACTTCTAGAGTTGAGAGTTCATCCTCTGCTACTACCTCCGATTCACTATTGCAAAGGTTAGCAAATGAGATGTTGCAGATAAAGAAACAAATGGCTCAAATGACTTAGGGCAACAATATTGCCCATGCTCAGAATTTCAACAACTGGAACTGCATTGTTGGTTCCCAAAGATTAGAATCAAGCTGCTCCCAGAAACAATGTGGAGATGAATAAAGAAGACCAAGGAAGGCGATCTTTGATCAACTCGAGAATGATGATTTTGTAGGTCCTACTGGCGACTCCAACATTAATTACCTAAACTACAAATCTGAACATGACGATGAGAAGCTTCATGAAGATGATCATGGTCATGCATATGTAGTGTTTACACAATCACAAACTCGCCAAGCTGAGGCATTAGCTGACAAACAAAGAAGGGGCAGCCCTTTACCTTCTTCTTTAGCTCCTAGAGATAAGAATGCGAGTTCTTCATTTCAACCACAAGCACTCAGGTATCTGAATCTATACCTTCTTTTGACATTATTGATCATGCCAAGAAAACTAAAGTTCAAATGTTAGAAGTGAATACCTGAGAGCTTTTCCTGAGCAGTTAAATAGGCTAGTCAAATATGTGCAATCACCAACACAATCCAATACATGAAAAGGCCTTTTGCCTAAGCCCAAGGATACTCGGGATGAGAAATGACCACCGCATGCCATGTTATGAATTTTTTAAGCGTTGATCCTGCCCGAGCTTTATCTACGCATCAGAGAAACACACCATCAATTCCTCTTTTGTATAAACCATTGTCCCAAAGAACAAAATCTTTGGACTTTAGTTTAATAGTACATTTCTCTTTTCGAGAAAGTTTATCCGAGAATTCTCCATAAGTCAAAAAATAGGCAATGTTACTGTACCACTCTTCTACCAGATCTATAAAAAGGACCATAGGCAAATCTTGATCTACCTTTGGCGCTGTTGCTTTCATCTCAGTCATCAATTCACACAGGCCTCTTCCTCGAACCAACTTTGTAGGTTTGATATCTAGGTCATATTCTTGAACTTTCGTCACCCATGTGCCTCTTAACAATCCTAACTCTTGTTGGGTGAGAATAGATTTCACTGCAGTATCTGGAACCAGGACCACAGTATGTGAGGAAAGAATATAGTACCTGAATGCCTTACATGCCTTTACCACTGAGTATGCATGTTTTTCCATTGGAGTATATTTCAACTCATAAGCTTTGAGAGGCATGCTCATGAAAGCAATCAGAGCTTCTACATCTTGATTCTTCTGCATCAAGATTACGACATTGTGTGTTTAGAGGAATAACAGTAAAGAATAAATTCTTTACTAAAGTCGAGTGAAACCAGACTGTGGCTTTTGATAAGGCCTCCTTAATTTTCTCAAATGCTTCCTTCCCTTTGCGCTCCATTTGAAATCCTGTGTCTTCTTCATCATATTTGAAATATGACAAGTTAGCTCAGCAAAGTCAGGGATGAATCTCCTGAGAAAATTAACTTTACCAAAGAAAGAGTGAACCCCTTTTTTGGATGTTGGCAACAAAAATTCTGAATAGATTTGACACGTTCCGGATCTATCTTAGTTCCTTCCTTTGAGACAATATGCCCTAGTAGCTTTCCTTCTGTTACAACAAAGATAGATTTCTTAGGGTTTAGAGAAATACCATGTTTACGGCATTGGATGAAAACCTCTTCCAGATTTGAAATGTGTGTGCTTCTATTCTTGGAAAAGACTGTAAGATCATCGAGGTACACCACTATGCTTACATCCTTGAGATGAGCAAATGCTAAATCCATAGCTCTTTGAAACGTAGCTCCAACATTGATCAAACCGAAAGGCATCTTTTGATAAGCAAAAGTTCCCCAAGGTGTAATGAATGCCGTTTTATATTGATCTTCCTTAGCCACCTTGACTTGATTGTAGCCTGAGAAACCATCAAGCATGGAAAGCATTTCAGATCCAGTAACAACCTATAGAGTGTGATCCATGATGGGGATGGGGTAGTTATCTTTTAATGAGGCTTGATTAAGATTGTGAAAGTCAACGCACAATCTAATCTCGCCACTCTTCTTTCTCACAGGAACTATGTTGGCTAACCATTCAGAGTGATGTATGGGATAAATTATCTTTGCATCTAACAACTTCTGGATTTCTGCAAAGATAGTTCCTGAAATAGTAGGGTTATGCCGCCGCAACTTCTGCTTGAAAGGCTTTTGTTCTGGTTTTAATGGGATATAGTGTTGAACTTTTGCAGGCTGATATGTCTTTAGATCTTGGTAAGACCAAGCAAAAACATCCATGTATTTCTTAAGAAGCTTTGTAAAAGCTTCTCTTTCTACCTCTGAACAACACTTACCTAGATTTACTAATTTGGGATCATTGCTTGCTCCCAAATTTAGTAATTGTGTCTCGGAGGAAGAACCTTCCCCACTTTCTTCATTCTTTTTAAGCATCTGATCATGCTTGTCGAACATTTCCTCAAGAGATACCAAGCCCTTAGGAATTTTATTTCCCTTCACCGGGCAGTCTCTTGACTTCCTGATACTTTTGCATCCGTTTCTCCCATAGTAGTTTGTCTTAGAGGCGAGTTGCTTCCCTCATAGTAGATTTCTTCGAAGTTGTCCTTTTGTTGGAGAAATGCAGCAATCTGCTTGTCATCATTAAAAACCCTTGCCAGCCACCGTTGGACGTTATCGGGAACCTTTGGGTGGAAGACCACAACTTTGTAATCCCCTATCTCGAAAAATGTGGGAGGCTGATTTGGATTTAATAAAGCTGCGATCCTTGCAAGTGAATCAACTCTAGAATTTTGCTCTCTCGGAATGTAAGATCCCGAGAAAGTCAAGAATCCAAGATAAAGCAGAGTAGACTCTATCTCTATAATGCCGAAGTTTGTCCTTTTTACTTGGTAGAGACCTCTTATCTACCTAATGTTATTAATCTATTGTTCTAGTTCACAGTGATCAAGCTCTGATTATCTACTTGCTTACGTGTATTCCCTTTTACACATTCTTGTTTAGCTAACTCAAACTCCGTTTTATTTGTGTTAGTTATTCATCTTTCCTCTTCGTGCAATATTAGGCTCTGTTTTTACCTAACTCTTGCATGTTCTTTCAATTCATTCCATTCCACTCCTTTCCTTCATTCCATTCCATCTCCCTCATTCATTTTTCTTTCCATTGATGTTCCAAAACACCCCCACATACAATTTTGAATGTACAGATGTAAATACAGTTTTGGTTTTCAATAAAGGCAGCCTCACCTTCATTGAGGAGGGACTTCATTCCCACACTATTGCATGTCATTTGCATGCGTGCAAATCCATATGCTAACACATGCTCATAGGGCCAAGACTGTTGTGAAATACGACCCAGAGTCGCCACTTGAGATCCAAACTTGACTTAAGTGAATTATGGGATTTTCGTGGCTGCCTTGCAAGGTAAATAATCCCATTGTCATGTGTTTCTTAAAAATAGAATTCTTTATGCCAAAAAGTGCGACCCCTTTGGGGAAGGAAAGACAACCTTAAATTAATTAATTTAATTAATTATTCACCCAATTTTGGCGCCCAGGCTTGTGGAAAAGTCAACAAAGGTAAAGGACAAAAGGAGGTTGAAAATAGATTGTTCTAAAATTAAATAAATAATATTTATTTAATGCAGCCCCTTTATGTCAAAAAGTGCGCCCTTTTGGGAGAGAAATAATACTTTTTAAAGTATTAAATGATTAAATTAATTCCTATTTTCAGTGGCTAAGATCAAATCATACTGTGAGCCTTGAGTTAACTGGAAGCAGAAGTCTAAAATTAAATAAACTTAATTTATTTAATGGCAGCCATAAGCATGCACAAAATAGGCGCCCCATTTGAAGAGTGAAGCTTATTAATTAATTGCCAGTAATAGCAGAAAGACATTAATTAATTATAGAATCATAAGGATTATATAAGCAGGGGCTGCCATAAGGATGAATTAATTAATTCACAGGCAAATAAGTGCAGCCCAGAGGAAAAGTGCGCCCCATTTGAAGAGGATTTTTGCTCAAAAGAAGGTGAAATTAATGCTAAAAGCTTCCAATTTTGGCACATAGGTTGAAGGAAGTTGATTTGTGTTTGGATAATTGTTTGCATAAGTGATACAGGTGCTCAGGTGAAGTTGGTAAAATTCATGCTTGCTTTGCATGCAAATAAAACATCAAATTTTGGGGCAGCAGGCTTGAATTATGCAGATTTTTATGATTAAAATTCACTATTCATGTTCCGGTTGCCATCTTTGTCTGAATTAATTGCAAGAATTCGTTATAGGTGCTTTACAAAAGAAAAGGAGCTTTAATCAATGTCCAATACATTGAATATATCCTCCGAATTTGAAGAATTATCCAGATCTGCACCAATTTTGAAGAATTCGGCCGAATAAGAAGAAAAAGAATTGTTCAGACAAAGATAGACAGCCATGGCAAAGAGGGATGAAAAGGAAAGTAAAACGGAGTCATGCATCACTTCCAAATTTGCGACATAGGAGACACAGATCTTAAAGATGATGGGAATGTGTTACTTGACACTTGCCATCAAATGGGAGGAGATATAGCACGGATACCTGCGGATCTTAAAGATGATAGGAATGTGTTACTTGACACTTACCATCAAATGTGAGCAAGGACAAGTGTTTGGTCGTAGTGATTCCTTCTTTGCTTGCTCTTTCGGACTTGATGCAAGGCTTGCAGATCTACGTGGTGTGTTCTTCTTTGGAGGAGATAACTTGAAACCAAATTTTCCTTGAAAGTCAAAAGTGGGGTCAGATCAACCTTTAGCTTTTTCTCCTCGCGTAAACCTCTTTCCTTCCAGTTTGGGATATTTATGGTGAAGGGATTACCGGCGTGTTTCACCGGCTCTAGCCTTTTCTATTCGCTCTCTTTCTTGAGCTATTTGCATCTGAATAACTCTAGCAACTCTCGCGGCTTTCTCTTCTTCGCTATCTAAATCGATGCGGCGAGATAAAAATGATGGTTACTTGTGCGCTTTTCCCAAATAGATTGCCTCAAATCATGATGTCTTCTTGAGTATCTGCAAAACAAGATTTGGTTGCAGATAAGTGGGTTACCTGTAATAGTCATACAACTTATTACCTTGGTGGAAGAGGACCGCGTCGGTGAACAATGATCAACACGTGTCCAGGAGGTCTTCTAGCCACAAGTGCGGGTGCTCTTCTTCTAAGGTCTTTGATGTAGATTTCTCTGTCAATGGCTCTATCAACAGCCAAAAATTGCTGCAAGCTTTCACGGTTTTCCCAAGCTACTGTTCGAAGGTTGGCAACAATGTCTCCTTGAAAATCTTCGTCGGGCACAAGGTTCGGTTGAAGAAGCTGGAGCTTATGCGAGAGGGGATAGTCATAAAGATTTAACCAAGCAACCTCGGTTAACGATTCCTAAATCCCAAATGAGTCGCCAAAAATCATGTTAGCATATGGATTTGCACTCATGCAAATGACATGCAACAAGTGTGGGAGCGAAGTCTCTCCTCAATGAAGGTGAGGCTGCCTTTATTGAAAACCAAAACTCGTATTTACATCTGTACATTCAAAATTGTATGTGGGGGGTGTCTTGGAACATCAATGGAAAGAAAAGTGAATGAAGGAGATGGAATGGAATGAAGGAAAGGAGTGGGATGGAAAGAAATGAAAGAACATGCAAGAGTTAGGTAAAAACAGAGCCTAACATTCGCATGAAGAGGAAAGATGAATAACCAACACAAATAAAACGGAGTTTGAGTTAGCCAAACAAGAACATGTAAAAGGGAACACACATGAGCGAAGTAGATAATCGAGCTTGATCACTGTGAACTAGAACAACCGATTAATAACGCTTGACAATAAAAATCAAAGATAATATTTGCATGCAAGATTCAAACACCTAACATCTAATGAACATAAGAACATTAAATGTTACAAGAGACAATGATGAGACACAAAGTTCGTATTCCATTAACTCCAAAATGTTTTTCTTAAAAGAACACAAAGTTTCTACCTAAAACAAAGTTTGCACAAAAGTATTTTCTTCTCCTCTCTCAAAGTCACCCTTACAAATGAGCCCTTGACTTCCTTTTATAACCCAAAAGTTGGTTACAAAGTAGTTAGGGTTTTAAATACACATTAAATAGGGCACTTAAGTGACTTTGAATTTTTCAACCAACTTTTAAAAAGTGACTAAAAATAGAAACCACTTAAGTTAAAAAGTCATTTAAGGAAAAATACATAAATAAAAGAAATGGGTACATATGGACCCCACTTAAATGACATGGATACACACATAGACATCCTAGTCAAGAATGCGCCACCTAGATCAAGACACCTAGGATTAGTGCCTTATCCATTGGGCCAAGAGTCCGCAATGAATCACGCAAAGTAACACTTTTCAAAATTTCAAATTTTTCATTTTTTATTATTTTAAAACAATTTTGCGAAGTCAAAATTGGCGATAACAAATCATGGCGAATCGTAACCAGATTGTACTTGTCCCATGGGGAGCAACTTTTGGGCCACTGAACTTGGCTCCACCTATGCACGATCTGCCAAAAGGATCCAGAAAGAATTTTCCAAAATTCTTTGGAGATGGAAAGCAAACCCGGATGATCATTTGGCGGCCTTCTTCATATCTTGTGGTGTACTTGCAGTAGAGCATGAAGATGTCTCGGTCAGACTCTTCATTGAGACTCTACACGACTTGGCTGGCGAATGGTTCTATCGGCTAGCTCCTGGCACCATAACCAACTGGGTGACTATGCGTGAGCAATTTCTGAAAAGATTCAAGCCTGCAGAGGACGCTAGCACGTTGATCACCCAACTGACGCAGTTGAAGAAAGAGCCAAGTGAGAACATGCGGGACTTTATTGCAAGGTTCCAAAGGATTTTATATAAAATCCCCACTTCGCCGCGCATTGAGCGATGAAAAGTAAAAGATGTTTTTATAAACGCTCTGTTGCCCGAAGTTGGATATCAGCGAGAAGGGCAAAGCCTATGAATCTACTTGAAGCACAAAATGCTGCCGTGGAAGTTGAAGATGACTTGATCATGGCTGGAAAACTCAAACAACCATCTCACAAAGGTGATGGAGCTTCTTCAAGTACTTCAGATCCTTTGTTGCAAAGGTTGGCTAATGACATGCTGCAAATCAAGAAGCAGATCTCTCAAGTAGGGAATGCGACCCCTTCAAGATTAGCTCCTGCTCGGACCTTTAATGGTCAAAATCAAAATCAAAATCGAAACAGACTTGCTGCTGCACCACAGCGGTTGGCAATTGAAGCTGCTCCAAGGAATAACTTGGAAACTAATGAAGAAGATCTCGGCATTGATGAATCATTCGATGATGAAGACTTTGTAGATCCCACTGGCGACTCCAATATTGGTTACCTGGACTACGAATCTGACGATGGCTACTATGAATCTTTTGAAGATTCTGATGGTCACACATTTGCGGTGTTCACAAGGTCCCAGACACGCCAAAATGCCGAAGCATCCACAAGCGGCCAAAGAAGAGAAAGAGAAGATCCTGGGCCGGATGTTACTATCCTGAAAAGAGGTAGCCCTCTTCCTTCTTCATTAGCGCCCAAGGATAAATATTCAAATTCTTTCAATTCGCAGCAGAGGGCCAACACACATCCGGCTGAAGCAAGTCAAGCTTTCGACATCATTGACCACATCAAGAAGACCAAGGTCCAAATGTCAGAAGTTGAGTATTTGAGGGCATTTCCTGATCAGCTAAATAGATTGGTCAAGTATGTGCAAAGTAACGGTCCCAACCCAACAAATAATCCTTCACGGGGTATCTTGTCAAGTCCAAAGATTACTCCTTCAAATAATGCGGCTGCAAGTTCTTCTCCTTCTACCTCTTCTCCTACTACATCGAAAGGATCGAGCCATTTTATGTATCTTTGCTTATCAACGGATACAAACTAAGCAATTGCATTTTGGACTCTGGAGCTTCTGACAACGTCATGCCTACCAAAGTTGCTGATGCCTTGGGTCTCACATTGACAAAAACCATCGGAAGATGCTATTCAATGGAAAGGCAAGTTCCTCTTGTGGGGCAAATCAAAGATGCAAGCAAAAGATCTTGCTTCTTTCCCGACAAAAAGATTAAGATGACTATCCTTGTAGCAGACATCCCAGTCTCTTATGGCATGTTGTTAAGTAGAAATTTCTATAAAGAGTTAGGTGGAGAAGTCAAGATGGATTGGTCTTGTGCGCACATACCAATCAAAGGAGTTAATCAGAAGTTAGAACCTGAGAAGAAATCCAAGTACACAGTATCAAAGTCTGAGGATCCTAGATCTCAGATCTTGTTTCAAGAATCTGATCACGGAGTCTATTATCTAGAAATGGATAAAGAAGAAGTTCAACCTGTGATTCAAGAACCACATCAACTTGACAACAAGGTTTGGTCTCTGGAATTTGATGGCAGCTGCTGTTCATTTGGATCCGGTGCAGGCGTTGTTCTTATCTCTCCTAAAGGGAAGGTGCATGCACATTCCTTCAAATTGATGTTCAAAAATACTAACAACACAGCAGAGTATGAAGCGTTGTTGTTAGGCATGGAGCAAGCAAGAACAATGGGAATCAAGCTCTTACACGCAAAGGGAGATGCTTGAGTTGATTGTTAAGCAGATAAGAGGTCTCTATCAAGTAAAAAGGACAAACTTCGGCATTATAGAGATCGAGTCTACTCTGCTATCCTGGATTTTTCAGCTTTCTCAGTATCTTACATTCCAAGAGAACAAAATTCAAGAGCTGATTCACTTGCAGTGACTGCAGCTTTGTTAAATCCAGATCAGCCTCCCACATTTTTCAGACAGGGGGATTACAAAGTTGAGATGGTCTTCGCCCAAAGTTCCTGACAACGTCCAACAATGGCAAGTATTTAATGATGACAAGTAGATTGCTGCATTTCTCCAACAAAAGGACAACTTTGAAGAGATCTACTATGAGGGAAGCAATTCACCTCCGAGACAAACTACTGTGGGAGAAATGGATGCAGATGTCTCAGGAAGTCAGGAGATTATCCAGCTAAAGGGAAATAAAATTCCCAAAGGCTTGGTATCTCTTGAGGAAATGTTCGACAAGCATGATCAGATGCTTAAGAAGAATGAAGAAAGTGGGGAAGGTTCTTCCTCCGATACACAGTTACTAAATTTGGGAGCCGACAATGATCCCAAATTAGTAAATCTGGGTAAGTGTTGTTCAGAGGCAAAGAGAAGCTTTTACAGAGCTTCTTAAGAAATACATGGATGTTTTTGCCTGGTCTTACCAGGATCTAAAAACATATCAACCTGCAGAAGTTCAACACTACATCCCATTAAAACCAGAACAAAAGCCTTTCAAGCAGAAGCTGCGGCGACATAACCCTACTATTTCCGGAACTATCTTTGCAGAGATCTAGAAGTTGTTAGATGCAAAGATTATTTATCCCATACATCACTCCGAATGGTTAGCCAACATAGTTCCTGTGAGAAAGAAGAGTGGTGAGATTAGGTTGTGCGTAGATTTTCGCAACCTCAATCAAGCTTCATTGAAAGATAACTACCCCATCCCCATCATGGATCACACTCTGCAGGTGGTCACTGGATCTGAGATGCTTTCCATGCTTGATGGTTTCTCAGGCTACAATCAAGTCAAGGTGGCTGAAGAAGATCAATACAAAACGACATTCATTACACCTTGGGGAACCTTTGCTTACCAGAAAATGCCGTTTGGTTTGATCAATGCTGGAGCTACATTTCAAAGAGCTATGGATTTAGCTTTTGCTCATCTCAAGGATATAAGCATAGTGGTGTACCTTGATGATCTGACAGTCTTTTCCAAGAATAGATGCACGCACATTTCAAATCTGGAAGAGGTTTTCATACAATGCCGCAAACATGGTATTTCTCTGAACCCTAAGAAATCTATCTTTGCTGTAACAGAAGGAAAGCTACTAGGGCACATTGTCTCCAAGGAAGGAACCAAGATAGATCTCGGAACGTGTCAAATCCATTCAGACATTGCCATTGCCAACATCCAAAAAAGGAGTTCACTCTTTCTTTGGAAAAGTTAATTTTCTCAGGAGATTCATCCCTGACTTTGCTGAGCTAACCCATCATATCTCAAATATGATGAAGAAGACACAAGATTTCAAATGGAGCAGCAAAGGGAAGGAAGCTTTTGAGAAGATTAAGGAGGCCCTGTCAAAAGCCCCAGTCTTGGTTTCACTGACTTTAGTAAATAATTTATTCTTTACTGTTATTCCTCCAAACACACCATGTCAGCAATATTGATGTAGAAGAATCAAGAGGACATAGAAGCTCTGATTGCTTTCATGAGCATGCCTCTCAAAGCTTATGAGTTGAAATATACTCCAATGGAAAAACATGCATATGTAGTGGTGAAGGTGTGTAAAGCATTCAGGTATTATATTCTTTCCTCACATACTGTGGTCTTGGTTCTAGATACTGCAGTGAAATCTATCCTCACTCAACAAGAGTTAGGATTGTTAAGAGGCACATGGGTGATGAAAGTTCAAGAATATGACCTGGATATCAAACCTACAAAGCTGGTTTGAGGAAGAGGCCTATGTGAATTAATGACGGAGATAAAAGCAACAACGCCAGAGGAAGATCAAGAAGAGGTAGATGAAGATTTGCCTCGGGTACTTTTTATAGACTTGGTGGAGGAGTGGTACAGTAACATTTCCTATTTTCTGACGTATGGAGATTGCCCAGATCAAATTTCTCGAAAAGAGAAACGAACTATTAAACTAAAATCCAAAGACTTTGTTCTATGGGATAATGGTTTATACAAAAGAGGGATTGATGGCGTATTTCTCCGATGCGTGGGTAAATCTCAACAGGATCAACTCTTACAACAATTTCATGACATGGCTTGTGGTGGTCATTTCTCAGCTGAGTCACTGCACAAGATCCTCAGAGCAAGGTATTACTGGCCCACACTTTTTCAAGATACTGCAGAGTGGGTAGCTAAGTGCCAAGTGTGCCAACAATTTGTTGGGCGTGTAAAATGCCTCTGCATTACCTTTAAAACCCATTGTAATTGAAGAACCTTTCCAGCAGTGGGGAATGGATTTTATTGGTATGCTCAACCCGGCTTCTAGTGCCGGCCATCACTACATTCTGACAGCTACTGATTATTTCAGTAAGTGGGTAGAAGCCATTCCTGTGAAGAATGCCACTTCCGCCGAGGTGTGCAGTTTTATAAAAGAAAATATTGTTGTCAGGTTTGGCGTGCCCAATAAGATAGTAGCAGACAATGCTCCAAATATGTCTTCTGAGGAGCTGGTTGATTTCTGCTACACTCATGGGATTCAACTGAGTACATTCCTCCAACTACTATCCACAAGGGAATGGCCAAGCTAAATCAAGTAACAAAAACTTGGTGACTATCATGCGAAAGCTAGTAACGGAGAATCAAAGAACTTGGCATAAGAAGTTGTTTGATGCATTATGGGCCGATAGAATTACACCAAAAGGGCTATAGGTATGTCCCCATTTCAGCTATTATATGGTAGAGACACGGAGTTGGCTTTTACCAAGGCGCTACCCTCTGACTTTCTAGAGCCCTGGAGGATTCTACATTCACTGATGCTATTGATAAAAGGATAATGTACTTGACTGAATTGTGGGAGGTACAGACTCAAGTTGCAGATAGATTGACAGAGCATCAAAAGAAGGTGAAAGTCATCTTCGACAAAAAGCCAGGAAAGAAAGTTTGAAGTCAATGACTAGGTCCTTTTATGGGACAAAAGAAGAGAAGCAAAAGGCATGCATGGAAAATTTGATTCATTATGGAAAGGGCCTTTTGTGATTAAGAAGATCGCCGAAGCAGATAGCTTCATTCTTGCTCATCAGGATGGAGTTGAATTGCCGTTGCCTTTTAATGGGCAACACTTGAAGCTGTTCCGGAAATGAAAAGCAGGGTAAAACCTGTATGAGGATGCTTGGCATCTAGCTACATGGCGTATTGAAACCTTCAACTTGCATATAGGGAATGGCGGGTTTCTATCTTTCTTTCCGCAAAATAGGTTGGCGAGGAAGGGCTTGTTTTATTGAGGAGATATGTGGAACAATAATGGGAAGCGATTGCACACTTCGCTGGACCAAAATCAGGCTCACATGTTGATGCTTGCATTCAAAATCTGCAAGATGATTCTTGAAAGTTTTCTTTTCAAATTGCAGTGAAAAAGTGCATATCCGTATTGGAGAGATTTGAAGTGGAGGTGATGTGGATATGACGATGTCCAGCTATTTGTAAAGCAAGAACCTTCTTCTGTTGGGTAGGCTAGTAGTACATAAAGTTTTTCTTGTCAAAGGATGGTTGAGTAAGGTGGGTATTGTGGATGTGTTTCGCAATGTGTGTGGGAAAGAGGAGACAGTTGGCCATATTTCCTTGATGTACTCAAAAGATAAAGGGTTTTGGGATGGTTACAAGAAGAATTCAATTTCATTTTTACTCCGCCTGTCTTACTAAGGTCCTCTTCTAGTGGATTCTTCGATGATCAGGGAAAATGGCAAAAGTCTTGGCAGCAATCAATTTATTCCAGAGGAGAAGATTCAAAGATCTTTCTACGAAGATACCTCTCAACTCAGTATGAGGATTTTGGAAATATTTAGACAAGATTTGGATTTGATTTTGCAAGCTAAACTTCAGGGCTTTCAGAAGGATTTTAATTCTTCAACCATTGGAGTGCATGCACAGGTGTTTTTTTCCTTGCTTACATAAGAAGAAAATTTCTTTCTAGTCATAATGCTCAGTTGATGTAATTATTTTCTTATCTTTAGTAATATAAGATGCATTTCTTCAAAAAAAAGAAACTTGCATTACATGCATAGTGAATTTTCTAGGAGGAAGTGTTTATTTTGTGGGATGTATTCATGACCAGAGTTTCTGAATATTTCAAAGCTGTAACTGAATCCATGGCAAAAGTAAAAAAAAAGATCCAAAATTTTAATTAATTTCCTGGAGCAAAAATTTTAATTGTGGGTGATGGAGTGGATGGGTTGACATGCGTGTGCCAATGCATTCATCCTCTCCCAAATAATTTCATTGCTTCCATTTTGACTTGCAACATTTTACTGACCAAGTGTTACTTGAAATCGAGGACAGTGTAGAAACTGGCAAACCTCATTTATCCTTTTGAAATAAATGCTCACCAACGTTTTCTTGGCTACTTTCATCAATGTTAAGCTTGAACGTTATATTACTTCTTTTTCTTGGGCACCCCCTGTGCACCACACAAATTGTTAGGTCTCAGAAAAGGGCTAAAACAATCTGTTTACGCCCTTTCTCAGAGATGGGGATCATTGGATTTTGTTTTGTATGAATTTCCATTTCCAAATTCTACCATCTAGATTTTTTTCAAACCATATTATAAACTCAATTCTTTGATGTTTGTTTATTCACATGTTTTTAGGAGTAGATTAATTCTGTAATGTCCAGAGGTAAGTTTCACTTAGTTGGTTTTTTTGTAATACTGGATTGATTCTCAATTTAACGATTTAAATCTTTGAAAATATGGACATATTCTAATCATTCTCTGAAAAAACAACAGCTTGGATGTATTTTCCACCCCATTTATTAATATATTTTAAATTTTTATATAAAAAAATCAATTCCTTGAGCTCTGTGGTTATTCTTCAATATAGCTTTGATTATTGGCATCTAAAAAGAACCACTGTCTTAAAAACTGCTAAAGTGCCATGTAATTTATATGGAACTATAATTGAAAATTAGGGAAAAACTTAAATATCTTGGTAGAATTTGGCTGAAGAGTGAATGCGTTATTTTTGATGATTACAGTGAGGAGTTGCAGCTCGATCTAACTAATGCGGCTTTGGTAAGTTTCTATGATTTGCTACTTATTTGTCAAAATAGATTTTGTATAATACTTCTAACTATTCACAATGCTCAATTTTTTTAGTTTTATGCTATCACAAATTTTGTTTAATACTTCTAACTATTCACAACTGTGCACATGTTAAAGTTTTATGCTATCACGGATTTTGTTTATGTTCGATACTTCTTGGTAGACATGGTTTATGGTATACAGTTCGACACACCAAGCTTCAAATGCAGATGTCCTTGCTTTTGTACTTCACCTATCCTGGATGCACATTTCTATCTAGCATACAAATCTCGTAGTTTCTCCGGCACACATGCATTCTTGTTAAAATTGTTGCATAGAGTGCACTTATTACAAAGCTGAAAGATTATGAATGCTTTTGGATGCCCAATACCCGCAGATTTATACTCAGAAAATATTGTTGCAAATAAGAACAAGTAGCAACAGCTACGCCTGAGAGAAAAAGAAAGTAATCACCTTGAACCTTTTTCTCTGTGATTTGCGTGAGAACAGCTCTAACATTGTAGCTTTCACCAAAGCACAAGATAACTACTCCAACAACAGAATGGATGATGGAGCTCTATTTCTCTTGTTGTTGCTATTGTTTTACGTAAGAGAAGGCTGTATATATAGATAAAGATCTTAAAATGCCATAAAATGTTCCTAGCTGTCTACTTTTAATTCATTCCATATTTACACCCGTTCTAGTTGTCTAGCTACTTTGATTCATAGCTATCTACCCTTTACAATTGTTCCATCTATCCGCTTAGTTTAAAATTCATTGTTACCTACCCTTTGTATACACCTAATGTTTCACTCTTACTAAATTTTGCTCTTCGCAGGCACTATTGTAATTTGTTGCATTGGTTTCCCTAGAGTGATATCCTTGGATATTGCTGGGACCAGGGTAACCAATAATGGTTACATTGGGTTGGTTGGTAGTGGTACCTATGAGAGGTCCTTGTTATGAAGTCCATGTTACGACACTTTAGATACATTAATTCCCATGAAATCATGCTTTTACAGTCTCCTATGACATCACCTTGTTATCCTCGTATGGTCACCTCCATATAAAAGTACAACACACATACCATTGTCATCTCACCTTTCAGTAGCTCTAGAGTATTCCTCCACCTGATACTTTCTTTTGGGACCCTTTGATGAGGCATTATCTAGAGCTGATGGTCAATGCTGTTTGGTTTTCATTTCTAATTGCCGACTGCATTGACCACGGTAGATGCCATCATTTAACAAAAACTTTAATGTTTAATCATGCACCTATATATATGTGACTTTTGAGTGCTCTTTCCATCGCATCATCATCAAACATTTGGTTTGTTTTGCGCTTGCAAATATGTTCGTAAGGTCTTATAGGTCTTTAAGTTAGTTGTGCTTATCTTTTGGAGTCTTCACTTGGAGCATTGGTTTGTTAGGATTCCTGAGCTTAGGAGCTGCACTTTCCATGACTTGCCCAACCTTTGAAATCTTCAACAAGTGGATTTTCTAGGTCTTCTTCTATTCACTTGAGATCCTTCATATCAACATTCTTATAAGGTGCGACTAATGCTGGGAAGATAATGTGCCTATGGTGTTTGCATAACGGCAAGTATCTCTAACTCTCATTTCCTTTATATTATTTCAGATTTGATTGATTGTTCAATTAATTGTTTGATTGATCATGTATAGATTAGAGTAGAGTGGCATATTCTTAATCTATTAGTCCTTACCTTAATCGCCACTTTGGGCTCTCTGACCTATCGATCCTCACAATCCATGTTTACTGACTCTAGGATTAGTATTTCTTTCTTATTTACTGACCTTGTTATTTGGTGTCCCAGATTTTACCCTGAAATGCTGGACTACCTATTTTAAAAAAATTGTTCTTTTAAAATAACGGTTTTTTTAATGTTTTATTGCGCTTAAGAAGATATACGTATTATGTTAGGATATTCGCATGAATCATATGAGCCAATTTCGACAAATACCCATATGCCCAAAACTCATTTTATCCCTCCGCTTAAGTTTTATGCTGGGAAATTTTTATTTAATTATTTATTGAATTAATAATGCCCGTTTGAAGTAAATTGTGCTCGGTTGAATCTGTTGAAGTTTTGCATGACAGTATTCATTCATCTCAATAGGGTTTTCACCAGAATGAATTGAAGGCATTATCTCGTGAACTTCGCAACGTTTTTTGCTTTTATTTCTTTCTTTTGCGTTTTCTCCGGTTTTCTTAGGATTTTCTCTGTGAAATTCCCTTAAGTCAATTCCTTCGCTAGTATAGTCCATTTAATTGCAAGCATCGAAGATCATCTACCGAAACACACTGAAGCAATCAGCCTCAAAATGCAAGTTTCGACCAAAAAAGATGAAGTCATGCACAAAGCCTCTCCCGAGGGCAAGTCGCATTTTTGGATGTAATGAGTGTAAGGCTGCGATGGGATTTTTAGTAGTGGCAAGCGAAATTTCTTACCTACCTTGCAGGGTAATTTTCCCATGAAGTCAAAGTCACTTACACTTTGTAATGGAAATATTAGAGGTGGCGGGCGGAATTTCTTACTTGCCTTGTAGGATAAAAATTCCCATTAAAAAAGTCAAACAACTTAAGTGAAAGATGGAATTTTTGAGCTGCATTGCGGGGTGGAAATTCCCATCAAAGTTGACTTCGAATTTTGGAAATTACCCTTGCTTTAAAAATGCGACCACCCACCTTGGGTGAATAACAATGCAATTAATAATATTTATTAATGGTTTATTCACCCAATTTTGGCGCCATAAACTAGGTAGGCTGGTATGGCCCCTAAGGGTGCGCAGTCGTGGTACGGTTCGTTCGTACAAAGTCCGGGTTTGGTACGGCGCGGATTCTCCCTACGGGGCCGGGTATGGCGGGCATGCGTCATGGGCGTGCCCGGCCATACTCGGCCTCGCAGGAGAACTCTGCCCGTGCACGTCGATTTTGACGCATTTTTAATTTTTTTTGTTTTTGGTCCAAAAAAGGTCAAACCGACTTTATAAACATTAAAATATTCTTTTAAGCCCTAATTTGTGCCCCCAAACTCTATAACAACAACAAGTCATTTACCTCACATTTGCATTCTTGCCTCTTATTTGCATATTTGACTCTCACCTTCAATTTTTCCACTATTTTCAATTGCTTAGGGTTGATTTCAAGTGCCATATAGTTGAAGGAGCTTGCAACAAGTGACAAGGAGTTCAAGGAGCTTGCATTATTGGTGTTGGGTGTATTGAGGTAAGTATTTTGTGATTTTTTTAGAGTGTTTTAGTTTGTTAATTGTATTTAATATTTTATTATTTTTTAGTTGTTTTTTTGGTTTGTTTTTTGTTATTGTTTTAACTTTTAAGCTTCATTTTTCTACATTTGATTTCATTTAAATTTAAATTTTAAACTTCCAACATTTTCTCAAGACTAAATTTGTTTTCATTTTTTTAAATGCATTGTGCAGTTAAAAACTTAAAATGGCTGCGAGTTCTAGTTCTGTGGGTCAAAGTAGTAAAGGTCTCCTTAACAAAAGTGATCCATCCTCCCCCCTTTGGAGCTATGTCAAACAACTAGAACAATTACCAGGTGGAGGGGGTTTTGTTTGGGTTTGCTCACAATGTAATATGCAATTTAAGAGCTCCTACAGTCGGGTGAAAGCCCATTTGTGTGGGGCTATTGGCCACGGAATTAGAACATGTGGAGGGTTGGATGGAAAGGGGTTGCCACGTGCAAAGACCCTTGCATACATCAAAGAGCAAGAGGAAGCAGATGCAACAATGGCATTAAAATCCAATCATCCTATGGCAAGAAAAGGAAGATCACATACCATTAGCAAGCCACCTGTTTCTCCTTCTGTTGATGTTGTGGCCCCAGATCACCCATTTTTGTCTACACCTATTACAGTTTGGAGGGAAGAGGATTCACCTCTTTCTTGCAAAAGAACA
Source organism: Taxus wallichiana var. yunnanensis (assembly GCA_018340775.1). NCBI lineage: Eukaryota > Viridiplantae > Streptophyta > Pinopsida > Cupressales > Taxaceae > Taxus > Taxus wallichiana. The sequence continues at coordinate 477,558,285 of CM031238.1, forward strand.
AAAGATGTAGGCCCATTGGAAAGGGCATTCCAAAATGAAAGCAGGGACATAGCTAACCAAAGTGTTGGACACTTTATTTATGAATGTGGTGTCCCATTTAATGTTAGATCACCATACTTGTGCAAGATATGGTGAGATGTATTAATGAAGCCCCAAAGGGTACATTAGCCGGGGTATGAAAAGGTGCGCACCACCTTATGTCAAAAGAAAGAAAAAAAGTTGAAGACTCATTGTTACCCATCAAGAATCAATGGCTCGAAACAGAGTGTCCATCATTTCTGACGGATGGAAAGATACAACAAATAGGCCATTGATCGATGTGGTTGCCGCTGTGTGTCCTAAAGGGGCAATGTTTCTTAGGGCTATTGATTGTGAGGGGCAAGTGAAGGATGCCCAATTCATTGCCACATCCTCATAGAATCTATTGAGGCGGTGGGGCCTCAAAATGTTGTCCAAGTTGTAACGGACAATGCAAAAAATTGTAGAGTGCAGGGTTGTTGGTTGAGGCACGGTATGGACACATATTCTGGACACCTTGTGCGGTTCATTCCCTCAACTTAATGTTACAAAAATTGGGCACAAAAATTGCTTGGATCAAACAAGTATATGAGGAGGCAAGTGAGATTCAAATGTTTGTCAGCAACCACCACATGTCCCAAGCCATCTTTCGTAAATTCTCAACATTGCAGCTATTGAAGGTAACCCGTAACATTCTTTTTTATTTTTAAAAATAATTATTAGTTTTTAAAATTCATTAAATTAATTTTATAAGTTTGTAATTTGTAGAATTTTGAATGTTTTAAATTTACTTGTCTTAATTTTATTTCTTTTGATTTCTTATTAGGTTGCTTTGAGACTCGATTTGCCTTTCACTTTACGCTCGTCTTGAGACGGCTTGTGAAGGTGCGAGAGACATTGAGTGGCATGGTTATCGGTGACCTTTGGAGTATATGGAGGCAAGGAAACAAAGGTGAGAGGGCAAGAAATGTGAAATTGTTGATCTGGATGAAACATGGTGGGATCGTGTGGATTACTTGCTTAGTTTTACTGAGCCCATCGTGAGTATGCTCAGATTTGTTGATATGGATCATCCATGTTTGGGTGAGATTTATGATGGAATCGACTCAATGATTGAGTCGATTAAGACCATCATAAATGCCAAAGAACAAGATCCTACGAGAGACCTTCTTGAGGAAGTGCAGTCACATCTCATTGATAGGTGGAACAAAATGACCACCCCATTGCATCTTCTTGCTTTTTCCTTGACTCCAAAATACTATAAGCGCGAGAGATCATTTCTTTGCTAGGAGGGTCCCACCATATAGGGATGTTGAAGTTAGTGAGGGTATAAGGCGGCATTTTCTAGAATCTTCCCGAGATCCAGTAGAAGACATGGTTAGAGGCGAGTTTGTGATTTCATATCCTCTGAGGATCACTCCATTAGCGCTCTTTGACAAATACATGATGGATGCTTATTCGTGGTGGTACCTCCATGTGACAAGCATACCCCTACCTCATGCCACTTACGATAAAAGTTTTATCACAAGTAAGGTTTTAATTTTTTTAATTTCTTAACTCTTTCTTTTTACTTTTATATTTATAAGTTTAAAATTTTAATTTTGCATTGACTTTGCGGCTTGCCTCAATAGGTTGCGAGTTCTTCTTCAGGTGAGAGGAATTGGGGTACATATTCATTTATCCACTCAGTTAACCGCAACAAGTTGGGAGCAAAAAAGGCGGAGGATTTGGTCTTTGTGCATTCTAACCTGCGCCTTCTATCACATAAGAAGGATGAGTACAGGAAAGGGCCAACAAAGTGTTGGGATATAGACCCAGAGACTCCAAACTTGGATGTTCCCATTGCCCAACTTTCATTGCTAGACCCGGACCTAGATAGTACTTTGCGTGAGCTGCAAAGTGGGGCTAGCGGGAGCGGCATTGCTGATAGTTCTGGTTGTACTCCTGGTGCTTGTGGTTCTAATGAACCACGTGATGGTAGTGATGCTCTCGTTGAAGACATTGGAGAAGATGCAGAGCCATTAGACTATTACTAATTAGAATGTTGATGTATCTTCATTTTTGTGTTTACAATGTCAGATAATGATAATACATTGTAACATTTTGATTTGAACAATGTACTGGTTATAAGTTCGAACAATGAATTATCAATATGTTTTAACTTTTGTCGCTATTTCACCTATGTATATTTCAGATTTGTTTAATCTATGCATGTGTAAGGCTGGAATTTTGCTTATCTTGTTACTTTTCAAAATATTTTTAATATTTTATATGTATATTATCTTGCCCGTACCCAAGTGCGTGCACACTCCGCCCCCAAAAAAATTGCCATACCGATCTACTGATTCCCGTACCCGTGCCCCGAACCGTACCCACGTACTGCTACCTAGGCCATAAATAGAAGGAAAGTCAATGCAAGTGGATGAGCTAAAGAGAAGTCAAGGATGCATGCTAAAAATAAATAATTTAAAAAAGCAACCAATAGCATGCATAATTGGGAGCCCAATTTGGGTGAATAAACATGATTGTTTATTAATTAAATTGCGAGAAATAGGAAGGGCATTTATTAAAAATAGTATGCTTTGAGGATTATATAAGCATGGGCTGCCACAATGAAGAAACAATTCATTCTTTTACCAAAGGATTGCAACCTAGACAGGTTTTGGCGCCAAAGGAAGGAGGTTTTTGCATTAAAGAGTGTTTTTCATTGCTAGGGAGCTTGAGGTTTGGCGCTAGGGTTGGAATAACATGATTTTGCTATGATAATTATCTGCATGTTGGTATAAGTGCTCGGTGAATTAAATAATATTTTTGCTTGTTTTGCATGCAAGCAAAACCTCAAATTTTAGGGCAGTAGGCTTTATATGCATATTTTGGTGATAAAAATCAAGTATTCATGCCATGGACTCCATTTTTGTCTGAATAAATTGCAGGTATTCATCACAGGTGCTCAAATCAATGTCATGTACATTGAATATATCTTCCAAATCAGAAGAAATTGTCAGATCTGCACAAATTGATCCAATTGCAAGGGATTTCGACATAATTAAAAGAAAAAGAGCTCAGACAAAGATTGTTCCAGCCATGATAAAGCATGATGACAGAGAGGATCAACAAAATCTTGCATGGCTTCTGATTTGGTGAAGTCAATGATATCTGAGACACAAGCCCTAAACTTATCACCGATTTAATTGAGAGATCCAGATCTCATAATTGCAAAGGCTTCCGGCAAAAATTCATCCTCTTGTTTCTAACGCAGCCCGTGTAGAAGTAATTGCATGGAGAATTCCTTTCAGAAGCTTGTGCATGTGCTCCCAATTTTCTGTTGAAGCCTTCATTGAATTTACTTGTATTTGCATTCACCCAGAGTGCTTTCCAGAATTTAAAATTTCTCATATGCAATTTTAAATAAAAGATGATGAGTTTTGTCTGAATTATTTACGACAAACATTGGACCTGCATGTATCTTGAAGAAGAATTATAAAAAATTCAAGGATAGAAGGGAAGGCAATTCAAAGGCAATACGCACAAGAAAATCACATTCATACATAGCTTCCAGATCCAGTTTGGTGAGAATCAAAGGAAAAATAGTCAACCGCATGCGTACGAATATGGAAGAAGAACAAGACCGGAGGGTTACGACTTTCTTCTTATTTCTTTTCCTCTTTCTTTTATTTTCTCCAACAAAGTAATTGAAAGCAATCAATTAAATTATAAAACTTAAGTAATTGCTTTAAAAGGCGTTACTTGAAGAAGTCAATTACTTGGAAATAGGCGTGATATGCAAAATAGAAGGTTTTATTTTTCGGTTATAAATCATGCATGTCATGCAAAGAGGAATTCTAGGAGGAAGATTGCCAATGTTTCCCTTTTCATAGCTTCCGCATGCAGGAATTCATTTAAAGCTTCCTATTTGTTATTGACCTTTATACACTATAAATAGAAGAACCTACGGGTTAAAGCATCAGAATTTGTAATCATCATTCTTGTGTTCCAAACTTTGAGCTGAAACCCTTGATATCTTTGCAAGCTAAGGAATAGAGAGGAGGCATATTTCCGGAGAACTTTGTGTAAACGGTGTATTTTGTTTCTTATTTCATTCTAGATCTATTCATAAACTTTGTGTTATTCTAGATCTGGATCTGAAACTATCCTTTGCTTTAAATTCTGTATTTCAAGATCTATTTGTTTTGTGTATGCGATCAACTCTGTGAACTATTGATTGAGTTGCACATTTTCTATCCTTTCTTCCTGTTTTCTATTATTTTCGTTTTCTACAGATATTTCATTTCTTACATGCTTACTTGTTGCAAAACTTTCTAGCTATGGGTCATGAGGTACATAGTTAAAGTAATACCAAAAATAGATATTAGGACATATAATTGACAAAATTTTAAGCGGGAGTCTCACCGGTAAATGAGGGATATTTATCTCATGATTGCCTAGGTTTCACTGTGTCTGCGAAAAATCTAGCCAACAGGTTTTGCGACTCATTGAGAAAACACAAATTAGCGGAGACCGAGCTTTCTCAAGTTAGAAGTCGCAGATCATGTCTTTCACTAGGAAGAAGAGTGCAAACTCATCCAGATCCGGATCATCTTTAGCATAATCCGGCAAATGAACTATTCACCAAGTTTATTCTCAAAGAAGAAGTGCTTCGTTCATCATGATGCGAGAATCACCACTTGCCTATGCAACACTGCTCCATGGGGTGCAGCCTTAAGACCTCTCGATTCTTACTCCTATGCATGATCTACCTAAAGGGACAAGAAAGAATTTTCCAAAATTTTTTGAAGATGGAAAGAAAAATCTAGATGACCACTTGGCTGTGTTTTTCATATCATGTAGAGTGCTTGCAGTAGAACATGAGGAAGTGTCTGTCCGGCTTTTCATTGAGACTTTGCATGACTTGGCTGGAGAATGGTTCTACCGGCTAGCTCTTGGCACCATAACCAACTGGGCCACTATGAGAGATGTATTCCTGAAAAGATTCAAACAAGCTGAAGATTCCAGTACATTGATAACCCAATTGACTCAGCTGAAAAAGGAGCCACATGACCACATGCGGGATTTTATTTCAAAATTCCAAAGAATACTTTACAAAATTTCGGCTTCTGCTTCTCTGAATGATGAGAATCAAAAAGTTTTCTTCAACAATGCTTTACTTCCTGAAGTAAGCTATCAACTATGAAGAGCACGTCCCCATTGACTTGTTAATGACTCAAAACATGTCGGTTGAAATTGAAGACGACCTCATAATGAATGGAAAGATAAAGAGCAACACTTCTAAAAGATGAAAGTTCATCTTTTGCTGCTACATCCGATTCACTATTGCAAAAGTTAGTAAATGAGATGTCGCAGATGAAGAAACAAATGGCTCAAATGGCTCAGGGGCAACAATCGCCCCTCGCTCGAATTTCAACAATAACAACCGAAACTGCATTGCTGGTTCCCAAAGATTAGCAATTGAAGTTGCTCCTAGAAACAATGTGGAGATGAATGAAGAAGACCAAGAAGTTGACATTGATCAGCTCAAGAATGATGATTTTGTAGGTCCTGCTGTGACTCCAACATTAATTACTTGAACTACAAATATGAACATGACGATGAGAAACTTCATGAAGATGATCATGGTCATACATATGCAGTATTTACAAGATCACAAACTCATCAAGCTGAGGCATTAATTGATGAACAAAGAAGGGCAGCCCTTTACCTTCTTCCTTAGCTCCCAGAAATAAGAATGTAAGTTCTTCATCTCAACCATAGAAAGCAACTCAGGTATTTGAATCTATACCTTCCTTCGACATTGTTGATCATGTCAAGAAAACTAGGATTCAAATGTCAGAAGCTGAATACCTGAGAGCCTTTCCTGAGCAATTAAATAGGCTAGTCAAATATGTACAATCACCAGGACAATCCAATACATCAAAAGGCCTTTTGCCTAAGCCCAAAGATGCTCCTACACAAAACAACATTGTAGTTGTTAAATCGTCACCATTTTCTGAAAGAGTGGAACCATTCTATGTTTCCCTATTGCCTAATGGTTTCAAGTTAAGCAACTGAATTTTAGATTCAGGTGCTTACTTCAAAATGTCATGCCGCCTAAAGTTGCGAGATGCTCTTGGGCTTACCTTGGCGAAGACCATAGGAAGGTGTTAGTCCATGGAGAGACAAGTCCCTTTAATCGACAAATCAAAGATGCACAAGCTATTACTCGCAGGCTTTTTCACGATAAAAGATAAAAGATGACAATCTTAATTCTGAGATATTCCCGTTTCTAGGGGATGTTGAGCGAAACTTTGCAAAGAGCTAGGAGGAGAAGTAAAGATGGATTGGTCCTGTGCTCATATTCCTATCAAAGGAATAAGTTAGAAGCTGGAGCCGGAAAAGAAGTCCAAGTACACGGTTACAAAATCTGATAGATCTCAGATTCTTTTTCAGGAATTTGACCGTGGGGTCTATTTCTTGGAAATGGATAAAAATTTACCAGAACTGAAACTTCAACCAGAGCCAGAACCAGAAGGAGCTGAAAAAGTTTGGACTCTAGAGTTTAAAGGCACCTGTTGTTCTTTTGGATCAGGAGCTGACGTTCTACTAATATCTCCATATCATGAGATATTCCCATACTCCCACAAGCTAATGTTCGAGAATACCAATCATACGACGGAATATGAAGCATTGCTGATAGGAATGGAGCAAGCTAAAAAGAAAAGAGAAACTCCTCAAAGCCCAAGGAGATGTTGAACTTCTAGTAAAGCAAGTTCGAGGGCAAAATCAAGTCAAAAGAGATGAGTTGAAGCATTACAGAGATAAAGTGTTTGCTGACACACTGGATTTTGCAGCCTTCTCTATCAACTTCATTCCAACCAATCAGAACTCCATGGCGATTCTTTGGCGCATCATGGCGGAGGATGTGACAAAGAACTAAAGTACCCCTCGGTTGAAGCCACCACCGAAGGATTGAAGCGGACACGTAGACATTGATGGATGTTTTATTCCTTAGGCTTGACGGTAAAAAGGCGAGAAAGAAGAGGCTGCGAGAAGCAAGTATCTCAATTATGTGAGATCATAGCCAAGGTTCTTAAACCTTCTATTCAAATTTCATTTCAAAGCGGTGAGTGATCATCTTATGTAGGAAATGGAGGACCTTGAGCAATCAAGTAAAAACTATTAACGAATGAAAGGATTTGATTATTCGTCAAGCTTTTGTACAACTTGGAGAAGTGCCACCCTTCCTAAAGGTTATGGATGATGCAGTAAATCAGCTGAAGCAATTGATGGCAAACATAGAAGGCATGAATACAGCTACAGAGAGTAACTTGAGTATTTTGGCCGAGATCAACAAGCTTCTGGAGATGTATTGATTGCGGAATAGATTGTACTGGATGGATCAGTCGAGAAGGGGAAGCAGCTAGAGTTTGCAGTATCTTTCCGTTTGGAAATCAGAGAGTTTTCTTTGAAGATGATGCGAGCACTTGAGAGTAGGACATCAGATTTACCAAACAGTGTCATTTCTTTCACTGAGGAGAGAGTGGACGGAATGTTACTTCATACGTGTGGATCATCTCAACTAAGGTGCCTAATTCCCTGGAAGGTTCTCTTCTGATGGTACAAAAGAAAATTGATAAAGCTACCAAGCCTTTCACGATGAATTCTATCAGTAGACTGGTGGCGCTGCAGGCAGACATTGCGAGGTTTGGGCCGAGCTTGGAAGGTGTGGAAGCGTGCATCAAAGTGTTGAATGAAGGGTTGTTGCAATTCAGGACAGAGAAAGAAGCAGTGGCTAAAACAGATGGAAGGATGTTGAATTACATGTTCGACAAGTATATCCGATATCAAAACAAGAAGAAGACATAAACATTACAGCTGGCATGACTTCTTCTATTCTTTCTTCTTCTATTTTCTATGTTCCTAGGATGAAATTGTAAAACTTCTAAGTTATTGGTTTTGTAACCATTACTTAAAGTCATGTGGAACCATTCTATTAGTTAAGTGATACATGTGTCACTTAAGGAGAAGATAGTTGAGGATGATTGCCAAATGTCATCTTTACTTGTTGTTTATGTTTCAGTTCAGTTTGAGTTTTCCATTTGTACTTTCCCTCCTACATTCTATAAGTAGGAGAAGAACCTCCGGTTAATGATCGATCGAATTTATGTAAGCAGCAATTTTGTGTTCTAGACTTTTCTTTGAACCCCGAGAGCAACTTGGAGCAAATGAATACAAAGGAGCGAGGTTTCCTGGAGAACTTTGTTTCATGGTGTACTTTGTTTCTTGCTTTTAATCTTAGATCTCTTAATAAAATTTGTGTTATTTTAGATATGAATCTAGAGCTGCCTTTGTTTTATAATTATGTGTGTTCATATCTATTAAGTTTCTTCTATGTGCATGCAATTAGCTCTGCTATCTACTAATTGGGATGCACATCTTCCCCATTTCTTCTCTGTATTTCCTTTACTTCCTTCTTCTATAAAATACTTCCTTTCTTGAACAACTTGCTTACTTGCTGCAGAACTTCTTAGTTATGGTTCATGAACTAAGTGGTTAAAGTAAAACCCCTGATAGATAATAACATATTTTTATTGACAAATCTGACATGGGAGCCTCACCGGTTAAATGAGGGAGATTTATCTCATGATTTGCCTAGGTTTAATGCTATGTAGAAAACCTAGCCAACAAAAGGCTTTTGAGCCTCCCTCTCTTCAAGATGCAATTAAAAGATCACTAAATCTGGAATCTACAGCAATTAAGGGCAAAAATATGCCCTTTGGATAGTCAAAAGAAAATTCTTTGGGGCAGCCTAGACCACATTTCAAGGACAATCGAGAACAACCCCCATTAATCAAGCAAGAAGGCCATTTCAGCAGGTATGAACCCCCAAAGAGAGCTTCCAAGGAACAAAGATGCTGATAATACAAGGAATGAATTAAGGAGGAAGAATCTTTGTTTCACATGCAAAGATCCATGGACTCCGGGCATCGTTGCTTAGGCAAGGGCCAAGTACATTACATTGAAGTCATTTCTGATGGAGAGGAAGAAGAAGAAGACACAAACAAGGAAGAAAATCATGAAGATGAAGAGCAAGAAAAGAAAGAAGAAGTTGATCACTTGGATAGTACTCTTGCCACACTATCTGGAGCTCCAAGGTACCACCCTTTTCGTGTTAGAGGAGAACTAAAAGGTAAGAGAGTTACTATTTTAATTGATAGTGGTGCAACTCATAATTTCATAGATGCTGATTTAGTTGAAAGATTGGGGCTGCCATTAGAGGATTTCAAAGGTTTTAATGTGACAGTAGCGGATGGTTTCACCATCCCTTGTACCAAGAAGATATCACAACTGAAAATCACTCTTGGTAAGCATAAGGTAATGTGATGACTTTTATGTGGTTGGTATTGGTGAAACTGATTTAGTTTTGGGTGTGCAATGGTTACATTCTCTTGGAGAATTCACCCAAAATTATCAGACAATGGAGCTGAAATTCAAATCAGCAGACCAGGAGATAGTGCTTACATGGAATGGCAAATGGAGCTCCTATGGTTGTAACTGCAAAAAGGATGGAAAGAGCATTTCATAGAGGGCAGATTGCTTGGGCAGCTGAGTGTTTAGTAACATCTACAGATCAGATTTTGGGACAGCAGCAGTATAATGAAGATATTCAGGCTATCCATGACAAGCATGCAAAGGTATTTGACAATCTTCCTCATGGGTTACCTCCAGATAGAGGTTTTGAGCATACTATTGAATTGGAACCAGGTACTAAGGCTGTGATTACTACTCCATACCGTCATCCTAGAGCCTACAAAGAAGAAATTGAGAAGGCCATCAAAGAGCTCTTGGAGATGGGGCATATAAGGCCTAGTTCTAGTCCTTTTGCATCATCAGTTGTTCTTGTGAAAAGAAGGATGGAACTATGAGAATGTGCATTGATTACCGCTTGTTGAATAAGAGGACCATCAAAAATAGGTATCCCATACCTAGAATTGATGAACTCATTGATGAGCTACATGGAGCTATATACTTCTCCAAGATAGACTTGAGATCCGGGTACCATCAAATCCGGGTAAGAAAAGATGTTTACAAAACTGCTTTTAGATGTCATTTTGGCCATTTTGAATTTCTTGTGATGCCTTTTGGGTTAACCAATGCCCCTGCTACATTTCAATCATGTATGAATCATGTTTTTAGGGAGCATTTGAGGAAGTTTGTATTGGTCTTCTTTGATGACATATTGGTCTATAGCAAAACATGGGAGGAACATCTTCAACACTTGGATATGGTGTTGGGCATTTTGGAGCAGCAATCACTTTATGCCAAGGAATCAAAGTGTGAATTTGGTGTGACTGAAATTTTATACTTGGGGCACATTATCAATGCCAAAGGTGTTCATGTGGATCAACAAAAGATCATAGCTATCTTGGATTGGCCTCCACCCACCACTATGACACAATTGAGAGGATTCTTGGGATTATGCAATTATTACGAAGGTTTGTCAAAGGTTTTTCCCAACTTGTTGCTCCTTTGACTAATTTAACAAAAAAGGAGCTTTTAGCTGGTCTAGGACAACCCAAGATGCATTTGACAACTTAAAAAAGGTAATGAGCACATGTCTTGTACTTGCTGTTCCATATTTTTCCATTCCTTTTGTTGTTGAGTGTGATGCATCTGGTGATGGTATTGGGGCTGTTTTGATGCAAAATAAGCACCCCATTGCATTTGAAAGTAGGAAGCTCAAAGAGATTGAGAAAAAATACTCTATTTATGACAAAGAAATGTTGGCAATCATGCATGCATTGGTGAAGTTCAGGCAATATCTAGTTTGTGGCAGATTTGTGGTGAAAACAGATCACAATAGTTTGAGGTATTTTCTCAACCAATCTGATTTGAATGATAGACAACAAAAATGGGTGAGTAAAATTCAGTCCTTTGACTTTGAAATTGAATTTATGAAGGGAAAGAATAACATTGTAGCAAATGCATTGTCTAGGAAGCCATACTGTTGTTCTATGTCAGAAATTACAGCAGATTGGAGGGCTGTTATAACAGCAGAGTATGCAAAAAATCAGTTTGCTAGTGCTGTCCTAGAAGGAAAAATTGAAGATGAAAGGTATAAGGTGATGGATGGCATTAAAGTGTACAAAATAGATTCTTTTTGGTACCAAAATCTAAGGTAAAACAAAATATTTTAGAAGCTATGCATGATTCCCCATTGGCTGGTCATCCGGGCTATTTTAAAACATACAAAAAAATTCGTGAGAAATTTGTTTGGAAAGGGCTCAAGGGAGAAGTTCTTCAATACATCAGAGAATGTCTCACATGTCAACAAAGCAAGGCTGAACATGAATTTCCAGCAGGTCGCCTACAACCTCTACCAATTCCAAATCAAAAGTGGGAGATTATTTCAATGGACTTCTTCACCGGCCTACGGTTCAAGGCAAGAGTGTCATTTATGTTGTGGTGGATAGATTGATTAAGTATGGACATTTTTTCCTCTTCCTACTAAGTATGATGGACCACTAGTAGCTGAAATATTTTTAAGGAAGTTTTCAGACTTCTTGGGTTGCCAAAGAACATTGTGAGTGATAGGGACAACAAATTTCTAAGTTCTTTTTGGAAAAAATTCTCTATCTTTCAGGCACAGAGTTGACTCCAGGTACAAGTTACCATCCAAAAACGGATGGAAAAACTGAAATTGTCAATAAATGGATAGTGGGGTACCTAAGGAACTTTGTTACAGTTAGCAATCAACATGGATAAAAAGGCTATATTTGGGGGAGTTTTTCTACAACACTTCCTACCATATGTCTATTGGTATGTGCCCTTTTAAGGCTTTGTATGGTTATGATGCATTTTATTTTGTGGATGTTATTCCGGATAGTAGAGTGTCAGGAACTAAGATTTGGTGCAGCAGAGTCAAGACATCATGAAAGCACTCAAGGACAACCTTTCACATGCACAAAACCAACAAAAATTGTATGCGGACCAACGAAGGATTGAGAGGTCATTTGAGGTTGGGACATGTTTTTCTAAGGTTGCAACCTTATAGACAATCTTCCCTCAAAGGGAAAGGATCTGAAAAATTGAAACCAAGGTTCTATGGTCCCTACAAGGTCATAAGGAAGGTAGGGAATGTTGCATATGAGCTTGAACTTCCGGCACAAAGCAAAATTCATAATGTCTTCCATGTTTCATGCCTCAAAAAGGCATTGGGACAGCATATCACTCCTTCCATGGAGTTGCCCCCTCTTGATGATGAGGGAAAATTGGTGTTAGAACCGAGTCTATTATGGATGTTCGTGAAAGGAAGTTGAGGAATAGAGTTATCAAAGAATATTTGGTACAATGGAGGGGTCTACCACTTGATGATGCAACATGGGAATGTACAACAATTTTGGAGCATCCAAGTTTGAAATTGCTTGAGGGCAAGCAATTTGGGGAAGGGAGGACTGAAATGTCCCTCTTTCTAAAATAACCCGTCGAATACCCTTAGCCCATTTTTGTTTCCTCGACAGCTAAGGGCTGAACACAAGGGGAACTCAAGTCATAATAAATTGTTATAAAGTGCATATAGAAATAAGTATTATAAAAACACTTATATCAATTTATCATAGGATAAATAATAAAATAAAATTAGAAAAGGAAAACTCACGTTATAATGTTTATTTCTCCTATAGAAAATGCGTCCCCCTTGGTGGATGAAATAAAGTGGAAAAAGCATTAAATGAGGGAGGTGAAAGCTGATTGGAAGTTGAGGGTGGCTATTTGGCCAAGTACATCTATAAAGGCAAGTCGACTTGCTTGTAGAAGATATCCTTTTCTATTTTATAAATTTGAATTTGTATGTTGAGCTTTGAGCTTGCATCAAAAATCTTCTAAGGATGAAAAACCCCTAGAGATTCTCTCTTGAGGACAAAAATCCTCTTGAGATTGAGGAGAACAAAAATCTTCTTCTTGGGTATTTTCCAGCAGTGGTTGAAGACTTTGTAAGGTTGATTTGAAGGAGGGTTTAAAGGAGAAAAATGTTGCTGAGTTTCTTCTTTATTTCCAGCTGAAACAACCTACTTTGAGGACTGTTTGGAGGTGTTGAGAGTTGACAAAAATCAGATCTGGGTTTCTGTTATAATTTCTGATTTTTAGTAATCCAAATCAGTATTTTTGGAGTGGATTTTGGCTCCAAAACATCATATTTCCAGCTGTGTCTGAAGACAAGGGTTTGCAGATTTTCAATAAATAAATCAGCCATCTTTGGAGTCTCAAATTGGTATTTTTATTTATGTATTTGCCTCCTAAATTCAGTTGTTCCATTTTGATAAGGAAAAGTGTTGTTTTTATTCAGTTTTGAATAATTTATAAATCCTAGGCAAGTCGCATTTTCTGGAATTAATTCTAGATCTGCAGTTTTATAAAAGTTGTGGGGGACTGCCATACAATTGAAGAAAAGGTTCTTGAGGTTAGAAAGAAAGATTTCAGCAGGCTATCAACACGGAAAGTGTTTGACTTTGGATTAGCACAAATACCTACGGATCTTAAAGATGATGGGCCTGTGTTACTTGACACATACCATCGGATGGGAGGAGATAGAACTGTGCTTCAGGAGAATGTAGGGGGCTGCCATACAATCAAGAAAAGGTTGTCGATTTTCTCGTCAATACTTCAAACTGGTTGTTGTCGAAGGGATATTGCCTTGATGAAGCATTGATGAATCAAATCACGGCAACTTCGGCATAGGAGATTCCCTCAAGAGGAAGCACGGAGGAGAAAGCAGCAGAAGGCCTAAGAAGATTAAAGTGCACAGAAGGTCTCATTCAAAAGAGAAGATCACTTCTACGGTTATGATGTTAGTTCCGGCTTCTCCAGCATCAAGTACTTCACCGATTGTTACACCTCAACAAGACACTTGCCATTCCTCCGTTGAATCCGGCAACATTCATCTTTTCTCCTCAGCCACTCCGTTCAGCACCTGTTCCTGAAGAAACATTGAAGCTGCAGATGGCAGAGTTTGAAAGAGCTTTGTCTTTGGATGATTCAGAGGATGGTAGCCACAACACTGTAGCAGTTTCAAATGGAGAGGAATCAGAGCGCGAGATAGTGGTACACTCGGCAACTTCTCATTCTCCGAGAAGTAATTTCTCAAAATGGTTGACTTCGTAGTTGGTTCCAGAGGCTAGAGAGGAAATCAACTTGGAGGAACATGACTTGCAGCTGCTCTTGAATCTAAGCGGAAAAGACAGAAAACCTAAAGTTGCTAAGGTAACTTCAAGGTTGATCATTGAGGAATCAAGGTAGAAGTTCGCTGAGATGTCAGTTCCGGCACACGAAGGGAAGGAGAATGAGCTCATGGCATAAGACATAACAATAACCAGAGTACCCATAGGTCAAGCCACCACAGAAGGATTGAAGCAAGACACGTAGACATTGATAGATGCTCTATTCCTTAGGCTTGACAGAGAAAAGACGGAGAAAATTGAACTTCAGAAGCAGGTATCTTAGTTGTGCGAGATCATTGCCAAGGTTGCTAAATCTTCCACTCAGCCCATTTCAACACAAAAGCAGGTGAGTGATCATCTGATGCAAGAAATGGAAGATGCAAGTAACCAGGTTAAAGCTATCGACGAGTGGAAAAGTCTGATCATTCGTCAAGCTTCGTGCACAACTCGAGAGGTGTCACCCGCTGCGTTATGAAAGATGCATCGATCAGCCAAGCAACTTGTAGGACAAGCACGATAGATATGAACACGATTCTTGAGAGTAACTGAGTACTTTGGCGAAAATAAATAAGTCAGTGCCAAGAGAAGTGTTGATTGCGAACAGATTGTACCTGACGGATCAGTTGAGAAGGGGAAGCAGCTTGAGTTTGCAGTATCTTTCCGTTTGGAGATCTGCAGAATTATGCTGAAGAGGATGCAGGCACTTGAGAGTATGGCATCATCTTTGCCAGACAATGTCATTGCTTTCACTCATGAGGAAGTGGTCGGAAATGTTACTTCATACACATGGATCATTCCTAGCAGTGCCTAATTCCCTGGAAGGGTCTCTTCTGATGGTGTAAGGGAGAATTGATGTAGCTATAAAGCCTTTCACGATGAATTCCATCAGCAGACTGGTGGCACTGCAGTCAGATATTGCGAAGTTCGGGCCTAGCTTGGAGGATGTGGAAGCATGTATCAGGGTATTGAACGAAGGCTTGCTACAGTTCAGGACAAAAAAGGAAGTTGTGGCTAAGACAGATGGGAAGATGCCAAATTACATGTTCGACAAGTATATCCAGTATCAAAACAAAAAGAAGATGTAGATGCTATAGCTAGCATGTCTTTCTTCTTTTATTATTTTTTTTTTATTTTCCATGTTCTCGGATGTAATTGTAAAAATTTAAAGTTATTGGTTTTGAAACCATTACTTTAAGCTATGTGGAACGATTCTATTAGTTAAGTGACAGATGTGTCACTTGAAGATAAATTAGAGGAGGATGATTGCGGATGTTATCTTTACTTCTTGTTTATGTTTCGATTCGATTGAGTTTCCCATTTGTACTTTCCCTTATACATTCTATAAGTAGAGGAAGAACCTTTCGGGTTAATGATTAGAATTTGTAAGCGGCATTCTTATGTTCCAGACTTTGTGTTGAAACCCCCGATAGCTATTTGAAGCAAAGGAATACATAAGAGCAGATTTCGGAAAACTTAGTGTCACGGTGCATTTTGTTTTTAGCTTTTTATCTCAGATCTACTTATAAACTTTTTGTTATTTTAGATCTAGATCTGGAGTTGCCTTTGCTTATAATTCCGTGTCTTGATATCTATTGGTTTCTTCTATGTGCATGCGATCAACTCTGTTATCTATTGATTGGGTTGCACATCTTCCCTATTTCTTCCCTGTGTTTATATAATTCCCTTCTTTAAATATTTCTTTTCTTTAAACAACTTTACTTATTTTGTTTGTAAACTATACATCTATGGTTCATGAGTTTGCATAGTTAAAGTAAAACCCCCATATAGATACTAGCATATTTTAATTGACAAATCTCGACAGGGAGCCTCACCGGTAAATGAGGGAGATTTATCTCATGACTTGCCTAGGTTTTTAACAATGCGAGAAAATCTAGCCAACAGACATTCGAAAGATTATTGTTTTTGCCCGAGCATATTAGCACTAAGCATTTGCAGACAAAATGCAAGGAAGAAAACCCTCTGGATTATTCCTCTTGCGGATCGAAACCCCGAGAGCAAGAGAGAGAAACTTCCATAAGGGGATCTTCATTGTTTACACAGGTTATTCATCATTCCAGCAGTTTCAGAGAAAAGAATAAATTGCAGCAGTGGGCATTTGTACAACTTCCAGAGTGGGGCGACTTATTCTGCAGTTGGTTTATGCAGTGTTTGAGGTATTTTTCATGTCAGTTTATTATTGTATATTTCAGCCACAAATATATATCAAATCGACTGGGGTTGGATCATTTACAGAGGATTTTAGACAATACTTGTTATCATTTCTTCTGCAGATTTCTGTATGTGTTTACCCTAATCATTTATCATCAGAAATCAATATTGAATATATGGCTGCGTTATTTATGAAGAAATCTGCCATTAAAACCCTAGGCGCCTTTATATAAATTCACCCGGTTTGCGGGGTTTTGCTTTATTTAATTTGTTTATGCAGTATGAGAATGTTGTTCCATGAATTTGCTTGATGTTATCAGTTCAGCTCTACACCTGAGTGTTATTTAAAAAAAAAAAAAGTATTCAGACAAAAAGGGGTTTGGGATCTTTGAAAGGACTTGCATTCATCGTGCGTTTTGATGGGAAGCGGCGGTGGATTTGGTGGAGTTAGGAAAAGACTTGAGGGAAGCCTCCCAGATGATGGAGGAGAGACAAGTGTACTTGGTTATAACACAATCCAAGGAGAAGAACCGGGACTCGAGATGGAAGAAGTTGACGGATGTGGGAGGAAAAGGTATCAGGCCCCCCACATCAAGCTAGAAAGTGGTACAAGGAAGGCCATGAAGGGGGACAGTGGCTGGAGGGGGAATGTCAACCTGGAGAGAAAAAGAAAGGAGAGCATGATCCGCACAGGGGATGGGGGAGATAGAGAAATGACGGACAAGCGACAAGAGGTTCTAGCTAGAAAGTACATAATCCACCACACTCGCACCTCCACCATGAGGTCAGCAAGTAAAGAGGTGAGAGTTAGGGAAACAGGCGAGTCCGTTGAGGACCAACAATTCATGAGATTCACCTAATCAGTAGAAGGTGTCGGCCATAAGATGTGAGGGGTCTTGAATCATCCTCTGAGTTCCTTGTCATACCCCAATGACTCTGGATCTAGCGCCTGGGTGCATAATACATCCTCTGAGCGGTCGTGGAGAGAAACCTGGAGAGCTCTAGTACGGGCGTTAAAGTCACCTAGAAGGATGACTTCACCAACCGTTGAATACTGAGTAATGCTAGTGTACAAGTCGATAAAAGGATCACCGTCAGACCATTGTGGATAACATATGAGGAGGAAGCAAGAGGGAAGTAACAAACTGCAATATAGATGTCACTGAGACGGGGAGCAGCCCGCGGATACTGGACCCATATGAACTTGACAAACTCATCCGTGACAACCAAACATATCTTGGGGTGCTAAGACGGAATCCTTATACAAACAAGCCACGCCTCCTAAACCCCCGAGATTCCCAAAATCCTTCTCTTGTCTACAAGCAAAGTACCAACGATAACTCGTGATACACAGGAGAGGTCAGACAGGATCTCGCGATTTTCGGTGATGAAGAGAATGTCTAACGACTCGAGAGCATCATTTATGAGACCAAGTGAACATCAGAATGAACCATTACCATTCTAGCACTTTGGACATACCTGTACCATTCCTCCTCTCTTAACTAGCCCATCTTTTGGAAGTTCCAGTGAGAATCCCATCCCGAGAGTAAAGTGTCCCTAATAACCGCTCTGAGATTCTTGATAACTGCCCATTTTCCCTCTTTTCTTGCTGCCATAACCAGTTCTCTAGAGTGTTTGAGCCCCACTACCTTTGATCTAGTAAGATCTTCATCAAGGAAAATCTTATTGGGAATAGAGTATAACAATTTTTTGGCCTTGGGAGCCTTTAGTTGATCCACAACTGATCTAAATTGGAGAAAAGGGTGGAGTCATAACCCAACCAAGCTCAATCAAGTGTAATGTTAGGAATACCTAGGTTCTCCCTAATGAAAATGTTCCCAACAACCATGGGGTCCGGTGATGAAAGGGGTAGGGGCATCATTCGCACCCGAGGTTCAATTCCATCTCGCATCTGGTGCGTTCTTCCACGAGTTTAGCTTGTACTACCTTCTCAACAACAGCCATAGTGGGGAGTTCCATCTTTGCCACTAACAACTTGTACCCACAATTGGATAAGTGCTTCAGTTTTGTGTATAAAGGAAGTCTGCTGTGATCTAATCTCTTTGTGCTGGTTTTGAGCTTGAGTATCTCCATAGGCAAAGTATCATTGGGATGTTTAGGAGCACTGTGTCCTTCAATGCTGCTGATTCTTTCATTCAGTAAAACATTATCAGATTCGACTGCTGCCATGCGGTTAGTGAGTTCACAAACTTCAGCTCGAAGAGCCTGGTTCACTGCTTCCATCCTCTGGACTCTGTTGACCAGTTCTTGTATGAGGTTATTTATGTCATCGCCGGGATTCTGTGTATTCATCAGAAAACCCGTAATTGTCTTGAATTTGTTGTCTTCAACAGTTGCTTGGCCCTCCATTTCCACCTGATTCGTGGAATTAGTGTGCAACAGAAGAAGGGGGAGGGATAAATTGGATAGGCAGGACAAAGATTGGCAAAGGAGGTGAACCATCAAGGGGCATCCGAAACAGCTCTGCAAGCCTGAGCAGGTGTATGCGATAACCGCAAATGCTGAGCAGACCACTAAGAAAGAGCTCTGTCACAGATTGTCACCAGAAAACACAACCTCCCGGAATCACGGCCAGTAATATGGTGCACAAAACTGCTTGCAGAGAACCTAGATCATCTCCTTCCAGAAATCACGACTAGAAGCTTGAGTTTGTCCACTTAATGCCAGTAGCGAAGAGGAGCCAACAAGAACGCCAGAATCACTGTCGCAGGACCTTAAAACCGAGTCATGAGCCCTTGAAATACAAGCAACACAATTGATTCATGACTTCTGCTGTTAATAATTAATTTGTTGCTGTTAATAATTAATTTCCCCTATGCCTTTTTATTCGTGACTGAGATATTTACTTGAAATTCATGCCCAAAATTCGCAACCGTGTTTTGTTTTCCTCAATTTCCTTCATTTATCTTTTTCTGTGATTGAAACATGTCCAAAAATTAAAAAATGTATGTGGTTGGTAAATTTGTTCTATTCTTCTTCACGCTGCGACTGTATTCCTTTCAACCTATACCCTTCGAAAATTGCGACTGCTGTATTTTCCCAAACGTTCGACTTTTCCTTTGCTTTCCTTGGCATCGAATGGGGTTTTTGCCTTTTCACTATTATATATTATGATTTTACCACCCAAAATGTTTGTATTTCCTGTCGCGACTGTCTCTTTCATGAAATCTTTGTATGTCCTTCATAAAATCACTGTATCACTGTTATGTCACAATTTTGACCCTGCTAATAGGGCTTTACCTTCCAGTGACCCACCAAAGACTGCATTTTCCTTGGAATAATGGCTTCAAAAGGGCTCTTTGGAATTTCAATTTCAACATTGGCATTTTCCTCTATATTTATCTTCTATAAAATGTGCCCTAATGGCCTCTTTTAAGCTCAAAATGATTGCAGATACCCTCAATTTATTCCTGTGACTGTCACAAATTTTCTAGCATAAATGGTGACTTGCGATGAAATTTACACCAGTCTTGAAATGACATTTGCACAACCTTCTGTTCACGATTTGCAATCTTCTATTCAAATTACAAACCCTATTGAGCACCAATGGCTTTGATACCAATGTTAGAAGATGTGAACAGAGAAATAATGAAGAGGAATTGGAATGCACACATTATCATTGTGTGTCCTTTGTTTTATTATGTGAGAGATGGTTACAAATTGGTTGATGTGGTTACAACCATTTAGTAGTCAATATTTAACTAATATCAACGTAATGCTAAATATAAGCCTTATATTCCTATAATTGTAACCAATTTATTCCATAGTTTTTGATCTGGGATTAGAAAGTTGGTTTTGCGAATAGAAACATTACTTATTTGAAAGAGAAATCATATCACATGTAAGAGATCCGATGTTTTTAAAAAAATGCAAGTGTGTCAACCAAATTCTTCATATTTTCAATTTCTCATCATATGCATTTTGCGATATATGAATGTTCTATTTGTAACATTTAAGAGAAACAATCTCATTATCTTTTTTGCTTAATTGTTTCTTAATGTATTTAATAAAATCATCAATATCTCTAAGCCATTGCAAATGAATAGCCATTCAATAATTCAAGAGTCATAAAAGAAGTTGATTAATCCACCACTAACGTTGGGAACAAACACAAAAAATCAGAGATGATGATTTGAAGAGCTTATGAAAACTAAGTATTTTTATATTAAATTTCAAAAACTTACCATAACTGAACCAAATTTTCAGTTCGCTTCATAAAATGAAACATCAACTAAGTAGTCATTGCAAAAGAATATTAATGAATAATTTTTTTTTCCAAACTTAAGAATAAATACACGAAAACTTATTTTATCTTCAAGATAGAACTAAAAATCCTTTTAAAAATTGAACTGAACAAACACGAAAGATATTTCTTTTATGCACATTTAAAAAAAATAAAAATGAACTTTTCACTTACAAAGAAATCATTCTCATTCAAGCGTGAAAAAAGCATTGGTTCTTGGGAAAAACACGAAGCACTTTAAGTGGAAAACAACCATGAATTAAAACTCCTGCTCCATAGAAGATGAATGTGTTTAAAAACTCAATATGCCTCCGAAAATGTTATGCATGTGGACTTTTTATTTATAAAAGCACATGTAACTAAACTCAATATAATTTGTAATGCCCTCTTATGTTTAATTGTAATTCTTTGTAATAAAACAAAAAGATGCTGCAGAAAAAGGTGGTTCCAAAAGGAAGAAGACAAGCAACAGATGAAATGCGGAAATGCTTCAGAGAGATGTTTTGGAAAAGATATGAGTGCAAAGAGGAGAGAAGCTGCTAAGGATTTGCAACAAAGATGGAGCCTGCAAATTAAAAATGAGACGAACAAGTAAGTTGTCAAGAATGCAAATGACAGAGCCAAAACAAACAAATAAAGGGCCACAAAAGAGAGTATAGCGAATGCCAGTGTATTATAGAAATATTTCTAAACAATGAAAATGCATGAAACTGGAAGAGATACACAACACAAATATTGGATAGAATAAAAAAAATATTGATTGAATAAAAATTTAAGACACCTGTCACGAGAGGCTGCTGGATTGAAGGAAAAGCAACCGAGGAAGAAACATGGACAAAGCCACGCACAGTTGCCAGATTGGATGGTATGAACAAAATGAAGAAATCAGATAAGGGAATCCATGCTCTGTGCAAGAAATGCTGCTATGCTTTTGTTACGCTAGGGTATAAAATAAAGAAGTGTGGGTGCACAAGAATAAAAATGCTCCCAAAAATTTGAAAAATTGAAGACACTGATAGATCATGAGCTGATTTTGTCAGTGACGCTAAGAATATAAAAGATGTCACAGTGTTGACCATCTAATAAGAGAGGAAATACCTAAAAAAGATTTGACTATAGATATTAATGGACAGCCAAAAAAAAGGTTACATGATTTTATATTTTTTTAACTTTGATATCAAGCCCGCTAAGCTAGTTACCAAAAATTATCTATAACACTTGTCCTTTGTCATACTGTTTTGTTTTCAAATTGAATTAAAAAAATCATGAAAATAGCACTCAATAGATGAGCATGGGATTTCAAAATGATTTAAATATTTTAATGAAAAATATCACTCAATAGATGAGTATGTGATTTGGAAAGATCTTCAAGCAATTAGGCTTCATACCAAGTTACTGAACCATATAAAATATAAGTTTACAAGAACTTTGAAAATAAGCATAGAAAAGTACTTAACAATAAAGTTAGTAAAAATGTTTTAAGTCAACAAATTTTGCAATGCAGTTAGCCTTTGCAATTTTTTTGAGAAATTGTGGTATCAAATGTTAGACTTCTCTTTCACTTCCACCCAAGCACACTTAGGTTTCAAGTTCAGTAGTAACCTGCTTTGCTAACATGAAAAATAAATTGCAAGATCTTTACTAATAAAATTGAGTCATAAATAAAATGTATGCATTAAGGCACAATATAAAATAAGATAAACTATGAAAATATGGAGACAATATTTGTCAAGTGTGGAAACTAGTACAACAAAAGAAAACTCAACATGTTGTTGAAAGTTGGCTAAAAACTATTAAAATATAACACAATGTGAATTAAGTTTCTTCCAAGAAAGAATAAAAGAAAGAAAATAACAAATTCTGTAAAAGAACTAGTAGAAGCCTTAGAAATGCTTTAAAAGAAGTTTAAGAGGAAGAGACCCGTGGACTCTTTAAATAGAGTGAAAAGAGAGATAATAAATACAAAATAACTCCAATCATTTTCTTAGCCAACATTGCAAGTGTGCCTAATGTCCCTATTTCCTATGTAGCGAGTGGAAAATGGGTGCAAAATGGCAAAAGGAGTTCTGTTGGAAAAGTAGCTCCAACATTCCTCATAATATTATTCTTAATGAAGGAAAAGAGGTTAAGGCTACATGTCACTCCATATTCTCCCAATTATAACTTAAAATCCATTTGAGAATAAATAAAAACTCAACTTTAAGATATTAGTAGTTACCCAAATAAAGATTAATCTCCAAGACTTCATGTAACATGCTTGAATAAAAGACTTATGGGAAGGCTTCATAAAATGACCAGGACTGTAATGTTAAATTTTAGGAAGTCTTGAGTTTGAAACCTGACACAAGCAGGCTATGTATTTTCCCAAATCTGAAATTGAAAGAGCAGGCATTGAATTTGGCTTCCAAGTCTCTCATTCAATACAGAAAAATGTTACTTTAAAGGCAGCAACAAAATAAAAAGTAGAATGCTGGAATACAACTCAATGTCAAATGGCCTCTCAAATATGCGCTCGCCTTATAACATCACTCAATGCCAATACCAAGAAAGGAAACATATGCAAAAAACTACCCATAAATACAAGGGTTTCTTGACAAACGATCAATGCACATGGCTGCGAGTACTTTGATGGTTTAAAACCCTGTTTGAGTTTCTAGAACAAACCAAATTGTATTAAAGTCTAGAACACAAGATTGTTGCTTACAAATTCTGATCCTTAACCCAAAGGTTCTTCCTCTACTTATAGAATGTAGAAGGGCAATTACAAGTCGGAAGCTTTTAGATGAACTGGCACATGTGGAAGTCGGAAAAGAAACAACTGACAATCTCCCTCCTGGAATTCCTCTTTGCATGACATGTATGGTTTGCAACTGAAAATAGAACCTTCTATTTTGCACGTCTGCCACCTATCTCCAAGTAGTTGACTTCTTCAAGTAATGGGCTTTAAACCAATCACTTAAGTTGTATAATTTTAAATGATCGCTCAATTACTTTGTCGGAGGAAAGAAAAAGGAAGAGGAAAGCTGCAGTCTTGTCCTTTTTCATGTCTGCATGCAGCTGATTCTTTTGCCTTTGATTCTCAACAAACTAGATCTGGGAGTAGCTGGATCTGGAAACAAGCTGGAATTGGAAACAAGCTGAAATTGGAAACAAGCTGGAATAGGAAACAAGAAGCTGGATCTGGAAGCGGCTGGAATTTTGCCTTTGCCTTGTCTTCTCTTTTATCCTTGAAGCTTTTGCAGTTCTTCTCGTGTACATTCATCAGTGCAATGTCTGTCATAAATAACTCATCATTTTTATTTTTAATTGCATATGAGCAATTAAAAATTCTAGAAAGCACTCCGGGTGAATGCAACTTCAATGAAGGCTTCAACTGGAAGATTGAAGCACATGCACAAGATCCTAGAAGAAATTTTCCACGCACTGACTTCTACACGGGCTGCATCAGAAACAAGAGGATGAAGCCTTTGTGCCGGAAGCTTTTGCAATTATGAGATCTGGATCTGGATCTGGGCCTATTGACTTCAACAAATCTAGAAGCTACGCATGATTCCGCTGAGCTTTCTCTTTCATCCCGCTTTGCCATGGCTGGAGCAATCTTTGTCTGAACAATTCTTTTTCTTCTTACTCGGAATTCTTCAAAACTGGTGCAGATCTGGATAATTCTTCAGATTCGGAGGATATATTCAATGTATTGGACATTGATTTAAGCTCCTTTTCTTTTGTAAAGCACCTGTAACGAATTCCTGCAATTAATTCAGACAAAGATGGCAACCGGAACATGAACAGTGAATTTTAATTATAAAAATCTACATAATTCAAGCTCTGCTGCCCCAAAAATTGATGTTTTGTTTGCATGCAAAGTGAGCATGAATTTTTCCAACTCCACCTGAGCACCTGTATCACTTATGCAAACAATTATCTAGACACAAATCAACTCCCTTCAACCTGTGCGCCAAAATTGGAAGCTTTTAGCATTGATTTCACCTTCTTTTGAGCAAAAATCCTCTTCAAATGGGGCGCACTTTTCCTCTGGGCTTCACTTCTTTACCTGTGAATTAATTAATTCATCCTTATGGCAGCCCCTGCTTATATAACCCTTGTGATTCTATAATTAATTAATGCCTTTGCTATTACTGACAATTAATTAATTAATTAATAAGCTTCACTCTTCAAATGGGGCACCTATTTTGTGCATGCTTATGGCTGCCATTAAATAAAATAAATTTATTTAATTTTAGACTTCTGCTTCCACTTAACTCAAGCTTCACAGTGTGCTTTGACCTTAGCCACTGAAAATAGGAATTAATTTAATCATTTAATACTTTAAAAGTATTATTTCTCTCCCAAAAGGGGCACACTTTTTGACATGAAGGGGCTGCCATTAAATAAATTAATTTATTTAATTTTAGAACAATCTATTTTCAACCACCTTTTGTCCTTTAGCTCTTGTTGACTTTTCCACAAGCCTGGGCGCCTATTTTGGGTGAATAATTAATTAAATTAATCAATTTAAAGGCTGCCTTTACTTCTCCAAAGGGGGCGCACTTTTTGACATAAAGAATTCTATTTTTAAGAAACACATGACAATGGGATTTTTTACCCTGCAAGGCAGCCTTGAAAATTCCATGATTCACTTAAGTCACTTGTCTTTCATAATGGGATTATTTACCCTGCAAGGTAGGCAATAAAATCCCATGATTCACTTAAGTGATCTTTCTCTTATTCCACAATGGGAATTTTTACCCTGCAAGGCAGGTAATAAATTCCCGCCTTCCTCTTTGCCTCTAATTTTCCCATTGTCACTTAAGTGGCGTTGGTTCCATGGGAAAAAGTATCCTACTAGGCGGTATAAAATACCCACCGCCTGCTTGCTTCTAATTTTCCCATGATCCACTTCATTCTTCTTTTTCCAAAATGCAGCCAGCCTTTAAAAGTCATTTTGGTGCACAACTTCGCCTTTTCCCGAGTGAACCAAAACTTTGATGGAGAATTCCTTCTTCGGCATAACGTGTGTATATGATCTCCGATTACTCGAAGCCAAGAATCAGGTCAAATCGACAAAGGAATTGATCCAGAGAAATTTGACAGAAACCGAAACGGGAAAACTCAAAAACACAAAAAGTTGCCAAAAGTCACAAATAAAGTGCAGAACTCATTCCAAGTAAAAACCCTACTGGTATATAGGAATAATGATATGTACGATCACAACAGAGTTAAATCGGAGCGCAAATTGCCTCAAACGGGGCTCAAAATAATTAAATACAAATTTCCCGCAGACAAATCCTGACGACAAAATATAACAATTTTGGGCATCTGGGTATTTGGTGAAAATGGCTAATATGGCTCTTTTGGAATATCTTGATGCAATACAAGAACTTTCTAGCAATAAAAACACAAAACAACCCATTATTTTAAAAGTACAAAATTTTTTCGGATAGGGTAGTCACAGATTTCAGGATGAAATCTGGGGACACCAGTCGGCTCCGTCTGTGGACATCTTTTTCTCTGTCAGAATGACAAGGGAAAAGATGAGATCCCAACATCTCTGGTTTCGTATCTTGTCTTTTGGGCATGGGGTCAGGCAAACAAAAACAACACAACACAAAAACAAAACAAACAAAGTTTTATTTATGTACATATAGGTTTTACCTGCTCTTCATGTCCGGAACAGCTTCAAGTGTTGCCCATTGAAAGGCAACGGCAATTCAATTCCATCCCGGTAGGCAAGGAAGAAAGTATCCATTCCTGCAGCTCTTTTGATCACGAAGGGCCCTTTCCAGAGTGAATCAAATTCATCGTGCATGCCCTTCGGTTCATATCTCTTGTCCCACCAGAGTACCCAGTCTCCGATCTCGAACTTTCTTTTTCTGGCCTTCTTGTCAAATACTTTGGGCAAGTCCTTATCAACTTCATCTGGTGGTGGCTCATCCTTTCTTCTCTCCGTGGCGGTAAGTCTGCATCAACTTGCTCCGTTCCCAGATTTATTTGCTGCATTTCTGAGGAAGAACTATCACCATATTCATTGTTCTTCTTCAGGCACTGATCACGCTTGTTGAAAGTCTTTGCTAAGGAAACTAAACCCGTGGGGATTTTGTTACCTTTTGGTTGGACTATTCCACTATGGTCATCATAACCTGGATCAGCTTTTCCTGTGACTGTTTGTTGTGGTGGTGATTTACTCCCTTCAACGTACACTCTTTCAAAGTTGCCTTGTTCCAGAAATGCAGATGTTTGTTCAGGGACTTTGGGGCGATAGACCATCTCCACTTTATAGTTTCCTTGTCTGAATATGGACGGTGGTCTATCCGGATTCAATAGTGCAGCTGTGACTACCAAAGAATCTGCCTTGGAGTTTTGATTTATTGGAATGAAGTCAATAGAGAAGGCTGCAAAATCGAATGTGGCAGAAAGCACTTTATCTCTATAATGCTCCAACTTATCTCTTTTGACTTGACTTTGCCCCTCGAACTTGATTTACTAGAAGTTCAACATCTCCTTGGGCTTTGAGAAGTTTTACTCCTTTCTTCTTAGCTTGCTCCATTCCTAACAGCAAGGCTTCGTACTCCGCCATATTATTGGTGTTCTCGAACATCAGCTTGCGGGAGTATGGGAATATCTCATGATCTGGAGATATTAGTAGAACGCCGGCTCCTGATCCAAAAGAACAAGTGCCTTTAAACTCCAGAGTCCAAAATTTTTCAGCTTCTTTTGCTTGCTCTGGTTGAAATTCTGACTCTGGAACGTCTTTATCCATTTCCAAGAAATAGACCCCACGGTCAGATTCTCGAAAAGAATCTGAGATCTAGGATCCTCAGATTTTGTAACTGTGTATCTCGACTTCTTTTCCGGCTCCAGCTTATGGTTAAGCCCTTTGATAGGAATATGCGCACAGGACCAATCCATCTTTACTTCTCCCAGCTCTTTGCAGAAGTTTCTCGCTCAATGAACATCCCGTAGAGAGACAGGAATATCTCGTGACTAGAATTGTTATCTTTAATCTTTTTGTCGAAAAAAAGCTGCTAGAACAACTTGTGCATATTTGATTTGTCCGATTAAAGGGACTTGTCTCTCCATGGAGTAGCACCTTTTTATGGTCTTTGTCAGGGTAAGCCCAAGAGCATCTGCAACTTTAGCTGGCATGACATTATCAGAAGCACCCGAATCTAGAATGCAATTGCTTAACTTGAAACCATTAAGCAATAAGGAGACATAGAAAGGTTCCACCCTTTCAAAAGATGGTGGGGTTTAACAACCTGTGTTGTTATGTGGAGGAGTATCTTTGGGCTTAGGAAAAAGGCCTTTTGATGTATTGGATTGTCCTGGTGATTGTACATATTTGACTAGCCTATTTAACTGCTCAGGAAAAGCTCTTAGGTATTCGGCTTCTGACATTTGAACTTTAGTTTTCTTGGCATGATCAATAATGTCAAAAGAAGAAATAGATTCAGATACCTGAGCCGCTTTTTGTGGTTGAGATGAAGAACTCGCATGCTTACTTCCAGGAGCTAAGGAAGAAGGCAAAGGGATGCCCCTTCTTTGCTCGTCTGCTAATGCTTCAGCTTGGCGAGTTTGTGATCTTGTAAGTACTGCATATGTATGACCATGATCATCTTCATGAAGTTTCTCATCGTCATGTTCAAATTTGTAGTTCAGGTAATTAATGTTGGAGTCGACAGCAGGTCCTATAAAATCATCATCCTCGAGCTGATTAGCGTCAGCTTCTGGTCCTCTTCATTCATCTCCACATTGTTTCTGAGAGCAACTTCAATTGCTAATCTTTAGGAACCAGCAATGCGGTTCCGGTTGTTGTTGAAATTCCGAGCAGGGGCAGTATTGTTGCCTTGAGCCATTTGAGCCATTTGTTTCTTCATCTGCATCATCTCATTTGCTAACTTTTGCAATAGTGAATCGGAAGTAGTAGCGAGATGAACTTTCAACTCTAGAAGTGTTGCTCTTTATCTTTCTAGCCATGATGAGGTCGTCTTCAATTTCAACCGCCATGTTTTGAGTTGCTAACAAATCAGCAGGACGTGCTCTTCGCAGTTGATAGCTTACTTCAGGAAGCAAAGCATTGATGAAGAACACCTTTTGATTCTCATCATTCAGAGAAGCAGAAGCTGGAATTTTGTATAGTAATCTTTGGAATTTTGCAATAAAATCCCGCATGTGCTCATGTGGCTCCTTCAACTAAGTGAGCTAAGTAATCAATGTACTGGAATCTTCAGCTAGTTTGAATCTTTTTAGGAACGCATCCCGCATAGTAGCCCAGTTGGTTATGGTGCCAGGAGCTAGCCGGTAGAACCATTCTCCAACCAAGTCATGTAGAGTCTCTATGAAGAGTCTAACAGATACATCTTCATGTTCAACTGCAAGCACTCCACAGGATATGAAAAACGCAACCAAGTGGTCATCTGGATTTTGCTTGCCATCTCCAAAGAATTTCAAAAATTCTTTCTCGTCCCTTTAGGTAGATCATGCATAAGTGGAGCCAAGTTTAGTGGCCCAAAAGTTGCTCCCCATGGGATAGGTACTATCTGGTTCTGATTCGCCATGATGAACGGGCACGTCTTCTCCTTGTGTAGACTTGGTGAATAATTCCAGGCCGCCGATTATGCTGAAGACGATCCGGATCTGGATGGGTGTGCACTCTCCTTCTTGGTGAGAGACTAGATCTACGGCTTCTAACTTGAGGAGGATGATTGAAATTGAATTGCTCCTGCAGTCTGAAGAAATGATTAGTCCTTCCTTGCGCCTTCACGGATCGGGTGAATGGACATTCAACCAGGTTGAGATTTGTATGGAAAACACTCTGATCTTCAACAGATAAGCCTTGATCTGCAAAGATAGTTGTTCCCCAATGAGTCGCCAAAAATTGTTGGCTAGATTTTCTGCATAGCACAAAACCTAGGCAGTCATGAGATAAATCTCCCTCATTTACCGGTGAGGCTCCCGTGTCATATTTGTCAATTAAAGTATGCTAATATCTATATGGGGTTTTACTTTAACTACTCAGTTCATGAACCATAACTGAACAGTTTGCAACGTAAGTAAGCAATTTTAAAGAAAGGAAATATTTATAGAAGAAAGGAATTATATAAACACAGAGAAGAAATGGGGAAGATGTGCATCCCAATCAATAGATAACAGAGTTGATTGCATGCACATAGAAGAAACCAATAGATATAAACACAGAATTCTAAGCAAAGGTAGCTCTAGATCTAGATCTAAAATAACACAAAGTTTATTAAAAGATCTAAGATATAAAAGCTAGAAACACAATACACCGTGACACAAAGTTCTTCGGAAATCTGCTCCTGTATATTCCTTTGCTTCAAGTGGCTCTCAAGGGTTTCAGCACAAAGTCTGGAACACAAGGTTGTTGCTTACAAATTCTCGATCCTTAACCCGAA
Organism: Taxus wallichiana var. yunnanensis; assembly: GCA_018340775.1. Taxonomy (NCBI): domain Eukaryota; kingdom Viridiplantae; phylum Streptophyta; class Pinopsida; order Cupressales; family Taxaceae; genus Taxus; species Taxus wallichiana. The sequence continues at coordinate 477,588,359 of CM031238.1, forward strand.
GGTTCTTCCTCTACTTATAGAATGTAGAGGGGCAATTACAAATCGGAAGCTTTTAGTTGAACTGACACATGTGGAAGTCGGAAAAGAAACAACTGGCAATCTCCCTCCTGGAATTCCTCTTTGCATGACATGTATGGTTTCAACTGGTTGAAAAAAGAACCTTTTATTTTGCATGTCTGCCACCTATCTCCAAGTAGTTGACTTCTTCAAGTAATGGCTTTTAAACCAATCACTTAAGTTGTATAATTTAATTGATTGCTCAATTACTTTGTCGGAGGAAAGAAGAAGGAAGAGGAAAGTCTGCAGTCTTGTCCTTTTTCATGTCTGCATGCAACTGATTCTTTTGCCTTTGATTCTCACCAAACTGGATCTGGGAGTAGTTGGATCTGGAAACAAGCTGGAATTGGAAACAACTGGATCTGAAACAACAAGCTGGATCTGGAAGCGGCTGGAATTTTGCCTTCGCCTTGTCTTCTCTTTTATCCTTGAAGCTTTTGCAGTTCTTCTCTTGTACATGCATCAGTGCAATGTGTTGTAAATAACTCATCATTTTTATTTTTAATTGCATATGAGCAATTAAAAATTTTGGAAAGCACTCCGGGTGAATGCAACTTCAATGAAGGCTTCAACTGGAAGATTGGAAGCACATGCACAAGATCCTAGAAGAAATTTTCCACGCACTGACTTCTACACGGGCTGCATTAGAAACAAGAGGATGAAGCCTTTGTGCCGGAAGCTTTTGCAATTATGAGATCTGGATCTGGATTTGGGCCTATTGACTTCAACAAATCTAGAAGCTATGCATGATTCATTGAGCTTTTCTCTTTCATCCCGCTTTGCCATGGTTTGGAGGAGCAATCTTTGTCTGAACAATTCTTTTTCTTCTTACTCGGTCGGAATTCTTCAAAAATGGTGCAGATCTGGATAATTCTTCAGATTCGAGAGATATATTCAATGTATTGGACATTGATTTAAGCTCCTTTTCTTTTGTAAAGCACCTATAATGAATTCCTGCAATTAATTCAGACAAAGATGGCAACCAGAACATGAACAGTGAATTTTAATTATAAAAATCTGCATAATTCAAGCCTGCTGCCCCAAAAATTGATGTTTTGTTTGCATGCAAAGTGAGCATGAATTTTTCCAACTCCACCTGAGCACCTGTATCACTTATGCAAACAATTATCCAGACACAAATCAACTCCCTTCAACTTGTGTGCCAAAATTGGAAGCTTTTAGCATTGATTTCACCTTCTTTTGAGCAAAAATCCTCTTCAAATGGGGCGCACTTTTCCTCTGGGCTGCACTTCTTTACCTGTGAATTAATTAATTCATCCTTATGGCAGCCCCTGCTTATATAACCCTTGTGATTCTATAATTAATTAATGCCTTTGCTATTACTGGCAATTAATTAATTAATTAATAAGCTTCACTCTTCAAATGGGGCACCTATTTTGTGCATGCTTATGGCTGCCATTAAATAAAATAAATTTATTTAATTTTAGACTTCTGCTTCCACTTAACTCAAGCCTCACAGTGTGCTTTGACCTTAGCCACTGAAAATAGGAATTAATTTAATCATTTAATACTTTAAAAAGTATTATTTCTCTCCCAAAAGGGGCGCACTTTTTGACATGAAGGGGCTGCCATTAAATAAATTAATTTATTTAATTTTAGAACAATCTATTTTCAACCACCTTTTGTCCTTTAACTTCAGTTGACTTTTCCACAAGCCTGGGCGCCTATTTTGGGTGAATAATTAATTAAATTAATCAATTTAAAGGCTGCCTTTACTTCTCCAAAGGGGGCACACTTTTTGACATAAAGAATTCTATTTTTAAGAAACACATGACAATGGGATTTTTTACCCTGCAAGGCAGCCCTGAAAATCCCATGATTCACTTAAGTCACTTGTCTTTCATAATGGGATTATTTACCCTACAAGGCAGGCAATAAAATCCCATGATTCACTTAAGTGATCTTTCTTTTATTCCACAATGGGAATTTTTACCCTGCAAGGCAGGTAATAAATTCCCGCCTGCTTGTTGCCTCTAATTTTCCCATTGTCACTTAAGTGGCGTTGCTTCCATGGGAAAAAGTACCCTGCTAGGCAGGTACAAAATTCCCACTTGCTGCTTGCTTCTAATTTTCCCATGATCCACTTCAATTCTTCTTTTTCCAAAAATGCGGCCAGCCCAGAAGAGGCTTTTTGGTGCACGACTTCGCCTTTTCCCAGTGAACCAAACTTCGATGGCGAATTCCTTCTGGCATAACGTGCGTATATGATCCCCAGTTACTCCAAGCCAAGAATTAGGTCAAACCGGCAAAGGAATTGATCCAGAGAAATTTCACAGAAAACGAAATGGGAAAACACAAAAACACAAAATTGCCAAAAGTCACAAATAAAGTACAAAACTCATTCCAAGTAAAAACCCTCTTTGGTATATAGGAATAATGATATGTACGATCACAACAGAGTGAAATCGGACCGCAAATTGCCTCAAACGGGGCTCAAAATAATTAAATACAATTTCCCGAGACAAATCCCGACGACGTATATATATAACAATTTTGGGCATCCGGGTATTTGGCGAAAATGGCTAATATGGCTCTTTTGGAATATTTTGACACAATACAAGAACTTTCGACAATAAAAACACAAAACGACCCATTATTTTAGAAGTACGAAATTTTTTCGGATAGGGTAGTCACGATTTCGGATGAAATGGGGACACCACCAAGCATGGCAGCATTGTCACTGGTTAATCTTTAAGGAAAAGGGGATGAAGGGCTTCAAAGTAAGAAACCAAAATCAGTCACCCATCCATCGATAAAGATGCAAAATTCATGAGATGCCAAATCCAGCTAAGAGAGATAACATGCCATTCTTATATCTCCTTGTTAGAGAAATGAGATGATCACGTGCATGACTATTTATCAAATTCTTAGAGTGGTGGGACAAACAACTTTATTGGACCAATAAACCAGAGGATCAATAGAAAGATTTATAATACGACTGTCTTGTTTTGATTTTTAAAGCATGTCAAATTTTAAAAAGAGGTTTGGGAAAAAATTTACAGTAACATGTGGGAAAAACTCAAGTTGGGGTTTAACATGTGTTGTTCTCTATTACCTAAATAGGGTATTTTCAGTGTCTATTATATAAGATCCTGGCCATAGCAGTCTCTTGTAAGTAATCCAGGGTTCTTACAATTTTTTTAGTTTCTAGAATCTGTACTTGTCATAGCAAGGCAACATCATCATCGAAGACATGGTTGGCTTGCATTATTAATTATTTCCTAAATTCTAGAGGCATTTAGAGAACCTGGAAATCCTTTCTTGCATTATCATCTAAATATAATGTATTTTTGATGTACATATTTTTGGGAATATTATACCCTGTGCATACTTCGACATACAAGAGATTGCAGTAGGCAGTTGCTACTTTTGAAATTAGCTTCTTGAAAAGCTTTCTTCATTTTTAAGCAATTGGAAGTTTCGCAATGCAACATTTTTAGATATAATTTTTCATAATGAGTTGCATACTGCATTTCATACTCAAGACATTCCGTCAAAGATCCATTTCTCATGAGTTGGTTATGACTGATCTCTCATGAGATAAATGGTCTATTTGGCACTTCTTGCATTAGGGGATGGTTATCAGGGTTATTTTAATCATGATAATTTGAAGTCTATGTGTTTAAAATCATGTTTGAGCATGTTTAAGATATTTATTATGTTGTGTGTTGTATTCATGCTTATCTATGTATCATTTGATATCATGACCTTTACCCAAAAATGTAGGGTAGACTTGCTGAGTATCAATATGACAATTTTGCAAGACATAAATATCGTAGCATGGTGTCTGATCGGTTGAAGATGGCGCCTAGTATTATTTATTTGAGACTCACTATGGATTGAGTAGGTGTTCATACCTATCAATATATACTGCTATTTATGTAATTCATGGATTGGAAGAGATTCGACCATATGTATGTTCGTGCAATAACCCTTATTGATCGTTCTCCGATCATTTCATTGCTTGTCAGAAGTAGTATGCTCAACAATGTCTCCATCAAAGTACAGGGATCTTACTTGATTCAGGCTCAAGATGGCGACAGAGTAAACTCCTGAGATTAATTGGAAAATACTCTGGACAAACTCGAATTTAGAAGAAAAGAATATCAGTCTTTTTGTCTAACTATTTTCTTTATTATTTTAATTATAAGTGTTCCTCGAGATTTTGAATGGTCCATGACTGATTTGCAAGTTTTCATCAGACTCATGAGTCTGACAAAGTTTCAGGGAGTCGGTCACATCTAAGTCAACTTGGTTCATTTTGTGGCCAGGCATGAAATCCTCAATGAGTTTGAGGAGTCAACGAGTTTTGTAACTATGTTCCTGATTCACCAACACAGATGTGAAATGGCCTACCCAATAGGAATGTCATAAAGGTACAAAAATCTTGCACCTAATATTTTATGGTGAAAAGGATGGACTCTTGTGAAGCACTGTTACACTATTGTGTAAAGGAAATGGTCCTATGACCACATGGTGGTGACCACTAGAGGAGGAACTGTATAGAAGGTTTGGTACTCTACAAAACTGGAGGATTATTTGATACTCTTGCATGTACTACAGCTTGAGTAGGCATGCTTATACGCCAATCCTATAACTATGCTCCCCAATATAAGCGATGGAGAAAAGCTTAATGACAATAAGGAATTTTGTGACCAATTTAAGAACTTATAACTAGCATGGGAGGTAAGTACGAAGCTATACTGGCAATCATGTACAAACTTGTAGATTTTCCAAAGGTGTATAACGGAAGTCCCTTGATTTATGCCACAATTCCATAGACTAGTCTGTTTGTAAACACTATATTTTGAAACAGTTTCTGAGCCTGGAATTTCCTTTTTCAGTGCTAATCCCTTTTGAAGAAATTGGGGTGTAGGACATTTAGGCATTGGTCTGTTACATTCAATCAGATTTGAGTTACAAATTGTCAAAATCTAGATTGAGTGTCATTCTGTACATAGTTACCTAAGTCTCAGGGACGGGGGATGGGGTTATGGAGGGACAGGGTTTCCGAGATGGCAATTTTTTTTCAAAATTTTGGGGACGGCTTTTAAATAATACATAAAAATTAATATTTCAATATTTTAACTTTTTTCAATGACATTTAGGGATTTATACTGTATTTAATGTATTTTAGGTACTTTCAAGATTATAATTTGATGTTCTTGGTAAAAATAACGTCTTTTTAAAAGTAAAAACATCATAAAACTTTTAAAAGATTTGAAAAAATTGGAGACGTCCCTCCAAGTCCCCAAGTCCCCGAAACGTTCGGGACGTCCGGGACGTCACCAAAATCTAGGGGATGCGTCCCCATAACACTGGTTCTGTATGAACCTTGTTCTCTATACTTACCAAGTAAAAACAACAATCTAACCAAGAAGACATCATTGGATTTTCAAATTTTTGACAAAGAAACTTTCAAAGGTAAAATTGTACTACAAAAATGGTTAAAGAATTTCTCTTTATTCACATAAAACATGTACAACACAAAGACGGCTGCAGTTTATGCTAGACATCTATATCTATCCCAGAACCTTGAGGTTAATTGATTAACACTCTGCAGTACTTGAAATGTTTCGTTCCCTGTCACAAAAGAATCGGATTAAACTGCCTAAAATTTCAAGAATCTTGCATTTCAATTTTCATCAGGATATGAATCTACAAGTATAATATCCCCAAGTAAAAGTAAAGCACTGTATCTGGCCATCATCTTGCTGTCGTGAATTTTTGGATATCTTTGACAGCAGCTACCATCACAACCCAAAAGTTAAATTCCTTTAGCACATATTGAATGAAGATAATATATTGAGCCCTGCATAAAATATTTTAATATCAGAACTAGAATCTTTCTTGAGCTTATGAGTTTTGTCCCTTTTCCTGATACAGGTGGCTATTCTTCCTTCTCTGGGATCAATTTTAGTTTCCAGCATCGCATCTTCATTTGCTGACACATTAATTTCCAAAGGAGTTGAAACAACAAGTGTATGTCTCTATAATGCATTAGATGTGTTTCTCTTATTACTTTTTGCCATGGAAACAACAGTTTGATTGAAATGAAAAAAATATCATATAGAGGAGGATCAAAGATTTTGTAGACCAATGAAGCATCGGTGTTTGAGTGAAACAGTTCAATTCTGCTCGTATTTGATTCCTCGTGTATTGCAGCTAGCTTAATATGCATGTACTGGAAGCTTCTTTGGGCATCAGACAGACAGGAATTTTCTATACTAGAGCTTGATTGACATCTCGTCTTTACAGAATTCACAGGAGAATCTCCTGAAAAACTGCAATGTACTGATGTTATCAGTCATTTTTTACTATGCAGATAGCACTCATTGCACCTTTTCAAAGCATTCAGGGACCCTTTTCTCTCAAAGTCACCATTTTTTGACTCAAGTGAACATACTAAATGGGTTCAAGGCCTTATGGATCTCTCAATGCATCATCTAAATTCTCTGGAAACATATCAACGAATTGCTTCTTAGGTCTCTTTGTGGTTGAAGATTCATATCATCATCATGTGGAACTAAGTTTCAAGAGCAGATGCAAATATGTGACTTATGTAATGAGTCTTGGTTCATGTGTTGTTTTAAGTTGCAATATCATATTGTTAGTGTGCTGCCCACTGAGTACGAGCGTAATATTTTTTTAAACACTACACAAGACACTAAAACCATCTTACATTGACAACCACAAAGCAATTATGAGAATTATTAAATTTAATTAATTTATTCGGTTCAATCTTTGTGCATGACTGCGAGGTTCCCGTCTTGCTAATGCAACCACGCAGGTGGTCTCTTAATTATAATGCATGATGATCCTGGATGTTAAGGAGTTACTGAGTCTCAAGAGAAGGGCAGATAACATGGAGATGAAAGAGCAAATGAAAGATACTAAGTTTCAAGAGATTGTCGAATCCAACCGGAAATTAGAACAAGAAAATAAGATGCTCAAAGACTAGATAAATAATTTGCAACACATCATGGAAACAGGGCAACAAGAGATAATATCATTAAAGCTTGAGCTAAAACAAAGTAGGAACAATAGCATAGCTTCAACAGGTGGAGAAAGAGATACTCCGCAGATCAAAGAGATACAATCGGCAATGGCAAACATGGAAATCAAGGAAAATAAAATGTTGGAAAAATTAGAAGAGGTCAAGTCATGGGCACAGGTAGTAAGAGAACCAACAGAAACACAAAAGCAAATGATAAATAAGCAGATCAAACTGCAAATGTGGGAGGAAAAAGATCATCAGGATAGAACAAATATAATAATCAAGGGGCTGAAAGAACAGGGAGAAGGGGAAATTACCAGCAGGGTTGTAAATGACTTCTTACTAGATAAACTACAATGGGTAGGGCATATTCTCCAAGCAAACAAAATTGGAAAAGTGATCAAGGGGGAAGATCTAGAAATATAAAGATAACCTTGAAAAGCATGGAAGATAAGAATAAAATATTAAGAAACAAACGATCTCTCAAAGGCACACAATTTTATATAGATGAGGATCTAACTCCTGTACAATTGGAAGAAAGAAGGAAAGAATGGGAAAAAGTGATGGCAGCGAGAAAGGAAGGAAGGGAAGCATGGCTATACAAGGGGAAATCCCAATTTAGGGATAAGAAAACACATGATAAATAGGGAGTCGGGGTCCCCAGGATCATCTTACTTTGGTTAGTTGGAATTGTAGAGGCTATCCTTGGAGGAGGGGTCCTGGGTTGGGGCCCATAGCAGAGGATAAGGATATTATTGTCTTAGTTGAAACTCATGAGCATGAGGGCTGCAGAGTGCCGAATTTGAAGGTTATGTAAAAGTCTCGGTTTGGAATGAGTTGGTGGATAATGGCAAAGGGAATGGAGGGGTAACGATCTTGGTTAGGGAAACATGGCAAGGAGTCATAAAGGAAGAAAAAAAGGATCCGCACAATCAATACATATGGATGAGATTGAAAGACAAGGAAGATACAATTTATCTAGTAGCTTGCTACTTCGCTCCCTATGGTTCTAAAACATACAAGAAAAGGAACCAGATAGAGAAGATCCTTTTGCAGCATTGAAAAAGATATTATAGAATTTGATGCCATGGGCGAGGTCATTTTATTAGGCGACTTTAATGCAAGAACAACAAATAATCAGGCTCTTTACCTCGGTACGGAGGAAGGGTGGAACAAAAATCCTTTATGTTTAGATGAAGATGAGAAGCAGAAGTGGGAAAGGGTCTCACAAGACAAAAAAGGCAATATCTCTCATTTTGGAGCTGAACTATTGGGAATATGTAGTCTACATAATTTGATCATTTGTAATGGGGTAAAAGCATGGCTGAAGTCGAAACATCACATGTCATACTCACAACGTACAAATGCATTGTGGATTATGCTATCTACTCGCAAAGCATTATGTCAAGGGTTTAAGAGGTAGAGATAGGAAGTTGTCCAATTGAAATGAAATCAGATCATAACCCCGTTCTTATGAAGATTACTATGAAAAACTATGATCAGCAAAGGACTAATCTTCAACCAAGTAAAGAAGCAGGGGTTCAAAGAAGAATTCTTTTGACTCGGGAGAATCAAGACACTTTTAAAGCTATGATTACAAAACAGATTCAGAAATTCAAGATTTTGACAGTTTCAAAGGGAACAATATTTATGAACAACGAGAATTCGATGGTTATAACTCACAGGGTGCTCTTGGAGTGCAAGTGTTCTAGAGCCAGAAGAAGTACCAAAAATAGTTTCCCGGCTAATACGTGGTTTGATGATGATTGCAAGGCCGCAAAGAAAATGGTGAATATCTCGGGAAGGGATAAAACATATATAAAAGTGTACAAAAATCTAGTGAGAGATAAAAAGAAAGAATTCATGAAGATAAGGAGGAAGGAGCTGATTTCTATGGGGAAGAATAATTTGAGGGTTTTTGGAGAGAACTTCAGCAGACTAGAGCAAATGTGGAGAACAGTATCATAGATATCCAATGGTTAGAATATGCAAAAATGTTGTATCAAAACAAAGATCCTCTTCCTCCTAGTGATTGAAAATAAGGACAAACTCTTTTCTACAAAGGACATCAAGGAAGGAATCAAAAAGTTGGCAGCAGGCAAAGCTCAAGACATTGATGGGCTACAAGCGAATTTTTAAAATGGAGTATGGATGACATTGCACCATACATAAAAGAGATTTTCAACAGAGTTATTTAGTACGGTTTTCCGGAAAATTGGACAACCAACATTGTCGTCCCTCTTCACAAAAGTGGTGATGTCAACAATCCATCAAACTACCACACTATTATGATTAATCCTATTTCCAAAAACTCTTTGGTAGTATGGTGGAGCGCATAATTAGTATTTGGGCTGAGAAGGAAGCTAAGAGGGCAAAAGGAGAGGCTGGTTTTTCGACCAAAATATTCTACTATTGATCATTGCGTCACCCTTAGACACCTGATTGAAAAGGTTTGGGATGAGCAAGGGGAAGAGGTCTATTGCTGTTTTGTTGACTTCAAAAAGGCATTTGATCACGTGCCAAGGAGCAAACTTTGGACCAGAATGGAAGAATTGTGTATACCAAAAAGTATAGGGCAACGGTTCATAGGCTTTATGAGCAAGTTCAAGCCAAAATAAGAACGAAGGATGGCTTATCCGAGTGCTTTGGGAGTGACATCGGGGTCAAGTAAGGATGTCCGTTATCTCCCACTTTGTTTGGGCTATACATAGACAAGCTAGAGGAGTGGATTGACACGATGGGGGGAAGTGGAGTCCACCTAGCTTCTTATGTGGTAAAATAGTTGCTTTATGTTGATGATCTTATTTTAATGGCTAAAACAACGCAGGGATTGCAAGATCACTTGAGAGCCTGGAATTATTCTGTAAAGAGGTGGGGATGCAAGGTGAACACAAGTAAAACCAAAATCATGATTTTTACTTTAAGAAGAAAGCCAAAGCAAATGAATTTTGAGTTCGAAGGTGGTCCCTTGCAAGTGGTAAATGATTACAAGTATTCGGGTCTTAACTTTTACAATAATCTCAATTGGGAGGCCAGTAGAGCTAGGAGGATACAAGGGGGATGGAAGGCTTTATATATGCTCCAAAATAGATGCAGATCAAGCAGAATTATGGGATTGGAAAACCAAATTAACTCTTTTTGGATTGCTTGTTATTCCGGTGGTTTTATATGGTTGTGAAGTTTGGGGCAGCAGCACATCGGCGGTGAAATGGAGACAAATAGAAAGGTTACAAAAACATTTTATCACGAGTAGCTTCAAAATAAAATCCATGGTTCCTTACGAGATCATTCTTGCTGAAGTTGGGGCCTTCCCGATGGAGGCGGTGGCTTTGATTCGGCTTTTGGGGTACTTGAAGAAAGTGGAAAGCATGGGAGATTTCCGGTGGCCTAAGATAGCAGTGGAAGAAAAGTTGAATAGAAGGAAGAGCACTTGGATGAAGCAGAATGAAAAGTGGATGAAGAAATGGGGAATTAGCATGCATGATTGTCCTAACACTAATGGGGATATCAAAAAGTATGTAAGAGAGAAAGTCAAAACTGCCATGTGGATGAAACAATTAGGAAGAAAAAGAGAATACTATGTCAAGAACTTTAATCCCACATGTGATCATGAGCAAAAACACTATATGGAGGCGGAAATAAAGTGGAAAGCTAAGATGTTAATTGCCCAATTGAAAACTAGTTCGCACCATCTTAGATGTGAAACAGGGAGATGGACAACGCCGAAAGAAGAATGGTCTGAAAGAGTTTGCCGATTTTGCAAGTCAGGTTTTGTGGAAATGGAATGGCATTTTCTAATGGAGTGTGTAGCGTATGAGGACATTCGGAGTAGCTATATTGATTGTCTAAAAACGAAAGTTCTTACAACCTTGTTTGAAGAGGATAAGATTGCAAAAACAACAGATTACTTGACTAAAATCCATAATAGAAGGCTCAAGATTAGCAAAGAAATTGAGGAGCAGAAGTAGCAGTTTCGAGTTGGTTATTTTAGTGTTTTGTTGGCTGGCTAATTTTTTGCCTTTTTCGGTCCCATAGGCTGCTTGGCCTCGTGGATGTCATTAAAATCCTTCATCATCATCATAATTTAAGCTGCGGGAATTCCAATTGCAAGGAAAATTACGTTAGTAAATAGTAATAATAAAATAATTAATACTTAACGTAGAATTTAATAATTTTACAATAATAATACTTAGAATTTCCTAATGTTAAAATAATAATAATTGACTTAGAATTTCACCCTACCAATTTATAATTAAACTTTAGTTGTGAGTTCTCCTTTTTAAATTAAACCCAAGGACTATTGTTTCATTTTGTTTAATTTTAATAATCTTATTCTATATGGGATAGCAAGAATTTTAATTAATGGGTTTATCATAACCCGTAATGTCTCCACATTCATTAAGTTTAAAAGCGGGTCACATTTCATTTTCAACATATCTACACATGGTTTAGTGACCTAGTTTAATTAATTAATTAAGCTTACTTAAGTTTCACCCAACTAATGACCCAATGTAGGATTATATCCCATCCCTTGGATCAAATCAATATGGGCCTTAGGTCTATGGTAATCTTTGCATGCCCTAATTTCTCATTGAGATATTACAAAGGCTCTCCTTTGGCCTCTATTCTACCATTTGCTGGTTTGATCAAGGTAGAGGAGTAATTGAGCAGTAGAATCTCATAGATTTTATTCTTGTTTTTGTTTGAGTATGATGATTGAGAGGGATTCCTACCTCTCACCCGAATGAATTGTTAATATTTCCATTTGTATCTTGTTTTTAGTTCAGTTTTATGAACAAATCGTGCAGGGTTTCTTCATTTGAATGACACCCAAATGGGTGAAGGATCTTCAATGGATGTTTTCTTCTAATAGTTCTTGCTTGCCGTTCTACTTTTTTGGTCATGTTTATTTGAAAACAAGGAATGTTATATATGCATCTATTTATATACATACATATACACTTTGTGTGTATGTATATATATACACACACATTCTTGTTTAAATGGCATATGGGCGGCTGAGTTTGAGTATTATGCTACTGTTTTAATGGATAAAAATCAGGATTTGGGTCTTGGGTTAACTTTGGAGGTGAAAACTAAGATTATTTTTCTCCAAACACTTCTCCAAATTTAGCCTCAAACATAAATATGAGTTTTCAATTTTGAAACAATGTGCAAAATCAAGCATACATAAAGTTAGACCTTAAAGATGGTTCAAACATAAAACATGGTTAAAATTTTACAACGGAGTTACTCACACGGCTAGGATTAGCATAAATTATTTCCAAGTTTCAAGGGTGACAAGGATAAGCACTAAGGACCCTAAGAATGGCACACACATCCTAGCACCTAGGGAAGTGTGAGTGATTTTCCCGATGGATTGGTCCTTGCCTCTCAAATTTGTAGACTCTTGGGAGCATGCTAAGTACCATGTCCATGCACAATCAGATCAAGAATCATGTATGCTCAATATAAAATATCAATATGAAGTTATTTACAGATTTAGAGTACATTAGGTTTCATTCAATCATAATAGAAATACAATCAAAATCAATATTTGACACTACCATCTACGTCATTTAACACAATTCACATTGAGCTATGCTTTATGCCAACATCATCATTATCATCAATTACACAAGTAAGTGATCAAAAGTCCTCTAATATCACCCGCCAAAATCTCATAATGCGATAATACATAACAACAATGCAATGCTAAGCAAATCCATAACCAACATCATCATGGTCTAATTAAAACGATAATAATAACATAGTTCTAAATAGTATAAAGTATAAACATCATAGTGCAATATGAACCACATCTAAAAGACTATCGAACATCCAAGATCGGATAAATAAAGTGTAATGCCCCCTTTTCTAAATTAAAGATGATTAATAATATTATTTAAGTTGGGCCTGGTCATTTCTAATCTTTAGGCAACTTAATAATAATATTTTATTAAAATAAAAAGTATTTTTAAATACTTAAAAGTAAAATTAATGATTTAACTAAGTTGGCCAAATGTAACTTTATGTTATATTATAAGGCAACTTATGTTTATTATTAAAAATAAAAGTGACTTTTAAATAAAGTAAGTTGGCCACCAAAATTGAAAGAAAGAGGAAAGAGAAGTTATAAAAGGAGGATGAAGGGGTTCATTTGGGAACTATCATCCATCTATCATCTTGATTTTAGGAGTTGAGCACTTGTGCTTCTACTTTCAGCTATTGAGGACAAAACCCTCTTAGCATTCATCACTTGAGGACAAAAACCCTCATTGTGATCAGAATTTGGGGACGAAAACCCTCAATTTCTGTTGGTGGCTTCACTCAGAAGTCATATTTGTGCATAAGGACAACCCGAAAGGGCTAGGGCATCATCATTGGCTGGCAAAAAAGGGTAAAAGCTCCATCATAGCCATAACCATGTTAGCATACATAATGATTTCAAAATAATTCTCCATCAATGTTTCTTTTAACCATGTGCAAGGGGTAATAATACCAAAGACTTCCTTCCTATCATACAAGAGGTCAACCGAACCACATACCCTTGCAAGGAAATGTCTAAATGCCATTTATCATCCCACAAATTCTTCATATCATCACCCAAACATGACATGTGATCCTTAACAACAACTTTCCCATAATGACATAAGTATGGCAGCGATATAAAAGGAGATAAAATGTCATCATACCTTGAGTTGTTCCCCACATGTCTACCTTCCCATGCCGGATGAGGAGTGATCGAAACATCCTCCATTTTCCCAATCTTGTGACTCAGAATTTCTGAGTTGAAATCAGCCTTCTTCTTCTCCTCAGATTCAACAAATGAAGCTTTTTCCACCTTGGCTTCAACAATATCTTGATGGTGTTCACATAGGGCATCTTCGTAGCTCTTACCGTACTCATGGACACCATAAATCTGCCTCTTATTGACTGTTGTTCTAAACAGACCAACAAGCTTATTGTCATCATGTTTCATTGGAGAAGGGTTTCCAACCAGCCCTTTCTCTTCCCCTTCTTGCTCCACACCCCTTGTTTCATCTCTGGATTCATCACAAGTCAAAACATTTTTAGTATTAACCACAAAATGAGCAATATTTACCTCATGTTGTTGACTCTTTGGAATGGGTGTAAGTGCCATGGCCTTAGGTCCCTTGATCACCAATCCTTCTTCCTCAATGATTCCATTATGGCATGGCAAACTTGGGGTTTTGACTCCCCCTTCATCAAACTTCGTGCTTTCTTCATGTTCCTTGTGTGGCATGTGATGTCTAGGCTTGGGCCTAGGTCTTCCTCGATTCACTCCAATGAATTTAGCGAGTGAAATAGCCTCACAAATTTCCCTTGGAAGAGCCATATACTCTTCATAGCTTGCGGCAATGTTCCATCCAACGGTAGGCCTTGTTTCTTCCTCCGGAATAGCTTCTTCTCTAGGAAGGAAAGTGGGCTTTGTAACGGATCCTCGGGCTGATCCCATTGGTCGCCGTGTATTGTTAGCTCCAAACAAGCTACCATCACCATTTTGAACCCTAGGTTCAATGATCCTTTGGAGGGATAGGGCTAGAAAATCCATTGTATCCGCAAGTCTCTCTTGGTCGGCAATCAACTTGTCAACTTTGGCTTCTTGAGAGTTTTGACCCACCATATTGTCTTCTTTCACTGAAACCCTAGGCCTTTGAAGATCCGAGCTTTGATACCACTGTAATATCCCTTTTGGGGACAAAACTGAAAAATTAAGGAAATTAGCTCAAACCTCCAAAATAAGCAAGTCTGATTTTTATGACAGCAATTAATAAAGGACCAGAAAATACTCTCAAACCCTAGTGACTAGGAGAGAGAAATCCACCATAGAAACACTCAAAAATTATGGGAAGTGATTCCTTGGATTGCCCTTGATTTTAGAAGCCAGAAAATGTGATCAAATCATCAAACTCAGAATTCTGGAATTTACTATGGCACAAAAATAATTGAAACTTGTAAATTCAATAACTCTTAGAATACAAGGAATCTCCACACAAATGAATACTCAAAATGATCATAAAAATACCAGCAATCAAATGAGACCAATATCATAATTTTCCAACCATGGAAACCCTCTCAAAATCATAGTTATCTAGGACTCCAGGATGGTGGGACGTAGGGACGGGGTTTTCGGGATGGCAATTTTTTTGAAAATTTGGGGACGGCGGGGGACGGCTAATAAAAAATATATAAAAATATATATAATTTATTAATTTTACAAATATAACATGAATAATTCAATAAACTAAGACTTAAAATTGAAAGTTTGAAGATTGAAACCATTAATGATTAATCCAATTATTCATCACATAAGCCAAGGCCCAAAATGCTATATATATATATATATATATATATATATATATATTCAATGTTCAAAACTTCAACATGACAATGAAAGACTAAAGCTGAAAATTAAAAACAAGTCTTACTCTTCAATAATCAACTGTCAACATGAGAAGAGTACACCTACATATGCTATGAAATATTAGATTGGAACAGTTAGTACAATAGAAGCTGGTAGCACAGTGCTAAACGATCCATTCACTTCAAGTGCAAGGTAGAACCTCTCTATCATGTAAAGATCCATTGTATTATGCATAACCAATGATTGAATTGTATTCTAGCAGGCAGCTATAGGGGAAAACTCATCATACCTAGAAGCTTCTGACACAAAAAATGTGAGATTAAATTTTTAAATTAAGAAACTGAAATATGTCCTTGACATACCAAACTGTCTTTTAGCTGAAGAAGGTTGAAGATGAAAATGTCTGGAGCTCGCTTTCTTCACTTAGAATTTGCATTAAAGAACAAGCGTGCAGAAAACAAACAAATGTGAGGTGTAGGCTTTCAGTCCTAGTCTAATGGTTGCTACTTTGTTGTTAAAAGCTTTTGGACAGGAACTATGGTACAAATAGAGTCGGCATGGGCCTAAATGTCCTATGAATTGTGATCTGAATGCCATTTAGCCAATTACTGTTGCATGAATGACATAGTTTTGTGGTCAGAAATGCATGCATGCTTGGGTTTTAAGTTGGAAAAGCGGCAGGGTCGTAGGGGATGTCGTGATGTCCCTAATGGCTCCTTGCACCCGGGACGTCCCGTGCGTTCCATTTTTTGGGGATGTCCCCTTTTTCTAGAAAACCACGACAATGGGAAATGTCCTCTTCGTCCCCACGTCCCTAGGACATCCGGGATGTAACGAAAAGGGGGATGCGTCCTCGCGTAATGATGCTCAAAATTGATCCCAAAATCGTGAATGAGTAGATGAAGCTGAAAACTATTCCAAAATCGCCAAAACGAAGATTCCAACTTTATAAATTATGCCGAATCAGAATATAAAATCAGATTTGTAATTTGTGCCCTAGAAGGAATTCAAATACCATCAAGCCCTAGTCGCTCCAAATAGGAATGGCTCTAAAATGCATGCAAATGTTTGTAGATGATACCTTTGATCCTCCAACACTCAAATCTACAAAAAGGTCTTCAATAAGTCTTCACGCCAAGCTAGGAAAGAGGGTTTTCGTCCTCTAACCGACCACTAGAAGGGTTTTCGTTCTTTCTAGGAAGAAGCCACACACTTGGGTTTTCGTCCAAGAGTGGAAGAACAAGGAGCAACAAGCCCACAATGTCCAAATAGAGAAAATGCGCCAATCTAGATGATCCTCCAAATGAGTCTTCTAACCTTCTTTTATAACCTCCTCTTGGTGCCAAAGCTTGGAATAGCAAGGCCGACCCCTTAAAGTATTCTTTTAATCTTTAATTGGCTTTTAAAGTGCATAAAACCCAACCGACCTACTAAAGGAAAACACATGCTAAAAGGAAACATTAAAATTAGAAAAAAATACAAATAAAAGCTCAATGTCCTTTTTCAATTCCTCTACTTCTTTTCCATGGAAAACGAATGGCGAGAAGTCCAAATTTTGATCTTCAAGTGGGAAAAAGGGACATTACAGGCTCTTCAAACAACTCTTTTGAAGAAATCAAAAGAAAGGGTGGTCAAGAAATTGACATAAGTCAAAGCCTCTTGGAGTGTAACAGGGTGCACTATATTGAGTGATGGATGGTTAGACATGTGTCAGAGGCCATTCATTAATGTTTTGGTGGCTTGTTGTCTAGGCGTGGTGTTCTTGAAAGTGGTTGATGCCATGAACCATAAGAAAATCACTCAAGAGATTTTCAGAATCTTGAGGAAGCTATTCTTGAAGTGGGTATAGAGAATTTGGTTGAAATTGTAACTGATAGTGCTGCAAATTGTGTAGGCGTTGGGAAGCTGATTATGGATAAGTACCCGCATATATTTTGGTGTCCTTATGCAACACATGGTCTTTATTTGTTGCTTCATGACTTGGCTAAATTTCCATGGGTGCATGAAGCAATTCATAGAGGGAGAGCAATTGCAAATTTCATTAGAAACCATCGCCTCACGTTGAACATTTACAGGCAACATGCATCTAGAGAGTTGTTGAGGCCTTGTGAAACAAGATTCGCCTCATTTTATATCACTTTGAAAACAGTGGTTGAAGAAAAATGAGCATTAAGGTCAATTATTTGTTCAATTGATTGGGAAAATTCAGTGCTTTCTAAAAGTGTAAAAGGAAAGAACATAGAGCAAATATTTCTAAACAATTTTTGGAAAGTGCAACAAAGGTTTTAAAAGTGTGTGAACCGATTGTTGAAGTGCTTCGTATGGTTGATGGTGATAAACCTTGTCTTGGTATGTTTTATGAAAGCATGGACCATTGTAAGGAAACTATTCAAAAACATTCAATCATGTGGAAGCAGACTATATTGAGATATGGGAAACAATTGACTCAAGGTGGAAAATGATGCACACCCCTCGCATGCGCAGCTTGCTATTTGGAGCCAAAACTCTTCCATATGATGCATAAGGTGACAGGTGAGTGGGCTTCATGAAGCCATAGGGAGGTTTGAACCAAATCCACAAGTTGCAAGTAAAATCAAGGATCAATGTTGGGCATACAGGTTAGAAGAAAAGATGCTTGGAATACCAACAACCAAGTATGACATGTCACACCCAGATGTTGAAGGATACAGATGGTGGAGTAACTTTGGAGCAGATACTTGTGAGCTACAACACATTACATTGTTAGGTACTTGAGTCGGGAGTAAGTTCATCAGCTTGTGAAAGGAATTGGAGTTGCTTTGACCACATTCAGTCAAAGAAGCAAAACAAGTTGTTTGGGAGGTTGGGAGATCTTGTTTATATTCGTAGCAATTTGCAGTTGTGTATGAAGAAAGCAACAAAAGACTCATCCACTTTGTCTTCACAACTCTAACCCATTTCAGAAGACATAGCGTATGCATGCAGATGATCCTAACTTGCTTTCACAAGATGAATTCAATGGTGAATCTGATGATGATGATATTGAATCATCTCAGCCAAGTGCTCTTGATGATTTTGAGCTTATATGATGTAAAAAGCAAGGAGAAATCTGAAAGTTTGAAAACAATCTTAGAACTTAGATGTAGAATCTATACTCTTTTCAAACTAGAAATTCTCTTTAAATTTATGATTTCACATGCGTGTAATGTTCTATTTCGCATTTTGATCAGCTTATAAATATGTTTTGACATCATTTCACAATGTTTTTGAACGTATTTAATAATATTTGTATATTTCGACCATTCTTGTATATTTGTTATTTATTTTTAAAAATAAAATAATAAATGTAGATTTATATAATTCAATTGACATTTTTTTCCCGAACTTTATCGGTTGACGAATTTTATCCTCGCCGAACACGAACACGAACACAAACACGAACCTAGTGACAACTTGGGCATATGAGTTTGCAATTGTTTGAGTCTGCAAGCAACTTTGGGAAGGGAGGATTGTAATTTCCTTTTTTCGAATTAATGCCAAATGGAGACTTCTTGCCATTCTCTTCTCGTGGCCAAGAAGAATAAGTGAACAAGGGAAGTAATTGAACTTCATTTCAGTTTTCTTTTATTATTTTTAATGTTTTTATTTGGTGTTTCACTCCTTAAGGCAGGTTGGTTGGGGTTATAAGACCCCAACAAGAGATTAGAAGATAAAGTGAAGCTTAAAGAGGTCGGTTCTCACCCAAGGGGTCTTGGCGCCAACCAAGGGATATAAAAGGAGGTCGCTTGGCCTCATTTGCACATCATCTTTGGTGCATATACACTTATACTTGGTTTGTTGGGCTGATTGCTCAATACCTTTCCACTTGAGGACAACAACCCTCTTGTGTGGCATCCAAGGAGGACAAAACCCTTCCTTGTGGTTTGGTGGAGAACTGAAAACTCTCCATAGTGGTGAATTGAAGACATCTATTGAAGATTCTTTTGTTGATTGGGATCTAGGGCATCAAGAAGAAGACCTACAAGAGCTTTGATATATTTTTGGAGCCCCTCTCCTAGGGAGCGACTAGGGTTTGGTTGTGATTTGGTGCCTTCTAGGGCACATAACTCATATATTCTTTGATATTTTGATTTATCATAATTTATAAGGTTGGAATCCATAATTTGGTTATTTTTGGAGGAGTTTATCTATCATTTTCAGCCCTTGTTTGTGGTTGCCCTACTGCTGTCATAAATTTATTTACAGCATGGTATCATATTTGGTTTTCTCAATTTCTTTGATGCAAATTGGATGAAATAATTATTTAGAAGTATTTTTAGGCATTGTGCATGGTTATATGGTGAATTTAATGTCCCTATACAATCATTGTTAGGGTTTCAAGGAATATTAAAGTTGCTTTTATAAAAACTCAGAATTTATGTCACTTGGGGTTTGTATGATTTCTTTGATTTACAATTTCAGCACTAGAAAGGAGATTACACCCCTTCGGGTTTCATACATCGGTTGTCCCTTTGTTGGAGTCATCAAATGTGGAAAGTGTCACCTTCCCCAAAGCATTTT
This sequence comes from Taxus wallichiana var. yunnanensis, assembly GCA_018340775.1. Lineage (NCBI taxonomy): Eukaryota > Viridiplantae > Streptophyta > Pinopsida > Cupressales > Taxaceae > Taxus > Taxus wallichiana. The sequence continues at coordinate 477,608,362 of CM031238.1, forward strand.
GAAGATCCTTGGTGGCACATGAGGTCTACGCTCTAGCTTTAACCTTTCCTTGCTTACACCTATGAATTCGGCAAGTGAAATAGCATCACGGATCTCATTCGGAAGAGCCCTATATTCTTCATAGCTGGTTGCAATATTGTGCCCTATTGAATGTCGTGTATCCACCTCCGGAATAACTCCTTCCCTTGGGAGGAAGGTAGGCTGAAAAACCCTAGCTGTAGGATCCATCACAAATCTCAGTGGTTGAAGATTGTTGTTGGACCTTGAATAACTTCTTGGATGCATATTAAGTATTAGTTGTGCCATTATATCAGCCAATCTCTCTTGCCCATGGGCAAACCTCTCAAACCTAGGATCATCAAAATTTATGTTCGTGATTTTATCTTCTCCTTCTGAATGAATACCCTCTAAGATGGGAGGATCGATGCTCTGATACCACTATAATGCCTCTTTCGGCTCAAATTTGACGAAGTTGGATTTTCCCAAAACCACGATGGAACATTGTTGGAATTTGACACCACTTGTACAAATATGATTTTTATGACAATAATCGATTTAATGCAAAAATTGGGGCAGGGACCTGTTTAGGTCCCCAAAACCCTATGCGACCTAAGTAAAATTCAAATTCTAGTATTTCCTATAATGTCCGCTTTTCTAAATTAAAAATAATTAATAATATTTTAAGTTGGGCCCAACCAATTCTTCATTTTGGGACAACTTAATAATATTATTATTAAAATAAAAGGTATTTTTAAATACTAAAGTAGAAAAAATACCCTTAGCCTATTTTCATTAAGGTCGTCCCACTGTTTAAGAGGGAAAAAGAAATAAAGAGGCCTACATGGAGCGCTCCACAAAGAAAGGAAAGAAAAGGCTATAAAAGCAAATGTTGGGGCTCATTGTAATGATCATCTTGTGAATTATATACTTCTCTTTTGGAAATTGGAGCATTGAGCTCTCATTTTCACCCTTTGAGGACAAAAACCCTCATTGGATCCTATTGAGACGAAAACCCTCAATAGTCACAACACTTGGGGATGGAAACCCTCATTTGTTGCATTGGTGACTTCATCCGGGAGTCACATTGGAGCTTCAAAATTCAAAATTTCAGAATGACAAGGGTTTCTATTAGTTGTAAGGCACACGTTCCAGCTTAGAGCACACTTTTTCGTGGCTACCACCTTCGCTTTCCTACTTGATCTACTCATTTGAGATTTCGAGATCACATTTCAAAGGGGCTTTCATGCTTGGAACAATCTTATTCTAGTTTTATTATATAGCTGATATTTTTGTGGTCATTTTGAGCTATCATTTGCATTCTATCTCCAAGTATTTAGGAAGATATGGAATTTTGAAGTTTCAGTTGTTTCGGAGCAATAAGTTTTTGTTTTAATAACTGAGGTATCGCAATTTTATCCCACATAGCTACTCCCAAACTTTGCGTATGCCTCTTTGAAGGGACCCAACGATCTAGCGCAACCCAAAGGCACCCAGTTGCAAGGTGAGTCCAATCACACTAGTCCTCGGGCAACCCAACCGACGCCCCAACCCGAAGTGTTGTAGGTTAAATCAGGATTGAACACGTGAGCTAGTGGTCACTAGCGCAACGGCACATCATTGAGGCCAACCCTGGGGGTTGTTTCTGAGAAATACTTAAGTCAAAGTGTAACGCCCACTAAAACAACCCACTTGAGACCCAAGAACAACATAGGATTAGTTAGGAAAATTATGGAAAAAAATTAATTAAAAGAATCTACAACTATGTTCTGACAAGACAACAAATATCACTAACTGTGTTCCTAACAATTCTAATCTACTAGAATATACTTTTCTTTCATTAATAATTATTAGAGGTCATAAGGTCCAAAATTTAGGGTTAGAAGTTTCAATTAGGTTCGTAGAGGGCAATAACTCACCATACCCACTCTCTTACAGTGCTCAACATTTCAACCTGATTTTTCTTATACTTAACGCATTCAAAATTGTCCTAAATCATTCCTATTGAATAGGAAATTTCCTCACCTTTCCATTGATATAAAGAAGTCCTCCTAAGTCCTCATATTTTCGAAGTTATGGGCCGACAGGGCTTGGGGTGACAATTTTCCCAAAGGGCGGATTGGCGAGCCGCGGGAGACCTTTGGAAAATATTTCCCACGCGGGGCAAAAATCACATTTGCGCCCGCGCTCCCGCGGGTTCGCAAGTCCACAAAGGACACATGGCGCTCCCTAAGCCAGCGCGGGAAAAGCGGGGAAAGGCGGGGCGGCGGGAGACATTTGCAAATTCTCTCGTGTGGGGTGAAAAGTCGGCTTTACCCCGCACTCTCGCGAGTCCGCAAGGACACGTGGTGTCTCATAAATCAACGCGGGAAGGCGGGCGGCGGGATAAAATTGGCTTAACGTCCGAAGGGCTAAGAGGGTACATAGACCCGCGCCTCTACCGACACCTCGCGATGCCACGTGGCAGCCCTTGATTGGTTGCGGGCCGGTGGGACAATGGGAAACTTGGAAAATTTTCCAAAAATTTTCAAGACGCAAAAGACAAAAAGGGACCCGTTCCTCCACCGATGCCTCGTGACGCCACGTGGCATCACCTGATTGGTTGTGGGCGGTGAGGAAAATTTGGAAAATTTTCCCAAAATTTTCCAAAAGCGCTAAGTTAAAAAAGGGGATCCGCCCATCCGCTGACACCTCATGGTGCCACGTGGCAACCTTTGATTGGTTATGGGCAGTGGGGCGGCGGGGAAAATTAGAAAATTTTCCCAAAATTTTCCTAAGTGCTTAAGGGAAAAAATTCGGGCCGCGGGCCCGCCAAGGAAATTTTTCCCAAAATTTTAACGCCAAGTGAAGAAAACTTCAGAAGGCCATAACTTTTGATAGAGAGCTCGGTTTTGGGCAAACGAGGACTTTCTGAAAGCTCTCGACGTCCTCTTTGCACAGAGATCATTAATTTTAGATTTTGATAAAGTTTAAGGGGTCAATTTTAAGAAAACGGCCTGCAGGCTTTTACAGTGCGAACTGGTAAATTTTAACTTGTGAATTTTATTCAATTTGATCTTCTTCCTCTCTCAACATGTCAAATAGACATGGAGGATTGTTCTTAGATGAATTTAGGATAGATTGCAAGGGTTAATTTGTTTGATTGAGGATCAATTCGAAATTTCCAACATTTGACAAAAAAACGACTGCAAAATGATAGTAAAACGGTTCAAGCCGATTTTACTAAGTTTTCTAAGAAATTTTCTTGAGTATTAATGTCCAGATGAATTCGTTTAGAGCCTACTACTTCAATTTAATTATTTAATTTGTTATTTTATTGTTACAGGTTTGAACTGTGCATTTTTGGTTTAGATAATTGTCAGTTTGAAATTACAAATAATAGGGATCAAATCTTGATGGGTCTATTTGCCATTTCTTCTTCCAAGTATTTAGAATACGTTCCAATTCCAATCTAACACATTTTAGTTGATTCAAAACAACCATTCAAGACCAAAATGCAATACTGATTTCCATTTTTTTCACATTTCAAGAGACAAAATACTATATTTTTCTCACACACATTTCTTCCTTTCAAACAGATTTCAATACATTGATATGATCAGATTCAATACAACAATGCAATTTGAGAAAAGCATTACATTCATTTATTGATTCCAAAAGACAACTTACAACTTCCTTCTTTCATTTCTTCCAAAATCATTTATTGTATATAGGGCAGACAATACATTTTCTTTTCACGTGTTCCACTTTACCACTTTTCAAACAGAGATTTCATAGAGTATGCTAAACACATATTTCCAATGGAATAACATCATATGGACAAGACAAAACCATTTTCATTAATTCAAATGAACTCTTACAACTTCCTTTCCATTTGATTACAAAATACAGTATACCAAACACGTATCATTCTTTCACATTCTTTCTAAACAGAATACAGAGTATAACTCTTTTACATTTCAAATTTCACTTGCAAATTTGTACAACATCTTTCCATTACAAACATTTACAAGATCATCCACTTCAAGTGGGAAGGTTACAATGAGATTTCATTTCACAAGGGATCACAAACCGTCTTTTCTCAAATCCGAACAGCAACATACATTCTTCTCATTTATCCAATTTGATCACAATGAAATAGGGAAAAGGCAACGCTCTCCACCCAACCAAGACATCCAATGAAAAGGAGAAGCCATCCTTCTTCATTGGCCCCGAACCCCAACCACAAAGCAATAAGAAATGTATTTCAACTCATGGCAACAACAAGCTTCCACATCACAATGCAATCTTTCAACATGCACATTTCAAATTAAAAACACAGTCCAAAACAAAACAGCAGTTTTACAACCACATGAAAGACATCACACAAAACTCAGGCTTCACCATGCAAGCCAAAGGAGCAAGAACTATGGGGGATGCTTCTTATGCCTCCCAAACGGGAAATGGGTATCACCACCTGAGTTACAAACCGCCAAAAATAGTATATCAAAACCCTGACATTTCTTATGCCTCTCCAAGTACCCCTTATTCCTCACATTTCCTTATGCCTCCCCAACCTCTTATGGCACCCCATAACGAGTAAAGAAATGCAAGCTATTTCTTTTTACAAGGTGGAACCCAAAACCCAACTCCCTCCACACTTATACCTCCCCAAAACACTTATGCCTCCCTCAAGAGTACCCCATAGTCTTCTCCTACACCATCCCTAAGCCATCTACCCAACAACCCACAACAATAACAAACATACCAGCATTTACATATTCATAAAAGGGAAAAGAAGAGCATTTCCAAGAGCCAAGCTCTTACCTCTCCATGATGGAGTTTGTTCCAAGTTCAAAACAACAAGCTCCTTCCAATGCAAGCAATCCAAAAATCAACCCAACACAAGTATCCAAAAACTTCCCAACTTCTCCAAAAGCAAGAGCTCTCCAAAACCAAAAGGAAGTCTCCCCAAAAATGAAGTGATAAAAGTGAAGCAACCCAAAACAAGACAAGGAATTCGAATTTTATAGAAGAGGGAAGAGAAGAGGGTGAGGTGGATCCATGTAGGATGCCACTTCACACATCCTCAACTCCAACACAAAAGTCAACTTCATTCTCCAATGCATAATCAATAGGTGGGTGAATAATATGACAGATTACTTACACACTCAAATCCAACCCACACCCCAAAGGACTGAAATTAAAACATGTAAGAAAAGTGCAATTAAAACCTACAATTTGTCTTCCCAAAATGCATTACAAAAGTCTAATTTTAACTCTCCAACCATAGGCAAGGTTGGTATGTAAATTTAAGAGGCATGGGACAAGTTTAACTTGTCCCACAAGCCTCTAAAATCAGCCTCCAAGGACAAATTCGAATTTCCAAGAAGGTGGAGTGTTTCACACTCAAAAGTTAACTTACACATCACTTACAAAGTCACTTACACATTACTTACACATTCTTACAACACTTTAAAACATGGCCAACAACTCTATTAATTACATTATTATGACATCTTTTAATTAATTAACTAAACAATATGATTACTCACAATATTTACACACCATTAAATAAATAATGAAAGGGGTAAGTGCACCACAAAATAAATACATGCAAAAATTAAACAAAAAAGGACCAAAAATAAAAGAAATACATAAAATCCCTTGGTCACATTTAAAGGTGATCCACCCCATGGGAATCCCTAACACTAACAAACACACATGCAAACCAAAACTAGTTGCCATGGTGACCTTGTTGAATTCATCTAGAATTCCAAAGTGGTTGGTCTCCAATCCCCGATGTTTGTTGTGATATTTTAACCCGCAAAACACAAATACCTCTTTCGGCCTCGTGGCCATATCGTAACGTCCGAATAATATAAATATAATTAAAATTCCAAAATCATCTAGATATATGAATCACAACATCAAAGCAATCTAACAATATCATTTATAGTTTTATCAACAACTATATCATCATCCAATAATTTTCCATTTCTAGGTCTACTCACAATATCCAAATATCACAAGTCCGAACAACATCCATCATATAACCATGTCCAACAATATAACATCATCAACATATAAAGTGTCTCTAATAATCATCATGCATCATATAAGAATCAAAGTCAACAATAATCCATGATCAAATATCTAACATCATACTAAATCAAAACTATAATAATGTCCATAATATAGTCGACAATGTCATGATCAATATCAAAAGGTGTCAAAGGGAAGTGGGCACTACACAAGGAGTCTATAATTTATTGTTGAAGCATTTATTTTGCATAAATTCATCATGTGTTTCATGTTGTTGGTGTATTATTGAAGATTTGTGTGGGAAAGGCTAAAATCTGAATTCTATTAGGGTCGTTTAGGGTTTTGTGCACCTAAAATAGGTCACTACCCTAATTTTTGCATAAAATCAATTTGTTGTCATTAAAATCAGGCTTTCTACATGTTGTTGGCATCATTTTCAACAATGTTCATTTAGGTTTTGGGAAAAATTGAAAGTCCTCAAATTTGAGCCCAAAAGGGACATTACATTTCCACACACAAATATTTAGAAATACATTAACAACATGAAACCCTTGATGAAATCAAGCAAAATAAATATTTTAACATTAAATTACATTCCCGTAATCAATTATTGCTCAAAAACAACTCGAGACTTCAAAATTTCATATCTTCATAAATACTTGGAGATAGAATGCAAACGATAGCTCAAAATGACCACAAAAATGAAAACTATCAAACAAAATTAGAATTAGATTTTCCCAACTACAAAAACCTACTGAAAAGTGATCCTGAAATATCCAAATGAGTAGATCAATCGGAAAATGAATGTGACAACCCCCAAAAAGCATGCCCTAGATGGAATTTGTGCCCTAGCTCGAATGAAAACTCTTGTCGCTTTAAAATTTTAAATGTTAAGCTCACTTGTGACTCTTGGATGAAGCCACCAATGCAACAAATGAGGGTTTTTGTCCCCAAGTGTTATGACTATTGAGGGTTTTTGTCCTCAATAGGATCCAATGAGGGTTTTCATCCTTAAAGGCTAAAAATGAGAGCTCAATGCTCCAATTTCCAAAAGAGAAGTATCAAATTCACCTAATGATCAAATGAATCTCTCCAACTCCTTTTTATACCTTTTCCCTCCTTTTAATTCTAATAAATCACTGACATTACTTAAATTAGAGAGCCCCGCTTTATAACATAAGTTGTTGACATAAAGTTACTTTTTGGCTAACTTATTCTCCCAAGTACCACTTTTTTAATAATAATTTAATTAAGTGCTTATAATAAAAATTACTATGCACTTAAAATTAAATTATTAATTTTGCCTCCTATCCCCTTTAGCCAACCAAAAATAGTGAAAACAGTTAATAGGTCTTCTCCCTGCTTTAGTATTTAAAAATACCTTTTACATTAATAATAATACTATTTAGTTGTCCCAAATGAAGAGTTGGCCAACGTAACTTAAAATATTATTAATTATTTATAATTTAGAAAAGGGGCCATTACACTTTGGGATCACATTCATAAACTAAAGTTGAAGAGGGAATGGAACCTAGCAAGGTAGAGTCATGGGACAAGAAAGATTTGACATATCAAGTGAGAACACGAACCTAAGCTTCAAGTTCTTGAGTTTGATTCCCTTCCCCAACTCTCTAAACAAGCCTTGATGCAAATTCTTTGAAATTGTGAACATCTCCTTCGTGGGTGACCTCTCCTAATGAAACTCTTGACAATTCAGTCAACTAAAGTCATTTCTCCTTCAATATTTTCAGATGTAGGCTTGGCAATCTTGACAAATTTAAAACTAGAAGATTATGTGAGCAAGTGAGAAGTGGTTTTGGCCTTTTTGGGAGCAGTACTCGAAACTAAATGTAATGCCCTTTCCAGGATCTAACTGAAACAAAAGAGAAATTGCACAAACCCCAATAGATAGTAAACTGAAAATTATGACAACCAACTGAAATTTATGACAGCAAGGTACAACAGTCTGATTTTTATAACAGCAGCAAGGAAAATGCAATCTCTCTCAAAAATGCATCATTTACACAATCCAAAGCATGTAGAGAACCTTAGAAATATTTTAGAACAAATATAAACCAAGAAATAAGCCTTCAAACCCCAACTAGAATTTATTTAATTAAATTTAATAACAGCAATGAACACCCTTACAAAGATGGCTGGAAATGAAGGATTCCAAGCCCCAAATTGATGTCCAAATGTTATTCCAGCTGTTAAAAATAGGAAAAGAACAATGATGGCTGAGTTTGATGTTTTCGTGCCCTAGAAGACCCCAAATGCCACCTTAGGGCAAGTCACCACCTTAGGAGAGGGCTGAAAATGCCTTCAAAACTGAAAATAACTCCTTATGAGATCACCTTGTTGCAAGCTTGAGGGGTTTTGTCCTCAAACCAACCCACTATTGAGAGGTTTCGTTCTCAATAGGTTTTCCAAGAGGGTTTTCGTCCTCAATGGAAGAGAGAGAAAACATGCTCCAACTCCAAGAGAAATAATTTCCAAAAGATGCATAACCTCTTCCAAGCCAAGTGACCCCATAAAATAGCTAGAGGTGGCACTAAAATCCAATTAAAGCCTTCTAAAGAAGACCAACCTCCTTGTGGAAATAATAGTTCATTTTTCCTTCTATTTTTCAATTGGCTTTTCTTCTTTCCCAACCGACCTGACTATACTTAGAAATCTACTTAAAAAGAATGCAAAGCTCACAAAAACAACTGAAAAACATGACATTAGCTTCCCTTGCTCATTCCCTTTTTTCCCATATGAAGTGGGATGGTGTAATGTCCCTTTCTAGGGCACATTGGGAAATGATGCAATCACCACAAATCTGATCACACACAACTGTAAAGCACAAATATTAGAGCATAAAAATGATCTTGCAACAACCATAAACCAACCAACAAATCCTCCCAAGTATGGCGAATCAACCTATATAGATCTGAGGGCTTTAACCTTCATAAACCCTACCCCAAATATGAATTTCACAATCTGAAAATGACAGTCATAAACCAGCAACTGAAGATTGATTTTAGACTCCCCTTAATCACTACCAAGCAACTCCTTACACAACAGAAGTCTCCTCCCAATGGAGCGGCTGGTTTGGGGAATTCGAACCCTTGAAACTAGGGTTAATTCAACCTCAAAAATTGCATAAGTGTGCCCAAAAATCTTAAATAAATATTAGCAACAACTTCATGCAGAAAACTGAATTTTCATGCCCTAGATTTGGAGATATGATTTTATGTCAAACCCTTGTTTGCAAAAAATTATGGCAACTTCAAAAATTCATAACTCACTCAATAATGCTCCGATCCACACAAATAAACTATGCACGGACTCACAAAAATAAGGAGAACAAGAATATGAATGCTAATCATGAGAAATCCCCTCTAAAGTACCCAAAACTGCACTTTTACTAATTCGCCCAGCATAAAACCCTCCAAAATGGATGCAAACCCCACACATGCAAGTCGCTTCAGCCCTAGAGGGCAGATCTAACCATGCACAACACCCACAAGTAATTCGCTCCACATGGAATAGGAAATATACACCGTGAACACAAAGAATATGCAGAATAACTCCCCAAGGAAATTCGCTACAGCTAGGGCACAGACCAGCAATGATAACACACTTTATTTGTAGAAATAAACTTCAAATCTGATCTTCAATCCAGCTCCAAATCGATTGGCAAAGAGAAAGCAACAATAGCAAGCTAGGGCATACATCTCTTGGGCATACATCCCATTTTCTTCAAGCATGAAGAATTCAATTTATCAAATGTTCAACATAACTCTCTAAGGCCATGCATCCTCCTTTTATAAGCTAAGGGGTGCAACATAAGCAGTGGCCGACCTAATCCCTTTTTGGAGGGAAACATAAGAAAACATAATTAAAATATAAAAGTACTAATCCTAAGTGTACTTTATGACTTTCTAATTTACTAATGACTCCCACTTGTAGCGCATGGCATGCCAAGGGGTTACAATGCAAGAAAATAATGCAACAGATATCTCAAAGAAGTCCCCTAGCTTAATCCTTGAACCCACGGGAATGGAATGGGTTGAAGGTCTTCAACTTTCATGTTTGAAAAAGGGGACATTACAATCCGTCCTTCCCAAAATTGCTTTCCCTCAAACAATCGCAAGCCCATAGGTCCAAGTGTCATGTCCCAAAGCGAAGACATGAAATGGTGTTCCCAAAGTCTCGATCCGGTGCCTGTCACATGGTGAAGTACTTGGAAGAACACTCTCCTGTTGTTTGCTTCCCTCGAACCAATCCAAACACGAGTGTAATCAGCCTTGCAGTATGTACTCCAAATTGTTGTACCTTCATCGGAGTATGAGGAATCAACAACCATATGATCTTTTCTAAGCTCCAAGGCTGCCCACAGAAGAATGTCATCATGGAGTATATAGGACAGCAGCCTTTTCTCACATGACGTCAGTCCTGCACAGGAAGCAAACATATTAGAAAAAACATGAGCGTTGAAAAACACTTTTTTAGCCTCTTCTTCATGTCTCAAAGGCATGAGCAGCTCACAACTCTTCCCCCAAAGGTGCTATTTCCAAAGTTTACTTCTGCTGCCCCTCATACTGCTGTCATAATGCTCCTTGCTCCCAACCATCCTCCCAAGAGTGGTGTAAAATCCACTCAAATCTGCCCAATGCATCTCTAGGATAATAGGTGTCAGGAAGAACAACTCCCAAGTGTCAAAGTACCATTTTTGCAACATGGAGAGGAGAAGTATCAAACTGAAAACACAAAATACAGCAGTCCACCACATCATGTTAGCACGTGGGCTGTCCTTTACTAACACCATGTCATCATAAGAATTGGGTAACATTTGGATGACTTGGCTGTAGCATGCTATTTCTGTACTTATCTTAGGTTGTATGAGGACTAAAAACTGATTATTAATCGCCCAAAATACCATCCACATGCTACGAAATGGAGGACACAAGTTCCCAAGGCTATGTTGTCTTTCTACAACCAAAAAGTATGAGAATAACTGACTGAAAATGCAAAATACAGCAGACAACCATTTGCAAACAGCCTTCATACTTTCATCAATAATGATAGAAACAATGGCATTTTTGACATGAGATATTTCCCAACCTTGGTAGGAGCCAAGCATGCAATGAGGAGTAACAAATCTGAAACATATCTTACCCTTTTCTGTACCAAGCATATTCCCATCATCAAAACATGTAGGAAACTCTTTTGCCCATTGAATGACAAAATCTGAAGTAGTAGGCCAGCTCTCTTCTTCATGGCGTGCAATCACCTTGTAATTCCTTTTCATGAACTCCTCTTTTGCCCAACCACAAATTATATGAAAGCGGAAGTTGGCTGCCCCGTCATGCACATTGTCTAGCCCCCAACCTTTCTTCCATGTAACCTCAATCTTTTCCTCACATGCATTAGCCCAAGTAATGTAATCAAAACTGAATTGAGTGGAAATAAAACTAAGTATCTTACCACATTTTGAAATCACTCCTTTTCCGCCCTTACTTTCACTTGGACTGAATTTTAGAAGGTGTTGGCCTTCTTGCCAATGATCTAGGGCTGCCTTAGGAAGATATCAAAACTGAATTGAGTGGAAATAAAACTAAGTATCTTACCACATCTTGTAATCACTCATTTTCTGCCCTTACTTTCACTTGGACTGAATTTTAGAAGGTGTTGGCCTTCTTGCCAATGATCCAGGGCTGCCTTAGAAAGATTCTTTCTCCACTTAGCACCCTTCATCTTGTCTTCATTGTTAGCCTGGCACTGGCGCTGGCGTCCTAGCTGGGCGTTGGTGTCTAGACTCAGAGAAACTGAAGGGTTGGAGGTCAAACTGAGCAAGAAGGTGTACAAGACCAAAAGTGGAAACAAAAAGAAAACAAAGATGGCCAAAGACCTAGGTTAATTAACACTTTTCTTACTTAGGAATCATATTAATAGTAGTATGCAATCAAGACTAGATAATTACCCAAAGTGCATGATTTTGTGTCTACAACTACAAATTAGATTTTGATGCCTAAGGTTTCATGATGTCTTTTCTACATGTTAGTGGTTGATGATACGTCATGTCAGTTTTATGTTTTGGGGACTAGTTGAGTAGAGAATGAGAGACGGTGGTTATGAAATAACATATGGAGGAGGAAAGGTGATTCCTTGAAGGTCCTCATTTGTGTTTATGGATGAGAAACAAATATTGTCAGAAATATCCCAGAAACTAGTTCCAAATAGATTGCAAAATAAGTGGTCCTCAATACCAGACATGTATTTGGCAAACCAAGTTATTCTGTTTGCTGACCTCAGAGTTCTGCCAAAAAGATCCCCATGCTTGTCATTGGCCTGTTGGCTTTTTGCTTAAATCATTCAGTGGCTAGCCAATTACTAATTTCTGTAACATGCAGGTCGTGGAAGTAGCACGTTGTTCTTTTTATTACCTTTTTTAAATCATGGGCTGAAATAAACCACATAAGTAAATATTGGCTGTGCTGCATTCACTTCAGAACATTTCAAGTTTGATTTGTACCTCATTTTGGCCAATCAGTTGCAATCTGTAGCAACACCTTCTCCCATGCTCTTAAGGGTAATAGAATGATTATGCAGAAAAATATCTATATATGCTTTTGCTATACCTTGCAATGCACGCATTATAAGAACTCTTATTGCTTTATACAATATTGCTTCCTGATTGTAACATGATTTCAAATATTAAGAAAAGGATAACATTCCTATTATTATTTGGCAGCCTCGTATCTATATGGCTGAGCAGCTGTGTCTATTCATCTTGACTGAATATTTAACTCTCTTTTAAATATACAGGTACGAAAGTTGTGTCAAACTATTGCCTTTGTATCCCCTGCAATTTGTATGACTATTTGCTCTTTAGACTTGGGACTATCTCCTTGGACAATTGTAGGAGTCATCACTGCTGGGTTATCTCTCTCCAGCTTTGCACTGGCAGGTAAAGTTCTTTTTTTTTTTGTTATGGTGGTTCTCTCCTGTCTAATTTTTGGGAAGTGCAAACATTAAGGTGGTATTTCCTGCAAATAGAAAAAGTCTTAAGGGAGGGAGGTTCTCAAATTTCTTGTTTTTTGAGACATTAATTTCTCTCTCATATTCAAGATATTGGTTTGTTGTAGGATTATACTGCACCCACCAAGACATATCTCCAGAGTATGCAAGTATCCTTTTGGTATGTATGATGCATTCTATAGCCATGTATTAAAGTCCCAGATAAGAATTCCACTATTACAAGTTTACTGCAAACTTCAGTCCATTAATATGACTAATGTAAATTAGATGGTATTCTTTTCCTCTATCAAATAATTTTAATTATTTAGAGCTCAAGTTGCTTATTCACTTGAGGTTGGAAGATTGAATTTGCAATTCAAGTCATTTTTAACCCCATCTATTTGATCTTGATTCCACTTTGCACTGTAGTAAATTAAAGCAATTGGCGCCAAGTATAAAGCACTCAATTCACACTTGGTTCTTTGAGATTAGTGAGTCGGCGTTGTTATGGACTTCCTCCCATGTAATGTCCCTTTCCAGGCTCTAACTAAAAACAAAGGAAAATTGCACAAACCCCAATAGATAGTAAACTGAAAATTATGACAGCCAACTGAAAATTAGGACAGCAAGGTACAACAGTCTGAATTTTTGTAACAGCAGTAAGGAAAATGCAATATCTCTTCAAAAATGCATCATTCACACCATCCAAAACATGTAGGGCAACTTAGAAATATTTTAGAACAATTATTAACCAAGAAATATGCCTTCAACCCCAGTTGGAATTTATTTAATTAAATAAAATGACAGCAGTGAACACCCTTACAAAAGTGGCTGGAAATGAAGGATTCCAAGCCCAAAATGAAGTCCAAATATAGATTCCGGCTGCTAAAAATATGAGGAATGCAATGATGGCTGAGTTGGATGTCATTGTGCCCTAGAAACCCCTAACTCCTCCACAAGGTGGGTTGCTCCCCTAGGAGAGGGGCTGAAAATCACTGTAGAATCAAACCCTAGCTGAAAATCTGCAAAATCAATCTTCTTGAAGCTCTTTGGAAACCCCAAGATGGAGAATCCTCAATGAATTGAAGAGTTTTCGTTCTTCAATCAAACAAAGAAGGTTTTTGTCCCCCTTTTCGCCACACAAAAGGATTTTTGCCTTTAAGTGGAAATAGTTGAGCAATCAGCCCAGAAACCATTGAAAGTTAATAGTATACAAGATGATGATGCACAAATGAGCCAAGTGACCCCTACTTATATCTTGTTGTGGCGTCAAACCAATTAAAATGCCCTCAAAATATGACCTACCTCATAAGGGATCATTTTCTTCTATTTTCATTTGATCTTCTTAACCCAACCGACCTGACTTTATATAGAAAACTACTAAAGAAGAATGCAATGCTCACGAAAATAACTGAAAAACATGACAATTACTCCCCTTGCTCATTTCCTTCTTTCCCACGGGAAGTGGAATGGGCTCAAAGTCTTCAAATCAAACTATCTTGGAAAAGGGGACATTACATCCCACATGCCTACTTGAGCACAAAAGGGACTGTCATAGTTAATTCATTACTAGACTCTTTTCATGGGCAACAAAAACTGGAGGATGGTCATTAATAACCTTGCCTATATGGTTAGCACTTCTAGCAAGGAACACTTGGCATTTCACCATTCTCTCTTTGGGGAGCAGGCTTACTAAGTTATAGCCCTCCATGAATTTCCATACCCAATTTTTCGCTCTAACTCCCGAATCAATCTCCTTGCAAATCCATAAATGAATGGTGAGTAAGTTCCAACAAATAGAGACAAAACCATCACCATATGACGGGTTTCTTTTCTCTTCCTTTTTAAAGTTTAAAATCTTTTTATATTAAAAGTACTATACAATGAAAAGAACTCTTCAAAGATAGAGCTTAGGAATACTAGAAAAATTCATAGACGGTTAGAAAGAATGAAGTAAACGAGGATCTAGGGACATAGACTTTGAATAATATGAATGTCAGTGGAGAGTTACACAATTGCATTTTTGTGAGCCATAGAGAAAAAAAGTTGCCCTTTGAGTAAAGAGCCATATCTGTTTTTGCTTGCTGGACCAGATCTGTGAGAAAAAAATTCTTATTGGTAGCACCTAAGCCACAAATATTCCATGAGAGCATCCACATCATGAGTCTGTCACTGGGGTAGGCCTTTCCCTTGTTTGTTCTTGTATGGCTGATGTAGAAGGTTCCCGTATTTGTAACATACTTTCAAGAGTTATGATGATAATATTAGCCTTCTCAATTTCAACTTTTTGCCGTGCAGATTTCCTCTTTTTCTAAATATTTTGGAGAGGTTTGTTTGATTCCCATAGTTGAAGGTTGGTGGAGATGTAGTCCTTTAGTGATTTTTTCTGTTGTTTGTTTCCCCTTATTACAGGTAACCATGCGAGGGATGACTAAGGCGAATTTCATAATGGGGATTGAATTTCGGATGAGGGTTCTGGTGGAATGTAATTTCGGCTGTGGGGAAAGTGTGCAGCTCATGAGATGCATGGTCGGTCAAAGCCTCAAAAAGGTTATGCAAGGGAAGGGGGTTGCAAAACTGGATGGTGGTTTTCTTTGCAGGTCTATGCAACCTGAAACTTCTTGTGTGTAAGAGTGAGAGCAATATTGGAGATCATACTTGGTGGAGAAATGGAGGAATGCCAATGTGTCTAAGGTGGTGGTTGCTTTGATGTTTGGGTGGTTAGAAGGCACAGGGTTCCTAAAGCCTCTTGGTTGGGACAGACATGTGCAAGATGCCTGTGTTTGTAACAAACCTTACAATGGAAGGGAATATTTTCATAATCCAAAGGTTTTTCCCTTTCAATTCCTTCCATGTCCAGAATGATGCATTCAGGAAGAGTTCATTCAAGATCAAGGTTAATGCAGATGCAAGAATAGTTATGGACTGCTGGATTCATGGTGAACTTTGATGTTGTGATGTATTCTCGTAGGGAAGTTCCTTTCACAAAGACTAGATTCAAGTCAATATTCACTTGGTAACAATAGAAACCTAACCCATACAGGGACGACACTAGGAGGTCTTCAGTGGGATTGAAGGAAGGATATCAATTTTTCATTAACAGCCCCGATTTATTGTAAAACCGGGTTACTTCATGAAAGGCCTGACCTTGCTCATGTGTGGTGCTGACATGACCATGAAGTAACCCTTGGACATCATAAGAATGTCCACAGTTCCTGATGGCTTCCACTGTCTAGTGAGGTTGAACCTAAATCTTGAAGGTTTGGGGTCTTGGGAAAGCTCCTACAAATCTGCAAGTGAAGGCTTTTACTTTGAGGAGCCAGAGGCGCTTTTCCATCTCAGCGAAGTAGAAATAGACCTTTGGGGTTTCATCCTTTTTAAGGTAACGACCATTGGTTTTCTTAGCTGGAAAGAGAGGCCTTGTCATGGGAGGGTGACCATGATATTGTAGAAGTTGTTGGAGATCTGTGGAGCCTATTACAGGTCTCTCAGCAGAAGCTGTGGGTTTAAAGCTTGGGATATTCATGGGCGGTATGTTAGAGGAGACCATGGCCTCTTCCATTGGTGGAAATGGAGAGAACAGTTTAGTCGGTTGTGCTCAGATCACTGTCTAGAAGATGCTGATAGGTGCTCAGAAGTGGCAGATTCAATGCCCAAAAAGAGCAGATCTGTGCCCAACAATTGCAACTGTGGAATGAAATTGTAGAACAATGTCCAAAAGTGGCAGAACGGTGTCCAAACCTGAAGGTCAGTGCCTGAAAGGTGCAAATCATTTCATGACTTCGCAAATTTGTGCCCAAAAATCCATGATTGAAGAACAAAAAACGTAGATGTGGGCACAAAAGTAACAGTTCAGTGCATAGAAGCCATAGATCTTATTCTAGAACAGAAAAATATGCCCCACTCAGTGTTTATAAATATGATTTCCAATTCCTAGGATACATGTACTACCTCAGCAGCCACATCAACATGTGACGCCTCAGTTGCCACCTCAATAACTACTTTCTCCTTTCTAAAAGATTTACATTTTTCCCTCTGGATTTGAAATATAGACCTCCTGCATGCCATAGAATTAACTGTTGCACCACATATTTTTGGTGTGGATCTAAGCGTATATGATCGTTCGAAAAGTGAGTCACCATCCAAGAATGAGATCATTTTTACAAGGAAAAAAATGTCACTTTTTAGATGAAATAATTGTTGGTTTAAAGACATTTTATTTCAGAATTCCGACATTAGTGATGGGACCAAGAAAAAAGGATCGTTGTAATTACAACATTTAAACTGACCCCCTTGCCCAATACAAATTGATCCTTACAAAAATTGGTCTACACTTACAAAATCTTTGGTCATAACTCTTCATTTGTAACTGAAAGTTATGTGCCAGTAATTCCAAGTAAAATTTCAGTCTAATTCAGTGAGTTCTAACCAAAGGTTACAAACAAAATCTGAATGTGAATACATAACAAATGCCCCACTTAGTGTTTATATGAGCTGGTTTGCAGAGAAGTGTCGTAACTAGGTTTCAAACTTCATATGTCAATAGTTTAAAATCACTTGGTTTCTTTTTTCTCTTCATTAAAATGTAAAAAGATCATGCCTAAACTTGTCCATAGAAAATTCTGTACAAAGCATTAAAAATATATGCATAACTACCGATTACAACTCATATTGGAAACGCAGTGTTGCACCTACATTAGGGCCTAAAAGTGACATTCTTTTGATGGAATATTCGTCAAGTCGGCCCACGCAAGATGTAATGTCCCTTTTTCCCACCTAAGAGCTGATATTTGGTCTTCTTGCCATTCCTTTTCCGTGGCAAAGAAGCAAAAATGGAGGAGAACCTTGAACACCTTTATGTTATGTTTTTACTAATATTTTATATTTTTCTTTAGTATTTTCCCTTCTTATATAGGTCGGCCTTTCTTTTTAGACTTCAGCGTCAATTGAAGGATATAAAAGAATATTAGAGGCACCATTTGCTACCTAGACTTGGCGCAATCTATCTTATGAGAGGAAAGTAAGCTTGAGCTGCTTGTTCTTGCTTTTAGAGATGAAAACCTCCTTAAGTGACTTACCTAGAAGGACGAAAACCCTTCTAGAGTTAAGGGAAGGACGAAAAGACGAAAATCCTTCTCTTTGGCTTGGGATCAATATTAGAGGTTGATTTGGAGATATACTTATCATTTTCAGTTTCTATGTGATTTATTAAGGGTGGAGTGACCTACCTTGGGTAGGGTTTTGAGAAATTGGTGAACTATTTGGGAAATCTGGTTTGGTAATCTGATTTGTAATATTGTATAAGGCCGAATCTGAAGTTTGGTATGCCCTAGTTTTATAATTTTCTTGTGTCTACAATTTCTAGTTCATAATTAATTTCCAGCAAAGTGAGTTCTTCAAGACTTTTGTGTGATTTTGGCTCTTAATATTCCATTATATATATAATTGTTGTGAGTGGATTCAAGATGTTTCTTGGTGATTTTTGACATTTTTGGTGATATATATAGTTGCTGATTTTGTATTTATAGTCTATTGCAATTAAAAATCAGATCTGAATTTTGTGTGTGGGGTTAAAACCCTCAAAAGGGTCATTACAAAGGGTATCGAGATCGATCTTCAAAAGGCTTAGGGTTTGTGAAAGAAGGCAACAAGGGTTACATTTACTATCAAAGGAGGAGGAAGGCAGACAAAGAAGACCAACCAAGAGAAAGAAAGACACATGGCTGATCACGATTTTCAAGAAGCTAAGGTTGACAAGCTATTGCCGCCAAGAGAGGCTCGCCAATACCATGGACTTCCTAGCTCTTTGTAATGTCCCCTTTTCGGGACATTAATTAAATTAAAATAATGGAGACCTTTAATCCACCCTTCCCATGGATTAAAGGATAAAAATTGGGAAAATGTCATTACTCCTTTTGTTTTTAAATTAAATAATTAATTCTCCTCTTATATTTTTATTTAAAATATTAAAAGAGGAAATTAATGTTTTAATTGGAGTGTGACTTTCCAAGAAAGAAGGCTATTTTAAAAGTGACTCTCCCACATAGAGATTTGCGCCAAAAAGAGGAGAGAAACTTGGAGATTTTGTTGGCTAGATTTTATGCATAGTGTAAAACCTAGGCAATGTGAGATAAATCTCCTTCATTTAATAGTGAAGCTCCCGTAAGATGTTTATTTATTTTGCAGAGTGAATCCTAATAACTACTTTCGAGGGTTTTACTTTAATTTTCTCACTGTGAACTACAAATGCAGGCAATTTTGCAAAGAAGTAAGCAAATCGTGATTGAAATATTTGCAAGTAAGGGGAAGTAATAGAATTTAGGAAAGAAGAAAGGAAGATGCATTGATTTAACCAATAGCTATCAGAGTTGGTCTCATCCACACAAATTAAATAAACAGATGAAAACTCACAACATTCAACAGTAAGGGAAAGAAATAGCTTCTAACCTAGATCTGAGATAACACAAAGTTTATCTAAAACCTCAAGTAGAAGTGATTAGCAAAACACCATAGACACAAAGTTCTCCAGAAATCTACCTTTTATTCAATCCCCACTTTCACATCAAAGGATCCAGCACAAAGTCTGAAAACTCAAGAATGCTCTGCTAAACAAATACTGATGAACAAAATTGTGATCCTTTAACCCATAGGCTCTTCCTCTATTTATAGTGCATAGAGGGCAATTACAAATAGGAAGCTTCTATGAATTCTGCATGTGGAAGCCGTAAAGGAAACAATTGACAATCTTCCTCCTAGAATTTCTCTTCGCATGACATGCATGATTTACAACTGAAAATAGAACCTTCAATTCTGTATGTTTGCCACCTATTTTCAAGTAATTGACTTCTTCCAGTAACTTGAAGTAATTTCTTTTAAACTAATCACTTAAGTTTTACAATTCAATTGATTACTCAATTACTTTGTCGAAGAAAATAAGAGAAAGAATAAGAAAGAGGAGAAGAAATTAGAAGAAGGCCATCAACACTCTCACTTTGATTTTTCTTCCATATTATGCATGTTGATCCAACATGCATTGCACTTCCGCCTCATGAATGATATGAATGATACCCTAGATATTTAATCTGAGAAACTCTTTCTTGCACATGCGGTTGACTCTTTTCCTTTGATTCTTCCCAAACCGGATCTCGAGAGCAAACTTACCATGATTTCCTTGCCTTTGACTCCACCCTTCCTCTTATCCTTGAAGCTTTTGCAGTTCTTCTCCAATACGTGCACCAGTGAAATGTTTCCCGTAAACAATTGAGACAAAACTCGTCACCCTTTTATTTTTAATTGCATATGAGCAATTTTGAATTTTGGAAATCATTCCGGGTGCAAGCAAATATAAGTAGGCTCTATCTAGGCTTAACTAGAAGATTGGGAAGCACATGCACATGCTTTTAGAGGGATTTTGTATGCAATTTATAATTAACTTCCCTCATTTGGTTTTTTTGGTTTTGCAGGATGTTGGAGCTCCCACAAAGAGGCTCTTTAACGTTGAGCGTGGCTATATAAAATATGTGTATACATCTAAATATTTTTAAAAATTGTATTACTATTAATCTCTTTTATCGGCGCTATTTATTACAAGCCCTCTAGTACGTACTTAACATCCCCACCCAAAAGGAAAGATAAAATACACATATACATATACATCTAATCACACAAAGGGTGTACCCTTTTGTAGAACGTGGCCTAGCTATGTGGACAAAGTGGCCCACACAAGTCGTGACCAAACTTGTTCCATGGGAATGGCCAATGAAATGGAATGAGTCAGGAAGGAATTGGACTCTCATCACATCTTTCTTTTATAATTTTTAATGTTTCTTTTTAGTGTTTTCTTCTTTTTAGGAGCTCGACTGGCTTGGTGATGTTTAAAAGCCAAATAAAATATTAAATTAAGCCTAAAGGAGGTCGCTCATGCATGTTTGGCCTTTGGCGCCAAGGTTGGGGTATTTAAGGAGTGTTATGGCTTCATTTGACGCATCTACTTTTGACAAATTTACTCTAAATTGATCTTTGGGCTGGTTGCTCTTAGTTCTCTCCACTTTTGGGCGAAAATCCAATTGTGTGGTTCATTCCAAGAAGGACAAAAACCCTTCTTGTGGTTGGTGGACGGAAACCCATCATCCTTGGTTGAAGTGAAGACATAAGTGCATATTTGGGCATTGAAAAGGAAAGGAAGTCATCTACAATCATTTGCATGCATTGATAAGCCTCTCCTAGTTGGAGCGACTTGTGTTAGGGTGTCATTTGGTGCCTTCTAGGGCACAAAACTTCTATTTTCTTTCATATTCAGATTTGCCATCATTTATAAGGCCAGAAACATCTATCTTTTGTGGAGTTTGGGGTTTGGAAACCCTTATTGCATAATTTTCTTTGAGTTGTACTTTTGTTGTTAATAATTAATTTCCAGCTGAGCATTAGCTTGATTTTTGTGTTGGAAATAGTTCTAAAATATTCCAAAAGGGTTTATAAAAATTGTGGATGCATTGTTGGATGATTTTGGGTGAAATCTTGTGTTTTTCATACTGCTGTTATAAAAATTTGATCGATGCTCTTACTATTTTTAATTTTCAGTTTATCGGTCCAAAATCAAAATATTATTGGGGTTTGTGTTGTTTCCTTGTTTTTCGCCAATCCCAAAAAGGGACATTACAATGGGTGCGGGTAGCATAGTCTGGGGCCAAGCCCACCGTGAGGTAGAAAGGGGTCAAGTTGACCCAAGCCACCCACCCTTCTCCTTTTCATATATATATATATATATATATATATATATATATATATATATATAGAGAGAGAGAGAGAGAGAGAGAGAGAGAGAGAGAGGATACGCTTGTGGTTCTTTAATTTTAGCATAAATATATCAATGATCACATTGTCGATATAGCCATTATTGATAAAATCAAATTAATCTAACTTCATTATTTGGATAGAGGAGGATACAAGGTAGATTATTGAATGCCATCCCCATAAGTATTGAGAGAGAGTGGGAGGAAGATTACGATTTAGTTTTTATAATCACTTCAAATCCCTTTCAAATAACTACTTTGTATTGCAATCTTACAACACACAAATGAGCTTACATTAACAATTTGCATCCTTTTCAACTTTGTATGTCCCCTTTTCCGAGTTAGTTGACTATGAAGACCTTGGGCCCATTCCACTTCTTGTGGGCTTTAGGGAGGGAAGCAAGGGAGGGGAAACATTGCCATAATGTGAAGGCTAACTTGACAAACAAACAAGAAGAACTTCTATTTTTGTCTTCATGAGGTCGGTCTTTTTGGAGATAGAAAGAAGTACTCTTTTCCTACATTAGGGTCGATTATCTTAGAGACCTACGTTGGTGATAAAAACTGATCTTTTCCTTCATTATGTGGTTGGTCTCGTGGAAAACGTAGGTTGAAGATAAAGGAGAAACAACTCTCTCAAGGAGGTTGATCCTCCAACAAAGAACATGCATTGAAGTTGGCACCACATAGAGGATATATAAAGAGATCATTTGGCTTGAGAAGGGTCATGCATCATTCATCATTGATATTTTCTTGAAGTTGGAGCTTGTGAAGCTTCTCTCTTGCCTCAAAGACAAAACCCTTTCTTGGCCTTCTTTGAGGATGAAAACCATCATTCATCTTGGGGTGATCTAATAAGGAGATCACAAGTGGGCTACTAAGGATATATCTTGTGTAATTCATTCATTTTCATCCCTAGGTGACTTGCTTGGGTATTGTGTTTGGTGCCTTCTAAGGTACATCTTGGCATTTTGAGTTGATATAATTGTTCCTCATAATTTATGAGATCGGATCTACAATTTGGAGTGACTTTTGGGATTCATTAATCATAATTTCAACCCCAAGTGGATTACTCGCAATTCCGCTAGGCTAAATCGATTAATCCAAAAGCCAAAAAATCTCAATTGCTATCAAACTGAAATTCGAATGAAATCGCCATAAACTGATTTTTTCCGAAAACCTAGTTTGCTTTGCCTTGGGCCAACGATTTAGTAAATATAGTTTTTTTGCCTAAAAATACCTCCAAAACAATATGAAAATTTGTTTGTAAGTAGATAATGAATAATCAAAATAGGATCTTCAATTTGATTCGAAAAATATTAATTCTAGAATTTATTAGGGCAAAATACGCAATGTAAACTTGTAAATTCAATAACTTGCAAAATACTCCAAATTTCTAGACAAATGTTAGCTCAAATTGAAGCTTGAAAAATAAGTTTTCCAATGAACCCAAAAATCAGAAATTTTCAATGGCAGAAGGCATCAAAACGAATATACAATTCTGGAACAGTGTAGATAAACCATAGTTGTAAGTGAAAGCTAGAAATACAATTTCACCCCACTTAAGAAATGCCCAAAAACACCTCAAAACTGATCAAACACTTCAGATCTGATCTCTCCTTGAAATTAGCTTGAAATCAATCCTCAACAATTGGTGGAAAACAACTGGAAAATTAGTTAACTCTTTGATATGCAATGGAAACCTCTGTGTGGAGAATCCTCTCAACTAGGAGAAGGGTTTTCTTCCTTCTACTAGATCTCTTAGAGGGTTTTTGTCCTCGAGAGATTATTTCTAAAGGTTTTTGTCCTTAGAAATATTTTGTAAAAGCTCTAGGCTCAGACAAAAATTAGATTTATGTAAAATAGAAAAGCATGCCTTCTACAAGTAAGTAAACTTGCTTTTATAGATTTAATGGGCCAAATAGCCTCCCCAACTTCCAATCATATTTCACCCCTCGTATTTAATGTTTTTTTCCACCTTTTCATCCTCCAAAAGGATCGCATTTTCTCCTACGAGAGAATAATAACATAAAGTGATTTATTTTTTACTTTATCGCTTTATATTTTTCTTTTCTAGTTTTAACTTGACTTTATCATTTACAAATTAATATATAGTGCTTATAATGTTACTTTATATTGCACTTTTATAATTAATTTGTTATGATAAGTTTCCTTTCTAGCACCCTTTAGCCATCGGGAAACAGAATGCGGCTAAAGGTGTTCAACCAAGAAGGGGATATTACAAGGGGTGATGTCCTTCTCAAAGGAGATCAAAAGTGAGCCACTAAGGAAATTTCTTATGCAATTCCTTCATTCGCAACCCTAGACAACTTGCCCGGTATTGTGTTGGGTGCCTTCTAGGGAACTTCTTGGAATTTCTAGTTGATGTAATTGTTCCTCATAATTCAAGATGTTGGATCTACACTTTGGAGTGATTTTTGGATTCATTAATAATTATTCAGCCTTGTGTGTTGGTTGTACTTCTACTGTTAAGAAATTAATTACAGTTGTGATTTATCTCCTCATTTCTCATCTATTTTGGAGTGTATTGGTTGGATAAATATTTCCATGGTTGAATAAAATATTTGGAAGCATTCTATGTCATTTTCAGCTTGTGTTGCATGGGAATTGATGCCATTGAAGTGCCATTACAGTTCACTGCCCTAGGAGAATAAATATTGGTTCACAACTAGGGTTTGTGTGGAATCATTGTTGGTTGTCATCACAATTCAGTTGCTGTCATAAAAAAATCAGATTTCTTCTTGTTGCTAATTGCATTTTCAGTTTGTTTCCATAAGGGTTTGAAGTAATTTTTTGGTGGCTGTCATAAACATCAGAGTTTGTTGGTTGGGGTTTGAGCCCAAACCCTTATTTTTCGTTTGATGTCCTAAAAGGGACATTACAAACTTTCATAATTATTCAAGAGTACACAATGCTCTTCTTGACACATAAAATTTGTAAACAATTTACATTGCAATACATTTTATCTTTATTTATAATATACCCCAATAACTTTTAATAAGCAATTTCAACATTGTTATTCCATTCGAAATTAACTCAAATTGCAAGTTCACAATCACATTTTCAATAACCAATTTTTCTTTTCCATGTACTTAACCACTTCTCAACCATACCAAAAGGAGGAATCCTACAACATTTACCTCCTAACAACATATAAGGGGATGATTTCATCTTCATTTTCCCACTAAAATCCCCTACTCAAAAGGTGATCTAAAAGCCAACAACCAAAGCATGATAAGGGGGAAACACATATACAAGATTCTCACATGCCACAAAATCATGTAACTATTTGCTTGAAATAAGAGAGGATAATCATCATTGCAAAAAAGGAAACCAAGCCAATAAATGAGGCTTGCAAGGGACAAAGACTATCATAAATGCTATCTATTTTCCCTCCACAAAGAAAGAATTGTTAACCTTTTTTTTCCATTAAAGTAACCCATTTTCCTTCTACTAAGATTACCCTTTGTCTCCACTAAGACTGGTCAAAGTTTTCCTTGGTTCCTCCAAGCAACAATACAAACTCTTTTGCCTCACTTCAAACCAAGCCATCTTTCCCTCTCCTAAACTATGATATGGTCTCATCCCCCACACAAAATCATAAATGCATGTCGTGTAATGGGTGCATATGTAAGTTTTTCACAAAAATCATTCAATCGATTCATGCTCAACCGAGCAACTAAAAACACAGCATTTAATCAATTTAAGAGAGAAAAAGAGGGAATGATATTTCTTATAAATAGAAAACAAAGAGGAGTAAGACCTTCTTACTAGTCATCTTGTCTAAGTCTTTCAACCAAGTCCACACAATCGCACATCAAAGCAAGCTCTTCTCAAACCCAAATTTTAGAAGTTGACTCCAATATTCAAATTCCATAACTTCCAACACTCAACAAAACATACTTGGATAGAAAAATAAGCAAGCTGGAGCATCCAATGGACTTATGCCTAGTGGCAAGCACTAACTTCAAGATCGCATAAATCCCAACCAAAAACATTTAATCCGCTTACACACTCATATGGCCACCAACTTCTCTTACAATTTTGTCAAATCACATTTACTTTTCTTACAAAATTATAATATAAAATCTATTTGAAAACAAACAACTTCCATATGTCAATATCATAAATACAAGACAATCAATTTAAAGCAAATCAACAAAACTTCTACTCAACCTCTTATACAAACTTAATTCATTTACACGTTCTACTTGCAAGCCAACCCACATACTTACACAAATGTAAGGCATTGTTGTTGGTATAATTTGTAAGGTCAAATATGAGGTCAATTTTTCAATCTTAAAGTGGCCAAAAGGGATAATAAAATTCTCTTACCCGATGGGTAGGTGAATAGGCAAGTTTTAAGAATGTGGAGCAATGGTTACTTGTTCCACACACTTCCAAAAAATTAGTTTATACATTCAAATTCGAATTTTTCATAAAAGGAAAGTGAAAACAACCAAGAAGAACCACTTGCATGCCAATTTTGGAAATAAAGTCAATTTACTTGATAAAAATCTTAAATTAACCAAAATCAAGATGAACTAAATTAAGTAAAACAACATAAGAGTCCCATAAAAATGTGGCAACTCCACAAAACTTGGAAAAATTAATATCAAGTAAACAACATGCTATCATACAATCTCCTAACAATCATAAGGCTTAGGCTTAGGCTTATGCTTTCGACCCTATGCTAGCTAATGAACTCCTTGTGGGTTGGTCCCCTTCATCCCCAATTTTGGTATGATTATGTATAATCTCTTGTACATGTTCTCAATCTATTCACTAAATGTACAAATCATACCTTTCAAAAATACAAAAAGTCAATGTATTTATACATGAAAACAAGAACTTGTACATCCATATATAACTCAATCAATTCAAGGTTAACATTATATATAACATATATTCTAGATTTTCAACATTAACAATAGTAATTGTTAGTTGTATTAACAATGACGTATATCTTAATTATCATCAGATACATATCTATCAACATCACTAACATAGTTCCATAACAATGCCATATGATTAATCCTTGTATCACTCATAGGCACCCCATGCCACCAAATCATGATATAAGCGTCAACACAAACCGTTGAATCCAATATATAAGTCTATACACATGTATCAATATAGCAAGTACAATGAGTAAAAATGAAATGAGATCAATAGTGTCATCTAGTCTAAACAATGTTAAAGAGGAGTGGGCACTTTATCTTCTCCATGTCTATTTTGCACAACCATTGCTCTTGTGCAAGATGTAAGAAAAGCTTCCGATCCTAGAAAATTTTAGCTTTCAACCTCTTATCGAGTTCTCATGAAGTTCAATGAGATGGCCTCATCCTCTACGAGGTAATTATCTTTCCCATCCTAGGAAAACAAACATGAACAAGGTGACATGCACACCAATTTCATGAAAGGACACATTTTTAGTATTGTCTTTGCATTTACCAAGAAAAAGGAGATGGGTATTGTTTTTACAAACAACTATCTTTATCTTTTTGCATTGTTAGTTTTACTTTCTTGTTCTATCTTAGGCCTCAAGTAGACTCTCTTTTAGTTTTATTTTTTGGTGAAAGCCACCTTTTGCGATTTAACTATCAAGTTCATCGTCCACCACACACTAAAATGTGGTGGATCACCATAGATAGGCATTATAAGTGCACCCATGAATCACATGTCCCGCTATAAAATAGACCAAAAACTTCAAAAGAAATATCATAAACTAATAAAGAAAACATTTGTGATTTTCCTTTTTAATTATCTTTCTTCAAGAATATGTTCATTCTCTCATCCAATTCTTGAAACCATCAAATGTATACTACTTGTATCTATTAAGATACATGAACAAGTTATATCATGATACCACTATCCAAAACCTACGAAATTCTTGGGCACAACATGCTATCAATTGCGTAATCAAGTATTTTATTGTAATGCATAAGAGTAACAACAATTTCTCATAAAGAAAATTCCATGAATGGACTATAAAAATTTAAAGAGTACAATAAAGTGGACTAAAGTAGACAATGGATAATGTAAAGGTAGATTAATTAATCTAATATTTGTGGTTACAAAAGAGTATAAGACTATATAACGATGCAACTTGGTGGAAGGAGTTTTCTTATAAAGGTAAAGGTAATGGTCATTTATTTAGGTTAACATCGAGTGAGCCACCAATTTGGTGTTTGAGAGTTCCCTTGTGGAAAGCCACACAAAGGTGTCATATTTTCCATTTACCTTATATTGAGACAATATGTTATGTACAAGGCTTTGGGAAAAAGGGATATGTTTGCATGTGTGAAGGCTATCATACTAAGTTGTATGTTAATATGTGTACCCAAGAGGATTGGATAAGGAGTATAATGAATAAATGATGTGGGGAAAATATTCGTACGTAACTTGACGATGGAATCCCTTCTCCAATCTACTAGGTCATAAGAGGGTTATGTTTAGATGCATGATGATTATAAAAGATGAACAACCATAACATAAATAGGTACGATTTTGGGAAATATAAAAGGTACATAAAAATAACCCCTGTGTGGGCTTCTACACTAAAATGGTGCCTCGCTTGGTGGTGACCCAAAAAACTACCTTACATTTAAAGTTTTTATTTTTTGGGAGTTTGACTTGTGTTTATCACTTATGTGATGGTGACCTCCATGAGTACTTATTACACTATCAATGTTTTCCCTCATGCATGTGGGTAACAATTACAATGAAAGAAAACTTTACCACAAAAGATCCTTATATATTAGCGGGGGAATCGGAAATGTAAAACACTATGGAATTTTCATCCTCTATCCTTTTTACCATAAATAAAAGCTTTTGGACCATGTAGTGCCTTATAGATAACCCTTATCTCACAATTCCTACAGATGTGGGATTAACCCAATTACAATCCAATCATATATTTGTGTTAAGTAATTGAAGGCTTCCATAGGAATTTTTATTTAAAGTTCCCCCATGCATTTTTAAATCATCTCAAAATGACCTTTGTGAGTAGTCATTACATAAGATGAAACAAGTTATCCTCCCGGCATGACATTTTGGTGTCCACATATAACATTTTTTCTTCCAAGTTTGATGATTCATCTTATGGGTGCTCATTTGGACCGGTGACACCCATCATTGTACATTGGCTTCTCTGCAACATGAATCAACTTATCTCTTGTAATTAGAAGCAAAGTGCCTCGTATCTCACATTTGAATTTTATGTCTTTGGCTGAGAAATTTCTTTAATAATTTCTCTCTTATAGTACACTTTGCAAAGATGTAGCACAAATTATAGTTTGTGAAGAATCGTGGAAAGAAATAATTTCAAAGACTACTCGGATATAGTCTAGAGAAAGAATCTCCCTCTAGGAACAAAATCAAAAACACTCAACTAATTTGTTATGGTATGTTTCTTGAATAAAAACACGTCGATAATTGAGAATCTCATTACAATAAACCGAGAAATGAAGCATATTGTCTCCGAAAATTCTAGTATTCCATAGGATTTTTCAACTCTAGACTACTTTTATATATGTAGTAATTTATATATGTTAGGCTGATGATTGTTGGGTTTACATGTAAAGTTTTTATCCATAAACACATTAATGGCATAAAAACGTATTTTTATATCCAATTTTACATGTAAATACAATAATTATTGCCCATTTCCAAAATCTATCATTTAAAAAAAAATTACTAAATTGTGTATGGTCACCTAAGTGGGTATTAGA
The DNA here is from genome assembly GCA_018340775.1 of Taxus wallichiana var. yunnanensis. Classification (NCBI taxonomy): domain Eukaryota; kingdom Viridiplantae; phylum Streptophyta; class Pinopsida; order Cupressales; family Taxaceae; genus Taxus; species Taxus wallichiana. Next base: position 477,637,934 of record CM031238.1, read on the forward strand.
TTGGATATATGTTTTCACTATAGCAACAATTAAAGAAAAAGATGTGGTCTATAACATGTGAATGTACAAATTGCACCACAATATTTAAAGATATAGAACATAGAAATAATATGGTGTTACTTGTGGAGCAGGGGACTCTCAAGCACGGCCGGAGCATTCCCAGAATTATAGGAGTTGCACTTACAGCTATCTTCTTGATCAAACTCACTCATGGACCGTAAGAATTGACAATAATTCTAGTATACTTAGTGTTTTCCATATGAGTGTACCATACGACACTAATGAAGCTTTGTTTTCACTTTGTTGTGGTGTGTAGTTAGCACTATTTACACCTTCCATCTTCTTCTACCTCACAGAACCCTAGTATGGCTAGCTTTTGCTAGTAGTAAGCCTCAAAAATTTTCAAACTTAGAATGATCAAGATGTGTGTTGATTAAAAAATGAATGTGAATGTAGAATATTACTCCATACAATCAAATATGAAGGACTCTATTGTTTTTCTTAGTTGACAACTTAAGTAATTATTTGTCCAATTGAAGAAAGATATGTCTTTTAATTAAGGAAATAAATTTTAGCTTAAATTTAATGTAACTAAGTTGGAGCTTGTGGAACTCTCAAGTGGAAAGAAAGTTTAAAATCAATGATAAACTAAATCATAGTTTTCAAAAAATAAAATCTATAAAATAAGAATCATAATATATTCATTAATAAGCAATCTTATTTTTAAATTTATGATAAATATAAATAAAAGAAAGAAAAACAATAGAGTTAAGTATTGTATAATAATGTTGGGAACATGTGGTGTAACATACAAATTTTACATACTCGATGATGAATAATATTTTAGGAGGGCCATCTACACTCCAAACCTCTATCAAAATTATAAACCATCAAACATTTGATCATATAACAAATTATTTTTGTAAAAAGGTTGTGTGTGATATTTGTGATATGTTTTTGAGTCGTCGTTCAAAATTCCAAATTATTTATGTTCTTATTTTTTCAATCTATTATTTCTTGTATATATGCAAATCATTGTTTCTTGTAATATAGTTCAATACAAATATGCAAACCATTCTTTCTTCTATTATAACTCAATGCGAACATGTAAGTCATTTCTCTATAAAATTTCCTCCTAAAGTTACTTTGTTAAATTCACATTTTTATTTTTAACATTAAGTTTGAACTATGGGATTCAACAAGAATTAGGGTTAGCATTCTATTGTACCCAAAAAAAAAAATATTCAAGTGCAAGTGAACCTTCCACCACCTAAATATTGATGGACTTGACATCATAATGTTAAGAACCTAATGGGCTAACATAACTCCAATGAAACAGTCATCTTAGGCATAATTCTAATTTCAAATAACCACCCACCTAGAAAACCACCTGAAATTCAAATTTTAGTATCATTTACATTAAGTTTTGGTAGTAAAGAAATGACTCAAAACTTTCAACATTAAATAGTTTCACACAAATTACCATTGATAATAGAAGCACATTAATTAACATTAACAATAGAAATTTCCTTTATAGTAATGGAAACTATACATCAAGCAAAACGTGTTATTTCATTTTCATTAGACAAGAGGTGATTGAAGAAATTACTCCACAAAATCACAAACCTCAAAATATGTAAATATTTGTATATATTATGGAAACCTAAATAAAAATTGTATGTGATTTCTCCTTGTAATTTGACTCTTATTCAAGAAAGTATTCAACACAATGAATGGAAACTTCACACTTGTAGATGAGGTAAATGGTTTTATACCAAGAATGTAGTACAACTAACCATATAACATTCTAACTAGTTTAAAATGACTTTTACTTAGTAAAGCAAACCTAATTTTATAATGGAATGTTCTTGATTAAAAATGGTCAAGAGGGGGTTGTAGAATGATAAAATATTTGGTTGCATCCGTGCTAGACAATCATCATAAATAAACTATGTAAGAAAGGTCTAAAGAGAGGTGAAATAAACCCACAATAATCAGCATGAATAAAGAACCTTAACTAGAATTCTATCGCTCTATTAGTGGTATGACCATAATTATAGTAGTGCATTTTTGACAACTTTCAATATATGTTGAAGTTGATTGCATGATCATGTCCATATTCTTCAATGCTCCTAAAACCTCACTCACTTTTCTCAAATTTACTACAAAACATTGGGAAAATGATCTCATTCCTTAAAACCCTAATGTAACTATAACACTTGGAAAATCATAAAAACCGGAGGGAGTTAATGAGGGCCTATGTTATCACTCCATTTTTTAGGCCCCTAGGAGTTTGAATAGTTTGACAAAGAACATGTCGACTATAATGCAATTCAACAAGAAAGCTAGTGTAATGCAAGTGTCCCAACCCTTATCACTTTTAATCAATGCAATGAGTAGTTTCTAAGTGTTTTTCTCTAAATGCTTGAAATTTTCTTTTGGCACACATATACTTTTGAAATAAATGAACTCTTTGCTTTAACAACTTCATTGATTATTCTCTTGTGTGTGTATGATTGCCATATATACACTAATGCACTTGTGTATTTAAAGAATTATTAAATTCAAACTGGTGCCATAATGATGTGCGTGTTGATGCACAATGAGTGGGAAAATCCGAAAATGAGGTGCTGAAAACATTGGAAGACTCAAAGTAAGACTCAAAGCGCAAAAAAGCACACTAGAATTGTAGTAAAATTCCACTAAACTAAAACAATGTTAGTACAATTCTAGAATAAAACTCCAAAAGCAAGGAAATGTGGTCAATATGATTACCATCCCGCTCTTAATAGATAAAGGTCGAATACCATGAATCCTCCCTTGAGAAAATAACTCGAGATCATTTGCAGTAAGATCATAAATATGAAAATAGAGTGTGCACCATCAAGCCACTCCGAACTCTATTATGGTATCGGTACCTTTTGCATTGCATTTGGAGTTGTGGTGAGCCATCACAAATATGAGTATTGGCTTGTTTCTTCTTGGATTTGTTTCGTTGTGTATTATTGTCTTCATCTTTCACCGATGAGCATGTAGGAGAAGGTTCTTCAATGAATTCGCACAAAGTTTTGTTATTGGCAAAACAAGAATCTCTCTTTTGCATGTAGATTAACTGTGGTGAGTAGAATTTTACAAGCATCTCATGTTTATTATGTCTCATATTTATTGTCATCAAAGACTCAATTTCATCTTGATGGATTTTTGTGTACATACCTCTCGGTGAAAATATGGTTGTATTAAAGGCCTCTTTTTAGTGCCTTGGGTTGTTTGTATTATACCCAAGGAAGATGGATTGGGCTTATGGGATATTTACACATAGGGTTTTATTTTAGCAGCCAAATGGATGAAACATTGTTTGGAAGGGTCCTCCTCATGGAAGATTTTAATGAGGCATTGTTGGGATTGTATAGAGGTTTAAAGGCCAACTTGAATATATTTTGATATTGGAGTATATTGTGCAATCCCTAATGTATGTGCATAAGTATAGAAAATACAAACTATATAGTATGTAATTCTCTTTGAGCATAGGAAGAGAATGTGAAGAGCCTATGTTGTCAAGGAAAGGAAGAAGAAGGGACTAGTAACTCAACAATTGCCTCACATTGTATAAAATAATGTTAGTGCACTACGGAGAAGGTTTATTTGATCTTGAATCCATAATATTGATTTTAGTTTCCTTTCAAATTTCATGTATGAGTACTTGATTTAGTAATACATATTTAATTCTATTAGTACATATTCTCATCTCTTGTCTATAACTTCCTTGAATTGTTTCAACTATGTAGTTATTGCACATTGGTTGTTATGTTTTGTTTTATCTTTTATGCCGGTTAAATGGATCAATACGAATCTATCTTATACTACAACTTATTGCATGTATTGATGTTGTGATCCGAGATCTCTATTAACAATGGTTTCATTGTCACGACTTGAAAATGTAAGATGGCTACTTGTAACTTCCTCAAAGTCTTGAAGAATACTCTTAAAGGCCATTGCCTCAGAAATAGTAGCTTTGCCCAATAAAAAGTATCAACAAATTGCTACAACGTTATAGGATCTAGCCTATTTGATATAACAAGACCATGGAGACTCCTCTTGTCTCTATGGGCAACACAAAGTCTGCTCAAATTATCCACCACAATGATATGGAAAAGGGGACAAAGGATCCCCTTGCCTCAGACCCCTTCCTGAAGAAAAATAACCTTCAGACTTACCATTAACAAGGATAGAATACTTAGGAGTAGTAACACATTCCATGATCAACTTTATAAAGTGTTCATGAATTCCCAACCGATGCAAAATGATACTCGAAATCTCCATGAAATCCTATCATAGGCTTTATTCATGTCCAGTTTTACTAACATAGCTTCCCTCTTAGAAACATCCACTGAGTGAATAGTTTCATGAATTGTAATAACATTATCCAGAATTTGTCTACCTTCAACAAAAGCTCCTGGTTTGGGGAAATAAAAGCATTCAACAAATCCTTAATCCTGAAGGAGATTATCTTTGTTATTATTTTGTAAATGGTATTGATAAGGCTAATAGGTCTAAAGTCAGTTACCTTACTAGCACTGGAATCTTTGGCACAAGGGTTATAAAAGTACTGTTAACTTCTTTCAGTAGTTTGCCATTTCTAAAAAATTCTTGGACAGACTTCCTCCACATCCTTATGCACAATATCCCAAAACTCCTGAAAGAAAAAGGCAGAGAACCCATCTGGTCCCGAGACTTATCTCCTTCAATATCAAACACAACCTCCTTAACCTCTTGAGCAGAGGGAATTTTCACTAACTCCACATTCTCCTAATGAGTAATAACAGGTTGAAAAAGATCAGCAATTTTACTTTCTTTAAGAAGATCCTTGGCTGTCCTCCCTCAGATAACAAATCCTGAAAAAACTTATGAATTCATTTGATATCTCAGCCTGATTTTTCAATTTTACTCCTCTTCTATCCTCTATCTCCAAAATGGAATTCCTCTGTTTATGGATAGAGGCGATAGATGAAAAAAATTATTCCTATCCCCCTCCTTTAACCACAAAGATCTTGAGTTTTGTTTCCAATAGGATTCTTCTTTGGCTTCCAAGTTATGAAAATCCACCAGTAACCCTCTTTCTTTATTCTTGATTTCTTGATCATAGTGCCCACTCTCAATAACTTCCTCAATATTTTTAAATCCTCAACAACTTTCTCTTTTTGGGAAAAATATTCCCAAAAACTTCCTTATTCCATATTTTCATTCTAGCCTTAACATTCTTTAGCTTGAACATAAGTTTGAACATAGCTTTACCTCTAACTTGAATTTGCCAGCATGAATGAATCTCCTCCCTCAACAACGGATGATGTAACCACATTCTAAAGAACCTAAAAGGTCTCCCAACAATAGCTAAACCACTATTAGATTGAAAACAAATGGGACTATGATCAAACCCAATTAGGCGGAGCAAAGAGAGAGCCATCAAGGACAGAGAACCAACTTGTATTAATAAGCAACCTATCCAGTTTAATTTGGATAAGCTCCTCTCCCATCCTTCTATTAGACCAAGTAAAGTGCCCACCTCTTAACTCCATATCCATCAAATTGCAATTGCAATGAAATCTGCCAGATCTGCCATGCTATCACTAAACATATTTGACCCACCTTTCTTTTCACCAGGACTAAGAGGAGTATTAAAATCCCCTCCAATCATCCAATCCAACTCCTTATAATTTGAACGGAACTGCATAATTTCTACCCACAACTTTCGTCTGTCACACACTGAATTAGGAGCATATATATTAGAACATATCCAAACCAAACCATTTTCCTTTTCCAAAAACAAAACAACAAGGTGATGAGCCGAATTACAAATAACCAAACCTTCCCTATCTTTTGAAAGCCAGAAAGTAGCAATCCCTCCCAAAGCTCCCACAGAAGACACACATTGCATTTCCGCATCAAACCACAACTTATGCTTTATATCATTCATCTTTTCCAATTTCATTTTTGTTTCTTGTATCAACAAAATGTCCAACATATGTGTTTTTCTAAAATGTGACATTATACTCTACTTATTGGGATTATTTAAACCCCTAATATTCCAAGAAATGAGCTTCATTTAAATTTATTTGGAGATATGCTTTGTTCAATAGAGCATTGCCTACCTGAATCAATTTCTTTTGCCGCCGCTTTCTCCCTTTTTCCCTATTTGAAACATTTCCTCTTTTAGATTTTACAAACAATTGAGGCACATAGAAATTTATGTATATAGACTTTCAAAGGGTCTAAGACCATATCTAGGTAAAGACCATACAGATTATGTTTAGGCCATACTATAGTTATAGGATCATGTGCTTATTAAGTTTGTAGCTCCATAACTTTCATCGAAGAATCTACAATTCCTAATCACCTTGTTCCATTATCTTACACATCTAGATCATCCATAGTATGCCATGTATAGATAATTTTCTCTTGCCTTTTGTGTATTTGAGAAGTTTCTTATTGTTTATCAATCATTTCAAATATTTCATGTATGAATGGATTATTGTCATTGTAAATGGTTAGTATTAAAATATAAGTAATCAAAATAGTATACCTATTACAAAACCTTTCATCCTCCTTATTTTTTGTACATTAACATAACCACCTAGAAAATTAATTAGGGTAAAAACATTTGGTGAGTTTGACTCTTGAATAAAATTTATTGTTCAAACCTTAGTGGTTATAGGATTTCACATTAAGATCTTGGGATCCTCTCTTCTTCATTGATGTGGGAGCATCCAAGGTCCAGAGAAATCTTACATAGTTTTAGTAAAGGATGGTTATGCATAAGGTTAGAAAGCACTTGAGAAGAAAGGAGAAGGCATGGAGGAATTAAGGATGATTACGTAGAGGTAAAAAGGTACTTTAGGTATTAGTTATTAGCGGGAGTGCGTGTGTGGACTACAAAGAGGATGTAAGAGCACAAGTAGTTTGTTGAAGACTTGTAAAGGATATCAAGTCTGAATGAATAATACACATTGGAATGCATAGGATTTTTGTAGTATAAGAGGTTTGGGTCGACTTGACGAATGGAGGCACATAAATATTTTGAGGGAGTTATGCACAATGGTAGAGAGTGTGTATAGAGGGTTCGGGAGGATAGAAGAAGGATTACACAATAACTAAGTTTATGAAGGGGGTGCACAATTTTTTTAGAGAAGACACATAAACCCAAAGATAATGCGTAAAAGGAGTTGAAGATGAGACTCAAGTATTGTAGTACACACTAGAAGAAGATAAATTCGTGGAAGATGATTAGGGAAAGGAGTGTATTACGAAGATGATTTACACCCAATCTACAATAGGTCCTAGGGAGAAACTATGAAATTCTATAATAGTCCATTAGTGAGTTGTAATATATTAGAGAGTATATGTATGTAGGTTTTGTTCAAAGGCCATTGAGGAGATAGATGAAACATTAATATTTTCATCATGTTACATGACTATATAGGTAAGTGAGGAGTCCTTGTTCCATTTCCAATATGTATCAAAGCATGTTACTTTCCAACAAGAGGATTTTTCATAATCCTAAACATGAGGTAGCTAGTGTGGAATTTTATGTCCTCAATTGTGAAGAAATTTGGGTAGACAATGCAAGAAGATATCCTAGAGTGTAGCATATAGAGAGGTTGATGATCTCGCATGAGAAGGAAAGTGCCACCAAGAAGAATGGGACTATTCAAATGCAACAAACATGAAAATGTTGGAGAAGGAGATGGAGGAGATTAATTGTGTGAAGAATAGATTGAGGGATGTGGAGGAAGACCACCGAGAGGTGATAGGTTATTTTGGTGCAAAGTAGCCATAAGAAAGAATTGGTAAAGATTCAACATTGTAGATAATATTGTGTGAAAGGAGTGTCATTGAGTACCAAAAAGAATAAAAGGAATGCATAGAGGAACATTTGAATATTATGTGAGTGGAATGCAAGAGAAAATATAAATCATGCGTAAGAGTATCTCCAAAGAATGTGCAAGATAAATCACATGGAGAGAGCTCATGAGATGAGCAGAGGGTGAAGAAAGAAGTCACCCACAAGTGGATGATAGTGTGTAGGAGTATCACGTTGGTAAAAAAATATTCCAAAGAGAAGAAGATGGTCACCGCATACCATGAGTGCACATAGGATTGAATGGAAATATGAGATGAAGTGGTGGAAAGAAGAAAGGAGATTGTGCATTAAAGATAAGAAATGCACCAAGATATGTATTCTAATAATAAGGAAAAGAGTTCACAAATTATTACATGGAAGAAGATGACCCGGAGGAAGGATGGTTGGGGTGTGTAGTTAAGTTCACAAAATATGGGACCCTAGTGACAGATAACAAAGTACATGAGATTGTGCAACAATAACTCCAAACAACAAAATTGAGGAGCACAAAGACAAATATCCACACAAAAATGGTAGCACCATTAAAAGGAGGTAGAAGAGAAGAAATAATAAGTTACCCCTGAAGATAATAAATTCATGGTATCCCACAAGAGAAGTTTCTAGAGTGCACGTGAAAAATAGAACACCAGAGGGAGAAGAGACCCACGAAGGTCTCAAGGAAGAATAACGTAACCAAAATAATGAATTGCATGAAGAAGGATAAATTTCCTCAAACTTAATTTAGAAGGATCGGTCTAAGGAGGATACTAAAATATTTCATATTTCAACAGTGCACAGGATAAGGGGGACACAAATAATGAAAGGCATGTCAACAATATATAGATGTTATATGAGAATGTAAAATTTACCTGTAGGTAATGAATAAAGGAGGGGATCTTTGTGAATAGGCTCTATATTTGCACATTGAAGAAGGTTCAAGAGAAGAGAAGAAGGATAATTAAAGTGCTAGAAAACAAAAACACTTAGAGGGGATGGGTGAATCGGTTCTTCAAATTTTGTAAGACAGGTTCTAAACCTTAACAACCCATTCAATTTGATCAAATTTTTCCATGAAGAAACAATAACAATCAACTATAAGCAATCAACAAGTAAACACATATGAAGATAAAATTTAATGTGGAAACCATTAAAGGGAGAAAAAACCACTAAAATTAATGCACTATGATGGACAAATGTCCTATAACAGACTACAAATATATCATTTTGTTGAGCACCCACTCAACTTGAAGCACCAACTATATTCAATCAAATCAAGAACCTACTTGAAATATTTTGCAAGATCCTACTTTCATGGAAGCACCAACTCCCTATATATCTATGTAGCTACTTAGTCTTCACATGTTTTGATCACCTTCATCCTCCTAGTTTCTTACAACAACAAATTAGTGATCTCTTATTCATCTTCTATTTTCTCATACTTCTTCTTCACACACCTAAAATCAATTATATGCTCACTAGTTCACTCTCATGAACTTCGCCTTCAAAATCTATATTTGAAGCACGTTTTTACCTACATATAGATAAGTATGACACACTCTCACACCTCTTACTCTTCCACTTTTTACTCCTTTACCTTCTATCTTCTCCAACTCGTACAAGATGCTTGGATGATGTCACCTAAAATTGTCATATTGTCATCATTGCATTTGCAGGTATGTCAATTACAACTTTAGACGTTTTCTAACTTGTCATGACCCTTATGACTTCCATTAGGAACTGAAAATAATTTCTACGCTTGTTGCACCTATGACATAACCGAGGGTATTCCATACTAATATTTGCTAAATTTGTTTTATAATGGTTATTAAATTCTTGTCTTCCTTTCAATGTAGTATTCTTTGTCTTGTTGTTAATATGAATATGCAACAAGTGTTAGAGGAGCATCCATATATTACAATTGACCTCTCATTTTCTTATATAGGCATAACAAGCTTCACAACTTTCCATTTCGAGTGTCAAGACTCCATTAGAGCTCATAAGCTCTACTAGGTCTAAGACCTTCAAAACATAGCCTACTACTTGAAAGTAAGAACCATACTTTCATATCATTTCATACACTGGACTCGGAAGAGAGATTATTCAAGATGTTTACACCATAATCTCATTCTTGGAGGCTTGCAGGTCAAGGAACAAGATGCCATTTCACCGCTTCTTCTTAGCTTGAAGCTCATAGTTATGGCAACATAAAAGCATGGTCATGAATATTATTCAATCAATACTTATTCATGTAATTTCAAATCCTTCTAATAATTGGAGAGAGTTATTTTGACCTCTAGTTCACTTTCAAGGACTTGGAGCAACACTAACACCTTCATTCACACTTTGACATATTGATTTGAACAAGGTACTAATGAACTTACATGCTCGGAAAAATAGTCTTCACAAATTGATCTAGTTCATGCATTCAACCACCTATTCATGGATCCTAAAGCACATTTTTGGAAGGCTCTATTTCTTAGGAAACTCATCAAGCCCATATATTCCATTACTTGAGCATATAGCTCAACTACGCTTGTATTTCAAGGACTACGTAGGCTGGTTTTCAATTCCAAAGAACCAGTCTTACTTTCGTTTGGTCTAGCATACCAAACCTCACTTTCATGGCCAAAAATGTTTGAAACACTTCACCAAGAACCTCACTCAACCTTCAAACATTCACATGCATTGATTGTGTGGAGAAGAACACATTTCCCTTCTTGTTTCTCATACCTACTTGACAGGCCTAGAATGGAAGTTTGGACCATTGGAGCTTAGACCCAAACACACTTCACTTGATCACTTCTTGGGATCAAACATGTCATATATGACTTGTATCAACTTTTCATGCTCATATTGCACCTTCACAACATGCATTCACTTCAATACTCTTTCAAACAAACTTGACTAGTTTTGCATTGTTAGGCTTTTAGCAATAGGCTATATTGATTAACATGGTTATTGAATCTTATCAAGGACGCTTGGGCACCTCCCACGCTTGCTCCCATGGTTTTCATTTCATCATGACACCTATTGTACCTATCTGTACCAAAAAATCCTTGGAAAATCGAGCTAAAATTATACTTGACTTGGGACATGAAAATTCCGCCAAAATGAGATACAATGAGTCCTCTACAATCTTAAGTCTATACATTAGCTTTCTCAAGTGATTTCATGATCAAAAACTTGATTTATTCTCCATCTCTATAAGGCTAGGGTTTTATGAGGGTTTGGACCTACCTATATTTTTAAGGATCATTCATAAAGCTTAGGCCATCATTTCAACTCATTCCACTTGCAAAATGAGCTAGGTTACATGCCCCAAATTTGATTAAAATATTAGGTCTCCATGCAAAATTTTAACATACAAGTGAGCTCATCAAACATGACCTTTGAGTTGAAGATAATCATTTTGAGAGCTCAATAGAGCCTAAAACCACATAACTTGAAAATTCTTCTTCATATTACCCTAATTTTGTGTCCACAACACTATGATGACCCCTATTGACTTCAAAAATTCTCACTTGCTCATAAATAAGTATGTACCTTCTTGACCGTCATGACTTGTACTTGTTTACTTGCCTTGTCCTCAAGATAATTCCTCCAAAAAAGCTCAAATATACCTCTAACATCTAAAATATGACCTATAACATCTTCCATAGCCTCTCTATAATGCCCCCACACACTCCTCATGCTTACACTATCTTTTCTTAGCTTGTTTAGCTCCATTTTTCAAGCTATGCTTGCATTAGGTCTTAGAACTAGGCCTAATCAAGCTTGTTTGCACCATGATTCATGAGACCTGACCTATTATTCATCATGAAGACCCTTAAACACCCTTGAAACACCAATTGAGACCTGTAGCACACCTTTAGAGTTCACATGAATCACCTTCATGCACCTAGTTTCTTTCCAATATACCAAACATGCACTGGACCTTGTATATAAACCATGACACCTCACACCACACAAAGACACCATACCAAGTCACTTCAATTACACCATTTTAGGTTTAAGGAAGGAAATAAAAATTAATCTTCATGTCCTTGAATGGTTGACACCTCACCACTCACTCTTTTCCATCAATGACACATGACATCAATGACAACATAAATGAGATAGGGTTCAACTATATCCCCTTTATCATTGATGCCAAACTATAATACCAACACCTTTAATGTTCTCTCGTTTATTTTTTTGATTTCACTCTCCCCTTTGACATATATAATAAAAGTTCCTTCAACAAATGGCATGTAAACAAACATCAATAAAGCATAGGCGTACTCTAAAGGCTCCCCCTTAGACTAGGCTCACTTTATTTACATACATGGATTCAGATGATGCAAGAACTTATTCATAAATCAATCTCAATTCTTAGCCTAAACATATTCTCCTCAAACTTAGACATATTACTCTTTGCAAATATCTCCTTTTGGTCATCTTATCCTACACATGAAGCTAATGAACTAGCTCCCCTATTTTAACACTTATTTTAGAGTCTTGAGAAGATTTGGAATTTTATTTTCTCCCTTGATGGATTTAATCATTTAGGGGTTTCTTCGGTAGGGATTACCCCCATTTTTTCCTTAGATGCTCAAAAATTATTTTGGAAGTGGTTTTGGTGAGATATCAACTATCATTTCTTTGGATGACACATGTTCTAGCTTAATCCTCTTCTCACTCACTTGTTCCCTTAAGAAATGATACTTGATTGGGATATTTTTGGTCTTAGAGTGCAATATAGGGTTCTTGGACACACTTATGGAACTTGTGCTATCACAATATAAAGGAATAGGACCATCATTTTCAACTTTGTAATCTTCTAGAGTCTACCTCATCCATAACACTTGAGCACAACATAATGAAGCTGCTACATACTCACTTCAAACGTAGATAGAGCTACAAGCGATTGATTTTCTCTTATCCATGAGATAAGGTACTTACCAACAAAAATTATCCTCCACTTGTGCTCCTATCATCAATGCTACTCACAAGTCTACATCTATAAAATCCTTTTATCCTAAATTCATTGCTTTAGATACCAAATCCCACACTCCATGGTCCCCATAATATATCTAAATATCCTCCCGATTTCTTGTAGGTGATTTTCTCTAGGATCTTATTGAAATATTCCAACTAGCCAAACTATTTGTATGATGTCGATTACGGAGGAAGCATAATACAATATGTTGCCTATCATGGATCTATGTGGTTTGATTTACTCTTAGTGAGTTGTCTTCATTTCTCGGCTTACATCCTACAACCATTGGTGTTCTATTGGCTTGAAATCCTCCATCTAAAACCTCTGGAGAATTTATTTTATGTACTTGGTTTGTGAGATGAAAATTCCTTCCTTAGATTGATTGATTTGCAAACTATTATCACCACTTTTGACTATGCAAAATTGATTAAAAAATTACAAATGGAAATATTGAAAATTTTCAAAAGTGTTACTTTGCGTGGTTTATCACTTTCATCACGACCGTATCATTTTTGTGATCGTCCGGTCTTCGTTTCGTCCCATTTCGGAGAGAAATCCTCCCGCCAGTCTCAAATTACATTATATATAAATTAATTAATTGCTCTTTGTTTGATAAAAATATTTTTAATAACTTTGGAGTATTTAATTAAATAAATATTAATTAAAATGCATTCAAAAGTTTTTGCTAGGGAAAATAAGCTTTCTCTTCCCATCGTCGGGGATGCCAAATTGGCTTCCCGAAACACGAATTTCCTCTTTCCTGGAAAAATTGCTTTAAATCCCTGCTCGTGGGATTTCTTCCCCCAATTGCCAAATCAATAAATTGGCAAACGAGAAAGAAATCTCCCGATTTCCCACACGGGGAAGTAAAACGGAGATTTTCAGCCCACTTTGCCATTCCCATTGGCAATTGGTCGTTGCTTTCCCCATTTCCCCACTGGAAATTAATTCCACTACCCAGGAAGAGGGGAAGTTGGGTTAACCCTCATAAATTCCTCCATCGAACTCATTGGAAAGAGTCGTACGAAGCTTTCTAAATTGCTTCTTACTTCTTCTAAGAATCATAATAATATTTTTATCACATTCCTCAAACTATGAACGCCATTGTGAAGGAGAAATACATGCAAGAGGACAATCCAAGCGAAGGCCATTGCAAAGGATAAAACCAGTCCAAGAAAAATCATTTTCCACGCATTGGCAAAGGGGACAAGAAAATTATTTTCCACGCATCGGTAAAGGAGGACAAAAGTTTAGCTAGCTGGCAAAAGAGGAAAGATCCACCACACACAGGCTTACACAGGTTAATGAAAATAATTTGAATCAAGATTTAGCTATATGCGCAGCCCAGGAGACAACAAAGACAAACATGACACGAGCATTTTCTCACGCAAGTCAAAAATGAAATAACATTGGCCACGCAAGTAAAAGAAACGATCCTAAGATTATTTTCAACACGCAAGACACAGGTCCAACACGTTGTCCACGTAGGAGAAGGCAATGCAGCTATCCACACAGATCTAGCATGCATTGACCACACACATTCAGGAAAAGGCATGCAGGCAAAAGACAAAATGGCAATACGCAGGTCCAAGGCAAAATAGCCCATGCAAGACTAGAAAGAAAAGGTCATGCACAGTTGTCTACAGTCCTCCTGCACCAGGGAAAGGAGCCCGAGATTGCAGGGAGAAAAACAAACTAAGAACTGGTTCTGCAGCAGGCCGAGCACGTGATCTTTCTCCCTAACATAGGCCTAACACTCACTCCTTCCTCCCGAGCACGCAGGACCAAAACGAGCCAAGCACTTACTCCCTCCAATTCTTGCAAGAGCCAGTAACTATTCGAATCCAACCCATGTTCAAAGCCCACGAGTCAATAATGGACAAAGTGATGTTTCTTAGGCTCATGCAGGTATGAAATGGATGGCGACTTGCATGCAACTAGATCATTTGGATCATACGCTCTTGCATTTTGCTCAAAATTTGAACTCAAGTTTGAAACTCAAGTCTTTTGAAGTCCTGCGTGTTCGTGTTCATATCTTCCTGTTAGTGGGAAACCCCACTCGAGCATTCCCAAGCTCGAGCTAAGCTCTATTGTGTTCATGGAAACCCCACTATTTCCCATCTCCATTAGCTCGACTGAGCTAGTTCTTGAACATGAACTCGAACTCGCACACATCATGCATTCATGAACACACTAAATTTTCTCAAACACCTTTTGCTAAATCGAGGAACTTTGTGCCCGCGTACAGTTCAAACTCAAATTCAAACCCGTTTGCGCACAAGTTATTTTTCAAGCTCGAAATTCCATGAATATTGTGTTAAGAAGGTTTGAGAAATATAAATCTCATAATTCTCAACTCAAGGCTACAAGGATCAATTGGTGAATTATGTTCAACATCTAATAAATCCAATATCCTCCACTTTTTTAGTACTTGATGCAGTGGCTGCCCCGATGAAGAAACTCTCAATTTGTCAAAAGAAATAAACACATTGGGCCATGTCACTAAAACTTGGCTTTCAAATATTCTTGTTTTAGACCAAGGGACGATCAAAACAACGATTAAGCTCCATGAAGATGTTAGTGCGTATCTTGATCCAGTTCTTTCTTTCAAGGAAACCTTTGTTTCTAATATATCAAATTTGGATGAGATATTGCCCAGTTTGCAGGAGATGACGAGTATGGAATCCTCAGTTTTAGCCATTGAAGGAATTCTCGAATTTGAACATCGAGGGACATGTTTTCTTTGGTGTCTGCATCTCAAATCAAGGAAGATGCTTTTCGAGGATTCTATGATCCATTATGAGAGCATATGTAATGAATCTTTCACTTCACTCGCCTTGATTCAAGAATTTATAGTTGAGATCCCTTGTAACCTCATAAATGAGCATAATCAAAGGTGTTCATCAGAATAGGTGGAAGAGCAATTTTCACAATTGTTTAAGGACATGTACACTCCCGCCAACAATTTCTCATCAGTTTTAATGGAGTGGTGCATCAAATTAAAGAACTTATTTGAGAACGCTCAATTAAAGATTATTAATTTAAATGATATGCCAAGTAGGATTCTTAAATTGCAGGTATTTTGTGAGGCTATTCTTTGATCAAATGAACCTCTAAGAAGAAGAATTTTTTTTTGAAACTTTGGGAAGGTTTAGATCCTTTCAATCGGGCAAAAGCGCGATCCTAATTTCATTGGTGGTTCAAGGGATAATTTTCTTGGTATCTAACGAAGTGGGAGAGTCCATTTCTCATATGTTTGAGATAGGCGGACCCCATTTCAATGGATAAGGCAATGGTTATTATTGTATATTTTAAAAAGTGGATTTTTAAGAAAAGGATGTTGTTATTTGCTTTCGGAAATTGTGGTTAACTTAAGTGATTTCTTTTTTTGGTTTTTTTAATAAAGTTGCTTAGAGAAAGTCAAAGGTCACTTAAGTGCCTTATTTAATGATCATGTAAAACCCTAACTACTTTGTAACCAACTTTTGGGTTATAAAAGGAAGTGAGGGGCTCATTTGTAAAGTGTGAATTTGAGAGAGGAGAAGAAAATACTTGTGTGCAAGCTTTGTTTCAGGAATAAACTTTGTGTTCTTTTGTGAAAACATTTTGGAGTTAATGAAATACAAACTTTGTGTCTCATTCATTGTCTCTTGTAACATTTGATGTTCTTATGTTCATTAGATGTTAGATGTTTAAATCTTGCATGTAAATATTGTCTTTGATCTTATTGTCAACATTATTAAGTTGTTGTTCTAGTTCACAGTGATCAAGCTTTGATTATCTACTTGCTCACGTGTGTTCCCTTTTACATATTCTTGTTTAGCTAACTCAAACTCTATTTTATTTGTGTTAGTTATTCATCTTTCCTCTTCGTGCAATATTAGGCTCTATTTTTACCTAACTCTTGCATGTTCTTTCAATTCATTCCATTCCACTCCTTTCCTTCATTCCATTCCACTCCTTTCCTTCATTCCATTCCATCTCCCTCATTCACATTTCTTTCGATTGATGTTCCAAAACACCCCCACATACAATTTTGAATTTATAGATGTAAATACGGTTTTGGTTTTCAATAAAGGCAACCTCACCTTCATTGAGGAGGGACTTCATTCCCACACGGTTGCATGTCATTTGCATGCGTGCAAATCCATATGCTAACACAAACCTAAGAAGAATGAGAGTTCTCTAAGAATTGACATCTCAAACTCCTTCCTAATGACCTCTCGTAAGTCCATTTTTCTTGTTCTTACTATCTCCTCCAAAGATTATGTGATCAACATATACCAAAAAAAGCAATATATAACATTCATCTTCCTTTATGTAGAGGTTGTTATCTTCCACTCCTTTCTGAAGCCTTGATCGAGTTAAACGCATCTAATCTAATGTACCAAGCTCTAGGAGATTGTTTAAGGCCATATAGGGCCTTCTTCAACTTTGAACATACATATCCTTGTCCTCTATGAGTGAAAATCCATCAAGTTGTTCAATGTAGACTTCTTCATTTAGGTTCCCATTCAATAATGCTAACTTGACATCCATTTGGTATACCTTGAACCTTTTATATGTTGTATATGCTAAGAAGATTCTAATGGCCTCCATTATATATAATGGAGAAATTTTTTTCCTCAAAATCAACTCCTTTAACTTGAGTATACCCTTTACAAACAAGTCTTTCCTTATTCCTTGTGACTTCACCTTTTTCATTGAGCTTGTTTCTAAATACCCACTTAGTTCTAATGACATTCTTGTTCTTGGCTTAGGCACTAGTTCCCAAGTCTCATTTTTCTCTATTTGGTCCAATTTTTCATTCATTGCATCAATCCAGTTTTGGTCTTTGTTATCTTCCATAAAATTCTTTGGTTCAATCTTAAACAATGTTCTCTTGGTTTTGGGAATTCCTCAATCTTCTTCTTATTTATATCTCTTCCTCCTTGTTTCATATTATCTGATTTATAAGGTGATCTCTTTTGATTTGTCATGAGGGAGATTTTGTGTCCTACCTTTCTTCATCCTCATCTTCTTCTTCTTGATTACCTTATGCAACTTCTTCATCATATTGGATTTCTATGTTTTGAGGAGTCTCCTTTGGCTGAGATTTAGTCTTCATTGGATAGGTTTCATCAATGACAACATTTGTGCTCTCTACTATCTTTTGTTGGATTTTTTTGTAACACCTATATGTTGAGCTCACTGAGGAGTATCCCAAGAATATTCCTTCATCAGTACTTGAATCAAATTTTCCAAGATTTTCTTCATCCCTCTTGATAAAACACTTACTCCCAAACACTCTTATATGTTTTACACTAGTAGGCATTCCTTTCCAAAGCTCATAGGGGGTCTTATTGTTGTTTATCCTTATTTGAGCTCTATTTAGAATATAGAATAATGTATTAACTACCTCTCTCCAATATCCATCAATGACTTGGACTCATTTAGCATGGTTCTTTCCATCTCTTGAATTGTCCTATTTTTCCTTTCCACAACCCCATTTTGTTGAGGTGTTCTTGTTGTTGAGAATTTCCTTCTTATTCCATGGTTTTCACAAAACTCATCAAACTAATTTGACCAAAATTCACCTCCTCTATCATATCTCAAACTTTTTATTTTTTCATTTTTATCATTTTCAACTAAAGCTTTGAATGTTTTGAATTTTTCTAGTGCTTTTGATTTTTCCTTTAGGAATGTAACCCAAGTCATTCTTGTATAATCATCAATTAGCAGCATGAAGTAGCTTTCACCTTGAATAATTTCAGTCCTTGTAGGTACCAAAAGATCAGTATGGCTCAGTTCTAGTGGTCTTGTTATGGAGTACTCTTTGGATCTGAATCTTCTCTTAATTTGTTTTCCATGTAAGCATGCTTTGCAAAGTGTATCAGCAGGTTTAGTGATCTTGGGAATGTTTCTCACACACCCCTTGGAACTAATTTTAACAAGATTTTCAAAATTTAGGTGTCCTAACCTCCTATGCCAAAGCCAACTATCATCCACCTTGCTTGTAAATAATTTATCCTTGTTTATCTCTTTCAAGACATACATGTTGTTCTTGGTCATTTTAGTCTTGCCAACTAGCTTGTATAATTTATTCTTCCTTATATCACATCCTTTATCATGAAATACCAAGGTATATCCTTTCTTGCACATATGACTCACACTTAATAGGTTGTGTTTTATACCTTCTATGTAAACAAATTTCTTAGTCACAATCTTTACATCATCTAGACTAAATGTTCAGTTGCTATGATGTTCATTTGCCTACAATGTTTGCACTTGTGTTATCTCCAAATCGTACCATTCCTAAAGCATCCTTATTCAATGAGATAAATTTTCCCTTATTCCTTGTCATATGACTTGAACATCCACTATCTATGTACCATGTTATGTCTTCATTTTGAGTATGAAATGTTGTTTGAGCTATTAGACCTTGCCCTTTCTTGTCTAGAGGATTAGACCTTACTACATACACCTTCTTCTCTTTCTTTGTGAATGTATGATCGGAAAAAAATTCTATGTAACCAAGATTTTGGAAATTGTATCACATCATTTCATTTTTTCTCTCATCTGGTGTGAATGAAAATTCCTTCCATAACCCTTTGCATATCTTCTACACTTTATAGATTTATGCCCAAACATGTTACAATAAAAATAATATCCATAGAAAGAGTTTGTGCATTGGTATGTAGATTGAGTTGTCATTGATGTAAAAGAAACATTAATGAAAAATAAGAATGAAGGAGAGAGAGAAATCATGGAATGAGTAGGAAAAGGCATGGTATGAGAAAATTTGATTGAGACTCAATTTCTTGAGTATCCAGGTGACTAACGAGATGCATAATGATGATGTGATAGCATGTCAAGATGATGTCATGAGAGGTTTATCATGTATGTGATGAGGAAATATAAATAGTATGATTAATACAATGGTGCATGAGTGGAATTGGTGTGACTATCTCAATCCAATAGGCCTAATCCTTGGTCCTAATTAGTAAGATGACCTAGAATGGTGGAATGAAGGAATGATACAGATAGAGAAGCATGTTCAAGGCTTGGAAAATAAGAATATGAAATGTTTAATGGTTTACATGATGAAGAATATGGTATAACTATGAACTAAGGTGGAAACAAACACAATTAGGCCTAGTTCAAGAACCTAGTGCATGCTTGGATGGGTTTATGAAGTAAATATATCTCAAAAGTGAATAACATGCATGACTTTGGTATTGTGTCATATTATAAAGTATGTGGAAGATGTGTCAAGCCATATTTTATCCCGTTGAGGAAATTTCAAGGCATTTGGGAGGCATGCACATGAGAACAAGCCATGTAAGCATTAGCAAATTAGGTAGGTCATGAAGGTACAAGAAAATGAGCATTTGGACATGTAAATGGGGTTTTTATAGTGTTGTGGACCAATTTTTAGGGGAAAATTAATAAGAACTTTGAAGTTATGCAGATTATAGTGCTATCAAGATTTCAAATGGTTGTTCTCGGCTTGAGGGTCAAGTTTTCAGTTCTCAAATCTACGTAAAAATATTTCATGGTTCCCTAATATTTTCACTAGTGTTGGAGCATGGAATCTAGAACATTTTAGAGCTGTAATGAGAAATAATGATAGTCCAGAGCTTTATGAATGAAGCTTAAGAAGTGAAACTACTCCAAACCCTCCCAAAACCCTACCTCTATAGAAATGGAGAATAAATCAATTTTTGGTCATTAAATCAATTATAAAAGCTAATTTTATGATTTTATCATGTAAATTACTCCTTCTACTTCATTTTGGTGGTATTTTGTAGCTCCACGACAATTAGTAAGGTACTCAATTTTTTTGTTTTGAATAGATTTACATGTATAGTCACAAGTTTAAGGGTTCATTGTGAAAGACATGGTTTAGGAGAAATCTTTGGATGTCCCCAAACTATTCATGAAAATATACATGCAGGATGTGTGTAAAATTTTGATGAACCATATCAATATAGATACCTACCGCTCGAGGAGCATTTTTGCCAAAACTAGTCAGTTGGGTTTGAGAGAGTATTAATGAAATTCCATGATATTCAAGTGAAATATAGGCATGAAAGGTTGATACAGGTCCAATATGACATGTTAAAGCTCATTTTTATTCAACAAGGTGGTTTCTTGGTCATGATTCATTGGTCAAATCTTCCCCTTTAGGCTTGTTTAGTAGGTCTAAAGAATAGAGGTGTAAATGCAAATTTATCCTCATAACTCCTACATGTGAATGTTTTTAGTTGGATTATAGGCCCCTTGTGAAGTGTTAAAAGTGTTGGTTAATATTGAAAAAGAATTTTATGGTGTTGGAATCCTTTGATGAAAAACTAGTTGTTGTGTCCTAAAGACCAATGTGAGTAGTCTTGAAGATGCATGATTATTTGAGCCACATACCTTGAAATAATATAAGATAATAGTTTGATGAGATGTCCAAGAATCATAGCCATCTATGAATTTTATATATAAGTCATGAACAAATGATTAAGTGAGTGAACTCACTTACTTTATGCAGCTTGTTTTTCAAAGTTAGCTTGAAAACTCACTAGTACCTTGACCAAAAATAGTATCTGATTACATAAATGGTGAGAAGAAAAGAAGAAATGAATTATTATTCCTTGATTTGAACATTACCATACCGATTATGGTTTCATGAGCATCCTGAAGAGTCCTCCTTTATTTTTTTATTTCATGACTTGAGTATGAAGTGTTCCCCATGCATTAGAGTTTAATTGGTTTTGAAGCTCTTGCACCTAGTCACACAAATGAGCTCTAATGGATTCTTAAGGTAAAATGGTGAATTATAAAGGTTTTCAAGTGCATAGAGGACAAGGAGAGGAGTTTTTTAACTCATGAAAACCATCATGACACTTGGTACATTTACTATAATATCTAGAAGAAAAAGAACTCACCAAATAAGAAGACAAACTGACATGCAAGTTATAAATAAGAGTTTTAAGGTTTCATAAGGGAATATTTTCAGTCTCTTCATATAGGCAGAAATTTTAGGAAGATGTTTTGTACCTTATAATAATATGAAGTATCTTGATAGGTTTTGTAATATTTGCACTTGTAAGTTACACTATTTCATATTTAATTATTGCATAGTGACAATTTGTAGGATGTCATCTAACTCATCCTTGTATGAGTTGAAGGAGAAAGTAGTTGAAAAGTTTGTTGTTGAAGTTGAAGATACATGAGTGTATGTCATCCTTGGAAATATAAATGCCAAAAATTGTTTATGATGACCATGTATTTGAAGTGAGTTATGATATGAAAAACAAAATAAATCAAGGATCATGTGAAAGACCTTCATGGCTGTAATTTTTGTAGTAGTAAGCATGCATGAGAGTAAGTGATTGAGGGTATTATACAAGGTCATAAGCATGAAAAAAATTATGTGAAAGAGGCTTTGAGTAATGTACTTTTAGGAGCATGAAGTGATGAGAAGAGAGGTGAATTAGGAGAGGTGAAGAGTGAAGAGATAAGAGCTGATTATGAGATCACAATCTATTGTATCAAACAACAAAGTGAAGGTGATCAAAATATTGTAAGAAGTCTAAGTTTTTGCTTAGAAAATAGGGAGTTGAAGCTTCCTTGTAAGTTATATCTTGCAGAAGGTCAAGTAGGAGCTTGATTGAAGTTTTGGGAGTTGGAGCTTCCATGCAAGTAGGAGCTTGCTAAAGATCAAGTGGGTGCTTGGCTAAATTTTGGAGTGAGTACTTCAAATTTAGTAGTTTCTCAATAAATTGAAATCATTGTAATCTTTATAGGAAACTTTTTCCACATTATTACATTGATTTCAATTGGTTTTTATTCATTAAGGGTTTCCCACATTAAACCTTTTGTTCATGTGTGTTTTCTTACTTATTTCTCATGTTTGAATGTAAATTTTCCCTCATGGTTAATGGTGATCAAGAGTTAATAGCTTACAAATTTTTGAAAAGTTTTCAAAGTTTTGAGAAATACTAATTCATGTCTCCCATCTCAATGATTGTGTTTTCCAACAGTTTGTACCTTATTGCATGATATTTTCTGATTGAGTTGATCCTTCTCTTGACCTTCTTGTTAGTAGTATCCCTTACTTAAGGTGGTTCTTGAGTAGTCATTCATGATTCTTACTATTTGTCTTATCATCCATGTTATCTTCTTTGAGCCCTATACTAGTTTTGTCATTTGAAGACCTTCGATTTCTTAGAAGATCATTTAGGTCACTTGAACTCTTGTCAAACCTATGATATGATTTCAATTTGATTAAGTTATGATATAATTCAATTATTAGGAGATACATACCTATTTTAAGTTTGATATGTTCTTCCTCCTTGAATTTGAAAGATGTTGAAATCATCTCTAGTTGTGCTTCAAGATTATTTATTTCATCTTCATGTTCTCTCTCCTTCTTGCTTAGAATTTTCTCATAAATACTTATTTTCTCCTCATAATATTTCAGCATTGACTTCAATTTTTATTCTTCCTCCTTTGGAGATTCAATTCCTCTAGGGCACTATTCAATTCAGCTTCAATATTCACTTCAACATCATCCTCATCGAATTTTCATCTTCACTTAAATACTTTTGAGTTGCTTGCAGAGGTTGTCTCCGTGTCCATGAATAGATTCTCGCTTGAGTATCTTCACCTTCACTATCGACTTGTTGAGTCACTTGATTCGAGTGAACTTGTTTCCTCTTTGGTATATAATTTATTTTTGTTCTTGAAGTAAATTTTCTTACCTTCATGTTTCTTGAATTTCTTCTTGTTCTTCTAAGAGGCTTTTTCTTATTCACCATGCTCATCTTGATCTTCCTTATTCTTTTTAGGACATTTAGATGCAAAATGACCTACTTGGCCACAACTAAAATATTTGAAGGGAAAATTTCCTTTGTATTTACCTAATCCTCTTTTTAGTCTCCTAACAAACATTGCTTCAATTTTCTCATCATCCTCATCCATGTCATATTCAACTTTTCTTTTATTTTCTTGGGGTTCCTTATCAGAACTTTGAATACAACCTCGTTTTATATTTATTTTGTTTACTTGTAGACACCCCAAATTTACATTCATGTTTCCACTTGTCCCCAATATTATGCTAATACACCTTGTTATCCACCCATTTATAATTAATTAATTAAATTGATTAATCAATACATATTTTACCCCTTTGGATTAATTAAATTAATCCCATGTACCCTTTGTAACCCTTTGGCTAAATTAATTATTATTTATTAATTAAATAATTAATTAATTGTGTGCACATCCCAGATCATCGCCACTTGACCAAACTCCACTTAGACTCCACTTTGACTACCCTAGTTAACTGCACTTCTAGAATCCTAGAAAGGTAGGGGCAATTAAAATGCACATATAAACACCTTTCTGAATGCATCTTTTTGTAATTAATTTCATTATTTCCCCAACACTATTGTAACTACCCATAATGTTATTTTTAGCATGTTCATTTATCTATGTAACCAATTCCAACTACCTTCTGTTTCTATAAATTACAAGCTTACCTTCCTTCCAATCCCTCTTGAATTTGAAGCACAAAAATTGGTTGAATTGTGTACCGTAGCATTTACCTTTAAAGCTTGGATAGCACTCAAGAGCACACACATAACATTTTTAACATTATTTCTACAAGGTTTCATAGGAGACCCTTATCTGAGGTTTGCACGAAAAATTGCTTTGAAAGGTTTGCATGTTTGTTTGTTTGTTTCAATTACATTAATTTTCTATGTTTGATTTATCGTTGTTATCATTTCATATCTAGTTAGAATGTCATGAAGTTAATCCATCTTTAGAGTGGTCAAGTCTTTTGTTTCTTCCTCATTTGATACCTTGGAGTCATACTTAGGTGTTAGAGATATTAACACCTTTTGAAATACCATTGTTTCCTCCACCTTTTCTCCTAATCCTCTAATGAGATTTATCACTTCATCAAATATTTGTAAGTAGGATGCAATACTTTCATCTTCCTTCATTCTCAGGATCTAAAATTGACTAAGGTAGTTACGAACTTGTCTTGATTAACCTTTTTATATTTGCTTTGTAGATGGTCTTTAGTTTGTCCCAAATATCTTGGGTTATATTGCATTGCATAAATTTCACAAACTATGATTTTGTCATTCCACATAGGATTGCATTCATTGCCTTGGAATTGTTCTCGCTAGTATTCTTGCATGTTGCATTAGTTGGAGGTATGGCTGGAATGGTGTAGCCATTAACTACTAACTTTCATATGTAAAATCCTATAGACATGATATATTTGTTCATTCTAACAATCCAAAATGTAGTTAGCTCCATTGAATAGAGGTGCCTTGGAAGTATAAAAACCACTTTGACCTTGATTGATAGTCATGTTTGTGCTTGTTGGATCTCCTTAAATATTTTAAGCTTTCTCCAAAAGCACCTACTTCTGATACCAATTATTGGAAAACACAAGCATTGAGAGGGGAGGGGTGAATAATTGCTTCTTAAAATTTTGGAAGACAATTCTAAACCTTAACAACCCATTCAATTTGATCAATGTTTTCCATGAAGAAACAAAAACAATCAACTATAAGCAATCAGAAAGTACAAACATATGAAGAACAAATTTAATGTGGGAAACCTATAAACGGAGAAGAACCCACTGAAATCAATGCATTATGATGGAAAATTTTTGTATAGCATATTACGAGAGATCTCGGTTTTTTGAGAGCCCACTCAACTTGAAGCACCAACTCTAATCAATCAAATCAAGCACCTACTCAATAAATTTTGTAAGATCCTACTTACATGGAAGCACCAACTTCCATTTTTCTAAGAAACTACTTTATATTCAAATTTTTTAGTCACCTTCGTCCTCCTAGTTTCTAAAAAATTATTGATCTCTTCTTCGGCTCCTATTTTCTCATACTTCTTCTTCACACATCTAAAATCAACTATATGCTCACTAGTTCACTCTCATGAACTTGTGCCTTCAAAAGATATATTTGAAGAACATTTTGATATACATACAAATGAGTATGACACACTCTCAAACATCTTAATCTTTCACCTCTTACTCCTTAACCTTCTAGCTTCTCCAACTCATACAAGAGGCTTGGATGATGTCACCTAAAACTGTCATATTGTCATCATTGTATTTACAGGTATGTCAGTTACAATTTTAGACCTTTTATGACTTGTCATGACCCTTATGAATTCCATCAGGACTAGAAAATCATTCCTACACTCGTTGCACATTGGACATAACCGAGGGTATTCCATACTAACATCTGCCAACTTTGTTTTGTAATGTTTCTTACATTCTTGTCTTCTTTTCAATGTAGCATTATTTGTCTTTTAGCTAATATTAACTTGAAACAAGTGTTAGGAGAGTATTCATATGTTACATATGACCTCTAATTTCCTTAATATGCATAATAAGCTTCACACTCACCATTTCACTTTCAAGAATCTATTAGAGCACATAATCTCTACTAGGTCTAAGACCTTCAAAACACAATCTACTACTTTAAAGTAAGAACCATACTTTCATATCATTTCATGCACTACACTCAAGAAGAGAGATTATTCAAGATGTTCAAACCATCATCTCATACTTGGAGGGCTACATGTTAAGGACCAAGACTCCATTTCACTTCTTCTTCTCATCTTGAAGCTCACAATTATGACAACCTAAAAACAAAGTCATGAAGATTGTTCAATCAATATTGATGCATGAAATTTCAAATCCTTCTAATTCTTGGATATTTTTTAACCTCTGGTTGACTTTAAAATACTTAGAGAAAAATTTCCACCTTCATTCACACTTTGACATACTGATTTAAACAAGGTATTAATGAACTTGTATGCTTAGAAAACTAATATTCTCAAATTGATCTAGTTCATGCATTCAACCACTGTTCATGGCTCCTAAAACACATTTATGGAAGGATATATTTATTTTTAAACTCATAAAGCCCATACATTTAATTACTTCAAATCATATAGCTCAACTAATTTGTATTTCAAGGACTACTGAAACTGGGTTTCAAGTCCCAAGAACTAGTCTTTCTTCACTTTTCTTGTAACATACTAAACCTCACTTTCATGACCAAAAATTCTTGAAAAACTTCACCAAGAACCTCAACTCAACATTTAAATAATTACATGCATTGATTTTGTAGAGAGGAACACATTTCCCTTCTTGTTTCTCAAACCTACTTGAGGACCTATAATGGTAGTTTAGACCATTGGAGCTAAGACCCAAACATACTTCACTCGATCACTTCTTGGAATCGAACATGTCATATCAAAATTTTATCAATTGTTCATGCTCATATTTTACCTTCACAACATGCATTCACTTCAATACTCTCTCAAACAAACTTGACTAGTTTTGCATTGTTAGGATTTTAATGGTAGGTTATCTTGATTGGCATGGTTCACAAAAATTGTGCTTAGAAATTCTTGAATCTTATCAAGAAACTTTTGGAACCTCCTAAGATTTCTCCCACAATTTTATTTTCACCATGACACTTGTTATATCATTGTACAGGAAAATCATTTTATAACAAAGCTAAAATTATACTTGAACAATGACTTGGGACATGAGAATTCCACAAAAATTATCTTCAAGGATTCCTTTGTAACCTTGAGTCTTTAAATTATCTTTCTCAAGTGATTTCATGATCAAATTTTTATTTCTTCTCCATCTCTATAAGGCTAGGGTTTTAGGAGGGTTTGGACCTACCTAGGTACTTAAGGATCATTCATAAATATTACACGATCATTTGAACTCGTTCCTCTTGAAAAATGAACTGGGTTCTACTCCCAAACTTTGATGAAAATATTATATCACCATGCACAATTTTAATGTACAAGTGATCTCATCAAACATGACCTTTGAGTTGGATATGATCATTTTAAGAGCTCGATAGAGCCTAAAACCTCATAACTTGAAAATTCATCTTCATAATACCCTAATATTTTTCTACAACACTAGGACAACCCCTATTGACTTACCAAATTCTTACTTTCTCATAAATAGGTTTGTACCTTCTTGACCACCATGACTTGTACTTGTTTACTTGTCTTATCGTTAAGAGCATTCCACCAAAAGACCTCAAACATGCCTTTAATAGTTGAAATATGAATTATAGAATCTTCCAAATCCTCTTTATAATTCCCTCACACATTCCTCATGGTTATAATGTCCTGAATTATCTTTCTTAGCTCCATTTTTCAAGCTATGATTTCATTAGGTATTCACCATGACTCATGAGACATGAGCTATTCTTCATCATGATGACCCTTACACACCCTTGAAATACCAATTGATACTTATAGTACACCTTTGGATTTCACCCCAAGCACCTCCATGCACTTAGTCTCGTGTCAATGCACCAAACATACACCAAGACCTTTGTATATAGACCATGACACCAAGACACCATACCAAGTCACTTCAAACACACCATATGAGGTTTAAGGAAGGCACTATAAATCAATATTCATGCCTTGAATGGTTAGCACCTCACCACTCAATCTTTTCTCACAATTCCACATGACATCAATGACAAAATAAATGAGACAAGGTTCAACATAAAGTGTCGGAGAAATTTACATGGTTAGAGGGAAAAGAGATGTGGTCCGAATCCACAAAAGAAAATAGTGCAATGCAGAAGTAGGAATGTCACCGAGAGTCAAAATTTTATGTAATAGATTCAAATAGGATAAGGAGATGAGAATCCCTTGAGGAGACATCGGAAAGGAGAGGAAGGTTGCCTGACAGAGAAAATATATAAGGTAAAACGTGTAAGGAATAAAATTCACAATGAAGATAATCCCCAAGTATAAAAGGGTTAATGTGGAGGAATGGACCAAGATAATGATGTTAATAGTCAGGTCTAATCCCATAAGTGTGTATAGAAATATATGTGTAATAGAGAAAGGTGTAATATGGAGAAGCACCATGGGCAACACAAGGAATAATTGTGCAAAGGATAGCACAAAAGGGAAGTGCATAGAGGGAGAAAACATAAGAAGAAGAGGTCACAAGGGAAACTCTATGAGAGGATCAAGGTAGAGAGAATGCATAGGGAAAGAATGTGTAGTGAAATCCCATGGAAATAAGAATGGTGAGAGTGTGGAGAAGAAGTAGTGCACAAAGAACAAATGCACAAAGAGGGGAAGTCACAACAGGAAGGTGACTAAAAGACAAGAAGAGGAAAAGAAGAGAAGGAAGTCCACATAGAAGATATGTGCAAAGAAAATAATCCTAGATATTAATTCAGGGAGGAGAGAATAAAATCCTATAAGGCTTTAAATGGATATTGAAGGACAAGGGAAAGAATGGACTTCGCTGAGAGAGTTGAAGATGATAATACGCTCAACATATAATCCTTAGGAGGAAGAGGGTGGTTCAATATAAGTAGACTCACAAAAGATCAAGAAGATATCCATTTGGAGGAGCTCGAGATATGGTGAGAATAAGATCAAAAGTGTACACAAAGTAGCATTAAGAAGTCACAAGAAGGTGACGAAGGAGGGAAGTGATTCCAAAAGAATCACTAAGGATAGGAATAGGTTTAGAGGATGAAGTAACTAGAACTATTTTCCTTAATAGTTCAATGGGTGGTTCTACCACTCACTCATCTTACTTGAGGAGGACCTCAATTTTAAGTGCTCTGGGTGTTTGATGTACAAGAATCCAATGTTCGTGAAATCTTGCACAATTTTGGTGAAGGATGGTTGTGTGTAAGGCTAGAGAGTTCATGATAAGGAAGGATAAAGCATGGAGGAATCAAGGGTGATTTCACAATGGTTCAAAGGTAATTTTTGTAGTAGTTATCAATGGGAAGTGTGGTGTGTGGAGTGCATAGAGGAAGTAAGAGTACAAGTAGTGTGTGGAAGACTTATAAAGGAGAGAAAGTTTGAAGGAATAATGCATTATGGAGCACATAGGATTTTAGTACTAGAATAATTTTGTCTCAACTTGACATACTTTGGAGGTGCACATATATTGTGAGGGAGTTATGCACATTGGTAAAGAGTAAATAGAGGTAACACGTGGATACAAGAAGGATTTCATGATAGCTAAGCTTGTAAAGGAGGTGCACAAATGTTTTGGAGAAGGCTCATAAACCTAACGGTAATGTGTGAAAGGATTTGAAGGTGATACTCAAGTATCGAGTGTGCAGCAAAAGTAGGAAAATTCATTCCATATGAGTACAAGAAAGGAGCGTGTGGAAGAACATGTAGTTCACAAAAGTGATAAAATATGTCAAAAGGTGTCTAACATGGGATGTTGACCAAGATGGAATGATCGGAAGAGAGCCAATGAACATATTTATATGGTATAAGAAAAGGTGCTCAAATTAAAATTAGAATTCAAGTAGGAGAATCCGGAAGAATTCATCCCACCCAAAGACAAATTCAAATGATGAGAAGATTTAAGGACAAGGTGTGCAACATATTTAAGGAGGAAGATTCCACCATTTTATGATTATTATAGATATTGTTTTTGAAGGATAGATAAGTTGGAGGCTATTGAGTACAAATTGAGAAGAGGTTGTGGATTTTGTATTTTGAAGTGGAAAATCTATCTGAAAATGATTACTTGTAATCCAAAACATCCAAGGAGAGGTTGTTGAATGTTGTTTTGAGAACAAAATCTAATCTAGGATAGGTACTAGGGAGACACCATAAAATTTTGTAATACTCCATCAAAGAATTGTAAGATCTTAGAGAGAATATTCATGCATTCATTAATTCCATTGAGGAAATATATGAAACATTAAAATTTTCATCTCATTTCCGACTCTGTAAGTGATCGGGAGTCCCCATATCACCTGTCATTTATCATCGTGTGCCTATTAAAAAAATTATGTTCATTACTTCAAACCCATGGGTCCCCTTCCTCGTTCCATCATAGGTTAATAGATCCCTCTCACAAGGTATATACCCATGCCTCCTCTAGTGAAGGGGGTTTCTCTAATGTTTCTATTTATTTTGTAACTGATGTGAATCCTATATATGTTGGTATACAAGATGAATATATCACCCCTACTCAAAAAAATATACCTTTCTTTGCTTTACCCCCATGGCTTGTGAAGTTAATGTTATCACAACTCATCATTCCAAAAATAAGTTGGGGAAAATCCATACTTGACTCCACCACACATGACTCCTATAGTTAAACATTTTTCTCCTTAGAAATGGTTTGATATATGATGGAAATTGAATACCACACCCTCTAATATTTCTCTTCTTGAATTACTACAAAAGGCACCCATCTATAAGGAAATTCTATATGACACTTTTTGATGTGTTACACTATTTTCTACTACTCAAACTTATAAATTTATATCTATTATGGAAACATAAAAAAATATGGATAAGGCCATCAATTTTAGTCCAACTAATATCCAGTCACCCCTTAGTGATGACCCGTGTTCATCTCTTCTTGTTACACACAAATCTAAGGTTTTTAATTAAGTGTGTATTAATAGACTATGGTTATGGCCTCAACATTTTTCCTAGTTCTTTGCTTCATAAAATGGGAATTTAGCTAATAAAAATTGACAATACTATCAATAATGTAAGGGTAGTTAATAACATCACCCGATATACATTAGGAACTATTAAAATTTACCTCCTCTTTTGTTATAAGATGTTGTCAACTACATTTCATATCATGGATACAAATTTACATTACATTACAATCTATTATTGGGTCATACTTGGTTACACACTATGAAAGTCATCTCATGTATAGTGTATCAATGGCTTAATTTCATACATTATGGATGTTAATATGGATCATATTTTGATCTATCTACCTTAAAATATTTCAAGGTTGACACTTTCTCAACTATCTATTATTACCACTCCTTAACAACCTATACCTATGGAAACATTTCCTACCTATGTTTTTGGATAATATAGTTAAAATCCACCACCATTTCTAGACAACCCACAACTTTAGATGTTAATAATTTCTCTGCTAATAATTTTCCATCTCCTAATTCTAATTTATTATCTCATTTTGTTCCTTAGATAGTGTGTAACATCCCAAAAAAATTAACTTCTTAAAAATATACTTTTTCTTAAATTCATATCAATAGCACTTCGTTAATCATTAAATGAATAATATCTACACAAAGAGTAATGAGAAAATATGACAATTATTCTTTAAATTTTCCTTCAATTTGAATACTTTATGATTTTATAAATTAATCATATTCTTCCCTCTAATTATCTTGACATCATATACCTTCCATTCTTAAATCAATAGAGTAATGAAACAACAACAAACATTCACAATATTCATGTTTATTTCACATAATTTTCCCTTCTTATCCCTTAAGATATCATCTATGGGTTTATATCAGTAAAAATTGCAACAAAATAATGTATATAATTTCACCCCATTTGTTCCTTCATTTAGACAATCAATAATTGAAAATATGAACTCCATGTTTATCATGCATTAAAATCTTAGTCACTTAATCAAAATTGTTTGGAATCTTGTGTCACTATCCAAAATATTTATCTAGGGTCTACAAGAATGTTTACACCCAAAACTCATAATGTTCCATAATCGAGGAGTAATAAATCATAATTTACCGTAACCAAACATTATCACTATAGTTGTCTATTTTCACAAATACACATCCTTCATGTTAAAACATGCAATGTATTAATTAAAATTTTATTAATACCATACATTCTTCATAGTAAAACATGTAACATATTCATTAAAACTTCACTAATACCACTTATTATAATTCCTTACTATTTCATTTAATTATTTTTTCAATAAGCAATGACATGATCCATAAATTCTAGATATAAGATCAAGATTCTAAAAGTACCAAGAATATCACCAATACTCAATATGATACTAGCTTTAGTTAGGGTTGTCATTAACTATGAATGTTCAATTTCTAAAAAAATAGTTTCCTACATGCACCACATGCTTAAATAAGAACATAATATATTCTTCACTTGTGGGGTTGACACTACTTGCAACCAAAATCAAAATAACTTAACAAATAGGGGAAAAGACACTTAACTACTCCTACTTATAAATCACCTCAAAATCCATTTAGTCGTTACATACACTTACTACCAAGATAGCTAAGAATTTATAAATATACCATAATTAATACTAAGATCTTCAATTTCATTTTCCATCCCAAGAAAAACCATATTCATGCTTGTTCGGATTATAAGTCATACATGTTCTAAAAAAATCCTAATCATCCATTTTTCATTGTTTGTTTCTTACTTTAAACACAAGCAATGTTAAAATACTAAGACATTTCATCATACATTGAAACCAAAATCACCCAATAGTATCTTAACAAGTGACTCACGCCCAAAATGATGACAAGTTAAAGGATCCATGTTTATTCTTATCTCAACAATATACAAATCTATATTCTAAGTATAGCAGTTGAAGAAGACATATGAAGTTGTTATTGATAATACAAATGCCCAAGCCTATATACAATCTTGATTTTCAATATATCAGTACAACCAATAAAATATGGAGTATACAATCACTTGATGCTAGAAATAGCCTTAGCACTCTATTCCTAACTGAGTAAAACACCTTTAACTCAATAGTTTCACAACTAAGTATGACATTCCATTTCAATGTTATAAGAAATTGACAACCTATCACAACAAAATATAATCATAACAAAGGCTTATCATTTTAAGATTCATTCCATTGTTCAAATAAATATGCTAAACACAATCAATGATTACAAACAATTATAAATATGTGTGAAAGTCAATAAAAATAGGAAAAATTTATAGTTAATACCCCATGTTAAACATAGAGGTCATAAACTATATGAAATTCCCCTTTACATGTTCACAACGAGTCAAAACAACATTCAAAAGTTTAATTACCAAAGGTAAGGCCTACACAAATCAATTCATCATTCATATAGAACATACATATATCAATACCCATATCAACGTCATGATCATCAACCACCCACTCATTCCCATGACATTGATAGAGGTAAGAATAAGTTCTAGCCTAAATATTTATAGTGGAAATCCCCTTCTCGCTACCTAGGTATACCATATATCACTATACCATTATAGTCATAGATAAAAGAGAACTATGACACCCTTTTACTAAATTTCAACCCTTTTCCTATTACTTGGTTAGAATATAAGGGAGTCATAATATTCCCCATCCTTCCTTCACACACCCTAAAATGAAAACCATAATGATAACAAAATCAATGCTCATAGCATGATTATGCTTAATTTTAAGGCTTACTAACAAGACAAAATATATCAAGTAAGAATTCAAGATCTTTCCCAATTATATTATATAACTAAAACTAGATTTATCACCACAATAATCATAAAATGAAGGAGCATAGTCAAATATAAGCATAATCGTGGAGTAGATGTTACAACAACTAGATTCGGGTAAGGAATATTACAACATCAAACATACCATCCATGCCCAAATAAAAAGGTCAACACATTCATTGATCAATATATCTTCTCAAGGAGTTATTTATACCATACAACTTTCTTAACTCAAGGTAGGAGCTAAATCAATATATTCAACAGTTTATCCATTCAAAGAAAGTTCATTCAATACTCCAACTTCCTTAATTCCTTGATTCATAGTGTAAAACAAATAGGTCATAAGGTACATAACCATTTCCATTGCAAAAAGCTTGTTTAAATAGTCGAATCTATATTTCATTAGTATAAAGGAACAGAGGTCTAATAACAGACCTTCATAATGAAAACAACGTATTCCATACACTTTTCCATGAAACAAAATTGCTAAACAGCTTCCAAATCAAGAAGTAAGGACAATGCAATGGGCAACATTCCAAGGTCATTTCCCACTCAAGATCAAGCTACCACATTTACTATCACCTATATATAAGTGTCAACATAAAGTTTACAAGATTATAATAAATATGGGCCTAATTCCATCCTATTACAAGAATGGTCATGCTTCTAGAACTTACATAGTATAGGCTACTAAAACTAGATATTCCATAGTTGTAATGCGCCATCACATTCTTTTTCAAACCTCGTTAAGGTTCTTCAATGAATAATAACATTCCAAATAAATCATTCATTAAGGAAACTTACAATACCAAATGAAATGACACACCCAAAGTTATGTAAAACTAAAACCTCCATAAGAGTAAGTGCCAATTAGACCTATCCTCCCCATCCATTAGCAATATTATAGGAGGGAGTGTTAACGTGTAAAACTAACACCCTAGAGTTTTTCATAGAAGACCAATACTTTTAGATAACATGGGAATATCACTAAGGTGTGGGACCTTGCTCCTTGAGACATACCTCCGAGAGAAGGTTAGTTCCTTTACCTATCTCGAACTATAGCTAACACTATGTAAGTAGATATCACAAATAAACAATCCTAATCTAATCATCCAAGGGACTAGGGTTAGAGATGATGTAATAAATGAAACCTAATCTAAGGGAGGAGGTGATAACACTAAAAAGAATGAGATCATTCTCCAGTAGGTGAGGAATAAAAGGAAATGTAGAGAGGAGAGGGCAAACACATGCCATGGACCAACCCTATATTTTCCCTTCCATTACATGCATTATACACACATAGAAATGTAAACCCACAATTATAATCCGGACACAACACACTAAAAAATGAATGGAGAGGAAAGGAGACAATTTATGTGATTGTAGGATAGAAGAAAGCCACAATGAAAATATTTGTAACTTAAGGATGCAAAATATATTACATCAATGGTGGAAGCATTGGACACATTACAGTTGAAATCTAAGGTCTCCAACTTGTGAGAAAGTTTGGTCACCATTTTGACATGGTGACTTTATAGTTGGGATAAGATCCTTTACAATGAGTCAAGTTTCCCCTTTATAGAACAAAGGAGATAGAATAAGTGGGGAGGAGAGAATAAGCACCTAAATTTTCCCCAATTACACACCATTAGGTCTATTGCGGGAGAGGACGATGCCCATTTTTATTAAATTATAGTCGTTGAGGTGGTTGAGCATCTAGTTCAAAATAGGCACAACTTTCCCTAGCCTCATAGATTCCATAGGTATACTACATGGTCTATTGCACATAATCAACCAACTCCATGGAATTTCATGTTTTTGATTCCACCTAACACTATATTTTCCATGTGATGAAGTACTAATCTTTCATAATCACTCACTCTGTAGATCATGTCCTTATCAAATTTTCTAACTTTTCCGGGAGTATAAACTCTACGATGCTTTGAATTTTCCTTCAACTCATGAAATAGTAAGTTTTAAGTCCTCGGATAATTGACTTCCTTCATTCTGCGAAGGTATAACATCTAACTTCAACCTCTGTGAAGCACTAACTCCATAAAAATCCACCTAAGTTTTGATCTCTAATTCCTTTGTTATGTGGGTTAGGAGAACTTGTGGAACACTACATTTATGCATCCCATGGAATACTAACTTAGTTTTACGTGGCTTTCTTGAGAGAAAGTACCTAATTCCCAACTTGGATGAGTTGTTCAAAACTACATGAGGAGCATTTTTGACAAAAATTTGGTGACCTCCAAGGGACATATACCTACTAGATGATGAAGATCATTAGTCTTGAATCATTCATTAGGAATGGAGTTAAGTTTGAAACTTTAAAAATGATATTAAAATTTTTAAGTTGACCCCGAATCCACATGAATCATTGAATTAGACTATGCGAATACACAAAATGGCAAAAAAACTATATACAAATCATGAAAAATCATACATCTTCTAAGTGGGAACATGAAGAGTGTCCACAAGCAATTTTTTTTAATAATTATCCTAAAATACTCCTACTCTAACCAAAAGGAAAGGAAGCTAAACAAAACTTGATACAGGCTGGGAAAAGTAGCTTCCCTTTCTTACAAAATGTGGCCATGTGATCAGTTTTGCAACTAAATCACATGATGGAAGTGAAAAAAATTCCCACACTTCTTTGTTGCTCAAAGTATCAACCAGGAAAAGAAAATACACCTCCTCTAATTATTCGCATTTGGTTTGGATGGGTTGATGGGATTACCTTTGATGCTTTGAAGCTCTTCCTCATGCTTTGAAGTGAACATGACCGATGGCAACTCTATTTTTGGCTCTAGATTAGCCAGTGCACTGATAGGGCATATGTTTCTTGTAGATGATTGATTGATCCTTTGATTTTTCCCATATTATTTGCATTCAACTTCATAAATGGAGCTACTAGAGACATTATCCTCTTCATGGTGGATTTTTACAAGCTGATCTGAACTTTATTCTACTTATTCTTGTGCAAACAACTCTATTTCCACTCTTGGATTCTCATTTTATTCTTTCTTATGTTATGAAACTCCATTTTCCTAACTCGAACAACTAAAGTTGTTATTAGTGTATCATTACAATCCTCCAAAAGTGCAATAAGTTATAAACATGCAGAGAAATGAGGATCATTGCATTCAATTGTAACACCTTTCTCACTTTGAAAACCTTCTTCCTCAAACCCACAGATGCCATTAGTGTTGAAAAACACTTTCTCTTCATCCCCAAGTCCAAATTGATTCTCCTCCAAACCTACCTAATCTATTTTCATATTAGGGACCTCTTGATTTAATAAAAATGAATTATTAAACCCTACCGTATAGTAACTACTGTAAATAATGATGTATAATTACTAACATATAGTAGGACACAAGAAAATAAACATGTACAATATGATACGCTAAGAATAATAGATGGATAAAGAGACTTATATGATTTAAACACAATATGGAAGTGATCGGTGTAGGTAAAAGTGTTAAACATGGTGCAAATAGTTTCATAATTGTTCACCGTAAATTTATAAGCTCACAAACAATGTTGTACAAGGGTGCCCATAGAAGAAAAGGAGTTCCTAGGAACTAATGTATAGATATAGGTGCCTATGAATGTGAAAAATCTCAAGATATGATTTTTGATATGTCGTAAAGGTGTCACAGTTGTTCCCTGTTGATCACCTAATATTCACACTATGATCACCGATGATACATATAACTTGCAAAAGATAAGTTCACCTGCACAAGCTCACAAACCGCATCAAACCAAAAAAGGAAAATATAGAATGGGGATTTAGACTAACCCTATCAGTCACCCCCAAAGAGTGAACTTACGACCGAGTGCTTCACTACATCTCAAATTCCATGTAGTTCTTATGTGTGTGAGTGTGTAAATTGTGCCCTAGGATGCTCTTGTGTAAGATGAGCTAGATAACGGACTATATTTTCTCTAACATGTAAATGTGTGGATGGAATAGAATAAACTTCCCCCTACTATGCGCAGTGTATGCAGATTTGATTCAGCCTTCATCCCTTGAATGGATGCTTTGGAGTGCTTTAGGTTCCTTTTAGATGTAATCTTAGGTGATAATAGTAATTCTTAGAGCTTGGTACCTTATTTTGAAAACATAACTATGTATTTATATGATTCCCTTGTTTGAATTTCATAATTGACAATTAGAAGGCTGGACTATAAGTGAAAAAGATTCCCAAAAGATAAAAGAAACCCAAAAGGAGTGAGTAAAATAAGAAAGGGTCAGGGGCACCTAGAGGGGATATGAGAACATGAGAAGAGTTGTCCTTTCTTGGCACTAGTGTCTGAAGCCATAAAAGATAAACAAGTAAATTTATGAATGGGCTATAGGGTGTGAAGACCAAATAGATAGCAAGATATAAAGAAAAGAGGCCAAAGATAGTTGTCAAACACTAGTTTTCTTTCTTAGGAATTATGTAAATGCTAGTATGCTTTTAGGACTTGTAAATGTAACCAAGTATGTGATTTTTTTCTACATTTTCCCCAATTTATGTTTTTTAATGAATACTCGATAAAAAAAGTAGTTAGAAAATGTGTACCTTGTGATCATGTAGAGAGTGTAGCCGATAGTGTGCTAAGTGGAAGAGTGAAGTGTGGAGTGATCAAAGTGAAGAATAGAAACTAGGAAAGGAGAGTGATCCTAGGAGTGAAGTGTATGCGTAAATATGTGCTGCTAAAACCTGTGCTTGATGAATTAAGTTTCTCTTTGTTGCGTATTTAAGGACGAACCTGCAAAAGAAGAGTGAAAGAGTAGTCAAAGTTGTGTATATGAAAAATCTATGTAAAGTATGCATAAGTATGTAAAAGTGTAAAAAGGAAAGTGGCCACCTAATATGTAAGAGTGTAAAGGATAGAAAATGTCATGGAAATTTCGCAAAGATTGTATTTTTTAGGTGATCTCACACCAAGAGTGAGTTTTTGTGTGATTTCATGCCAAGTATGAGTTTTTTAGGTGATCTCACGCCAAGTGTGAGTTTTTTGGTGATCTCACACCAATGATAAATTTTTGGGGAGAGAGGACTACTGTTACTCTCCTTTCGTGAATCTATCCAATAAGAACCACTACAGATGGTATGTCCTTGATTTGTTCATTTTTTGTTGATTAGTTCTGAATTGTCATGATTGTGCGATTACAAATTCTTGTAGGAGATAGAATGAATTTTATAACTAAAGTTCTATACATGTAATCGTAAAAATAATCTATAACATGTTGTAAAATCATGTTGTCTTTGAGAAATTGACTTCATCTACCCTAGGACATTAGCACTAGGGGAGGGAATAAGTGCTTAGGCATTATTGTCCGATTCTAGGTGCTAGTGTATGTCCCGTGATTCTAACCCAAGTTTGATTATGAGACAATTTGTAATTGTGTTTATGTGCTTTTTCTGCATCAGTATTGTGTTGTTCCTAAGATCTATACTATTATAGGGGTGATTTGTTCACCCAATATATGTCCGCTTTGTTTGGGGTGCATGTGATGATGGTAGGAGATTACAGCCCAAAGGAGAGGACCAAGTGGTGATATGAAGTGGATCCATGTAGGGGGGAGGGGATGTGCATGGTAGAAATGAAGGCACATGGAAAAAACATTAGGCTAGAACTATGTGTTAGTAGAAGAAAATCATATAGTAGAAAATAATGTAGAAAGCAAGTGTGCATACAAGATAGACCGTGAAAATTAGTTTTAAAACATTGTACATCACTCACAATGTCACAAGACAATCATGTCCGAAACGTCCAAAAGCTT
Source organism: Taxus wallichiana var. yunnanensis (assembly GCA_018340775.1). Classification (NCBI taxonomy): domain Eukaryota; kingdom Viridiplantae; phylum Streptophyta; class Pinopsida; order Cupressales; family Taxaceae; genus Taxus; species Taxus wallichiana. Next base: position 477,677,903 of record CM031238.1, read on the forward strand.
ACAATGATCACACAAGACATAGGACATAGCCCACAAACAATAACATATAATGGAAAACAATAACAAGAAAAATGTATTAGATAACCCTCGTGGTATATAGTCCCGCAAATCAAATGCTAAACATGAAGCACTCGTTATCATGTTAGAAATATAAGTAGTATGCCATGAGTGTGTATAAATCATCGAAAAGTAAAGTAACTGTAGTGAAAATTAGTGAAAATGTAGCAATAGAACCTGTGTAGTATATGATAGAAAAGGAGATTCCCTTAGAAGCATCAATGTGTATGGTAAAAGGTACAATGCCAAGAATCATTATAGCATGTAAGAACCTATAAGAGATATGCATTCACCTAAAAATACCAAGTGAACGTGCATGTGTATATATAGAAAGATAATGACATACTAATAATTTGTCTAGCATGGAAAACAAAGTGTAACATGTAAATAAAATAAGCTTAGCAAGAGTAGATGCAACCAAGATATGCAAATGCAACATGATTGTGATGAAATGGTATGCAAAGTGTGAAGATGATAGGAACAATGTTCCCCCTAGTGGAAATGCATGAGATGAGGTTCATTTATATAATATCCGTCAACAGTCAAGAATGAACCATAGAAAAGAGTGTGTCATCGGAAATGATATGAGAGTTTAGATGCTAGAAAGATGTATCATGAAGCATAGAGTGTGAAGAGTAAGGATGTGAGGTTCATTTTAGAATTATACCATCAATAGTTTATTATGAACTATGAAGCTAGAGTGTGTCATAGGGAAATGGCGATACAATTCATGTATTAAAGGGGATGTGTTAATGCTAGGAAATATTTATACATTAATCGTGAAGTGTGAAGTGTAGAAGTATAAAAAGTGATAGTAATGAAGGGGAAAAAGATATGATGCCCCCAAATATGTGAGGTATGGATTTCTATGTGGTGATGTGAGGACCATGCCATGGTTGTGGAGTTTAAAATGTGTCCTAGCCATCAATGTAAGGATTAGCTTGTTTGAAAAAGAGAATTGGATGCTGAAGTGGAGTAGGGTGGAGAGGGATATTGAATGGTGGTAGCTTATTTGGGATTGATAATATTGTAGAAGACTTGAGAGGAGGGGATATACTGATTTTTAGAGGAGGTTTCTTAGTTGAACTGTAATTTTTAGAAGTATATAGAGGAGGATGGGATGGACTAAATTTTAGAGGAGGTTTCTTAGTTGGAATTGGTTGGATAGGCAGCTCTTGACTGATCGAAGGAGGAACAGTAGTAACTATGGAATGATGCTCATTACACATGGAAATACCGGTTTTAGAATCCCACCGGGATATAGCCATTAAAGATGAGAAAGAATTTGAATGTTGTGAAGTGAATGAAATAAATCCTTGATGATCAAGGTTCTTAATTCATCGTTGTAAAGCATAACAATCATTTCCATGATGTCCATTAATTATATGATAATTTTAAAATGTGAGACCTTGGTATTTGACAAGACGGTAAGGGGGTAGTAATGAGTAGTTGGTAAGTTGATCAATTGGTGAGTGATAAGATGAGGAATAATATCATGATGCTGAGAATTTAGATCAAACTTGAGAGGTGTAGGTAGTGGTAAGACTTTATTTTCACCGACATGAGCACATGTAGAGGATATAGGATTAGGATGAGATGTAGAAGAACTAGCATGGGCTTGAGAAGCATCCTTGAGATGTTGGATTTTAGCTTTAAGAGATGTAATCATGGTTTCCATAGCATGAAATTTATCTTGAAAAATATGGTGTAAATCTTGAATTGAATCTAAGATAGCTAGATTGGTTGAAATATTGTGACCGATACATTGTTATAAAAATGATCGAAAATGGAACTCACTTGTGAAGGTTGCATATGTCATGCGGGAGGTACATAGTGTATAGGGATTTTTGGAGAACATATTTGTAAGGTGTGTGCATTTCAAGCAATTCATACAAGGAAACTTGAGGAGCTTTAGGATCCATGATAGAACCAAGAAGGAAACCCTAGGAAGTATGATGCAGATAAGAATAAATGGACATAGGAACCTTAATACAACTAAGGTTTGGGACAAATTTGAGATAATAGGAAAAGAAAGATCCAAGTGTCCGATCAAGAGTTGGGGTTCACCAAATGATTTAATAAAAATGAAGTTATTTTTAATCCCTATTACAGATTAACTACTATAAATAATGATGTATAATTCTAACATACAATAAGATGTAAGAAAATAAGCATGTAAAGTATGAAACCATGAGCATAATAGATGGATAAAGAGACTTAAATAATTTATGTGAAATCTAGAAGTGACTTGTGTAGGAAAAAGTGTTAAATAGGATGCAAACAAAGGTCCTAATGGTCACTATAAATTCAAAATCTCATGACAATGCTAGACAAGGGCACTTACAACAGACAGAGGCACCGGCGGTGATGTCTGGATTTGGGCACCTGTGACTACTCAAAAGCTCAAGAAAAGATTTTTAATATGTTGTAAAGGTGTCACAATTATTCCTATTGATTACATGATATTTTCACTATGATCGTCGATGATACAGTAACATACAAAAGAGAAGCTCACCTGCACAAGCTCACAAACCACATAAAACCTAAAAAAGGAAAATGTAGAATGGGGAGTCAGAATGACCTCGGTGGTCACCTAAAGAGTGAACTTATGACTGAGCGTTGCACTAAATTTCAGACTTCATGTAGTTCTTATTAGTTTGTGTGGAAATTGTTCCTATGATTCCCTTATGCAAAATGCACTAGATAACGGGCTAGATTTTCTCTAAGATGCAAATGTGTGGATGGAATAGAATAAACTTCCCCCTCCTATGTAGTGTATGAATATGTGATACAACCCTTATCCATTGAATGGAAGCTAAATGGATTCTTTGGAGCGATTTAGGTGCAAGATTAGGTGATAAACTAATTCTTAGAGATTGATCCTCATTTTGAAAACATAAATATGTATTTATATGATTACCATGTTTTAATTTCAGAATCGACAACTAGAATTCTGAACCATAAGTGAAAAAGATGCCCAAAATATGAAAGAGACCCAAAAGGAGCGAGTAAGATAAGAAATGTTTAGGGTTTCCTATAGGGGACAAGAGCTCTTGGGCGTTGTTGTCCTTGTTGGGACCTAGTTTTGAAGCCATAAAAGATAAACAAGTAAATTTCTTACTAGCCCGTAGGATGTGTAAGACCAAATAGAAAGAAAGAGATAATGAAAAGAGGCCAAAGGTAGTTGTTAACCACTGGTTTTCTTGCTTAGGAATCATGTAAATGTAGTTTGATTTTAGTACCTATAAATGTACCCAAGTGTGTGATTTTGTGTCTACACCTATTTTTACACATTTTCCACATTCTCATCCTCCCAATTAGAATCACACCAATCCCTAAGTGTCATGAAATTGTCGTACTTGGTGAAACTTATTTGAGATGAAACTCAAACAAGGGGATGTTGATTAAGTAATTTCTTAGAAAGAGATGATTTAGGCTCAATATTGTTTATTTGTCCATTTAAAACATCCAAATGATATTCCAAAACATGTTTTGATCCCTACAATTCCTCCTCTCCATGTAAGTAGAAAAAAACATATTCTATAAACATTGTAGGATAACTCTGTTTATTGAATGTTGGATAGAGGCTTGGGATAATAGGTGAAATACCAAAGTTCCTTAGATCTTGATGATAAGACTTTGACACAGTTGTGTAGTGCCTTGGGTGGAGGGAGGGAATTCTATAAAACATAAAGAATGTTTGGGCACGATAAGCTCTGTGAGCAATAAATGGATGATTAGTAAACACAGAGGTTTCCTTGATCTAAAGTGAAACAATATTATTTTTTATTGTGCAAGGAATTTAGAGAAGTTGATAAGGTGAGGTAAGAATCGGAACAATGGGGAAGGGTTTCCTCTAACCATACTTAATGAGACACTTCTTAGTTTGCATATAGCAATGTCAAAATCTGAGGAAGTTAATTGCCTCCCATTTTTGGATTAATACAACTAAATAAAAATCAAAGGCCCTCAAATAGTATAAGAAATCCATACCTAGTTGAAGTCTAAATTCTTACAGAATTCTATGCCAATTCCTTGTGCTAAGGTGTTCCATGAGATATATGATATCGTATTCTCCTTGAATTGGTCATTCAATTTCTCTCCTAGTTGATCCCATGTGGAAATGGATCATGGATCCAAACTCATGTACTAATATTTTGTTTTACCTTTGAATGATGTTGGGCCCTAAATTATTGGGTAAGTACTAAAAGGTTCGCGTGCACATAGGAGAAATAAAGAGAAGGGTGCACGCGGAGAAGAATGTAGGAAAAATAGGTTTAATATGGTTTAGGAGAGACGAGGGAACACAGGAAAAGAGGTTTAAGATGGTTTAGGAGAGACCAAAGTGCACATGGGGAGACAATACATAGAATCTAAGGACTTAGCTATATTTGGCATTCTGGAGGCACTTGAGGAAAAATGTGACCTAACTAGGCATGTTGAGTGGATAAGGTGCCAACTTGGAAACTTGATGGTCAAGAAAAAGATATTCCACGTAGGGAATATTCCTAGGAAGACATCATTATAGAAAGTGGAGAGCTCATAACAAGATAAACATTCACCATTAAGGACCACATTAACACTTGGCACGTGATCTGCTTCAAGAGAGAATTGATGGTGGTGGGTGCTAAACCTATATATAGAGATGCTTTGAGAAAGAAAGAAAGAAATCGAGAGGAAGACATAAGGTGCAGGATCATAAGGGAATACATCAAGAGAATGATACTGAAGTCATTCTATGGTTTAGATAACTTAGTGCTCAGTGGTTTTAAAGGATGTAACAAGAATTTTCATAGCATTAGGGTCTGCAATAAGGGATGAAATGGGAGGGCATAGCTAGAATACCATTCCAGAGAATATCTGTAAGGGATGAGTCCTAGTATTTTGTTATGTATGGTCTATGATGACCTCTTTTGATTGTAATGTGGCTACTAGAATCACTCTAAATGAATATATATAATGGTTTGTTCTGTATATCATGCTTAAGGGTGTAAACCCTCTTGTTAAATGGCTATCATAGTTTAGATCTGTTTTAGCATGCTTAGTACTCTATCTCTATAATGCATTTAAGATGTGGATCTGTTAGATGTTTCTTCTTCCTTATCTAAACTAAGTAAATGTATTCTCATTCTATAAATCATCCTCCATCAATGGCAAGGCATTCTCACAATTCTCACATAAAGGAGGGGATCGGTGCCTCGGGTGAGCACCCAGTGCACATGGGTGATAGGTTGATGTGCATGGGATTAAAAATGTGTACTAAGGGAAAACATATAAAATGAGTACATCTTGGTTTTGTTGCTAGGAACTATTTTCAAATATGTTGTAAGAATGATGTGTGATGATGGAGTGCTTGACCTTGGACAATATTGAAGCATGGTTTAAGAGCACGGAGGATGAGTTTACTCAGAGATTTAGTACTGGACCTAAGTTTGATGCACGTAAATGGGTAGAAGAACACTTGTATCATGAGTTGTATGAGACCTTCTATTGGAGATTTCAGAGAGTTGTATGAATGGCTTTTGATGTACGCATCTAGATCAAACTGGTATTATAGATCTTGCGTGTGGACCCAAGATGAATATCAGAGGCTACAGGATGTTGATCTGACTTGGACATATGTTGTTGATCATTGGTGGAGAAGAGTGTTGACCAGTTATACCCTAAAATACGTTATTTATATGTATTCTTGTCTAGAGGTTGCTTGAGTTTGAGTTCTTAAGGGATCCTAGAGGATTATTTTTGCATGTTATTCCTTTGACCATAAATACCTTAATCATTATACTAATTTTGGAAGTATTTCCTATGGTCATGTCTAAGCATTTTATGAGCGTTGGGCGAGGAAGATAGGGTAGAGGAAGATGGAAGACATTGCAGCTGAAAAGGAGAGAGAGGAGAGACGACTCAAGTATAGTGAAGCTCATGAAAATGAGTTGGGTAGATAATGTGAGGTTGCAAGAATGATGGATCTATGGAGTTAGATGTTATGGGAAGGAATTGAGGTTCACACGAAGACGTGGAGACTACGTAGTCCGTATTACCCCATCTTTCCAAGCACAGGAGAGAGAACCCTTTAGCTTCTGATGAGAGTTTGTCAATTTGAGAAAGGGGATCCATCTGCACGCATCTGAATCCTCCTGGTGACCAACCCCTAGTGCTTATTTTTCAAAATCCAGAGATAAGTTTTGCTAACCCAGTTGGTATTGGTAAGAGTGAACGATCTACACCTAGGAGATACATTTTCTCATTTTGTACATCTATGGATACACAATCATTCCTTGTATTTGGAGGAATATTGTCTAGAATGAAATTTGGGAAAAATATAGGTATATAAATCTTGGGTATCACGTCTAGAAGTAGCTTAGGACACACATCTAGTAGTGGTGTAATATCACAAACCATTGGCACACAGCTTAAGTGGGACATTAGGGATACTAGGAGTGACCACTTCAAGCTTGTTATCGGCTATAGGAGGTGGATCTGGTGGTATAGGAGTTGGAGGACCTGGTGGACCTAGAGGATCTAGAGAATCTAGTGGGTCAGGAGGGACAAGTACCTTGGTGGATCTAATGGATCTAGTGGTGGAGGTAACACTAAAGGAAATCAAGGTTCTAGATCAGGCGGTAAGGACCTCCACCACCTCATGAAGTGTTTTTGAAATGTCTTTGTATCTACTAGACTATAAAGGTATTGAGGATATTACAGAGCATGTACATAAGTGTGAGATGCTATGGCAAACAACTGGGATCACTACCCCGGAGTGGAAGGCAAGTCAGTTTGTAACGATGTTACAAGGACGCGTGTATAGTTGGTACCAAAATTATGACCCCCATCAAATAGTGGTAGATTACACCATGTTGTGGAATGCCTTCTTGGCTGAATTTCATATCCTTGAGTTTGAACAGAAGAGCATTAACATGATGAAGGAGATTCAACAAGGTATGGCAGAAAGTGTGTGGGAGTACAATGAAAATTTCAATACTTTCTTATCAAAATTATCTTATGATATCCATCTTTCTCAAAGATGTCCAATGGTTTGCTAGAGGGTTGATAACACTTTTATAAGAGCACTTTTGCATAAGAATTTCACACTCCGTGCAAGGCCTTGGAGGATGCCCTATGCGTTGAATCTATTGGAAGTGTGGACACCATTATTAGCCCTTTTCTTGAGGCTCAGATTGTTGTAATGTCCAAACAAATAGAAAATCTATCTGTGAACTCGGTGCATGAGACTTGCAATGATCTATAGTGCATAGATTAAGAGGTAGAGGGGCGTACAAAGATAGTTTCCCTAGGAGATTGGTATGTGTCATGATAGTGGGATGTGAGATCTACCACAGAGATCATGATACAAGTAGGTGTGTACTACTTGTAGCGTGTGATTTGTAAAAATGTGTCTTTTTATTGTAAGATTTGCACCTCTACTACTCATGACGCCAAGGATTGTATATTGATTGACCAGATATATGATGCCATTGATATTGGTGTGTGACACACCAACCTCAAAAATAATTCCAAGGATGATGGTCATCACTATGAAGGGCATGTGAATGGAGGGGGTGGTTGGAAGAGGTTTCGAGGAAGATTTCATGGTTGTGGTAATGTGGAGGGAGAAGTGAGTTCCCGTGTGGAACCTATTATAATTATGGGTCTACGAAGCACTATAAGTGTGAATGCCCGGATTTGTTACAATGCTCTTGGTGTGGAAATAAGAACAAGTATGAGGAGTTCCCAAATCTATTTGAACATATGAGCCAACAACACTAGAAGGACAAAGGTGACAGAAATGATAAGTGTAAAGAAGTCCGATTCACAATGGATACCAAAGGTGGTGCGCAAGTTGGAACTAGAGCATGTACTAGTTACAATGTGAGTTGAAGCTGCGCACGTAAGGGATATACTAAGGAAAATATTGTTGGTTATTAGATAGGAGGTGGTACATGGGAAGTATTTGGACCCTACTTATCATAAAGAAGTGTATCAAGAAACCATGGATGTTATTCGAAGCCTACAAGGGGAGATCTGATGCCTCAAAGTGAAGTGAAGGAAATTAGAGCCAAGGAAGAGTGGTGAGGCTCCACAGAAAGATCTAGATGAGGTCGTGGGAAGTGTGCAAGATGTTAACGCAAGATAATATCATTCCTTTGCTAAGGGAATGGTTACGGGAGAAGGTACCATATGCCAAAGCAGAGTGTGAAAGGAAGGTTCTACATGTTAACCTTCCTCCCCATAGCCTTGACTATGATAAGGAGATTACCTTGATTACGAACTTGTGGATGGATGGCTTCTAAGAAATAATTTGATTGACATGAGCATGAAAGTCAATGTCCTCACCCTATATTCATGGCATCAAATGGGAAGGCCCCCATTACAACCATCTTCAAATGTGTTGTATATGGATACCAATACAAAGGGAATGCCCATTTGTGTCTTAAAGGACATTGTTGTCACCATCCGGGGATAAAATCACTATGTATTTCGAAGTCTTGGTGCTAGCCAAGGTGGACAACTTTTGAGTGTTACTTGGCGCTCCTAGTGTTATAAGAGAAATGTTGACCTATAGTTCAACAAGGGGTACATACATTTTGAAAACAAGGAAGAACATTTTATCACCCCCGGTCGATGGGAAGTCAACACCTATATTGAGCCCTTGGGAGAAGAATTTCTTAACATGATCTATGTGTGCTCTATCAGGGACCTTGAGGTGATTCACCCTACAGAAGGAGTTATTTAGTTTGAAGATGCTCATTCCATGAGTGATACAACTAGTGTGGCATGTGACAATTGGGCACACATGACTTATGAGTTAATTGGGAAACATTTAAGAGGATAGGTTATAAGGGTGAAAAATTTGCACTCGCTTAGGTGCACTGGAGGAAGTAAGTTACCTAGTTATTCTAGAGGATCCAACCTTGATGATTTCTTACGAGAAATGGAGGCTCAGTGGAAAAATGAGATCAAAAGAAGAGGGATGCTCAGCTATAACTTTCTCGGGACCACAACGTGTTGGTGGGAAACACATCGTGATAGCCTTCTAGAGTGGCACAAGGTAATAATAACTTTATCTATAAGGTTTTCCCAGAACAATGCACCCACTTTCATACAAGACTATCATGGGAAGGAGCTCGCCTCGTTTCACGTCCAAGCATGTGATAAATCATGGATGGAAGGTGTGGAGGCCTTGCCACCTTCTTTATGGGTGCATAAGTTGTATTCCACCTTACAAGGATGTGCGTGCACATGGTATATTCACTCATAGATGCACCGTTAGACATGAAATTGGTATGAGAATACAACCGACCTCCTTCATGCTTTCAAATATCGTGGTCCTAAACCATCGGTGGATAGGGCATTACAGGTTTTCAAACACCTTACAATGGGAGATAATGCCATGCTAGAGGATAGAATACTGTATTTATTGGGTGAACCTATTTTGGAACCACACTTTGATGAGGAAGAGTGAAAAGCGGTGCAACTTGAATGCGTATGTGTGGAGAAAAGAAGGGGAAAATGGTCTATGTAATAGATGGTGAAGAGATGGAGAATCGGATGTTAACCATACCGAAGGTGAGCAAAAATTTATTGATAGTGCTAATGAGCAAGCATGCATCTACCATGAACCCCTCACAATAAATAATGTTAACATCGGTTCAGAAACAAAACCTAAGGATGGCACTATTGGAGACTATTGGTCAAAGAAGGAGGTTTCAAAGATCATTGATCTATTGTACAATTTTTAGGAATTATCTCCACGTGAATACCATGAGCTTAAAGGCGTTCATCACTCCTTGGGAGAAATGAAAATCAAGTTAAAGGAGGGTGCACACCTGATTTGGAAGAGGCCTTATTGAATGAATCCAAATCTTCACATCAAGGTCAAGGAGGAGATAGACAAAATGATCACTTCAGAATCATTGAAGTTGTGGAGGAATCGGAATGGGTAAGCCCCATATTCATCAAAGCATTAAAAAGGATGGAAGGATAAGGATCTGTGTTGACTATAGGGACTTAAATGCGGTATGTGTAATTGATCCTTTTCCAACCCCTTTCACCGAGGAAATCCAAGAAAGAGTAGTTTGGTGCAAAATCTATTCCTTCGTGGATGGATTCTCAAGATACCATCAAGTTATAATTGCTAAAGAATACCAAGAAAAGAAAACTTTCTCCAATGAATGGGGAATGTTTTCCTATATGTTCATTCCTTTTGGACTAAAGAATGCACTTGTTGTGTTTTCACGCATTGTTGTGCAGGAATTTCAAGACTTCATCCATAAGTTTCTTTAGGTCTACCTTGATGACTAGATGGTGTATGGACTAGTGAAATACCATTGTGATAATTTACGCTTGATGTTTGAAAGATGTTGGCAGTTGCGCATATCCCTCAACATCAAGAAGTGTCTCTTCACTACTCCATTTGGAACCCTATTGGGGCACATCATATGTAAGGAAGGCTTGCTAGTGGATCCCGCCAAAGTTTCCGTTATTGTGGGATTGGGGGAGCCTACCATCCAGAGTGTAGTGTGTAGATTCCTTGGGCATATGGGATACTACTAGAATTTTATCAAGGGGTATGCCAAGATCGCCGCACAATTGGAGAAGTTACTAAAGCATAAGAGTGTCGTTCAAGGTAGGGAGAGGCACAACAAAAAAAAAGTTTTATACATTGAAGGATAATCTCATCATTGTACCCATATTACGATTTCCTTCTTGGGATAAACCTTTCCATGTGCATGTTGATGCCTCAGGGACAACCATGGGAGCAAGTGCTAGCACAACCTAGTGAGAGGATTGTTGATCACCTATTTTTCTTTGCAAGTAGGAAGTTAACACCAGCAGAGAAAAACTATAATACTACTAAGCGTGAAGCACTATCAATGATCTACATGCTGCATAAGTTTAGGCAATATCTACTAGCAACACCCTTCATATTTTACAAAGATCACATGGCATTGAGGTACTTGGTAAACAAGTCCATTTTACAAGGGAAAATTTGTCGGTGGGTCCCGTTGTTTTAAAAATTGATTTTACAGTGGTTGTGAAACCCAAAAAGAGTAACTTAGGACCTGACCTTTTATCAAGGATTGATTTTGTAGAGGATGTCCAGAGCATTGAAGATATTATGCCAGATGCACAACTATTTAGGTTGTGGCACGTGCCCTCTGACTTAGAAGATATTTTTGTGTTTCTAAAAATGGGTGAAAGGAATGAATACCTTGGAATGAAAACAATTATCCATACACGTCGTGCCCTATATGCTAATTAGTGGAGACTTATATAAGTTAGGCCATGATGAGGTTCTCGTGTCGATGCGTGTTAGCACATGGTGGGATTTCGTGAGGGAACTATATAGGAATTATGCCACGTGGAAGATTCTACTCATAGGGATTTGGTGGGAAAGCATCTACCAGGATTGCATTGAGTTTTGCAAGGACTGTGACTATTTCCAGCACCTTGGAAAGACAGGAAGAAGGGATGAAATTCCCTTGAGGCCAATAGCTAGAGAAAACCATTTGAAATGTGGTCCATGGATTTTGTAGGACCAATTTCACTTGCTGCACGAAGGATTGGTTCGCGCTATATCATCACTTACATTGGCTACTTAACAATATGGGCGAAGGCAATACCTACAAGGGATTATAAAATAGTAATAGTAGCTAGGTTCTTGTGGGAAAATATAATCAATAGATATGGATGTCCACTAAGATTAATGAGTGATAGGGATACTCATTTCTTAAATGAGACGGTCATGATCTTGTTGGAATAATTCACGATAGCTTATCATAAGACCACACCTTATCACCCACGAGCTAATGGAACTGTTGAGGCATTTAACAAAATTTCAAGTCACACGCTAGCTAAAAGTTGTGATGTGGGAAGAAAAGATCGGAATGGAAAATTTTCAGCTGTACTATGGTCATACATGACTACTTACAAGAAATTGAACAAGGCCACACCATTCCAATTGGTGTTTGGCATGGAAGTTGTGTTACCAGTAGAATTCATGCTACCATCCCTACATATTATGCATGCAGGAGGATTAGCTGATGAACAAGCACTATAGGAGCACATGGAAAAATTAATGCATTTGGAAGAAAGGTGATCACTTGCTAGGTGAAGTTAGAAGGCTGAAAAAGTGTGACAAAAATCATGTAATGATCGTCATATTAAAAAACAATTCGAGGTTGGGCAGATGGTCTTGCTTTATGACTCTAAATTTCGTGCCATCCTGGAAACTGAAATTCTATTGGTTAGAACCATATATCATCTCATACATCCTTGATTTAGGTGCCTTTCGATTCAAAGGTGGATAGGGTGAGATTACCAATCCATTTCAATGGGAGTAGGCTAAAGCCCTACTATAAATAATGCTTATATGTAATTATACATAAGGCAATATTGACATTTAGCTTAGGATTCCCCTTAATGAATTTATTTTCCTTATGTTTCCCTTTCTCGTTTCTTGTTTCTTTAATTTTGTGTTGTTGTTTTATGTGCCTTGTGCACCAAGAGCACTTATTATTTGTAAAATGTTGTGTATGTGTAGAGGAACACACATCTATTTTTGTGTGGAGTAGAGTAATGAAAAGTAAAATGGAAGTTGGTAGTGGAAGTTGTGTTTCAATGTCCCGGATTGAAGGTGCATAGTGTGGAAAATCGGGCATTGAAAAGGTGGACATAAGGAGTTTGGTGTCAGGAGAAATTTACAAATACCACATACAAAGGATGAGAAGTACATGAACATGAGGTAGGAAAGGGAAAAAATCAGGTTAAGGACAAAAAATTTTCCTTCGATGTTACAAGTGCACGCATGAGGATCTTCGATCGGTAAGGATTTTTCTCATCGGGAGGTTGTAGAGATTTTTACACAAGATAAGGTGCAAGGCTAAGGGCGCTTAAGGTTGGCTTCAATGGAAAAATCCTCCTTTATTGTAAAAGTACGTTGGTAGGTGACATAGCATTTATCACGGGAGATGAGAGAAATCTATAAGTAGAAGGTTGGGCACGTTATTCTTTACCTTGCAATTATGATATCAAATAGCACTTGTAAACTAGGGCATCTGTGAAGAAGATTTTTGTGAAGGAAAAATTGTGAAAATATGAGTACGTGACCAGTGTGATTTGTGAACCAAAGTGGAAGAAGTACACAGGCATAGGTAAGATGATTTCAGGAGAGTACATCATCTTATGGAAGGCTTTTCTAGGTTAGGGTTACGTATTAGCTAGGACACATGAGTAAAGAGATCTTTCGCGAAGGTAAGCCACAGCTTTAAGAAAAGAAAGGAAGAGTTTATTTTAGTAACTTGAAAATAATACGGTACTAAATAAGGGTAAGGGAAATTGGAAACATGTTATTTCCATTATATTCAATAAAGAGTGGTATGCGGAGACACAATACCCAAATGGTGTGTTTCTCGAAAGGAGTGGGTATCCCATGTGAGGAAGATGGCGGTAAGTGATTACAACCATCAAACAAGCACCACAGAGAAAGAGATGGCGTTAGAAATGGTGAGACCTATAGACAAGAGGACACCAGATGGAATTCCCATCTATGATGATGAAGTCAAGGTGAAAATGGTGAACACCGATTATTGCAGATTGTATGAGTTTCCCCCTTTTGCTAAACCCGAGTGGTTGTACCAATGGCTGGTGTCACGTGTGCATGAAGACTATTTCTACTTCACAGGGTGAAGGATGAGGATAACTCCCAATTGATCTCCAAATTTATTGGTCTTACCTGTGAAGGAGATTCATTTGATGATGACTTGGAGGAAAAGGAGGCCATAAAGAAAACTGTGGAGGCCTATGACTATAAGAAGGGGTCACGATACTTTGACATATCAGAAATTTTTGACCCTATGATGAGGATGGTTGTGTGCTTAGTGACCAAGTTGAATGGACAGGAGAGGTGGACACAAATCAACAAGTCCTAGTTGAATGTTTTCTGGAAGATCTCAGAAGGAACCATCTATAACCTCTCAGCATTCATAGCAGAGGAGATCATCAGTGCCGCATGTGACGAGGAGAAGATCATGTTTGGTAATTTCCTCCTTACCATCATGTTTTCAGAAATTGGAGTGCTTGATGGGCTAGAAAAATTTGTATGGGAGTACCGGATGAGAACCCCTCCCTAGCCAAGATATTTGAGAAATATACTTGTGACACCATGATGGCCGCCCACAAGGCACACCTAGAGAAGTGGTATAAGAAAATGCGCAATGTGTTTGGGGCTAAGTGGAGGATACCCGAACAATTTCCAGTGCTAGTGCAAGGAGAAGCTAAGTTTTTTGTATACCAACACTTTTTCATTGGAAGGTTCACTCTGTCAGAAGGGACCAAGAGCCCATGGTGTAAACTTTTGTTCTCCTTCACTGCACAATATTTCCAAGCCGGGGTCAATCACTTCAAGGAGGCCAAAAGACTAAGGTTCGACCTTAGCAAGGTGGACCAAGACCACCATGAGCTATGTAGAAAGCTAGTATACCCCAAGAAGCGCTTATGTGGAGAAGTATGTCTCCCATGAGGTGCATATGATAAAACTTGTGACATTGCTAATTGCTTTGGAAGGATCACTGCGAGGGTATACCTGCACATTAGGCCCAAATATGAGAAAGGCACCTATGTGGAGAATGATGTCTCCATCCCAGAATACCCCACCACATGGAAGAAGGCCATGTCGACGAAGAGGAGAGAGAGGAGCCACTAGAGAGGAAGGCACCAAGTGTGAAAGTAGCGCAATTTTTGGCGCACAGGAGTTGGGCGTGAATCCAAGAACATATGCATAGAGGAAGAAGTCCCTATTAAGGAAAAAGAAAAGACACCTAAGGAAGAGGTGCTAGAGCAAGAAGATCCCCCGCAGAAGAAGAGTCACCAAGGAAGGAGTTTCCTGATGAAGAAGATGAGAAGGAAAAATCCCCTATACTGGAGTCGCTAGTTAGGAAGAAGTGAAAGGTGGTGGAGAAGGTGGAATAAGAAGAAACAGAGAGCCTGGAAGCCTATAGAGGTGAGAAGGACGATGATGAGCATGAAGAGGCTCGGGACCATCCTATGTACAATGTACACACTCGAGAGGAGGAAGGGAATAAGGAAAAGGATGAGGAGGAAGACTATGCTCATTGGCAAGGGGGAAGTGAGGATGTAAAAATAAGGATCAAAGGGCCTTAAGCCTCACCAAGGATAAAATAGAGGAGGCCGAGGAAAGGGAAGTAGTGAGCATAAGAAAATACTTGGTGGAGTAAGAGGTGGAGTGAAGCACCTGACAAAATACTCAAAGAGATAGAGGAGGAGAGTATAGGAAAGGAGTATGGGAGAAATTGGTGGAGATCCTAGATGGTAAGCTTTCCAAAAGCAACGTGCACAAGAGGGAAGCGTTTGGTAGTAGCACAAGATCAAGGAATGTGTTACATTAATGATCCAAATAAGGTAATGTGCACGAAACTTCAAAATTACTCGTGCTTATAGACTAACTCCTTGTATGGTCTTCATTTGAAGAAGGCGCATACCCTTGTATAAGAAAAATGACATCTTGGGCTATTGAGTCCCATGTTGATGAGATGGAATTTGAGGTCAACCAAGGGGTGTTGATAAAGATATCGAGACTAAAGAAGTGAAGCCTCGATAAACGCTTAATAGTTATCTAACGAGTAAGTTTGCAATGCACTCAACAAGGTGTCAGTAGAGGTTGAGGCAAGACTCTTTGGGAGGAATGATAGAGTAAGGGTTTTGGAGGAGGAGTTGGAGAAGAAGAACAAAGAAATCATTGAGAAGAGAAAGGATCTAAAGTAGGAGGATCGATCAACGCATAGTTAAGGCACGAACTAAGGGAAGAAAAGGCAAAGGTGTACGAGGTTTAAAAAAAGATAGAGATGATTATATATGCCATTATCTTGAAGTATCTAGACCTGGACCTGCCTGAGCATAAATACAAAGTCAACCTTGTAATGCTTGGAAGACTTAACTCACATCCTTACCATGGAAAGGTGGTCTCTCACACTAGAATCGACGGAAGAAGCATTGGCACGCTAGAAGGAGGAAGAGAAATAGAATATCAGGGAGACAATCACTTGATATTCCCAACTCCTTGCCATTGTGAATACCACCACGTGAATGGCTAAGGCCGTATATGGTAATTACATTGATAAAGAGAGGGTAGAAAGTATACTAGTTACTACACATGAGGTGGATTTGAAATAATTCCAAGAAAATATTAAGGAAATAGGGTAGAGTGGGATAAAATCCTAGCCAAAGTTGAGAAGAAAATTGAAGCAATTGAAACCTTGCGAGGTTCAGTTAAAAATTGGCTTAAGGAACTGTACCCCCAGGTCACTCACAGAATGGATGTGTTGGATGACCTTAGCAAGTAGATGGAAGGGATTGTAGATATGTTGAACACTAAGGAGATGAATTAATCTTTGAAGAGGTGAGCGCTCTAGTGGGTGACCTACTCCAGTAGGCGCAGGGTGAAGTGGATGCCTAGGAGAAGATTGAGGAAACAATGAGGAAGAAGTTCCCACTCCTCTTGTAGCAAAACATATTTTCCCATTCTTCCATTCTTAATTCCTCCATTCTTCCATTCTTTCATTCTTCATTCAAATTATCTAAGTCCCACCATTATTTATTCTTTGGGGAAGTAGGATGTTTCTAAGGATGGAGAAAAATCTTAGTGTGGGGTGATGTTGGGCCCCAAATTATTGGCTAAGTACCAAAAATCGCGCACATATACAGGAGCAATAAAGAGAATGGCACACAGGGAGAAGCATGTAGGACAAAGAGGTTTAAGAAGGGTTTAGGAGATATCAGGGCACACACATGGAAAAAATACACATGATCTAAGGACTTAGCCATATTCGGTGTTCTCTGAAGCACTTAAGTAAAAACATGATGCGACTAGGCATGCCGAGTGGATAAGGTGCCAACCTGGAGACTTGATGGTCAAGAAAAGGATATTCCATGCAGGGAATATTCCTAGGAAGACATCATTACAGAAAGTGGAGATCTCATAACAGGATAAGCATTCACCATTGAAGGATCACATTGACACTTGGAATGCGGTTATTGAAGAAAGAAGGTATGGTGGTGGGTGTTGAACCTATATATAGAGATGCTCGGAGAAGAAAGAAAGAAAATGAGAGGAAGACAAAAGGTGTGGGATCGAAAGGAATGTATCAAGAGTATGATATTGCAGTCATGCTAGGGTTTAGAGCACTTAGTGCTCAGGGTTTTAAAGGATGTAACAAACATTTACATAGCATTAGGGTCTGCAATGAGGGATGAACTGGGAGGGCATAGCTAGAATACCATTCCGTATAAGATCCGTAAGGGACAAGTCTTAGTATTTTTATGTATGGTTTTTGATGACCTATTTTGATTGTAATGTGGCTACCATAATTACTCTAAATGAATATATATAATGGGTTGTTCTGTATAACATGATTAAGGGTGTAAACCCTCTTGTTAAATGGTTATCATAGTTTGGATTGTTAGTGTATGTTATTATTTATCCTTTTATTTATTTATTAGGATAATTCTTACACTTGTGTTAGCCTTAGACTTGTTGGGTTAGCTTGCTTAGGTGTACTAGTTGTGTGGAGTTAGCTTACTAGTTGTGTTGAGTAAGCTTATAAGTTATGTGGAGTTAGCTTATTAGTATTTTGGAGTTAACTTAACTACCAAAGATCGCTTAGTGAGATTTTTCACCAATGATTTAGGTAGTAGTTGCACTTCCCTCCTCCCGTATGTACATGTTTCTTATTGAGTAATTCAAGTCGGTATATTATAATGTATTGAGCATTATGGATTATGATGGATTTTCATAGATGGTATTTTAGATCTTTTGTTTTAAAATCTAATTTGGTGTGCTATTATCATCTGAAATCATGGCTTGGAATAATCTTCTTATCATTCCTTTCATGGTATCAGAGTTATAGATGATGTAGACATCCATCTGTAAGTTTTTCTTTACAAGCAAGAGTTTATTTTTTCATGTATTCAAAATTTGTTAGAAATTTTATAAAGCATGCATTTTTATGCAAAATGGAGTGTGCCATTGGATTTAAAAGGTGTAAAAACCATAGAATCAACTGTAAACTTGACCATGTTTTGAGAAAGTCAAATCTGGACGTAGATCCGTACCCTCCGGGTGCATTCTTTTATCCCTTGATATAAGCTTGTAACTTCCAAATGCATTCTTTTACCCTTTGGATATTTCTATTTTGGATGTAGTCTTTTATCCACTAGATGCAAATATGTACCCTCTGGGTGCATTCTTTTATCCATTGGATATAAGCGTGTACCTTCCGGATGCATTCTTTTACCCTCTGGATATTTCTATTTTGGATGTAGTCTTTTATCCACTGGACGCAGATCTGTACCCTCTGGGTGCATTCTTTTATCCATTGGATATAAACATGTACCTTCTTGATGCATTCTTTTACCCTCTGGGTATTTCTATTTTAGATGCAGTCTTTTATCCACTGGACGTAGATCTGTACCCTTTGGGTGCATTCTTTTATCCATTGGATATTAACATGTACCCTCCGAATGCAATGATTTACCCTCTGGACATTTAGGTTTTGGGTGCAGGATTTTATCCTTTAGTCACAATCTTGTATCATGTGGATGCACTCTTTTACCCTTTGGACATTTGGGTGTCACGTGTACCTTTTAAAAAAACATTAGCATTAAAATATTATTTTAATCGCAAAACCTTCTATAGCTCATAAATTTTGATCCGTAGATCGATTAAGGTAAAAACATTTTAAATTGTGTATTTTTTTGAGATATACGCATTGGTGACATTTTTATAAACATATTTAAAATGTAAAAGGTATTGTTACTCATTGTAATACTTACATGCACTCAATTATAAAGTGTCAAATTTGGGAGGGTGTTGTAGTCACTGGTGGATGCAATTTCAGTTGAGTCCGATGTCCTAAAATTTTGGGTGTTGCAATCTTATATCTATGGGTATATACATTTATATATCTCTGTTGTTTGTTGAGATATTTTGGATCTGTATTTTTGACACTTTTTTGGCATGTTGACAGTCTCTCTTGTGGGGGATCTATTCTAGTGAAGCCCAGTGTTAGTTTGTTAGTGTTCGAGTAGTTGATTTTGGCAACTCATACAGATATGTGGTATCACTCTACTCATTTAGCAATATGGGAGGGTGTGGTGTTGATAATGATTCTTTGGGTTTCATGTCCTTGCCTTGTTACCTTGGATTTTCTTGGATCGTGGAACTCATATTTATTTAGTTCTCATGTCCTTTCCTTGTTTACTTGGTTATTGTTTTGGATCGTGATACACCGATTTGTAGCAGTTGATCTTGCTTCTTCGTATTTTTGTCCTTTCCTTGTTACCTTGGCTTTTATTGGATCGTGGCACTCCTATTTATTTGGATCTTGTGTCCTTTCCTTGTTGCCTTGGTTGTTCTTAGATCATGTGGCACACCTATTTGTAGCAGTTGATCAATTTATGTTTGGTGTTTTTTTTCATTTTCGACATCACTCCATTGACAATCTCCTTGCATGGAGCTATTTTGGTGAAGCCTAGTGTTAGTTGTTTTTGAGTTCTATGATCGAGCAGTGGATTCAGACCATAGTGTGCACCACACTTCTTCAAAATTGTATGAGTTTTGGAGCCAAACTTATGAGGATGTCTTGCAGCAGGATTTTTCTCTCTACTTTGCTATTACTAGTTTTTGGTACGTTACGGTGTCCAATTTTCCCAATTATTGTACATGGGTACCTCATTAGACCTTGTTACCAAGACCCACATTCTTTTCACCCACCTAAGCTATGCTTACAGAGGAGGTGTTAGTGTAAACTATTATTTATCCTTTTATTTATTTATTAGGATAATCCTTACACTTGTGTTAGCCCTACACTTGTTGGATTAGCTTGCTTAGGTGTACTAATTGTGTGAAGTTAGCTTACTATTTGTGTTGAGTTAGCTTCTCAGTTATGTGGAGTTAGCTTACTAGTCTTTTGGAGTTAACTACCAATATCAGTTAGTGAGAGTTATTCACCACTGATTTAGGTAGTAGTTGCACTTCCCTCTTATATGTACATATTTCTTATTGAGTAATTCAAGTCATTGTATTGTAATGTATTGAGCATTATGGATTATGATGGATTTCTATATATGGTATTTTATCTCTTTTGTTTTGCAAATATAATGTGGTGTGCTATTATCATCTGAGATCGTGGCTTGGAACAATCTTCTTATCGTTCCTTTCATGGATATGTTTTATTATGCTTAGTACTTTATCTCTATAATGCATTTAAGATGTGGATCTGTTAGATGTTTCTTCTTCCTTATCTAAACTAAGTAAATGTATTCTCATTCTGCAAATCATCCTCCATCAATGGCAAGGCCTTCTCACAATGCTCACATAAAGGAGGGAATCGGTGCTACATGTGCCTCGAGTGAGTGCTCGGCTCCCACTCAGTGATAGGCCGATGCATATGGGATTAGAAATTTATACTAAGGGTACATGAAAAATGACTACAAATGAAGAAACAAGAAGTTTGAGACAAACATTTTTTTCTCTGATGTTGTGGATGGCACAATAGTTGGCTACATCTTAAATATGATCGTAGGGCTAGGATTCCCATTTCCATGAAACAAAGTAAAAATTTTCAGGTATATCTTTTTCAAGACAAAATCATACCTAGTTTCTTGGATTTTCTCTTTCTGTATGAGTCCCATCAACTACGCTATATCTTGCTTAATCCTTGTCATCTCTTGATGCATCCACAACTCTCTTTTCTTAGTCCTTTACTCTTTTCTTTTCCTCTCCCTCTTTCTTTTTATATTTTCCTATGGATAATCAACTTGACTAACTCTCTTATCAATTCTTCTCTATCCATCTCTTTCTTTCTTCTTTTTACTAATTTCCCTTCTTGCTTCTCTCTCTACACCTTGCCTAGGATTACCACCCGGTCTATTGGTGTCTAGTAAATCTCTTCTAGGTTTTTTTTTCTCGTAGTGCCCACTTCCATTTGACACCTTTTTTTATACTAATCATGATATTGCTGATTATATTATGGAAATGGTTATGGACTTTATTATAGTATGATGTTAAATGTTAAATCATGAATTATTGTTGACTTGATTTAGCTATGATACATGTTGATTATTAGAGACATTTTATATGTTAATGATGATATACTATTGGACATGGTTATATGATGGATGTTGTTGAGACTTGTGTTATTTGGATATTGTGAGTAGACCTAGAAATGAAAAATTATTGGATGATGATATAGTTGTTGATAAACTATAAATGATATTGTTAGATTGCTTTGATGTTGTTGTGATTCATATAATTAGATGATTTTAGAATTTTAATTATATTTATATTATTTTGGACGTTTTGATATGGCCACAAGGCTGAAGGAGGTATTTGTGTTTTACAGGGTAAAATATCACAACAAACATTAGGAGATTGAGACCAACCACATTAGAATTCTAGATGAATTCAACAAGGTCACCATGACAAGTAGTATTTTTGTGTGTATTTTTATTTTATTAGGGATTCCCATGGGGGAATCACCTTTAAATGTGACCAAGGGATTTTATGTTTTTATTTTATTTTTTCCTTTTTTTAGTTTTTGCATGTGTTTTATGTGGTGCACTTACCCTTTTCATTATTTATTTAATGTGGTGTTAATATTGTGAGTAATCATATTGTTTAGTTAATTAATTAAAATATGTCATAAGAATGTAATTAATAGAGTTGTTGGCCATGTTTTAAAGTGTTGTAAGAAGGTGTAAGTAATGTGTAGGTGACCTTGTAAGTGATGTGTAAGCTAACTTTTGAGTGTGAAACACTCCACCTTCTTGGAAATTCGAATTTGTCCTTGGAGGCTAATTTTGGAGGCTTGTGGGACAAATTAAACTTGTCTCATACCTCTTAAATTTACATACCAAACTTGCCTATGGTTGGAGGGTTAAATTTAGACCTTTTAAAGAATTTTTACAAGTCAAGTTGAATGTTGTAATTGCACTTTTCTTACATAATTTAATTTCAGTCCTTTGGGGTGTGGGTTGGATTTGAGTGTGTAAGTAAACTATCATATTATTCACCCACTTATTTATTATGCATTGGAGAATGAAGTTGAATTTTGGGGGTTGGGGTTGAGGATGTGTGATGTGGCATCCTACATGGATCCACCTCATCCTCTTCTCTTCCCTCTTCTATAAAATTTGAATTTCTTGCCTTGTTTTGGGTTGCTTCACTTTGGAGACTTCATTTTGGGTGAATTTTTCTTGTTGTTTTGGGAGCTCTTTCTTGGAGAAGTTTTGGAAGATTGTTGCATGCTTTTGCTTGGCTGTTTTGGATTGCTTGCATTGGGATAAAGCTTGTTGTTTTGGAACTTGGAACAACTCCATCATGGAGAGGTAGGAGCTTGGCTCTTGAAATGCTCTTCTTGTATATATGTAAATATTCTTGTGTGAATGTTTTGGTATATATTGTGGGTTGTTGGGTAGATGGCCTAGGAATGGTGTAGGAGAAGACTATGGGGTTATTTTGTGGGAGGAACAAGTGTGTTTTAGGGAGGTATAAGGGTGGAGGGAGTTGGGATTTGGGTTCCACCTTACAAAGAAATTGATTGCATTTCTTTACTCATTATGGGGTGCCATAAGAGGTTGGGGAGACATAAGAAAATGTGAGGAATAAGGGGTACTTGGGGGAGGCATAAGGGCATGATAGGGTTTTGAAATATTATTCATATATATATATATATATATATATATATATATATATATATATATATTGGTGGGTTGTTCTCAGGTGGTGATACCTAATTTTCCCCTTTGGGAGGCATAAGTAGCATCCCCCATAGCTTCTTGCTCCTTTAGCTTGCTTGATGAAGCCTTTGTATTGTTTGTCATGTTTTAATGTAGTTGTAAACTACATTCTATTTGGGACTGTGTTTCTTTGTGAAAATATTACTTGTATGTTTGTGGAAGCCTGTTGTTTCCATGAGTTGGATCACATCTTTTATTGTATTGTGGTTGGGGCTTGGGGGCCAATGAAGAAGGATGGATTATCCTCTTCATTGGATGTCTTGGTTGGGTGGAGAGTGTTGCCTTTCCCCTACTCCTATTGTGATCAAATTGGAAGAATGAGGAGTATGCATGTTGCTGTTCTGGAGCTGAGAAAAGACAGTTTGATAATCCCTTGTGAAATGAAATCTCATTGTAACCTTTCCCACTTGAAGTGGATGAACTTGTAAATGTTTGTAATGGAAATATGTTGTACTGATTGCAAGTGGAAATTTGAAATGTAAAAGAGTTATACTCTATATTCTATTTTGGAAAGAATGTGAAAGAATGATACGTGTTTTTGTATGTTGCATTTTGAAACCAAATGGAAAGGAAGTTGTAAGAATTCATTTAAATTAATGGAAGTGGTTTTTTCTTGTCCATATGTTGTTATTCCATTGGAAATCTATGTTTAGCATTCACTATGAAATCCCTGTTTGAAAAGTGGTAAAGTGAAACACGTGAGAAGAAAATGTATTATTTTGTTTTGTATATAATATATGTTTTAGAAGGAATGAAAGAAGGTTGTAATGTTGCATTTTGGAATCAATAAAGGATTGCATTACCTTTTTAATCTGTATTTTTTTTTATTGAAATTGATCATCTATTGTTTGAAATCTCTGTTGAAAAAAGAAATGCATGTGAGGAAAAATATAATGCTCTGTTCTCCTTGAAAAATGTTAAGACTGGAAATCAGAATTGTATTTTGGCTTTCAAATGGTTTGATTAAATCAACTAATGTGTTATATTGGAATTGGAATGTATTCTAAATAGTTAGAAGAAGAAAGTGGAAAAAAACTGCAATTATCAAAACAAAAATGCACAGTTCAAACCTACAACAATAAAATAACAAATTAAATGATTAAATTGAAGTAGTAGGCCCTAAACAAATCCAATTAGACAAAGACACTTAAAGGAAATACTTCAAAACCTGGCAAAACCGAGTTCAAAGTTTTCACAGTCGTTTTGCTATCAAAATGGTAAATTTCAAATTGGAATTCAATCAAATAGATCTACCTCAAAAAATTATCCTAATTCCTCCTAAGAACAACTCTCCATGTCTATTTGACATGTTGAGAGAGGAAGAAGATCAAATTGAATAAATCTCACAAGTTAAAATTTACCAGTTCGCACTGTAAAAGCCTGTAGGCCATTTTCTTAAAATTGACCCCTTAAAATTTATCAAAATAAAAATTAATGATCTTTATGTAAAGAGGACATCGAGATATTTTCAAAAAGCCTCTTGTTTTCCCAAAACCGAGCTCTCTATCAAAAGTTATGGCCTTATGAAGTTTTTCTTCCTTGGCGTCAAAAATGGGAAAAATTTCTTGGCGGGCCCGGGCCCGAATTTTTCCCTTAAGCACTTAGGAAAATTTTCAGGAAATTTTTCCAAATTTTCCCTACTTGCCCCTAGCCATAGCCAATTAGAGGCTACCACATGGCACCATGGGGTGTTGGCGGAGGGGCGGACCCCTTTTTAAACTTAGCGCATCCAAAAAATTTTTGGAAAATTTTTCAATGTTTTCCCCACCGCCCGCCACCATGACCAATTAGGTGATGCCACGTGGCATCACGAGGCATCGGTGGAGGAGTGGGTCCCTTTTTCCTTTTTGCGTTTTGGAAAAGTTTGGGAAGATTTTCCAAGTTTTCCCCTCCGTCTTGCTGGCCAGCAACCAACCTCGGAGCTGCCACGTGGCATCGTGAGGTGTCAGCGGAGGCATAGGTCCTTGTTATCCTCTTAGCCCTTCGGGGCATTAAGAAAATTTTCTCCCCACCACCCTAATTTCCCCACGTTGGCTTAGGTGATGTCACATGTCCCCTATAGACTCGTGGGAGCATGGGTGCAAAATTGGCTCCTCGCCCCACAGGAGAGAATTTTAGGAATGTCTCCCACCACCCTATTTTTCCCTACGCTAACTTAGGGAGTGCCACGTGTCCCTGGTGGACTTGTGGACCTGTGGGAGTGCAATCGCAAATGTGTTTTTTTTTCCCCAGTGTGGGAAATTTTCCAAAAGTCTCCCCATGCCCGCCAACCTGCCCTTTGGGAAAATTTTCACCCCTGGGCCGCAGGCCCACTCTTGGGGAAAATTTTCACCCCAAGGCCCACTGGCCCATAACTTGATAAATATGAGTAGTTAGGAGGACTTCTTTATATAAATGGAAATTTCCTATCCAATGGAAATGATTTAGGAATTTTTAATGCGTTAAGTGTGAGAAAAATCAAGTTAAAACTTTAATCCTGTTAGAGAGTGGGTATGGTGAAGAATTACCCTTTGAACCTAATTGAACCTTCTAACCCTAAATTTTGGACCTTATGACCTCTAATAATTTTTAATAAAATAAAAGTATGTTCTAGTGGATTAGAATTGTTCTAGAACTTGTTAGTGACAGTTGTTGCCTTGTAACCTGGTTGTAGACTCTTCTTATTAAAAAAAAATATTCCATAATTTTCCTAACTATTCCTAGGTTGTTCTTGGGTCTCAAGTGGGTTGTTTTTAGTGGGCGTTACACTTGGTATCAGAGAAGTGGTATAAAATCTTGGGCCATTGGGAACACTAGAAAACTTGAGACATGAAACTTAAACCTACCTAACTTTTAAATCTAGAAAGAAAATTAGTTAGAATTTACATATTTTAGTAAACATGAAAATTGAATAAAACTTAGAAAAATAAACTAACTCTCACCTTGCTTTGTGCGAAGGCAAAAGGACTGGATGAGGATATTTTCACATAGACCCAGACTTAACACCACCAGATCATGTTGTAGTAGCCATCCTACCCCATATTTTGTAGACTCTTTAGGATGTTAATGTCACTTTACGGAGGATCAGTAGGAGGACATGCAGCCAGACATGATAGAGTCCCTTCCATTGAGGGTCATTTATCTCCTCGACCCAATGAGGAGCATGGAGGAGAGAACTTCCATGTAGAGTTAGCCAAGGTAGAGTCACCACAAAGGGGACAGGGTGATTGAGTTTCAAGACATAGAGAGAGGTCTCAGAGTCATGCTTAGGGATGAGCATGCAGAGAGACCTAGAGGGCCGATGACCACAACCGCATATCACATCAAGGAGATCCTTAAGCTTCGGACATCACATTATTCTAGTGACATAGGCTGATTTCAGTCAGAGGCCTAGTTGGTGAGCTTGAGAGAATGCTTCAAGCTCTATCCTTGTTCCAGCAACATGAAATCTCGTGTTACGATCCATCTAATGAGGGATGGAACTAGTGTCTAGTGGCGGACAGAGGAGCAGAAGCTCCATGTTAATTCTGAGACAGTTACCTAGGAGCTCTTTGAGGAGTGTTTTTAGAAAAATATTTGTCACAGAGGTTCATACAACAATGGATAGATGAGTTCCATGACCTCAAACAGGAATCTCTTATAGTGGCTGAGTACGAGAGTAGATTTCTAGATCTACTCCAATATGTTGGTTACATGCACGATGAGCAGGTGCGGATCCACAAGTTCATATGGGGCCTAAATCTAGACATTGGAGGTGCAGTTTGGATCCATTGTCCACAAACATTATCTAAGGCCATCGAGAAGGCCTATATAGAATAGGAGACTCGAGGAAAGACCCAGAGAAGAGATCGAGTCCGAAGTCGTATACAGATAGATGCAAGATAACAGATTGGGGGGCTAGTACCTCTTCCTCTTGTGGACGGGTTTAACACAAACTCATCTTTTAGACCCCAAAGATAGATAGCAGCAGCAGTAGGGCAGCCCGCCCATCTTATAGACCTCCACAAAGATTTGATGCAAAGAGAGGACGGAGTATGGGGCCTCCTCCTAGGGGTCCCATCAGGACACCAGTGCCCAAAGAGATCACTTAACAGGAGCTCACCAACAAAGACCTTAGCAGACCATAGCTAGATCATCAAGATCCACACCACGCACCTCAGTGTACCGAATTAGACCTGCTACATAGGGGAGAGGATCAAGTGGTTGTTTTGGTTGTGGTGTTACTAGACATTTTTGAGAGACTACCCATAGAACCCTAATAACAAGGGTAAGACACAGATCTCAGAGCCTACTGTTGGTGATATGGGGTGCAATCATATGATGTATGCATGTAGTCGAGAACAGGAAGAACATCATAAGTACAATGCTTATTGAGACCACATGTATCATTGGTGGTATTCCTACCTCTATTTTGTTTGATTCTGGTTCTTCTAATTCTTTTATTACACCATCTTTAGTAGAGTGATGCAGTTAGTGGTAGTTAGGCAAGGTCATAGTTGGGATGTTGAGATGGCTTCTAGAGCCAAGATCTCTATAGACTCCTTAGTTAAGGAGTGTGTGGTGGATTTGGGACCTTTCACCACTACCTCGGATCTCCGTATCCTTCCTTTGGGCTCTTATGGAGTCATCTTGGGTATGGATTGGTTATTTGCACACAAGGCTAGAGTGGATTGTTACCACAAGATTATATCTTGTGCAAATGATTTGGGAGTTGAGTCGGTGATTTTAGGGGTCAAGAGACCCATTTCTATCTCGCACCATCTCTCATGTATGCAACTTAAGCGGTGTGTGTGCAATGGGGGTTGTCAAATGTATGTATGTTGTTACAGTCAGTGACAAATTAGAGGATGGGTCTAGTGGACCATCGCTAGATGATCACCCCATTTTGAGAGAGTTTGCAAATGTCTTTCTGGGGAGCTACCAAGGCTACCACCCCCACGTGAGATTGATTTTCATATAGATCTAGTTCTGGGAGTAGAGCCTATCTCACGAGAACCTTATCGAATGACCACACACCAGAGCTCGTGAGCTCAAGTTGCAGCTTGAGGGCCTTTTGGAGATATTCCTTATCTCATCCCAATGTATCCCTTTGGGGTGCACCGGTGATTTTGTGAAGAAAAAGGATGGATCCTTGCGGTTGTGTATTGATTACCACAAGCTGAATAAGGTAATGATTAAGAATCGTTATCCCCTTCCATGTATTGATGATTTGTTTGATCAGATGAAGGGAGCCACAGTTTTCTCTAAGATTGATCTTAAGTCAAGCTACCATCAGCTGAGGATTTTAGAGGTAGACATTCATAAGACCACCTTCCATATGAGATATGGCCACTATGAGTTCACAGTGGTGCCTTTTGGTTTGACTAATGCCCCCATAGTATTTATGAGTTTGATGAATGGGGTATTTAGGAACTTCTTAGATCACTTCATGCTCATCTTCCTTGATGAAATTTTGATTTACTCATGTACGCATGAGGAGCATGAGGGAAACCTTCACTAGGTTCTTTAGTGTCTTCAAGAGCAGCAACTTTTTGGGAACTTGGAGAAGTGTGCATTCTTTCAGACGGAGGTGCGGTATTTGGGCCATATCATTTTGGGGAAAATATCTCCATCAATCCTTCCAAGATTAGAAATATTATGGGTTGGCCAACACCCATTACTATGACCGAGGTGTGTAGCTTCATGGGATTAGCAGGTTACTACTAGAGATTTGTTCAAGAATTTTCTCGAATTACACAAACCATCACTTCCCTACAGAGGAAATGGAAGAAGTCTTTTTGGTCGACGAGATACGAGCAAGCATTTAGTACATTGAAGAAATGTCTCACTACAACACCTATTATTGTAATGTCAGATCCACAGGGTGAGTTTTTCATTTACACGGATGCTTCTTTAGTAGGGCTTAGAGGTGTGTTAATGTAGGATGGCATAGTAGTGGCTTTTGAGTCTCACAAACTCAAATATTACGAGATTAATTACCCAAATCATGATCTTGAGCTTATGGCGATTGTGCACGCGCTTTGGTTGGATGCAGGCATTTTTTGCTTGGTCGAAGATTCACACTCATGATAGATCACCTAAGTCTTCGTCACCTCTTCATGCAGCCCAATCTCAATGCTCATTAGCGGCGTTGGATGGAGTTGCTTTTTGAGTATGATATGGAGATAGAGCATGTGAAAGGGAAGGAGAATGTGGTGGCGTACACTCTCAGTAGATGAAGACATGTGGCTATGGCCACCTCAGTGAGCACATATTTGTGGAGTAGGATTCTTCAACAGCTTCCTCTTGACAACTTCTACATTGTAGTTCGAGCAGAGATTGAGTCTCAGAGAACCCTTGAAGGGAAGTTTGATGGTTTTTCTTTAGAGATAGATGGTCTTCTCGCACACATAGGCTGAATTTATGTTCCCAGAGATGGAGGCTCGAGGCATGACATCTTGGCAGAGGCACATCATGCACCCTATTTATCCCATCCCGAGTGTGAAGGAGATGCACGCCACCTTGAGATAGTTGTATCATTGGAGAGGACTTCGTAGAGATGTGGCCCAGTTCATGTCATGATGTTTAGAGTGCCATAAAAGTTAAGACCGAGCATCAACATCCAGTTGGCCTTCTTTTCCCTCATGCTATACCGGAGTGGAAATGGGACACCATTTCCATGGACTTCATTGTTGGGCTACCAATGTCAAGATATCACCATGACGCCATCATGGTTATGGTTGATAAATTGAAAAAAGTGGCTCACTTTTCTCTGGTAAAGACCACTTATACAACGAATGTAGTGGCACGGGTATACTTGGATGATATTTTCAGGTTGCACGGGATTCCACAGAAGATCATTAGTGACCGTGATCCTTTATACACTTCCCATTTTTGGACTACCATGCAGCATGCCCTCGGGATGAAGATTAATTTCAACACAACATATCACCCCGAGATAGATGGATAGACTGAGCGGGTGAATCTAATTTTAGAGGACATGCTCAGGATGTATGTGATGGATCAGCAGTCTAGATGGGAGGAGTACCTATACTTAGTGGAGTTTGCCTACAATAATAGTTTTCAGAGTTCTATAGGCATGGCTCCTTTTCAGGCTTTATATGGTAGAGAGTGCAGGACACCTCATACTGGGGACAAAGCTAGAGGACAAGTTTCTCTTAGACCAAATTTGTTATAGGACATGGAGCAGCAGGTGATTTTGATTAGATAGAGACTACAAGAGGCACAAGACAGACAGAAGAAGTATGCAGATCAGCATAGGACCGACCATAGTTTTGATGTGGGAATAAAGGTGTTCCTTCGTGTCGTGCCACACAAGAGCCCTATCCGTTATGGAAAAGGTTCAAAGTTAGCTCTTAGATTCGTGGGTCCTTTTGGGATCTTGGGCGTATCGCCCTTTGGCCTATCATCTAGCATTGCCACCTAGCTTGTCTCGCATACATGATGTGTTTCATGTTTCGGCATTTAGGAGATATGTTATGATCCTTCTCAAGTGTTAGATTGGAAATAATTGCAGGTGCAGAAGATCAAGGGCGTGTGATGGTGGAGCCCATTCACATCCTAGATCACAGGGACCACAGGGCCTTCGAGGCAGAGAGGTTGATCAGGTTCGGGTGTAGTGGGATAGATATGATGAGACTGCAACTACATGGGAGGATGCTACTTTGCTATGATTTCAGTTTCCACATTTGTTCCAATGACTTCTAAAAGGAAGTCGAGTCTAAGGGGAGGGGGATGTAGTGCCCACTTCCCTTTGACACCTTTTGATACTAATCATGATACTACTAATTATATTATGGACATGATTATGGACTTTATTATAGTATGATGTTAAATATTAGATCATGGATTATTGTTGACTTGATTCAGTTATGATGCATGATGATTATTAGAGACATTTCATATATTAATGATGATATATTGTTGGACATGGTTATATGATGGAGTTGTTCGACTTGTGATATTTGGATATTGGGAGTAGACCTAGAAATGGAAAATTATTGAATGATGATATAGTTGTTGATAAACTATAAATGATATTGTTAGATTGCTTTGATGTTGTTGTGACTCATATATCTAGATGATTTTATAATTTCAAATATATTTATATTATTTTAGGACGTTACGATATGGCCACGAGGCTAAAGGAGGTATTTGTGTTTTGTAGGTTAAAATATCACAACAAACATTAGGGATTGGAGACCTACAGTTGAAATTCTAGATGAATTCAACAAGGTCACCATTGCAACTAGTATTTTTTGTGTGTGTTTGTATTTTATTAGGGATTCCCATGGGGGGAATCACCTTTAAATGTGACCAAGAGATTTTACGTTTTTCTTTTATTTGGTCCCTTTTGTTTAGTTTTTGCATATGTTTTATGTGGTGCACTTACTCTTTTCATTATTTATTTAATGTGGTGTTAATATTTTGAGTGATCATATTGTTTAGTTAATTAATTAAAAGATGTCATACGAATGTAATTAATAGATTTGTTGGCCTTTTTAAAGTGTTGTAAGAAGGTGTAAGTAATGTGTAAGTAAGTGATGTAAGTGATGTGTAAGTTAAATTTTGAGTGTGAAACACTCCACCTTCTTGGAAATTCGAATTTGTCCTTGGAGGCTGATTTTGGAGGCTTGTGGGACAAGTTAAACTTATCTCATACCTCTTAAATTTACATACCAACCTTGCCTATGGTTGAGGGTTAGATTTAGACATTTTTATACATTTTTACAAGTCAAGTTGAATGTTGTAATTACACTTTCTTACATAATCTAATTTCAGTCCTTTGGGGCGTGGGTTAGATTTGAGTGTGTAAGTAAACTGTCATATTATTCACCCACTTATTTATTATGCATTTCGAGAATGAATTTGAATTTTGGGGGTTGGGGTTGAGGATGTGTGATGTGGCATCCTACATGGATCCACCTCATCGTCTTCCCTTCTCTCTTTATAAAATTTGAATTTCTTGCCTTGTTTTGGCTTGCTTCACTTTGGAGACTTCATTTTGGGTGAATTTTCCTTCTTTTGTTTTGGGAGCTCTTGCTTGGAGAATTTTTGGAAGATTGTTTCATGCTTGTGCTTGGCTGTTTTGGATTGCTTGCATTGGGATAAAACTTGCTATTTTGGAACTTGGAACAAATCCATCATTGAGAGGTAGGAGCTGGGATCTTGAAATGCTCTTCTTGTATTTATGTAAATGTGAGGACTAAGGGGTACTAGGGGGAGGCAAAAGGACATGATAGGGTTTTGAAATGTTATATATATATATATATATATATATATATATATATTGGTGGGTTGTTCTCGGTGGTGATACCCAATTTTCCCCTTTGGGAGGCATAAGCAGCATCCCCCATAGTTTCTTGCTCATTTTTCTTGCTTGATGAAGCCTTTGTATTATTTTTCATGTTTTAATGTAGTTGTAAACTACATTACATTTAGGACTATGTTTCTTTGTGAAAATACTGCTTGTATGTTTTTGGAAGCTTTGTTGTTCCCATGAGTTGGATCACATCCTTTATTGTATTTTGGTTGGGGCTCGGGGGCCAATGAAAAAGGATGGATTCTCCTCTTCATTGGATGTCTTGGTTGGGTGGAGAGCGTTTCCTTTCCCCTACTCCTGTTGTGATCAAATTAGAAGAATGAGGAGTATGCATGTTGCTGTTTTGAAGCTGAGAAAAGATAGTTTGACAATCCCTTGTGAAATGAAATCTCATTGTAACCTTTCCCACTTGAGGTGGATGAACTTGTAAATGTTTGTAATGGAAAGATGTTGTATTGATTGTAAGTGGAAATTTGAAATGTAAAAGAGTTATACTCTGTATTCTATTTTGGAAAGAATGTGAAAGAATGATACGTGTTTTTGTATGTTGCATTTTGAAACCAAATGGAAAGGAAGTTGTAAGAGTTAATTTAAATTAATGGAAGTGGTTTTGTCTTGTCCATATGTTGTTATTCCATTGGAAATCTGTGTTTAGCATTCACTATGAAATCCCTATTTGAAAAGTGGTAAAGTGAAACACATGAGAAGAAAATGTATTATTTTGTTCTGTATATAATATATGTTTTGGAAGGAATAAAAGAAGAAAGGTTGTAATGTTGCATTTTGGAATCAATAAAGGATTGCATTACCTTTTTCAATTTGTATTGTTGTATTGAAATTGATCATCTATTGTGTTTGAAATCTCTGTTGAAAAGAAGAAATGCGTGTGAGGAAAAATATAATGCTCTATTCTCCTTGAAAAATGTTAAGACTGGAAATCAAAATTGTATTTTGGATTTCGAATGGTTTGATTAAATAAACTAATGTGTTAGATTGGAATTGGAATGTATTCTAAATACTTGGAAGAAGAAAGTGGCAAATAGAACCATTAAAATTTGATCCTGTTTTTTTGTAATTTCAAACTGGCAATTATCAAAACAAAAAAATGCACAGTTCGAACCTGCAACAATAAAATAAAAAATTAAATGATTAAATTGAAGTATTAGGCCCTAAAAGAATCTAATTAGACAAAAACACTTAAAGGAAATACTTCAAAACCTTGAAAAAACGAGTTCAAAGTTTTCACACAATCATTTTGTTTGTCAAAATTGTAAAATTTGAATTAGAACTCAATAAAAAGATACACCTCACAAAATTATCCTAATTCCTCCTAAGAACAACTCTCCATGTCTATTTGACATGTTGAGATAGGAAGAAGATCAAATTGAATAAATCTCACAAGTTAAAATTTACCAGTTTGCACTGTAAAAGCCTGCATCCGTTTTATTAAAATTGACCCCTTAAAATTTATCAAAATAAAAAATTAATGATCTCTATACAAAGAGGATGTCGAGAGATTTCTAGAAAGTCCTTGTTTTCCCAAAATCAAGCTCTCTATCAAAATTTATGGCCTTATGAAGTTTTTCTTCCTTGGTGTCAAAAAATGGGAAAAATTTCCTTGGCGGGCCCGTGGCCCGAATTTTTCCCTTAAGCACTTAGGAAAATTTTCAGGAAAATTTTCCAAATTTTTCCTACCACCCCACCAGCTACAACCAATCAAAGGCTACCACATGGCACCACAGGGGTGTTGGTGGAGGGTGGACCCCTTTTTAAACTTAGCGCATCCAGAAAATTTTGGGAAAAATTTCCAAGTTTTCCCCACCATGCCTGCGACCAATCAGGTGATGCCACGTGGCATCACGAGGCGTTGGATGAGGAGTAGGTCCCTTTTTCATTTTTGTGTTTCAGAAAATCTGGGAATATTTTCCAAGTTTTCCTGTCATCCCACTGCCCGCAACCAATTCCAAAGCCGCCATGTGGCATCGTGAGGTGTCGGCGGAGGCACAGGTCCTTGTTATCCTCTTAGCCCTTTGGGGCATTAAGAAAATTTTCTCCCCGCCACCCTACTTTCCCCACATTGGCTTAGGTGATGCCGCATGTCCCTACGGACTTGCAAGAGTGCGGGCATAAAATTGGCTCCTCGCCCTATGCGGGAGAATTTTCAAAATGTCTCCCGCTGCCCTGTTTCCCCGCGCTGACTTAGGGAGTGCCACGTGTCCCTGGTGGACTCTACTACGGACCCGCGGGAGCGCGGTGTAAATGTTTTTTTCCCCGTGTGAGAAATTTTCCAAAATTCTCCCCGCGGCCTGCCAACCCGCCCTTTGGGAAAATTTTCACCCTTAGGCCCGCAGCCCGCTCTTGGGGAAAATTTTCACCCCAAGGCCCGCCGACCCATAACTTGAGAAATATGAGGAGTTAGGAGGACTTATTTATATAAATGGAAAGGTGAGGAAATTTCCTATTCAATGGGAATGATTTAGGGAATTTTTGAATGCATTAAGTGTGAGAAAAATCAAGTTAAAACTTTAAGCCTGTTAGAGTGGGTATGGTGAAGAATTACCCTCTGAACCTAATTGAACCTTCTAACCCTAAATTTTGGACCTTATGACCTCTAATAATTTTTAATAAAATAAAATTATGTTCTAGTGGATTAGAATTGTTCTAGAACTTGTTAGTGACAGTTGTTGCCTTGTAACTTTGGTTGTAGATTCTCCTTATTGAAAAAAATTAATCCATAATTTTCCCAACTATTCCTAAGTTGTTCTTAGGTCTCAAGTGGGTTGTTTTTATGGGGTGTTACAT
This sequence comes from Taxus wallichiana var. yunnanensis, assembly GCA_018340775.1. Classification (NCBI taxonomy): domain Eukaryota; kingdom Viridiplantae; phylum Streptophyta; class Pinopsida; order Cupressales; family Taxaceae; genus Taxus; species Taxus wallichiana. The sequence continues at coordinate 477,712,878 of CM031238.1, forward strand.
TTTCACTTTACTTCTTCTCTTAGCCTATCACTTCATTCGGACTCACAATTCCACTTGTTAGCAAAAAAAAATCAAATTTCAAATTTTAATGAAACTTTAATAATATCCCAAGCTCTTATACCAATTGATGTAGAGATCTACACCTTTTAATGCATTCAAGTTGTTATCAACAATTCAATTACATTCAATGGGTCCAATTCTATATTTTAGAAGTCTTGATTTCTAGGTTAAAGATAAACTCAAATTGCAAAGTTTGATCTTTCAAGAAATATATAATTCTATCTAAACCATACCCTTTCCTATCATTCCCTTACCATGGCCTTCCATGTTCTAATGTCAACTACTTTCATAAATGTTTCTTAAGTAATTAACTTTCATTGAATTACTCTTCACCTTCTTTGTGCTTATCTCTTGGTTCAACATTCCATTAGTGGTTTTTTGGTCTAATTGACACCAATAAGTTGTTTTACCTTATTCATCATCTCATAAAATCCTTAGTACCATCACCAAATGGATTCATATAGCTCAAAATTCCATTATTACTCATTTTTCCAAAACTACCTATATTTCCCTTAAGGCAAGTTTGTCTTGGTTCAATAATACACCTATCTACCTTTTAAAGCCCTAAATTACTTTCAAATCCACCTCTCCTATTTCCAAACTCATAAAATAATGTTAGAAGAATCACTAAATCATTTTAAAACAATCAAAGGATTCATCCCTAACACCTTAGTCAAAACTGGTCACCATATTTATCAAGACTAGGTAGTTTTATCCATCCATGTAACTAAACTTCTAGAGCTACCCATAAAGATCTATCACCTTCCATAGTTTTCTCTCAACCCTTCTAATGTTCTTGTAAAATCTCAAATCTTAACTCTTTGTGTAACTCTTTATATGTCACCTTTTGTAATTTTGCTCAAACTTCCTAATAGGTCCAGGACAACATTATATGGAAAATATATTCCTCTCCCTTAGAAATCAACCTCAAATTTTATGTTTTTGTCATGCATTATGTAAAACTAGGTATCTATGAATTTTCAAGGATTAAATCTCAATATAAAGGGTACTTGCTTTGTAAAATGACCCCTACAATTAGCCTTAAGATTGTGTTTACACTCCCCCTCCTAGACTGTCACAAAAATAGAGAATTTGAAAAATTAGTTTTCTAAATATCCTTAATAATATCTTATTACAACTCTTTACGATCATTAGTATCAAGTTTTAGGAGAAAAGGACTTGGTTTGCTATTTTAAATTTCCTACCCTAGCTCAATCACTTATAAACCCTCCCGTGAACTCGAGACTCTTCATATGACTATAAAAACTCCAAAACTCAATATACACGCCTCAAAATTGAATCAGAGGACTATGTATACATGATCAATATGAAATTATTACCAATGACCTAAAAGGGGAAACCCACATGTTCAATCCAAGTCTTATATCCCTATAGAACATGTACATGAATAATTAACATAAGTTCTCTACTTATTTTCTCTCCAACCATTCATTGTAATCCTTCTATTGGATTATGGTCTCGACCAAGAAAATTTCCATATTCCAAGCAAGGTATAAAACATGCAATCTTACATTCCCATCCCATTCATAGTTACAAAATACTTATTCATTCTCATTATACATGCAAGAAAAATGGTGACATTTCTAACTTTTTTTCGACCTTTCTAACACATAAGTTCATTCTATGCATGCATCACCATGATCCCAATATCAAACTTGCTCACCATGTTAAACAAGATCAATACAATGTTACCTATATTCACATTCCTTTTCTAAAATCATTCAAGCTTAACAATCAGTCAAACTTAACATAGCATGTGTCAAACATTCAACAAGATCAAGATAATTGATGCACCTTGTTATTGTTTAACAAAAACTCTAGTAGTAGTGTAACTCAGCAAGTAGCGCAAATTCACAAAGACCCCCGGATGTTGATCAGATTTCTAGGTTGATCATACTAGCATCCAGTGTGATTGCACAACATTGAATCCTTTCTCCAAGTGTGGGACTTGTAAAAATGAGAAAGGAATCTCCAGAGAAGGCTGGTTCCTCTTCCTAAACTACCTGCCACAAGTTGTTCCAGTGCAGGCAAGCTAATCTAATCCTAATCTAACCTCCAAGGAGACAGGGAGAGAGAGAAAAGAGAAAAAAAAACAAAAGCCTACACTAAAATGGTGATACACCAAAGAAGGAAAATGTTGAACATATATCAAAACTGCTATGAACATAGCTCCAACCTTGCAATGAACATTTAAACGTGCACAAATACCTGCAATGAAGAGAGGAAAGAAGAAAACAAGCAAAAAACGAGCAAGGATGGACAGATGCATCACAAAACATGTTTTTGTTGCTCCAGAAGTTTGCACAGAACATCATTTTAATGGTAAAAGGCAAAAATGCCATTAGAGAGCAGGGGAAGAGGTTCAAACTCCATTTTCAACCCTGGGGAAGAAAAGAAAGGAGAGAAGGGAAGAAAAGAAAGGAGAGAAGAGTAGAAAAGATGAACAACCTTTTGAAAAATGAGCCAAATCTAGCTTTTACAATGCATGGGTCGAGCCCAGGAGAGAGAAAACATGTAAAAATGTGGGAGCCATTCCTCATTGAATGAAGATGCATTAAAACAGCATGGGCATCCTTACAGACCCATGCCCTGACATTTTGGCCATGCTGAAGAAGAATGCGACCCATTTTGCATTAAAATTGGTTGTTGAAACGTCATTTCTGGCCATTACCACGTGCTAGAGATGTTTCTTGATTTTCTCTCTCCAAACTGAACCAAAATGCAAAAATTATCTTGTAATCATGTAGATAATTTCACTAGCTTTCCATTGATATAAAGAACGCAAAAAATCGAGCTCTGGATCGAAAGATATGGCGATTTGAAATTTTAGGGCAAAAAAGGACCAAAATCGGATCGGCGGGCAAAAATTTGAAATTTTGACCCGTTTTGGTCTTTGGAAAAAATTTTGAATTTTCTCTGCGCTTCACCACTTGGATGCAACATGTCAGGCTCTGATTCATCCGTGGGCTCATCCTTTGAAAATTTCTTTCGGGCCCTTCCTTAAAAAAAATTTTCCACTTGGACACGTGGCACTATTTTATTGGCTTGGGCCTGAGGGGCGCACTTTGTCCTTCAAAATTTGGCATTTTCACTTTGGAAATATTTCCCATTTTCCCCACGCTCCGCCACTTGGATGACACGTGTCAAGATTCCATTCGATGGCGGGGCAGCGGGCCAAAACTTTTACCTTTGAAAACTTTGACCGAAACTTGGAAAATTTTCTAAGTCCTCTTTTCCCCGCCACCTCCTAGGACACATTCTCCCGCATCGGCCGATTCGAGCTTCCTTGTCTCTCTTTTGCGGCCTTTTCGGTTTTCACATCTCACGCGTCCCTCGCATACCTTTTTCCGGCTGTCCCTGACCGCCTAGGACAAATATCTCCGAACACTGAAATGGACTGCAGGGGACAAAATGTCCGACTTAGCCAATTTTCTTTGTTTTCTTGGCCCCAAGCTTGGTACGACGAACCTCAGTATGACCCGAACTGGTATGACCCGAACCCTTTAGACCCGAAATGCTTTAAAACAGTCCTGCAACCTTATTTTTGCATTTTTTCTATTTTTTCCAACTCCTTGGGATTTCTTCTTGGATGGGAGAGTTAGAAAAAGGTCGAGGGGACCCCGAAAAACATGATTTTGGGCCTCAAATCAATCTACTTGCTCGGGACTAAATAATTTGATGCATGTTATCAAAATTACCTTGAGGGGTGAATTTTGGATAACAATTTTGGCGACTCAACGGGGTTATCTACCTGCCAGATGAAGAACGGCCAACTACCTGAAGCATCCATTGGGTATGGAGTCATTAGTTGTAGCCTACAAACTGATCTGAACTTTGAAAACTTCCCTCTGAGCCACTTGAAAACCACTGAACTGGACTATGCAAGAGCAAAACCAGCACCACAAAAACTATGTACAAAACTGAAAATCATACATGCTCCAAATGGAACATGCAGAGTGTGCACAAGCACTTCTTTTACTGAAAGCAAACCTACCTACTCTACTCTAATTGGAAGCAAAGGTAAGCTAAACAAACCCTACAACTGGTTGTGCAAAATAGCTTCCTTTCTTCAAAATTAGCAACCATGCAACTAATTTGGCATTGAACATGGTTGATTGGATGAATGGAAAATCAACAAGAAGCTGGTCTTCCACCCAAATCATCAAGGTATCAGGTTGAAGGAAAATTCAATACCTCTTTTAGTTGTTCTGCATTTGGATTGGAGAGGTATGACAGCTGATCCTTGGTTCTTTGCATATCATCCTCATGCTTAGAGGCAAGCATGATTGGTTATCGCTTCTCCTTTGACTCCAATGAAGTCAAATACCTTATTGGGCAAGGTATGATCCATTTGATATGCCCATAGCTCTGATTTTCAACTCCAAAAATGGAGTCTTCTTGTAGACCTTGGGTGGGTGATGTGGAAGCAATGGCAGAACCTTTGTGCCCTTTCTCTTCCTCCAATGAAGGACATGAAAGATTAAAATCTTCCAATCTTGGTTCCAAAGAGCTGCTATAAGATGTAGGCTGCTGCAAATGGGTGCTCTCCTCCATGACAGCAGGCTCTTGTGTTTGGAACGTGGATGATGAAAGAGAGAATGGTGGAAACTCAACCGGTTCTTCTTCATCAAAACAGTCCTCCAAATCAGACAGGTAAACTACCTCATTGCTGTCCTGCTACAAATGTTCAACCTCTCCCATGGTGTTCTCTTGATCTGCAACTTGATCACCATGGTTTCTTTCATCCTCCAACATTGAGTTTGAGAGATCAAACTCTTCTTTAGCACTAGAACTCGAGAGAGATGAAGTAGAAAGAAGAATTGAAGGTTCTCTTGTAGCCTACTTTGTGCTCAAAGCCCTTGGATCTGCACTTTTCTCCTCCACAACTAGAATGTGCTCCTCTTCTTTTGGATTTGGAGCAGCTTCTTCCTCCTCTACTACTTGAAGAAAATCTTGCTCTTGATAGAACTCTTCTTCTAGCATGAAGTTTGTCAAGTCAAACTCTTCAATCTGCTGCTCTAGAGGACAAGTTGGGACTGCAAGATCTTCTTCTGAGCTTTCTTCCTCTATGGCTGATTGTGCAACTTGAATTGAATCAACATTCCCTTCAAATAGAATGGCAACATGGACACTACTTTCTGAGCAAATTGACTGTTGATCTGCTTCTTCTTTTTTCTCTTCTTCTGCTGCCACAAAATAAGTCCTAACCATCACTTTTTCTCCAACTCCAACCTCTTCTGAAGGCTTAACCATCAAGGGAATCTTTGTCATCCCAAATTTAAGAGCCCAACTCTTCGACTTTGAATTTCTTCATCCTTGTTTGGCTTTTCTTTTTGCTGTTGTTTTCCTTGACTAGAATTCTGATTTTTATCCTCCCAACATGGATTTGGGAATGCAAGAGGAGAAGTGGATTGTAACTCAAATGGCTTGGCAATTTTTCGTGGTGGTGGAGAAGGTAGAAACTCTTGTTTCTTTGGAAGAGGGGGTATTTTTGTTAGCTCTTGTGGAGGGGATGACTGCTTGGAAGGAAAAGGGACAAAAGAATTGAGATGAGGTGGAAGACTAGGGGGTGGAGAAATGGATTCAACACTTGGGACAGCAGATGGAGAGTTTAAAACTTGACACTGCTGAGATAAAACAGATTGGGAAAGAGGAAAAAGAAAGGCATGATATGGCGTGCTTACCCATTGACAAGGTTGCTGAATACTCCTCTCATACACCTCTATTCCTTCAATCCACTTTGCAAGAAATGGCAAGTGTTGCAATCATGAAGTCAAGATTCTCTTGAGGGCTAGGTCCCACCCATGGACAGGGTGCTCCACAACCGATTCCGAGATGCTATCATTTGTGCTTGAGCCCAGAGGATCACCATGTTTACCTCCATCTTTTGGATTTTCTCCAACAGACCAGCATCTTGCATCTGATGGTCTTCATTATATGCATACTCTTGCTCTTGGAAAGCTCCATAGCCAAACTGATTTTGGCATTGCTGCTCATATGGGTATGTATGCTGATTTTGAATTTGTTCAAAATGCTGATTTGGAGGATTTAAAAAACATGTTGGAGGTGGGAAACATTGCTGCTGTTGTAAATGTGAGTTCCATGATGGAAATGAAGTCATAATTGCACAACTTCATGGAATGGAAAAGAATGAAAGGGATGGAAAGAAGGATGGATGGGAATGGATGAAAATAGGTCTGCAACTTCAGAAATGGGTTGCTAATCAGATGGAGTCGCCAAATGTGTTTACAAGTTCCTCCAAAGGCTGAAATCTTCACAGGAACACACCAACCTGCAAAAGATGAAGTGGAAGACCTCTAAGGTCCCACCGAGCGTGCCAAAACTGTTAGCGCAAATTCACAGCACCCCCTGGATGTTGATTAGATTTCTAGGTTGATCATACTAGCATCCAGTGTGATTGCACAACATTGAATCCTTTCTCCAAGTGTGGGACTTGTAAAAATGAGAAAGGAATCTCCAGAGAAGGTTGGTTCCTCTTCCTAAACTACCTACCACAAACTTTTAAAGTGCAGGCAAGCTAATCTAATCCTAATCTAACCTCCAAGGAGACAAGGGGAGAGAGAAGAGAAAAAAAAACAAAAGCCTACACTAAAACGGTGATACACCAGAGAAGGAAAATGTTGAACATCTATCAAAACTGCTATGAACATAGCTCCAACCTTGCAATGAACATTTAAATGTGCACAAATACCTGCAATGAAGAGAGGCAAGAAGAAAACAAGCAAAAAATGAGCAAGGATGGACAGATGCATCACAAAACACATTTTTGTTGCTCTAGAAGTTTACACAGAACATCATTTTAATGGTAAAAGGAAAAAAATGCCAATAGAGAGTAGGAGGAGGTTCAAACTCCATTTTCAACCCCAGGGAAGAAAAGAAAGGAGAGCAGTAGAAAAGATGAACAACCTTTTGAAAAATGAACCAAATCGCTTTTACAATGCATGGTCAAGCCTAGAGAGAGAAAACGTGTAAAATGTGGGAGTCATTCCTCATTGAATGAAGATGCATTAAAACACCATGGGCATCCTTATAGACCCATGCCCTAAAATTTTGGCCATGCTGAAGAAGAATGCGACCCATTTTGCATTAAAACTGGTTATTGAAATGTCATTTCGCCATTACCACGTGCCAGATATGTTTCTTGATTTTCTCTCTCCAAACTAAACCAAAATGCAAAACTGACCTCTCGAATCAGTAGAGAATTTCACCACTTTCCATTGATATAAATAATGTGAAAAACCGAGATCTGGATCGAAAGATATGGCGATTTGAAATTTTAGGGCAAAACAGACCAAAATCGGATCGGCGGGCAAAAATTTGAAATTTTGACCCGTTTTGGTCTTTGGAAATTTTTTTGAATTTTCCCGTGCTTCACCACTTGGATGCAACGTGTTAGGCTCTGATTCATCCGCTGGGCTCATCCTTTGAAAATTTCTTTCGGACCCTTAAAAATTTTTGCCACTTGGACACGTGGCACTATTTTATTGGCTCGGGCCTGAGGGGCGCACTTTGTCCTTCAAAAATTTGGCATTTTTCACTTTGGAAAAATTTCCCATTTTCCCCGCGCTCCGCCACTTGGATGACACGTGTCAAGATTCCATTTGATGGTGGGGGCAGGGCCAAACTTTTACCTTTGAAAACTTTGACCGAAACTTGGAAAATTTTCTAAGTCCTCTTTTCCCCGCCACTTCCTGGGACACATTCTCCCACATCGGCCGATTCGGGCTTCCTTGTCTCTCTTTGTGGCCTTTTCACCTTTTCGCATCCCACGCATCCCTCATGTACCTTTGTCCCGGCTGTCCTGGACTGCCTGGGACAAATATCTCCGAACCGCCCGAAATGGATGCAGGACAAAAATTGTCCGACTTAGCCGATTTTCTTTGTTTTTTCAGCCCCAAGCTTGGTACGACGAACCCCAAGATTTACTCCGAACTAGTATGACCCGAACCCTTCAGACCCGAAATGCTTTAAAACAGTCCTGCAACCTTATTTTTTGCATTTTTTCCATTTTGTCCAATTCGTTGGGATTTCTTCTTGGGTGGGAGAGTTAGAAAAAGGCAAAGGGGACCCCGAAAAACGTGATTTTGGGCCTTGAATCAATCTACTTGCTCGGGACTAAATAATTTGATGCATGTTATCAAAATTACCTTGAGGGGTGAATTTTGGATAACAAACATATTCATTAACTTTATGTTGTGTTTCTATTGACATTTTTATGACATACTATCAGTAATTAGGATGGTGTTGATTGGTAGCTTCAAATAATCTCTCATGCATTCATATTTTCCCGTAACATCAATCATCTTAACGTGCATATGAGAATCTTACTCTATAATTAGAAATGAAACCTTAATCTAATTAAATGATAGCGAGAAAAGTATTTACCCTCTTATAACATCCACCCATAAGCATATGTTGTGCTTTCTATCTTCAATCCTAGTTTATCTTTTTAGATGTAATCCTCAAAATTATGAGTTTTCAAATCTCAAGAATAGTTTCTTGTAATCCCTCTTGAGTAACCATACACTTTCAAGATCTGAAAATTAACATGTTTGAATTACTCAAAAACCCACAAACATATCCAAAAATCAGCCATTTTTATCCACATAAACGTATTTTATGATGATGCCCTAGTTTGAGCCAAAAATACACAGATTTAGCATTTGTAAAAATGTTTAGAACGACTTTCAAGAGTGCGTTGAGCTTGAAATAACCTCCTCTATCTCTGTTTTTACTAGAAAAATATGATGAAACCTCCTACACATACTATCATTTTTTCCCTTGTTGTCATGTTAGAATCACTCTTGCATACAATCTATAAAACATGTGATTTCACATGTACAAAGACATTTCTTGCTACCAAAATTTCATAGTTTGATTCTTCATATCTAGATTCATATTCCAAAGCTTTACATCCTCAATTATAGATCCAAAATTGGATCTTTTACTCAAACTACTCCTAAACCAACTCCTATATTCTCTCCTAGACTGACTTATTCATCCCTACAAGTACTCAACCACACTCCAAGCTTAGAAATATAGGATAATATTCTTCTAAAATATCCTCACAGCTCATACAATATTGATTTCATTATTTACAAGGATTAAAGAGCCTTATTTAGTATAACAACTTTCTCACTCCACCTAATTCACCCAGTTATATTTTTTACAAGTGCATTCACTCTTCCTGGCCTAGTTTACATTCAATTTGAATTCAAATAGCTAAAAATGGAGGGAAAAGTATCTCTTCATCATCCTAGACCACATAATTAAAAATGTATCTCAGTGTATGATTGTATGAGAATATTGCTAGCATATGATGCTCCTGCATCATATTCCCCATCAAATAAATTTTTGAGCTCTTGCTCAAAGGATGCTTCTTTTTCTTCCTTGTCTTATAATTGTACCAAAATAGTAAAACTGTTATTTCCTCATGAAGGTCCTTCTCATGTTTTTCTTATCTCTTCATAGTATCATCCTCCAAAATGTAGATACTTTTTTCTTGTTTCTCCATTTGAACTCTTTCAAGAGATCTTGTTTCTATGCTCTTTACTTCTTCTTGCACAAAATCAAATGAGTCATCAACTATGAAATACTGAAATCTTGAAGTCTTATCAAGATCCTCTTGTAACTAATTTTTTCCTTCAACATCTTCTTGTATTTCTTTAGTCTTCATCCTTTCAAAATCAGCTACATTGTCCATGTAAATCATGTTTTCCAAGTGTTTCATCTTGCTTCAAGTTGTTCAGGACCTTCATAAGTGAATAATTTATCCACTTCTTATTTTACTATTTCATCTTCTAAACCTGAATACACACAATGAAAATCAATGTTAGATGTAAAAAAATTAGGCAAAAATTCCCCTCCATCAACATACTCTTCATTCAAGAGTTTCAATGACTCCATCTCTACTTTCTTCATGTCTTCCTCATCTCCTATGAGGTTTAAATTCTTTGATTTTCTCATATATTGCTGCAAATCTTCTTCTTCCCCTTTAATATCTTGATTCAAGGATGATTTATCCTCCATTTTTGTCATATGGCACACCTTTTCCTGTTGCATATCATATTTCACAAGCACTTCTTCCATACATTCATCTCTCATTATCCTATCAACAATTATATTGTTTGCTTATAAAATTCATATTCTTGAAAATTTACATTTTCATCATAAAAACAACATTAGAAAGAAAATTTTTATGACATTCAACCTTTTCAAAGGATTCTTCATCTTCTCCTAACATTTCTCCTTCCTCTGGATAGCATACTTCTACTTCTTCTTGCTCAAATAACCTGTACATTTGACCTTTCAAGCCAAAATGTTGTTCTTTCTCCTTTTCTGCCACCAATGTCACTTTTTCAAAGTGTTCTCTTTCATTCATCCTTCCACATGTATGCACCCATGACAAGAAATTATTAGAAATAAACATTTGAGACTAATTTGTCTCCATTTTTTCCTTCTTAAGATGTTTTATCAACAATTTGATTTGAATCTTTAGCTGACTGATTTCTTTCTTCTTATTTCTCTATTCAATCATCCTTCTAAGAGGCCACTATACTCTTTTCCTGATGCTTATAAAGAATATATTTCTTGTATCCTCCAAGACCTTCTCTATACATGCCAAGATTATCTTGATCTCAGCTATCTCTCTCTCCACATCCATCTCTTCCTTCTCGTGACTCTTCTTTTCCTCTAAGCCCTTCATCTTTTCTCTTTTCTTTCTCAATCTTTCTTTCACTTTCTTATTTTCTCCTAGCAAGTCTATTTCACCTTACTAGATACCTCACCTAGGCTCTTCTCCTATGTGCCTAGTCTTTTGGTATATTTTTCCCCTTCACTTGTCTCACCCAAGTCTATTCTACCTTGGTCTATTGACTTATCTTTCTCCTTGAGATTTAACTGGATCTTCTTCACTTTTTCAAGCCTTTGTGGCTCAAGGGCTTCTACTTGTCACGCTATATTCTTTTGGATTCTTTCCTTTCTTCACCAACTCTCTTCAAGATTTTAATCTTCCTGTAACCACAACCTTGATCAGTCAAGAAAATCAAATAATTCATTCACCTTGCTTTACCTCAACACAACTTTTCCACTTTTCTTTCAATTCCACTTCTATGTATCCCTACAATATCCTTAATGACATCATTAGTATAAATCATCATATAAAGAGCACCAGGATCTGATACTAAATATGATGCACCTTATTATTTTTTAACAAAAACTTTAGTAGTGCAGCATTGTTATTGACTTTCTGTTGTGTTTTTGCTGACATTTTGCTAACATATTGTTGTAATTAGGATTATGTTGATTGGTAGCTTCAAATAATCTCTCATGCATTCATATTTTCCTATAAGATCAATCCACTCAAGGTTCATATGAGGATATTACTCTATAACTATAAATGAAACCTTAATCTAATTGACTGATAGCTTAAAAGTATTTATCCTCTTATAACATCCACCCATAAGCATATGCCCTGCTCTCTATCTTCAATCCTGGTTTATCCTTTTTAGATGTAATCCTCAAAATTATGAGTTTTCAAAGCTCAAGAATAGTTTCCTGTAATCCCTCTTGAGGAACCATAAGACACTAATAAATTGCTCCTAGGGTTCCTTGCATGAAAATTGCACCAAACACAGAATTTACAGTCTTTCTTAGATTTCTAGCTTAGAATTATTTTGTGACAGTCATTCAAATCAGATCCTTAGAGCTTAAAAACCTTTCAAACATCTTAAACATTGTATAAAACATCATTATCATCAACCTCAAGCTTTAAACATTCATTTGATCAAAGAAATGACAAAACTTACAAATTTGAACCCTGTTTTTGCCCACACCAACTGAAAAAGTTTGTCATTAATATCTTAAGTTTCACGTGGAATTATAATCTTAATTTTTTTAACTTGGGTGTATATGTAGGAAAAATATTTTCTGAAAATTTCATCCGATTTCACTAAGTAGAAAAAAAGATATTATGTTCCCAAGTTTGTACCCATGTAGAAGAAAAATGTGAATAACTCTTTTAATATACACTTTCACGATCTGAAAATTAACATGCTTGAATTAATCACAAAACTCAAAAACATATCCAAAAATCATCCATTTTCATCCACATAAACGTATTTTATGATGATGCCTAGTTTGAGCCAAAAATACACAAATATAGCTATAAAAATGTTTAAAACGACTTTCAAGAGTTATAAAAAAATGTGTTGAGCTTGAAATAACCTCCTCTATTTTGTTTTTACCAGAAAAACATGATGAAACCTCCTACACATACTGTCATTTTTCCCCTTGTTGTCCTTTTAGAAACACTCTTGCATACAATCCATAAAACATGCAAATTCACATGTACAAAGACATTTCTTGCTACCAAAAATTCATACTTAGTTTCTTCATACCTGGATTCATATTCCAAAGCTTTACATCCTCAATTATAGATCCAAAATTATATCTTTTACTCAAACTACTCCTAAACCAACTCCTATTCTCTCTCCTAGATTGACTTATTCATCCCTACAAGAACTCAACCACACTCCAAGCTTAGAAATATAGGATAATCTTCTTCTAAATTGTCCTCACAAATCGTACAAGATTGATTTCATTATTTACATGGCTTAAAGAGCCTTATTTAGTATAACAACTTTCTCACTCCACCTAATTCACCTAGTTAACCTTTTTACAAGTGCATTCACTCTTACTAGCCTAGTTTACATTCAATTTGAATTCAAATAGCTACAAATGGAGGGAAAAGTATCTCTTCATCCTCCTAGACCACCTAATTACAAATGGAGCTCAATGTATGATTGAATGAAAATTTTGCTAGCATATGATGCTCCTGCATCAATAATGATCAATAACCTTTATTGGTCTAATATACTAGGCTCATTATTCATCACACAACACCAAACTCGAAATGCATTTAAAAGGTGTAGTGTTCATCCATAAATAGATTAAATGCATATAATTTACTAAAGGCCTTCATAACAAAACTTGTCTTTTCTACACACCATTGTTCTTATTTTTCCCTCCATGAGGAATACCCTCCTCCTCTATCCTTAGAGGGATAACTAACTATTTACATTCTAATCCCACATCCTTTAATGCCTCTCTCATTAAGACCTAACTAAATTTTCAACCTCCCTATGCCTATGCATCCACATGAAGACATTTTGACATCATTTTTGTCATCCCACAACTCATACATATCTTAAAAGACTCATGATACTCTCCTATGACCTAACTCACCCTTTCATAACTTAAATTAACCCTTTCACACCTTGAAGTTGACAAGCCCTTATTGGCATATTTACATGCTTGTAAATTTGAATTTACATTTAGGAGGGAAAACAAGAGTTTGAATTTTCAAACAACTTAGCCACCTAAGCCCCTCTCTCTCATGACTGAATACACCACATTGACCTCATGACCAAGAATTTTTACGTTTGATTGTCTTCTTGATGATTTTCCCGCATAAAACTCGTCCTTTTCATTTTGTATGCTTTCTTTGACACGTTTGAAAGAAGCCTTTCATTTTGGTTATCCTCCTACCTTTTTTTGTAGGTAGGGATGGATTTCCATTTGGTTTGTAAATCCATCCCTACCCTCAATGAAGAAAACCATATGTTTGAAAATCCTTCTTATTGGAGATAATCAAGGATAAGGGGAGTGTTTTTGATAAGGGGTGCTTGATATAAGGAGAGATAAGGTGGAAAAATGGTTGTTTTGCATGGAGTTTTGACTATATAAAAATGGTATTTTCATCCCCTCTTCCCAAATTAGAAGCATGGTGCTTCTTAACTGGTTTTATTTGGTTGATTATGTGTTATGTTGTGTTGAAACCATGTAATGGAATGTGTATTTTACATATATTTCTTCCCTTGTGCTAGCTGTTTCTTTCCTCTTTCCCATGAGATTGCATGGAGGCTAATATGTCATCTTGGACTCCTTGGTGGCATGTAATGATTCCAAATGGATGGGTGGTCAACCGTTCTTTCTCTTGATCTTTGGAAGGTTTTACCCTTGATGTTTGGAGCTGAATGAAGTTGATTTGAAGTTGCAAGTTGTAGATTTGATATTGTAAAAGATTTTACATATTTGGAAAAATTGGACATGTTGTCTCCACTTCAAGTGGATGTATTTTATACTTGCGTTATTATTGTTATTCCTTCTTATAATCTAGTTTAAAATTTCTAAATTGCTTCCATAATACGATCTGTTTTCAGATTTGTAATGTTATTGAAAATATCCATTAAAGGATTCTTACTTGTTGGAAAGATACAATTAGTTGTTGAAATTAACTTCTTGTTTCATGAACCTAAAATGTTAGTATTAAATTTTTGTTTCCTCTTGAAGAGACTTCTTAAAAATGATAAATTTCAGTGTTCTTAAAATGAAGGAAAATTGTTAGTTATGAGACAAAAAAATCCTAATAAGCAAATTATTATTCCTCCCTTTGTAATAATCATAAAGTTCGAACTTTAACTCCTTTTAAATGGAATTATGAAGTAATGTATTTTTTTTTAAGCTTCATTCTCTATTTTTTACCTTGTTTAAATGATAAAGAAAATGGTAGGAATATAAGTATGATGTTTGTTTTTATTTGAATGAAAAGGGATTGTTGTTTAAATTGAAAATTTTGTAGTATTTTTATCCTTGTAACTTAATGGTAGAAATTGCTTAAGTATTGCAAAGTATTTTCTAGATTTGAAATCTAAAATTTCCATTATATGTCTGAACAAAAATAGCTAAATATTTTCTCATGTTTGTATGAAATAAACATCAATTTTTAAACGTAGCTCCATGTAGCGTGTGTGTGTGTCATCTCTAGTATATATATATATATGTATATATATATATATATATATATATATATATATATATATATATATATATATATATATATATATATATATATATGAATATCAATTGGCCTTCCCATTACCTAACCTCGTTCCATCCATCAATTGGCCATGGCCACCCTCGAATAGCCTCCCGCCATCACACAAAGCTTGTGGCATTTTCCCCCTTAATTTGCCTCCCTTTTGGGTCTTATAACCCCCTTAAGTTGTCATCCATTTAGGCCTTATAACACTACGACCTTCATTTTATAGACCACAATAAAACACACACACACAAACACATTATAACTTTGTAACTATTTGTATCCATGTGCTCACTATTTGAGCTCTTAAGTAATTTTTAAAAAAGGAGAATAAACACAACCCCTCTAGATCCATCTGGATCATTTGGGGAAAATAGAAAACTATGCATTTAGAACCCTTGTGAATAAATGAATATATATATATATATATATATATATATATATATATATATATATATATATATATTCAAACATTGAACAACTAGAATGAAGCCAAATCTATGTGTAAATAGAGAAGAAAGAGTTGAAACCCTCCTTAGATCTCTTTCCATGGTTGCCTTCCTTCTTCCTACAAATAAAACTTGAAGCAAAATTTTGAGCACCCGAATGGAGGAGAAAGGAAATAATGAAGAAATAAAAGTAGGTTTAAAATTTATCCTCGCACTTTAATCTTAGGGTTATCTTATCCTATGGTGGAGGATAGCTTAGATCTAGGGCCCTAAATCAATTATATTTTGACTTATATTAATAAGGTTGCATTTTAAAATGGATGTATTATTATGTGTTGTATTTAGGAAATGACTTAGGAAATGGTTGCCCTTTATTGTGAGGGTATTAACTATTAAATAAATTTTATGATAACTTGTATCTATTATATAACATTTCACTTTTGGAGTCACGATCGTAATTAACTTCTTGGTCTCCCACAATGTTTATTTTATTCTTTCAAAAAATCATTAAATTGGTTGAAATCCATTTAATTCCCTTATCGACCCTAGTGCATTAGTGTTATCACTAACAGAATTTCATTTTCATGATATAATTATCGTCAAAATTTACTAAAAACCCCATAGCCAAGATTACAACGCATCACCACAACGTGTTAGTAGTTTTCTCCCTATTTTTTTGTGAATGCGGTTTGGTGTTGTTTCATTGTTCTATCAACTTGGTAACCTTATCCGCCCTTATAAAATATTATACATGTCGATCTAATTTTTTGTTCCTTTTCAATTAAATGATCTAGTACTAAATAAAACTAGACAACTCAGAAAATAAAGGGGTTAAGGTACCTCGAATGTGATGTAATGGATATGGTGCAAAGTGAATGATGGATCTTTGCTACAAGGTTGATGAGTCTACAAATAAGATTCACTACAAGGAAAATTTGATTAGATAATATATGTGGGGGCTTCCGAAAAGACGGCTCCAAGAAGTGTTAACTTCCTTAGTGAATGTCAACCCCCGTGTTTTGATAAATGAAAGATAAATTGATAGTATGCAGAAACCGAAGGAATATTGTATCTAAAAATAACTAAGATGGATATAAAATAGAAACTGAAAATGCAGATATATAAGGAAAGTACAGATCTAATAAAAATAGATGTAAAGTAAATCAAACCTACACAAGTTGATTTACGATCCGAGACTGCAGAGAGGACAATTGAAAATGATTATAGAAGAGTGGATAAGGAAATATAGAAAATAAGTCTCGCAACAAGCTCTGGACTAGTGAGAAGGTCATTGGTCAATGCCGACTGCCGACTGATCGAGTCGACACCAACTAGATCAGGTGAAAGGAACCTTCAACAAACTTGAAATTTCTTATGTGGTTAGATCAAGATTTAGAATATGGGTCGCCGACACCAATTAGACTAGGTCAATGCTGATTGGGAATGGTTCATCACTAATTAGATTGGTTCGATGCCAACCGGATTGGGTCTATGCCAACTACATTTGGGTTGGCATCGATTGGGGTAGAAGTGATAAAGAAACACAACAAATGTGTGAGAAGACCTAAGCTCTCAAAAATTTCCTTTCTAGGAGAGAGGGGGTATATGTGTATTTATAGGGTCGTTAATGACCTAGGTGGGTCACTCACTGCCAACTATAATGAAACTTTCCCCAAAGGAGTTGATTGTGTGTTTTTGGTCGGATTTCAGGTTTTTAAGGATAAGAAAAGTACTTTAAAGCTTATAGGTGGGAGGAGAGTGGATTGGGATGTGTCATGGGTAGTTAGAGGATAAAGATAGGTAGGAAAAAGCATAGAAAAGTGTGGGGATGCATATTTAGAATAAAAACATCCTAAATGGAAAGTTGGTTAGGGCATAATGGATATTAATTAATTAAAATTAATCAATTAATGTTTATTAATAAATATTAAAGGTGATTAAAAGGTGATGGGTATGGATATTAATTAATTAAGATTAATTAATTAATAAAGATTAATAAGGTGATGGGATAATAGGTGGGCATTTTATTAAATATTGAAGGGGATGGATTTAATTAAAGGGGGACCTAGATAGGACCATAGGAAAATATGTGTACGCGGGAAGACAAGGGCAGAGATACCGAATTTAGGTGTCTATATTTTCCCCCTTTATTTAGTGGTTTGCACTAGCAAGCCTTGAGACAAAAATGATGAGAGAGTAAGATGAGGGATAAAGAAGGAGTGATGATGAGCTCGCCCTCAAACGGGGGATCGATGATGCCATGGGAAATCAATGACACATTTGACAAAATTAGATGATAAAGGGTGGGTAGGTGAAGAGAAATGGGTAAAATGGTAACCAAGGCAATATGTCCCAAGAAAAAAAGGATTGTAATAAAAATAAAAACTATGGCGGTGACTTTGATATCACTTTGGTAGGGGACAATTGTGGTCTCAACGGAGATGAAAAAAATGTTCTATGGGCTAGTGAGCGAGAGAAAATCACTGCCGTGAAATGGATGCAAGAGGGGAAACTGAATATGGCCACATGGTGGAATTTGAGCATATAAAGGGGTAGTTTGAATGTGAGATTGAAATTCCTTGGGGAAAACAAATATGGCCACAAATATATACTTTGAGATTTAAAAGGGAGGATTTGAAATATTGAAATAAAATTCCCTAAAGGGAGAATATAGATGGCTAAAAAGGTGGACTTAAGATGAGAGAGATTGGATAAGATCATATGAGGTATAGGATAAGATGCAATTTAACGATAATGACCTATAGGTACGAATGAAACTACATCATATCAAGGAATGTGTAAGGAAAACTATTCCTCCAATCGGATTAGAGGTAAACAAAAAGGGAATCCAGGTGACACAAAACACATACGATAAAAAACAATGCTAGTAAATAACCCATGATAGTTAGTCATTCAAGATATCATAAGGAAACATGGATGAAATGAAATCATAAAACTAATTTCGACACAACAAAGGGTTTTGAGATGTAACTTGTACACAGGAAGAGGGCTATCCATAAGTGATGTTCCCTAAATCTATGCCCTAGGTCTGGGAAGGGGAAAGAGAAAAATGATCAATGCGGGAAGTTTTCTAGAAGAAAGTTGATCAATGCGGGAAGATTTCTTAGGATGCTAATAAAATGGAAGGATGATCAATGTGGGAAGCCTTTAAATTTCATGAGGAGTATCCATCCTTCGAGAGTATTATCTACTTTATACATAATATAAATGGAAAGAATAATATACGATAGCCATCCTTCGAGGGATCGGTCTATTTCTTTTTATTTTGATTTGACTTTGATTTTCATGCTCTTTTTTTTTGCATGAACAACTATCCTTCGAGGGAGCAGTCTATTTTTAATAACTTTGATTTTTGAGAAGAGCATCCATGAATTTCAAATTTACATGGGAAAGATCTAGGAATAGATAGGTAGACCACTTATAAGGGGATAATGAATGTACAAGAAACACCCATGTACCCTTTGCATGGTTCCAATAGGTGAATAAGAGGGTGATGGATGTAATGATCATGGATTTCTCACCAAGGGGAGAACCTATCCATAATGAATATGTTATGGGTAGAGCCATGGTGCCCATATTTAAGGTCACATCTAGAAGTGACGGAAGACCACATAACTCCAAATCATCACAATGGAAGATGGAAGAGGAGGAATGATATAAGGATATATGACTAAGATCTCATTGGTAGATATGCTAAAAATAGAAATGTCACAAGTGTAATGAGTTAATCAGTTCCACTTCCAGTTTACCATCAAGGGAAGCCAATCGATAGGCTCCTGACCCATACTTGTGTGTGATAATGTATGGTCCAATCTAGTTGGGGACAAAATTTTGTGTTGGCTCCTTTCTAGAGTAGTGATGTTCTTATAGGATAAAATGATAGCTTGCAAAATATTTGATAAAAAAGATTAATAATCAAAGATAAAAACTATGTGCTACCTTTTCAAAAGTAAGGAAGTGAAGGAAACATGCATCCCTGAGTAGATGGCCACAAAAAGTGGACTTAGGATGAAGGTAAAATGTCTCTCAATGGAGAGACAAATATGGCCACAACAATGGACTTTGGATGAGAATATCAAAATATTAAAATATGGCCACAAAGGGTGGACTTTGAATGAGAATAAATGGTCCCCCAAGGGAAGGAAAACTATGACCATAGTAGTGGATTTTGAGGATATGGTCCCCCAAGGGAAGGATGAGGTGATAAGAAGATTTGATTTAGATTGAATGAGTTAGATTAATATTAGAAAATATGTGTGACTCCTCAATGGTGAGGAATCGAGAAATACATGTTTCAAGTAATGGCCAAAAAGTGGGCTTAAAATGATGCCAAGGATGGAAAGGATTTAATCTGTAAGTGGGCCAATCTTAGAATGAAGTCCCCTAGCATGTGTAAATGAGGAAGATGTAAGGGGGTCAAAATGAGAGGGAGGATTCTCCCCCAGCATTGGGAAACTTAGATGTAGATGAGATAATGAATTCCAAAGGAGTTTAGATGGGATTGTCTTGGATTTGGATTGGATATATGGTTAGGGACCACAAGGGTGATTGGTAAGACAAATAGTATTAACAAATAAAGGGGGACCTTCACGTGCAGGAGAGATGCTAAGGGATGATGTGGATGGAGGAGTCTTAGGAAACCCAATGGATGGGACACGAATTAGATTGGTTGTGGATGGAGAAGGATGTTACCTCTAAATGAGGAAATCATCTTTCTCAATAAGGTCATAGATGATGGTCTGAAAGGCCTTACAATGCTCAATTTCATGACCCGGGGTATAATGATAAGAACAAATGCAACTATGATCAAACCATGATGGACTTCTTACTATTAAGATTAAAATATCTAATGGGAGGAAGCATGATTATAGATATTTGTATTAAATGTATAAGGATCTTTGTGTAATATCTAATAGAGGTTGTGTATGGAAGATTACTCTTGTGATGCTTGATAAGATGTTTGGTCTTAGGTGCAGATGTAGATTGGATGGGTAAATTAGGATTCTTGAAATATCTATCAACTTTGGGAGGAGGGTTAGATATTTTTGGATTGGGATTTATTATTAAAAGATATCTTAGGTGAAGGGTTAGCCCTAAAATAGATGAGGGTGTTCTGGGATGGATTTTGTAATGTTGGATATCTGAGGAGAGGTAAGGTGTAATTTATTACGAGGGTGCATGGGAGAATTTTGGGAATCTTACTAATATTCTTAGATTTTGATCGAGAAGATTCACCCTTGGTAGGGATGACTATAATTTCAATCGATGGATCTGAAGATTATGGTGTAAGTTTTAGACTAATTGATGTAGAAACAATCATTTTGAAGAGGGAGAACGAATCTTTCTTGTATTTTTCTTAGATGGAGGTGCTTTCTTCATAAATATTGCAAGGGGTATCATTTATATATCCACAAATCAAGAGGATGTGATTGTGTGCGTAAGTGGTTATAGATTCGATATATAAAAATGGATTTTGGAGAGGAGTAGGCGTAAAATGATTAGGATGGAATGGATTATGTATTCATATGTAAAGAGATAGGTGTTGGGATAGTTGTAAGTGAGGTTGTAGAAATATATGTGGTAGAAATGGGTGTAGTTGGGATTGATGTGGAAGTGAGTGATGTAGATGTAATAGGTGTGTTTGATGAAGGACTTGACGTGAGATATTGGGATGTAGTGATAGCAGGTATGGTTGAGATGATTGTAGACATAGGTGGTGTGGATGTAGTAGTAGGTGTGTTTGATGTAGATGTGGGTGAAGGAATAGATGTGAGAGATGTAGGGATAGGTGTGTATATCAATGGGGCCAAAATAGGTGCTAAGGATGAATATGATGTGATAGATCGGGGCATGATCGAAGTGGATGAAGTAGGGGGTATAGTCAAATTTTATGTGGATGTGGTAAGGGTAGGAGTAGGTATAGGTATAGGACAAGTAGTAAAATTTTATATAGGTGTGATAGTTGTGGATATGATAGGTTTTGAATAAGGGGTGGGAATAATGTCTAAGGTAGGAACATGCGATTCATTGATGAGATGAGATCTTGATTAATGGTGTTAATGGTGTGAGAATTTGGTAGTTGAGATGTAGAAGGGGTGGCTTGATTTTTTGGTGGTTGATTAGGAAAGGTTTCTTAATTTTGTCAAGGGGTTGGCTAGGTGAAGTGGTGGAGCTATCTATTTGGATATCCCCTTGATTTATAATTTTTGGATGCGATCTTTGAAGGAATGACACTTCTCAATGTCATGACCTTTGACTTGATGATATTTACAATAGTGGGCTTCATGATACCAAGTGGGCTTGGGTCATGAGTCATCCATGGGTCATATGGGAGGAATTGGATGGAGTGTACTACCATCAACTTGTCAAATACCAAACTATAGGATTCCCCCAAGGGGGTATAGTTAGGAGATGGTCTAAAATCTCTTTGCAAAGACTCCATGTGAGAGGGAGATGTGGATGGGGATTGAATCGTGATGGTATTGGCGGTAGTTTTAGACTTGTCATTATGTGTAGTGGGTTTGATGAACTCGGTCTTGGGATTGTTTGATTTAAGTTTGAGTTGGATTTTCTCAAGAATGTGAGTTTCAATTTTGTGAGCCATGGTGAAGGTTCTTCAAATTTCTGAAATGTTTGGATTTGTAGGGTGGATGAGATGTGCTTCACACATGAGCATGAGAAGATTTTGATGAGTTCAGTTTGTGGAAGAGTAAATGATAGTTGACTTATAGTGCCACACCATCGAGTGACGAAATCTATGATAGACTCATCATCAAACATTTAACGACGTATAAGTCATTGATAGTGATTTGTGTGCAATATTAATCAAAAATTCTCTACGAACAATTACGTGAGCTAGGTGAAGGAGAATAAGGAATGTTGAGGAATCTCGTTGTACCAAACCAACACTTGGACCGACCAAATATATAGGGAAGGTTTGAAGCATAAGTTCTCTATCATGTGTGATAAGGTAACATGTGTGTTTAAATGCACAGAGATGTTGTTTTGGGGATCTTCCTTGCTGTTGAACTTGGTAAACTTGGGAATCTCCCAATGAGGAGGGTAAGGTTTGATTAGAACCGATGGATGAATGGGTTCATTACAGATTTGTTCGTAAGATAATGTAGCCTTGGGTCCCAAGGTAGCGGCCTCTAGACTAGCCAACCTATTCATTAAGGCATGAATAGGATCATTTGATGTGATGATAGGTTGGGATTGTTGGTTGTGTGGCATGAAAAGTAGCTTGATAAGGTGGTTGATAAGTTTGTGGATGTGTGGGTGTTTGAGGAATCATTTGATAAGGATTAATATATGTCATGGGTTGAGATTGGATAAGTTGTTGTAATGATTGATGTTGAGAAATAGGGATGTGATGTGATTGTTGAAATTGGGAAAGTTTTTGGTAAATGATGAGTGGGGATATGAGTGTTAAGAGGTTGAGATGGTGGGAGCATATGATGGGTAGGAATGTAAGTGTTAAGAGGTTGAGATGGTTGAATAGGCATACTTGTAGTAGATGGAATAGAGATAGAGTTGACATAAAGTGACGTGGGTGGAATAGATCCACCAATTGAGTAGATTGATAGGATTGAAAGATTATGGGAGATTTACAAAATAATAAGTCATATATGGGGCTAGAAGGAGCCCAAGAGTTTCTAAAGGAGCCGGAGATGGGGTGTAGTTAGTCTAGAAAGGTTAGATTGATGAGAGATATGAGGATTGGTTTCAAGATAGGGATGATTTTGGATGACATGGTCCTCATGAAGGAGGCCATGTAGACAAGGGGTTGGGTAACCAAATGTGTGGTCTCAAGTTTAGAATCTTATTGGGAGAATCATTAGAGGAAGGGATGTCATTGGATGGAGTGGATTGTTGTGTTGTCTCGACTTGAGGAAGGGTAACAATAGGCATGAAATAGGTGAACATTTGTTTATGTAATTTTTTAACAAATAAATCAAGCAACAAGTTTCTTATCAACATGATTAATTAAGAAATGTGAGAAAAAAAAGGGAGGTGGATAAAAAAGGTACCTAAGGAATGACATTATAAGTTGGTTTCGTGTAGTTATGGTGGGGGATATTTCGGTGACTTCTGTTGGGTGATGAAATCCCAATCAATCTACCATGTAGGAAGGTGTCTTTAGATGTGTGATTTAGATGTGTGAATTTTAGGTCATGTGTGATAGGATGTGAAATGCAGAAGGTTAACCCCTACTTAAGCTATGTTATTAAGAAATATGAAGAAAAGAAAGGTTCTTTTAAACCAAATCCAAATGTGATCTTTTGATGAGGACACACACAGAAAGGGAAATACAATACAAAAAGGAGAAAATAGGGGAAAATGAGGAATACCTGATAAATCTTTTCCTTTTTATCTAAACTTTAAGTGAAGAGAAATCCAAGCATCCGAACCCAACACAAGTAAGCAAAAAAGTGAAGCCTTGTAGTGCAGTGTTAGTAGAAGACATAAGAAGTGGAAAATAGAAAGAAAATACAAGGTATCACCTAAAGGGTGGTCCCACCAGTGTGCCAAAATGTTGATCTAATTTTTTGTTCCTTTTCAATTAAATGATCTAGTACTAAAGAAAACTAGATAACTCAGAAAATGGAGGGTTTAAGGTACCTCAATGCGATGTAATGGATACGGGAAAAAATTGAATGATGGATCCTCATTACAAGCTCAAAGAACCTAGAAATAAGAATCACTAGAAAGAAAATTTGATTAGATAGTATATGTGGGGGTTTCTTGACATAGTCATCTCCAAGAAGAGTTAACTTCCTTGGTGGATGTCAACCCCGTGTTTTGATAAAAGAAAGAGATATAAATGAAAGATAAACTGATAGTATGTAGAAACTAAAGGAATACAAAATCTGAAAATAACTAAGATGGATCTAGATAATATGTAGAATCTGATATAAAATAAAACAAAAAATGTTGATATATAAGGAAAGTAAAAATCTAATCAAAATAGATGTAAAGTAAATGAAACATGCATGGGTTGATTTATGACCCGATATCAGCAGAGGGATAGTGAACAACGAATGTAGAAGAGTGGATCAAGAAATACAGAAAATAGGTATATAACAAGCTCTGGAATACTGGGAAGGTCATCGGTCAAGCCGACCGATTGGGTCAACAGATGAATCGGATCGGGTAAAAGGAACCTACAATTAACCTATAAGCTCTTCTATAGAGGATTTGGATTTAGAATATGGGTCGGTGCGACACCAATTGGACTAGGTTGATGATGCTAATTAGGAATGGGTCGATACCTCTTAGAATGGGTCGATGCCAATCGTGACCGGTTCAACGCCAACCGAACTGGGTCTATGCCAACTCAATTTGGGTTTGTGCGATCATGGCAGGAAGTGAAAAATATACACAATAAATATGTGATAATACCTTAGCTCTCAAAATTTTCCTCTCTAGGAGATAGGGGGTATATGTGTATATATAGGGTCTTCTTATGACCTAGGTGGGTCACCGCCAACTACGAGGAAACTTTCCCCAAAGGGGTTGATTTTGTGTTTTTGATCAAGATTTCAAGTTTTTAAGGATAAGAAAGTTTCTTTAAAGCATGTAGGTGGGAGGAGAGTGGATTGTATGTGTTATGGGTAGTTAGAGGATAAAGATAGGTAGGAAAAAGCATAGAAAAGAGCAGGGATACAAATTTATAATAAAAGCATCCTAAATGGAAAGTTGGTGAGGGGATAATGGATATTAATTAATTAATTAATTAAAATTAATCAATTAATGTTTATTAATAAATATTAAAGGTGATTAAAAGGTGATGGGCATGGATATTGATTAATTAATTAATTAATTAAGATTAATAAGGTGATAGGATAATAGGTGGGAATTTTATTAAATATTAAGGGGATGGATTTAATTAAAGGAAGCCTAGATAGGGCCATAACAAAATATGCACACATGGGAAGACAAGGGTAGAGATACTGAATTTAGGTGTCTACAAATGACCTTCAAAATCTTATATAATTATTTCCTTTATTAACTGGATTATGGATTCACAATTTTCTTTTTATCAATTTTGGAAATTGTGTTGAGTGAGGCATGACATCTAGCATCAAAGAAAGGTTTCAACACTAGATGCTCTTAGGATTGAGTATTAAATTTTATTATCTTAATTTAATTTAAACCACTTATTTAAATCATTTATGAAAAAGTATAATGTATCATTTTTACCCAAGATAGGATGACAAGGCATTATGTCGGACAAGGTGCGAAAATGATTAGAGGTCATGATAAGTCACCTCTAGAGATTCCTAGGGCCAATTCTGGACCACGATCCTAGATGCACTTCATCAAATGATGGGAGTCCTCAAGGATCGAATCCCCGCATAAGCTTGAGCTAGTTGTAGAGGATAGTCAACATGAAAGTGAGACACATCCAAATGATGGTTCACATTCGAAACTCACTTAAATATTTCATCATAGCAATAGAGAATGCACATCCATTCAGTTCATCTTACAACCTAGTGAGAGAGGTCTCATAACCCCTCGCCTAGATTCAAAGAGTGGTTTAGATACACCATCATGGGTAGGGAAAAGGTGGTATCATTTGTGACCTTCTTTGGACTTCATCCACCCACATATGAAGGCACACTAAATGGTTTTGGAGATGATTCATATATACTAAATTTAGATATTTTTTGTCTTACATTCTTATGAGATCAATATTAAATATTACCTCGTCATATACCTTCTCCATGAAGCAAAAAAACATCCGGTGGAGGAATGAGGAGTGAAATTCTATTTGACCCGAGAGACGATCACCTATGAGATATTTGAGGAGTGTTTCTAGAACGATATATTTCGAACACTTCATTCGAAGAGGATCGATGATTTTCACGATATTTGATAGGATCTAGTATAATGGCCTAGTATGAGTGTAAATTTTTTATCTTTTGTAATATGTAGAGTATCTCTAGGATGAGAAGTTATAGGTAAATAGGTTCATCAGGGGCTTGAATGCATACCGACAAGATCGGTTAGGATTTTGTATCCCTTGACCTTAGAGAATGGCACGGAGAACGCATATTTAGAAAATTAGAAGAGGGGTAGGGAATATGAGTCTCAAGATAGGAATCGAGGAAATTTGCAAGAGCAAGTGTTTATTTTTCAAGATCATAGATCATGTGGCTTTGTCCCACCTTTGAGAGAATGTTTTAGACTATTTTATTCAACTTCACGACCTCCTCCACACCCACAAAGAGTGTTCCTTAGTAGTAAAGGACTAGGCTAGGCCAGGATAGTCATAGAGGTAGGCGCTGTAGTGGAAACATTCTCAGGAAGAGGCGGAGGTAAGGTAGTCAACACCTAATCTAGCTCATTCACAATAGTCACTAGAGTGGAACCCACAAAATCAAGTACATCGAGCATAGGAGCATCTCATTCGTATAGGGATGCATTAGGTTGTTACATTTGTGGGGCCCATGATCATTATGCACTTTTTTTCCTTAGAGACCATCTGCTTTCTAAAGGGAAAAAGGAACTTTCTTATTAGCAGATAGTTGGAAATGTAGGGCATGCCCATCACTTCTATGCCATGGTAGAGAACCGTCAAAGTTGAGCACTAGGCTAAGGTCATTGAGATGATAGGTATGATTAGAGGTACACCAGTACTATATTATTTTATTTAGGATATTCTGACTCCTTTATATCGCCCTCTTTAGTGGATAGGTGTGGTTTGGTGGCTTCTAGGAAGGCAGATAGATGATAGGTAGAGTTGGACACTAGGGCCAAGCTTTTTACAGACTCATATGTGGAGAGTTGTATACTTTACCTAGGGGTATTCTCCACTACCTTAGACCTCTGTATTTTACCATTGGGATCTTATGAGGTTGTTATTTCTATGGATTGGCTTGATTTCCATAAGGCTAAATTTGATGAAAAAACAAGTTCATTGAGTGTGTGGATGACATAGGAAATTTTGCGCTTATTTCGGAGTTCAAAGACTTGTGTCCTTATGTATGATATCCATTATGCAGCTCAAATGAATCATGTGCAAGGGTTGTGTTGGAATAACAATGGAATGAGAGGGGGTGAATAGGTCCTTCAAAAATTTATCTTTAATAACTTAAGAATGTGGTAACCATTAACATTCAACCATGCATTAATGTGAGTTTAACAATATATAAAAACCATTCATAAGAGCATAACCATGAGAGAGTACAAAATAACATAAGATGTAAGTGGGAAACCCTCAAGGGGAAGAAAACCCACTAATTTTTTTATTATATTACATAAACCAAAAAATTGCATGAATATGACACATCACACAAGATTTGTTTATTGAAGCACTAACTTCACAAGGAGGACCCACCCATAGAAACACTTGATATTACTCACAAAAAGGACTTGTATGAATATTACTCATCACACAAGTTTTGAAAATAGAATACCACTGATAATATGTTGCTCACACAACTGATAGTGATCACAAAATTCAGCTCATACACCTTCAAACCCTCTTCAAATTCACCTTCTCCTACTTCACTCAAAATTTCTCAAACATGGGATGATTTGGACAATTACCCTTGAAAAATATCTCTTCAACACTCTTCATACATTCACATACTCTCTTAAATCTTGCTTGATTCCCTTAAACTACTTTCACACTCACACCTAGCTTGCATGTTTTCCCTCTCATAACACTAGCTCAAAAATGAACAATTACATGCACTTTTATACATGAATTGACTCAAAAACATAACTAGTGTTGGGCCTTAGAATATTGGATAAGTACAAGAAGGCATGTGGGCATGTGGGGCCTATATGAATAAGGGTGCGCGGGGTGAAGGTGTGTAGGGCAAGGTTTTAGAAGGGTTTAGAAAAACCCAAGGTACATGCACAAGGTAAAGGAAAGGGTTTCAGGACTTAGCCATATTTGGCGTCCTAGGAAGCACACGATAAAAGCATGACCCGACTGAGCATGCAGAGTGGATAAGGTGCTAGCCTAACAACTCGATGGTCAAGGAAGGAATATTCCATGCAATGGAAGGATCTAGAAAGACATCATTGTAGAAAGTGGAGATCTCGGATGAGAAGAAGCATGCTCCATTAAGGACCACATGGACACTTGGAAACCGATCTATTACTTCAGAAGGCATGGCGGTAGATATTAAAGCTATATATAGAGATGCTTGGTTAGAAGGAAAGATGGATTTTGAGAAAGGGCATCAAGTGAGATATTCACCGGCATCACATAGAATTAAAGAGGTGAAGCTCTGCAGAAATAGTGATGGGTTCTAGGGATTCTCATTAGGAAGGCTATAGGAGAGATGACTTATCTAGAGGGATGGGTCTATGAACATATTTTTAATCTGGAAAGCATAGTTTAGGATTTCAATGTAAACTTTATCTACATTAAGACATTTGGTCTATAATGGCCTTGAGGAATGTAATGTGGTTACTGAGAGTAATATGAATATATGGCTTTCTTTTAAAATATATGCATTATTCATGGGTATAAACCCTAGTGCCTTTTCTTTGTATTATCATATCTTATTATCTGTTTGATATTTCCTTGTTATCTAAATGGATGCATTTATATAGTAACTCATCCTAAGACCCTCAGAATGAATGCATGGTTCTTTCCTTCTTGCATCTAATTTTTTTCAAGTAGGGGATGTATTCTCACAAAACTCACATAAAGGAGGGGCTCAGCGTCCACACATGCCTCTCTCGGGTGATTTCCTAGTTCCCGCTAGGTGATAGGTGATACACATTGGATTATATTGTTGTTTCTAAAGACATAAAATGACTACATCTTGGTTCCATTGTTGGGACCTCTTTTCAAGTTGTTGTGAGAAATGGCATACATCTTGGTCCTTTGATGCATGATGACATAACATCTGAACTTGGAGAGTGTTGAAGCATGGTTCAAAAGCATGAGAGGATGAGTTTTCTCAATGATTCAAAGAGACCTAAGTTTGATGCATGTACATGGGTAGGTAGAAGAGAACTTGTACCATGAGTTGTATGAGACATTCTTCTGTTGTTTTCTAGTAGAACTATATGAATGGATTTTAAGCATATGCATCTAGATTGAGTGGTACTATATCAGATCGCACATATGGACCCAAGATGATTACCAGAGGCTGCAGGATGTAGATATGACTTAGATGCGTGTTGTTGATCACTAGTGGAAAGGAGTCCTAACTAGTTATACTCTAGAATATGTCATTTCTACGTATTCTTTCCCAGAGGTTGTTGAGTTCAAGTTTCTGAGGGAGCCCAGAGGATCATTTTTATGTGTTATCCCTTTGGCTATGAATATCTTGATCATTACCCTAAGTTTAGAGGCATTTCCTATGGCCGGCTAAGCTTCTCTAGCATTGGGTAAGGAAGCTAGGTGGAGGAAGATGGCAGACATTACAACTGAAAGGGAAAGATAAGAGAGACAACTCAAGTATAGTGAAGCTTGTGAAAGGGAGATGGCTAGACAATGTGAGGTTGCATGTGTGATGGATCTATGAGGTGGATCCTCTGGGAAGGAGTTGAGGTTCACGTAGAGGAAGTGGAACTTGAGTAGTTTGTGCTACCCCATCTTGGCAAGCAGGGAGAGAAGCCCCTTTAGATTCTTATGAGAGTTCGTCACATGGAGAAAGGAGAGTTGTCTTCACGTATCTAAACCACATGGTGACCAACCCCTAGAGATTGGTTTTCTAGATCAAGGAAGAAGTATTTCTAATCTCATTGGTATCAGTGGAAGTAACCGATCTATGCCTAGAGATATAATTTCTCATTTGGGACATCCATGGCTGTGCAAACCATTCCCATATTTGGAGGAATTTTTGGACAAGGTGAAAATACATAAGGTTTGGGTATCACATCTGGAAGTGGTGCTAGACACATAATGGGTAGTGAGATAATATCACAAACCATCGATGTGTAGTTAAATGGGACGTTGGGGACACTAGGCACAACCACTTCAGGCCATTTTCTGCTACAGAGGTGGATCTGGTGGTATAGAAGCTGGAGGACTCAGGTGAACCTAATAGATCTGGAGGATCTAGCTAGGTCGAGGGACATGACTTGGTGGGTCTAGTGGATCTAGTGGCGAAACATGGGAGGAAACCAAGGTTCTCGGTTAGGTGAACAAGGGCCTCAACCACCTCCACAAGTATTCTTTGAGATGTATTTGTACTTTCTGTACTACATAGGCATTGAGGATGCCATAGAACATGTGCACAAAATGTGAATTGTTGTGGCACGCAAAGGGGATCACTACCCCAGAGTGAAAAGAAAGTCAGTTTGCAATGATGATGTATGGGCATGCACGTATAGCTTTGTTATTACAAAAGTATGACCCCCACCAGATGGTCGTGGATTACACTATATTGAAGAACACCTTCCTAGCAGAGTTCCATATCCCTAAGTTTGAGTAGAAGAGCATCAACACTCTTAAAGGATATCCAACAAGGAATGGAGAAGAGTGTGTGAGAGTACAATGCATGGTTCAAAACTCTCTTATCAAAACTATCCTATGACATTCACCCTTCTCAACATGCTCAATGGTTTTTTGGGGATTAATAACACCATTTAGAAGGGAATTGTCACACAAGACTTTCATAGACCCACGCAGGCCTTGAAGCCACCTTGTGCTCGAGGCTATTAAGGAGCATTGATACTAGTGTTAGCCCTTTTCTGGAGGCTCAAATTGTTGTAATGGCCAAGCAGTTGGAGAATCTATTTGTAAATTTAGTGCATGAGGTTTGTAGTGGTCTTTGGTGCACATATTATGAAGTGGAAGGGCATGCAAAGGATAGTTTCCCTTGAAATTTGGTACATGCCATGGTGGTAGACTATGAGATTTTCCATGGGGATCATGATGCAAATAGGTGTCCTCTACTACAACATGCAATCCACAAGAATTTTTCTTATATTGTAAGATATGTACCTCTATGACCCATGATACCAAGGATTACAGGTTGATTGACCATATTCATGATGCTATTGATCTTGGTGTGTGCCAGACTAGCCTTGTAAGCAAGTAGTTCCAAGGATGATGATCACCGCTATGAAGGGCAGCACAGATGGAGGAGCGCATGGAAGAGATTTTCATGGAGGATTTCATGGTCACATTAACCATGGTGGAGGAAGGGGTGAGTTCTCATGAGGAACCTGTTATAACTATGGGTCTACAAGAGCATTATAAGCGTGAGTGTCCTGATCTATTACAGTGCTCATGGTGTGGAAAGAAACATAAGTACAGGAGTTCCCTGAGTTGTTTGAGCATGAGCCAAAAACACCAAAAAGACAAAGGCATTGGGATGGTGAGCATAAAGAAGGCCGACCCTCATTGGATGCCAAGAGTGGTGCATGAGTCAGGATTAGAACCTGTACTAGTGACAATGCGAGAAGAGGCTGTGCATGCAAGGGAGATGCCAAGATAGAAATTGGTTGTTAGGAAGAAGTGGTACATGGGAAGTATCTAGACCCTACTCATCAGAAGGAAGTGTATCAAGAGACTATGGATGTGATTCAGAGTTTGCAAGGGAAATCCAATGTCTAAAGGAGTAGTCAAGGTAGTTGGAGCAAAGGAAGAATGTCGAGGCTCCGTAGAAGGATCTGATGAGGTTAGGGAAGTGTGTAAAATGTTAAGGCAGGAGAATATCATTCCCTTTCTAGGAGAATGGTTACGGGAGAAGGTACCACACGCCGGGAGAGAGTGCAAAAGGTAGGTTCTACATGCCAATCTTCCTCCTCACAACCTTGACTATGATAAAGAGATTACATTGAATGCAGTTGTTGATGGGTGGCTTTTGAGAAATATCCTCATCGACACAGAGTGGAGGTCAATGTTCTCACCTTGGATGCATGGCATCAAATGGGAAGGCCCACATTATATCCATCTTCAATGTGTTGTATATGGCAAACAAGACAAAGGAAATGCCCATTGAGTCTTGAAAGATGCAGTTATCACTATTCAAGGGGCCAAGTTCACTAGGGACTTTGAAGTCTTGGCACTCACCGAGGTGGATAATTTCCCAACATTACTTGGGTGACCCTTGGTGTTATAAGAACAATGTGACCTACGGTTTAACAAGGGGTATATCAGTTTTGAAAACAAGGAAGAAAGGTGATCATCCCTTTAACATATGGGAATTCAACACCCTATATTGAGCCCTTAGGAGAGGAATTCCTCGACAGAATCTATGTGTGCTCCATCAAGACCCTAAAATAATTCATCCTATAAAGGGTTATCCAATTTGAAGATGCTTAATCATGAGTGATACAACTAGCATAACATGTGACAATTGGGTGCACAGGACTTATGAATTGATTGGGTGAATAATTGAGAGGATCTGTAATAAGGGTGATAAAGGCATGCTTATTCAAGTTCCTGGGAAGAAAGAAGCTACCAAGTTACTCCGAGGGGAAAGCTCTGATGATTTCTTATGAGAAATGGAGGCTCAGTGGAAAATGAGGATGAAAGGAGAAGTATGCTCAGTTATAACTTTTCGGACTACAACGTGCATGGTGGGAAACACATCCAAGTCTCCTCCTAAAGTGGCACAAGGTAAGAGTCACATTCTCTATAAGATTCTATAGAAACAACACCCACTATTATCCAAGACTACCATGGCAAAGGAACCCACCTTGTTCCATATCCAAGCTTGTGAGAAGGCCTGATGGAGGCACAGAGCATTACCACCTTCATTATGGGTGCATAAGTTATATTCCACCTTACAAGGTTGATGCACACACATGGTATATCCACTCAGAGACACGCCATCAGACAGGGAATTGGTAGGAGTTAATGACTGATCTCATTCAAGCTTTGAGTATCAAGTACCAAGCCATCAATGGATAAGGTGTTGCAAGTTGTCAAGCACCTTACAATGGGAGATAGTGCTATGGAAAAAGATAGGTTACTAGAGTTTTTGGATGAACCATGTTTGGAGATGCATCTTAATGAAGAAGAATCAAAAGAAATACATCTTGAGCACACATGTATTGAAAAGGAAAAAGGAAAATGGTCTATGTAGTAGATGGTGAAGAAATGGAAAGTTTGGATGTTAACCATTCTAAAGGTATGCATGAAAGTCATAGATAACGCTGATGAGTGAGCATATGCCTACCATGAGCCCTTGAAAATCAAAGAAGGTTAACATTGGGATAGAATAAAACCTAAGGAAGCTATCATTGGGGACTATTGGTCGAGAGAAGAAGTTTCAAAGATCATTGATTTGTTGTGCAAGTTTCAGGATTTGTTCCCACGTGGGTACCATGAACTCAAAGGCATCCACCATTCCTTGGGGAGATGAGGATCAAGTTGAAGGAAGGTGCACCCGATTCGAAGAGGCCTTATTAGATGAATCCAAACTTGCACGTATGGGTCAAGGAGGAAATAGATAAGATGATAACATCAGGCATCATTGAGGTTATGGAGGAATCAAAATGGATAATCCCAATGGTCATCAATATCAAGAAGGATGGAAGAATAAGGATCTATGTTGACTACAGGGACTTGAATGTAGTATGTGTCATCGATCCTTTCCCAACCCCCTTTACTGAAGAAATTCTGGAGGGAGTAGCCAGGCAAGGTCTACTCTTTCACGGATGGGTTCTCAGGGTATCACCAAGTCAGGATTGCAAAGGAAGACCAAGAAAGACAACTTTTCCACCGAAGTGGGGAAGCTTTTCCTATACGGTCATGCCTTTTGGATTGAAAAATGTGCCTATTTTGTTCTCGCGCATCATGGTACAAGCATTCCAGGACTTTATCCATAAATTTCTTCAAGTCTACCTGATGACTAGGATGTATGGACTAGTGAAGGACCATTGTGATAATTTGAGGCTGATGTTCAAGAGATGTTGGCAGTTGAGGATATCCCTCAACATTAAGAAATGTGTCTTTCTACTCCATTTGGAACCCTATGTTGGGACATATTATATGTAAGGAAGGCTTACTAGTGGATCCCACAAAGTTGCAGTTATTGTGGGATTGGGGAGCCTACTAGTCAAAGCACAAGTGCATGGATTTCTTGGGCATACGGGGTACTACAAGGAAGTTCATCAAAGGATATGCCAAGATCATCCGCCCTTGGAAGAATTTTAAAGCACAAGAGTGTCCTTTCATTGGGGAGAGGCACAACAAAGGAATTTGACACTTTGAAGGATAGACTTTTCACTGCGCCCATACTACATTTTCCTTCTTGGGATAAGCCTTTCCATGTGCATGTTGATGCCTCAGAACAACCATGGGAGCAAGTACTAGAAAAAACCTAGTGAGGGATTATTGATCACCCCTTGTGTTTTTCAAGTAGGAAGTTGACACCAAGAACAAACATAATTATACCACTACTAAGCACGAGGCACTATCAATGATCTACATGCACTACATAAGTTTAGGTAGTATCTACTGAAACACCTTTTATATTCTACATAGATCACATGGCACTAAAGTACTTGGTAAATAAGCCCATTTTGCAAGGGTGCATATGTCATTGGGTCCTATTATTTCAAGAGTTTGAGTTCACGGTGGTTGTAAAATAGGAAAAAGTAATTTAGGGCCTAACCACTTATCAAGGATTGACTCAGGAGGATGCGCAAAGCATTGAGGATACCATGTCGACACATAACTATTTAGGTTGTGGTGTGTGCCCTTAGACTTGGAAGATATTGTGGTATTTCTTAAAATAGGTTTGGGCAAAAAGGGATGAAGGCTTTGAAAGAAAATAGTTAGCAATACGTGTTGTGCCCTACATGTTGATTAGTGGAGATTTGTATAAGTTAGGATGTGATGAGGTTCTACATTGATGCGTATTGGAACATGAGCACATGGCAATTATGGAGGAAGCACATGGTGGGATTGCAGAGGACACTATGTAGGAAATGCTACCATGCAAAAGATTCTAATGGCAGGGCTCTAGTGGGAAACCATCTACCAGGATTGTATTGAATTTTACAAGGCCTATGACCATTGTCAACACCTAGGGAAAACCTAGAAAGAGG
Organism: Taxus wallichiana var. yunnanensis; assembly: GCA_018340775.1. NCBI lineage: Eukaryota > Viridiplantae > Streptophyta > Pinopsida > Cupressales > Taxaceae > Taxus > Taxus wallichiana. Next base: position 477,748,314 of record CM031238.1, read on the forward strand.
GATGAGATGCCATTAAGGCTAATAGCTAGTGCAGAGCCATTTGAAAAGTGGGAAATCAACTTTGTAGGACCCATTTCACCTACCATGCAAAAGGAATGGTTCACAATATATCATTACTTGCATTGATTACTTGACAAGATGGGTAGAGGCAACACCTACAAAGGATTACACTATAGTGACAACTGCTAGGTTCTTATGGGAAAACATAATCAATAGGTATGGATGTCCTTTGAGCTTGACTAGTGATAGGGGTACACATTTTCTCAATGAAACGGTCAAGATTCTGCTAGAAGTTTATGGTGGCCCATCACAAGACTACCCCTATCATCCATAGGAAAATGGAATTGTTGAGGCATTTAACAAGATACTAAGTCACACGTTGACCAAGATTTGTGATGTCGAAGACAAGATTGGGATGAAAAAGTATCATTCCATTCTATGGGCATACAGACAACCTACAAGAGGTTGAATAAGGCCACACCATTTTAGTTGGTGTTTGGCATGGAGGTATTTTTCCATTGAATTCATGTTACCATCATTGTGTATAGTGCACGCAGGAGGTTTAGATGATGAACAAGTGCTCGAGGAAAGGATTGACAAATTGATGTAGTTAGATGAAAGGTGATCACTTGTTAGATGGAGTTCAAAAGACTGAAAAGGCTAGACAAAAGGCATGGCATGATCATCATATCAAAAAAAAAGTAGTTTGAGGTTGGGTAGATGGTTCTGTTGTATGATTCCAAGTATCTACACCATCCTGGGAAGTTGAAATTCCATTGGTTGGGCCCTTACATCATCTCGTACATCCTTGATTCAGGTGCATGTCAGTTACAAGCGCTAGATGGGATGAAGTTACCTAGCCATTTCAATGGGAGTAGGTGAAGCCCTACTATAAATAAGCCTTCCTGGTGTTTGTAAATAAGGCATTATTTCCAGTTAGCTTAGGATTTCCTTTATGCATTTTATTTTCTTGTGTTTCCCTTTCTCATTGTTGTTCCTTTCTTTGTGTTCTATTTGTGCCTTGTGCATGCGTAACCACATTATTTTCAAAAGGTTGTGTATGTGTAGAGGACCACACATTTGTTTTAGTGTGGGGTGGAGTAGTGCGAAGTGAAGTATAAGCTAAGGTGTAAAAGTTTGTAAGGATCTGATTAAATGGTCCTAAAGTTGAAAAATAGAAAAATGCGCGGGAAATGGTGGATGAGAATGGTTGGTGTCAAGATAAGGCTTTATAAAGACCATGTATAGAGAAGGAAAAGCGTAGGAACAACATGAGGTAGGAAGGGAAAAATTAGGTAAAGGAAAAAAGAGGTTCCTTCCTGGTGCCGCAAGCATGCATGCACGTAAGAGTCTTCGGTCAGTAAGGATTTTTACATGCTAAAGGTTGTAAAGAGTTTTTCACATAGGATTGGGTGCATGGGTAAGGGTGCTTAAGGTCGGATTTAGTGGAAAAATCACATTTAATGCTAAGTATGTTGGTAGGTGGCATAGAATTTATTACTGGAAAGGAGGAAAAATCTATAAGTATGAGGTCGGGTGAATCATTATTTTACCTTACAATTACAAGTGGAAGAGCTCTTGCGAACTAGGGCATCCAGAGAGATTTGTGCGAAGGAAGAAGAATCATAGAGATCTAAGTGCATGACTAGGGTTGATCTACAAACCAGAGTGGAAGGAGTACATGGGTGGGGAGAGTTCTTTTGGAGTACACCATCTTGTGGAAGGGTTTTCCTAGTTAGGGTTTGGCAGCTAGGGCATGGAGGTAGGAGGATTCTTCACGAGTTTGAGCCTTAGAGTTGAGTAGAGTAGTAGAGTAGAGAAAGGAGGAATTTAAGTTTTAACCTAACAAGTAGAATGACACCAAAGAAGGCAACCATCTCACCAAAGAAACAAAAGGGAAGGGAAAGGAAAAAAAATCACTTCACCTTCACTAGTTCCAATGAAGAGTGGTATGTAGAAATGTAGTACCTAGATGGAGTGTTTTAGGAAAGAGTGGGAATCACACTTGAGGAAGATGGTTATAAGTGACTACAATCATCTCACAAGCATTACAAAAAAGATGATGTTTTAACTGGTTCATCCAACTAACAAGAGGACACCAAAAGGAATGCCAATCTACAACGATGAAGTGAAGGTGAAGTTGGAGAAGGTCGGGTTGCTTGCAACTTTATGAGTTTCCCTATTTTGGCAAGCCCGAGTGGTTATACTAGTGGTTGATGTCATGCGTGTACATAAAGACCACTTCTATTTTAACCTTCTCAACTCAAAATGTGCATAAATCCTCAACTCATATCAAAATTCACTGGCCTGATTTGTGAAAGGAGACTCCATAGATGATGACTTGGATGATAAGGAGGCCATCAAGGAAACTATGGAGGCCTATGACTACAAGAAGGGTTTGTGCTACTTTGATATCTTAGATATCCCCACCTCTGTTATGAGAATGGTCGTGTGCTTGGTTACCAAGCTGAATGATCAAGAAAGGTGGACACAAGTGAACAAGGCATGGCTGAATGTATGCCAAAATATTTTTGAAGGCACCATTTACAACTTATCTCACCTACATTGCAGATGAGATCATTAGTAGTGTGAAGGAGAGAGAGAAGATACTATTTGAAAAACATTCTCCTCACCATCATCTTCTCAGAGATTGGAGTGCTCGATGGGCCAGAGAAGTTTGTATGGGAGTATCCAAAAGAAAATCCCTCACCCACAAAAAGGTTTGAGAAATATACTTGTGAGACCATGACACCACTCACAAGGCACACTTGGAAAAATGGTACAAGTGGATGTGCTGACACATTCAGGGGGTAGAGTGGAGGATACTTGAGCAGTTTCCCATGCTCATAGATGGGGAAGTGGAGTTTGTTTTATATCAATATTTTTGTATTGGTTAGTTCACTTTGATAGATGGGACTAAGAGTCCATGGTGCAAGCTACCATTTTCTTTCACCACGCAATACTTCCAAGCGGGGTCAATTGTTTTAAGGAGGCCAAGAGACTAAGGTTTGACCTTAGTGAGGTAGATCAAGACCACCACGAGCTATAAAAAGATCATATATCCAAAGAAGCGTGCATATGTGGAGAAATATGTCTCCCATGAAAGTGCAGATGATGAAACCAATAATGTTGTCGATCACCAAGGATACAACAAGGGTATATCTACACATAAGGCCAAAGTTTGAGAAAGGCCTACCTAGAGAATGATGTATCCATTCCATAAAGACCCCACAGGAAGAAAGAAGGCCACCAAAGAAGAGGGAGAGAGAAGAGGTGCAGAGAAGAAGGCACCAAGTGTGCAGACAACACAACTTGTGGGTGTGCCCGAAACAAGTGCTAAGCCAAACACTTACACACGTAAAAAGAAGTCCCACCAAGGAGAAGACCCTAGAAGAAGAGGCGCTAGAGAAAGAGGATCCCCTCACAAGAGAAGAGTCACCAAGGAAGGATTTTCCCCCGCTAAAGAGAAAGAGAGGGAAGAGTCTCCTATACTGGAATCACTAATTAGGAAGAAACAAAAGGTGATGGAGAAGGTAGACTCAAAGGAAACAGAGGACTTAGAGGCCTACAGGGGTGAGAAGGATGATGATGAGGATGAATAAGTTCATAATCATCCCATGTATGATATACATGATTCAAGAAGAAGAAGGAAGCAAAGGGAAGAATGACGAGGAAGAAGTAGATGCTCAAGGCAAAGGGGTGAGCAAAGAAGTGAACACAAAGATCAAAGGACCCCAAGCCTCACCAAGGAGTAGATAGAGGAGGCCATGTGAGAGAGAAGTGGCAGGAATCATCGAAAAGTTAGTGGAACAGAAGTAGAGCGCAAAGAGATGAAGTGATGAAGGATATTAAGGAAGAAAGTGTTGGAAAGGAGTATGGCAACATGGGTGGAGATCCCAACCTAGCAATGAGATTTTCCAAAGGTTACACAAATAGGTGGGAAGAGCATGGTGGCAGCACAAGGGAAAGGAATGGGTTACATCAATGATCCAAGCAAGGTGCTACACACATGCTTCCAGAGCACCATGCCAACAAAAACAACTCCTGCCATGCCCTCATTTGACGTAGAAGGTGCATACCCACGAACCAGGAAAATGTTATCTTGGGCATTTGAATCACATGTCGATGAACCTGAGTTTGAGGTAAGCCAAGGGGCACGATGAAGATGCCAGAGACAAAAAGGAGTAAACCCTTGGTTAATGCTCAATGGTTTTCAGATGAGAAAGTTCTATAATGCACTCAACAAAGTTTCAGTTGAGGTTGAGGCTAGAATCTTTGGGAGGAATGATAGGGTGAGATTCCTAGAGGCGAGTTGGAGAGAGGAGGAGGAGCTTCTCGAGAAAAGAAAGGACCTAAAACAAGAAGAACTGATCAACACGTAGTTAAGGCGTGAATTGAAAGAGGAGAAGGAAAGGGTGCATGGATTACACAAGAAAATTGAAATGATTACAAATGTTATTGTTTTAAAGCATCCCAACCTAGCACTGCCTAAGAAAAAATATGAATCAACCTTGTAGTTCCTAGAGGACTTAACTATGCACCCTCACTATGGAGAGGTGGCCACTCACCTTAGAGTCCATAGAAGAAGCATTGGCACGCCAAGAGAGAGAAGACAAGTGAAGGTCATAGGGATTGTTTCTTAGTATACCAAACTCCTTGCCAATGTGAAGGATGTCGCACAAGTTGTTGAAGTTCCTATGATAATTGTGCTTGATAGAGATAGAGTAACAAGCATCTTGGTCACTACACATGAGACAAAACTCAAGGAGTTCCAGGAGAAGAATAAGGGGAATAGAGCAAGAGTGGGATAGATCTGGCCTAGGTGGAGAAGAAATCAGAGGCTATCGAGACCTTGTAGGGCTCGATCAAAAAACTAGCTGAAGGAGTTATACCCCCAGATCACCCGCAGGATGGATGCCCTCGAGGATTTGGGAAAACAACTGAAGGAATTGTTGAAATGATGAGTGCTAAGGGGGAAGGGATAAGCTTTGAGGAGGTAAGTTCCCTAGTAGGTGACCTCTGTCAACAAGCATAGAATGAGGTTAATGCCTGGGAGAAGCTAGAGGCAGATATAGGGAAGGATTTCCCTCCTCCTTCAACAATGAACATGTTCTCCTTTATTTCCCCATTCTTTCATTATTTCTCCTAATTCTTCATTCCTTCATTCTTTTTCCAACTATTCAGAGCCCACCATTCTTTATTCATTGAAGAGAAGTGTTTCCGAGGATAGAGAACATGCGTAGTGTGGGGTGATGTTGGGCCTCAGAATATTGGCTAAGTACAAGAAGGTGCATGGGCACGCGGGACCTATATGAAGAAGGGCACATGGGGTGAAGGCACACATGACAAGGTTTTAGAAGGGTTTAACAGAACCCAAGGTGCACATGCAAGGTAAAGGAAGGGGTTTCAAGACTTATCCATATTCAGCATCCTAGGAAGCACATGAGAAAAGTGTGACCCGACTGAGCATGCGAGTGGATAAGGTGCCATCTTGGAAACTCGATGGTCAAGGAAGGAATATTCCATGTGATGGAAGGATCCAGAAAGACATCATTGTAGAAAGTGGAGAGCTCGATGGGAAGAAGCATGATCCATTGAAGGACCACATGGACACTTGGAAACCAATCTATTACTTCAGAAGGCATGGCGGTGGATGCTAAAGCTATATATAGAGATGCTTGGTAGAAGGAGGGAGAGGGATTTTGAGAAAGAGGTGGTCAAGAGAGATCACATAGAGAGGATTAAAGAAGAAGAGAGAGCTCTCTCTATAAATAGTGATGGGTTCTAGGGATTCTCATTAGGAAGCTATAAGAGAGATGACTTATCTAGAGGGATGGGTCTATGAACATCTTTGTAATATGGAAAGCATAGTTTAGGATTCTGATGTATAAGTCTTATCTGCATTAAGAAATTTGGTTTGTAATGGCCTTGAGGAATGTAATGTGGTTACTGAGAGTAATATGAATATATGGATATTGCGCCGTGCATGCCTCGGGTGAGCGCTCAACGCCTACTTAGGTGATAGGCCGATGCGCATGGGATTAAACTGTTGTTTAAAGACATAAAAATGACTACAACTAAGTCGACGTTAACATTAAATGTATGTCACACCAACTCAAAAAAAAGTATACACTCTCATATAAATCATCATAAAATACTGATATGGGTCGTGCAAAGCACCGGGACTCATAACAAGCCCAACTAGGCCCAAAATAAGAAAATCTCATTCACCGATAACTTCAAGGACTTAAATCACTCACTCTAGCTATGCCATGCCTCCAAAGACTCCACACATGTCAAACACAACACATCAAAGCATCATTAAAAACTTAGGGAACTTTTTATCATCCATTCTTCTCACTTCATCACGTAGTAGGATTGTTTCCTACCGAAATCAAGCATTTCAAGGAACCAGTCTTCAACAATGGAGTATGTTAGCATATGGATTTGCACGCATGCAAATGACATGCAAATGACATGCCTCCTCAATAGTTGGGAAAACAAAACTATAGTCATCCTCAAAATTGTATGTGGGGGTGTTTGGAACATCAATGGAAAGAAAAGTGAATGAGGGAACATCAATGGAATGAAAAGGAAAGGAGATGAAGTGGAATGAATGAACTGAAATAACATGCAAGAGTTAGGTAAAAACAGAGCCTAATATTGCATGAAGAGGAAAGATGAATAACCAACACAAATAAAACGGAGTTTGAGTTAGCTAAACAAGAACGTGTAAAGGGAACACACATGAGCAAGTAGATAATCAGAGCTTGATCACTGTGAACTAGAACAACTGATTAATAATGTTGACAATAAGATCAAAGATAATATTTGCATGCAAGATTCAAAATACCTAACATCTAATGAACATAAGAACATCAAATGTTACAAGAGATAATGAATGAGACACAAAGTTCGTATTTCATTAACTCCAAAATGTTTTTCACAAAAGAACACAAAGTTTCTTCCTGAAACAAAGCTTGCACAAAAGTATTTTCTTCTCCTCTCTCAAAGTCACCCTTACAAATGAGCCCCTGACTTCCTTTTATAACCCAAAAGTTGGTTACAAAGTAGTTAGGGTTTTAAATGCACATTAAATAGGGCACTTAAGTGACTTTGACTTTTTATACAACTTTTTAAAAAGTGACTAAAAATAGAAACCACTTAAGTTAAAAAGTCATTTAAGGAAAAATACATAAATAAAAGAAATGGGTACATGTGGACCCCACTTAAATGACTTGGACGCACACATAGACATCCTAGTCAACAATGTGCCACCTAGATCAAGACACCTAGGATTAGTGCCTTATCCATTGGGCCAAGAGTCTGCCTATCCCGATCGTACAGGAATGAACTCATTGACCATGCTCTGCAATCCTCCAAATGACAAGAGTGTTGAGCTTGAAACTTGAGCAATTCATCCACCCCTCTGTCTGAGCAATATCCTGGTGTGAGAAAATTTGTCTTCATTTGTATTCACATTCACAATTCTCCACATGCTCCGAGTACCTTTCCATGGTGAATTATTCATTTGTCGCGAGACCATAGTCGTTATGCCACCTTGGTTTGTCAAAATCCAACTTCTGGTCTTTTGCCATTGAGAAGATCTCCAAGAGCCAAAATTGCAATTCACCTCCAATGGTATTACAAAACATGGCTTTAACAAACACCCCATGAATAAATATAACCAGTTATTTGCACTATACATCTGATTTGATGAAGTCGAAAGCATTGTCTAGCTTTGCAAACACTTTCTACAAATTGAATAACCTGACTCTTCCATCTCACTGCACAACCTATCTTTTATTGGTTCACTTAACATCACCAATAATCACCAAAAATAACATTTTCCTTGTTTGAAATGATGGAAGCAGTTCTCATATTTCACAACAATCTCGGAAACAAACTCGGTTACAGTGTGTCAGCATGTACACAATTGAAGGATCTTATCGAGTCAAATAGTTATTCCAAGAGACATTTTATACAAGAGAATGCATTTTTATCAATCAATATGGCAATGAACATCAATCAGAATCAATCAAAAATACCTGTTGCCTTTATCTCGTGGGTAGTTGTTAGTGTGATCTATCTCCTCCACAAAAAGTATGAATCATTCTATGGTCTTCATACATAGAATTAAACCAAATTCAAATCATAGCATGGGCTTCATCCATAGGCTTAAACCAACATCTATAGGGATTGACCTTGCCACCATGATTACACTTAACTCTCGTCAATAATCGTTAAGTTCGTTGTAGTGTAATCAGAACTGTTTATAGCTTTTTAGCCCAACTACTTTATATTCAAGCGTAACCCAACATTTCTGAAAAGAATGGTTTTACCACAATGCTCACGGTTCTTCCTTATTATATAACACTTGTAGTAAGAATGTTTTGGCTTTGCCATAATAAGCACAATTGTACCTTCCAAACGATGAGAAAATGCCATTACCAATAAAGACCTAATGCTGCCATGATGATGACCCAGGTTCAAGCCCTCAGCATGTCGATAGACACCCTTAAGGATGTCTGGCCAAAGAGCGATTCTTCTTGGCCAAAGAGCCCCTCGGTATTTTGGCGGTGCGTTCTGCAATCTCGGCTCCAATCAACAATTATGCCACTATTGGGATCTTAGTATGGCATAGGTAGCTGTGAGCTACACAATATACTCATTTTTCCATAAACTAAAAAGATCCTTTATGTTACAATTTGCAACACATAAAAGAAGCCCTTCAAAAAATACATTGAACAACTAGGGCAACCAAGAGGACCTTGGAAAAATGTACAAGTAACAACCATATGAATTCTTCCTTAGTCGTGGATCAAAGCTAATAGAAATAAAGCTAGATAAAATTAGCTTGAAACTACAGTATAATCGTCCATTGAAAAAAACAAGTTTCTCTGAACCTGGTAAAAGAATATTTTTATTGTCTGATTGGACGTACATAATGGAAGGGTATAAATATTGCCTATTTCCCTCGGAGTTTCTCAAAGAGACCATTTACAAGTAACAAGGATGTAGTATACAAAACGGCCAACCAGGTATTTTCAGAGTTGACCTTCACATTCAATTCATTTCTAGGGGAAAAAAATGCTGAGCAATATGAATCGTTTCATTCTGCACTGTAATAAACCTTCATCTCCTGATTCAGGGAAATTTTATGAAGCCTTGAATAGCGTGACTCCAATCCATCGTACACGGCAGTGAATATTTGTTTCCTGCAGGTATGGAGTTAGCAGATTCTAAAGGGGAAATCGCCTAACAGTTTTGCTTTAAGGTCTCAGCACTGTGCTTTGAATTTTAGTCTTTTCTCCTTCCTTGGCCAATGCGTGGCCTTCACTTTGACTGCATATGCGTGGTCTGTGTGATTCTTGGACAACGTGGGCTCTTCTTTTTGGGCGTGAGCAATCTTCATGGAAATACCGCACATCTCCCTTACGTTGTGAATTTATTTTTACCTGACAGCTGGGAGCTATTTTGGACTGTGTTTGGACTGTTCTTTTCCTTTGTGTTTGGTTTCCCACGTATTTTTCTCTTATGAACAGGAAAAGAAATGACACGACTCTGTCCCACGTATTTTCCCTCTGAACAGGAACCCACGTATTACAAGAATGAAACAAGAATCGTGCCCTCACGACTGTAGTTTCTTTTGGTTCTTGCGACTATATTTCCGTCGAAAAACGCGACTTCGTGCCCTTCGAAATGTTGTGTCTTCACATCTCTATAAGGCAAACAAGTGAGAAATCCACCAGACGTCTCCGCAACAGTCGAGTTCTAGGTGCGAATTCTTCCTTTTTTATTTTGGAATTTGGCTCTTTAACTGTGTTTGGACAGACTTTGAAGAACGCGTGGCAGTTCTCTTGAATGCGTGAAAAAGGAATTTACTGTCTTCTTCTTCCTTGGTCGCGGCTTTTCCTTGGTAATATCTCTTAACTTTTAAAAAAAAAAAAAAAAAAAACTTGCTCAGCTCCTTATGCCTCTTTTTTTCCCTTTCTCTCAAGGCGTGGGAAATATCTATGCTGTCCTTCGATACTTTTTTTTTCAGGTATTCCTTCTTGTTTTCAAACACTGTTCCTCTTTCCTAATACCTACGTGTAAAATTGCTGTCCTCCTCTGGCTAGTATTTGTTTAGATGATAAAACCTCCTTTGCATGCACAACTGATATTTCTTCCTTCACAATGGCGTGAGTTTCTCTTGCATGATGTGACAAAATATTATGTCTTCTTGAAGAAATAAGAAGCAATTGAAAGCTTCGCATGACTTTTTCAACGGGTTTGATGGAGGAAGTTATGGGATTAATCTAACTTCCTCTCTTCCCGGGTAGTGGCTTAAGTGCCAAGGGGAAATGGGGAAAGCAACGGACAATTGCCAACGGGAATGGCAAAGTGGGTTGGCAATCCCCATTCAATTTCCCCATGTGGGAAATTGGGGAATTTCTTGCCCATTAGCCAATCCATGATTTGGCAATTGGCGAGAGAAAATCCCACGTGCGGGAAAATTGAAGAAATTGCTAGGAAAGGGGAAATCCGGGTTCGGGAAGCCAAATTGGCTTCCCGGCAGTTGGAAGCGTAAGCTTACTTCCCGGCATTTAAAATTTGTCAAATGAACTTTTTAATTTATATTTATTTAATTAAATACTCTCAAGTGATTTAAAAATTAATTTAATCAAACAAGGAGCAATTAATTAATTAAATATTAATTAATTAATTTTAATGTATTTTAATGCGATTTAAACCTGGGAAGAGTTCTTGCCCGAAAAGGATGAAATAAAGACCGAAACGATCACAAAAATGAGACGATCGCAATGAGGGCAATGAACCACGCAAAGTAACACTTTTCAAAATTTTCAAATTTTCATTTTTAATTATTTTTAAACAATTTTGCAAAGTCAAAATTAGCTGATAACAACTGGCTCTGATTGGGGACAAGGACTTCATGGACGCAGCAACGGACCCAGACCAAAATATTCATGAACATGATCTCAAAATGATGGGGCACAAAAATGGGGTGACACAAGAGAGGAGACTGAAAAATAGGGAAACAAACAAACCAAAATCCTAATTACCTATGTACATACGGGGAACAACCCATTTTCAATTTCGATAATGCTTGAAGGAAGCCTGATTAAGATTGCGAAAATCCACACAAATCCTAATTTCTCCATTTTTCTTGTGAACCGGTACAATATTAGCTATCTAAGTCGAATGTCGAATAGGAAACACTATTCGTGCATCTAGCATCTTTTGAACTTCATGAAATATTGTCCCTGCAATCTTGGGATTATATTGTCTTTGCTTTTTCCTGAATGGAACTGCACTAGGCTTCAAGGGTATGGCATGCTCCATTTCCTTGGGTTGGAAAGACTTCAAGTCTTCGTATGAATAAGCCAAAACGTCAGAATATTTGGTAAGTAGACTTATGAATTTCCTGCGCTCCTCAGGTGAGCAACACTTACCAATATTGATTAGGCGAGGTTTATCCTTGGTACCGATATTAACTTGCTCATATTCAAGTAGAATTTGCAGTCCTACTTGCTCTTTCTCTTTGATAAACCTGTCATGTTTGTCAAAAAGTTCTTCAAGTGAAACCAATCCTTTGGAATTTTATTTCCTTTGAGTTGAATGATGCCATCACCAGGATCTTCGTTCTCAAATCCTTCCTGAATGGGTGAGGTAGTTGATTCGCGAAACATTGAATCACTTCCTTCAAAGTACAATTGTTCAAAATTTTCTTTCTTTTCCAAGAAGACAATAATTTGTTGATCATCATTAAATACTTGCCAATTTTCAGGGTTATCGAGAACACTTGGCCTAAAAACCATTTCAATGGTGTATTTGACTTGATCAAATTCTGAATGAGGAATCATTAATGAAGCTGAGACTACTAGAGAATCTACTTTGTCATTCTTTTCACGAGGGACAGATTTTATGGAAAAGGCGTCGAAGACTTCGATTGCGTCCCACACTTTATTTCTGTAGTGTCTCAAACAATCATTCTTTACTTGGAACTGATTTCTTACTTGTTTCACGATCAATTCCACATCTCCAAAGACTTCCAAATTTTTGATCCCTTTCTCCTCTGCAACTTGGAGGCCAAGGATTAATGCCTCGTACTCTGCAGTGTTATTAGTATTTGAAAATTCGAGTTTGTAGGAAAAAGGAAATATTTTACCATTTGGAGATATGAGCACCACTCTTGCACTAGAGCCCGTCGAGCAACAACTTCCATCGAACTCAAGAGTCCATATCTCATTGGAATCTTGGCAAGTGATCTCAGGGGTATGAACTTCTACAGTCATCATATAATTACCCATACTTGAGCCTTGGAAAAGGATTTGTGCATGAGGATCTTCGGTTTTAGTTACCGTGAACTTTGCCTGAGCTTCCAGCATAAGCTTTTTCATTTCTCCATTGATAGGAATCATAGCATGAGACCAGTCCATTTGAATCTCACCACCCAAATCCCTGCAAAATTTCCTGCTCAACAACATTCCATACGAGGCGGGAATATCAACAACTAGAATAGTTACCTTAACTCACTTTTGAGGGAATTGGGCTAAAACCATTTAGGCGTCTTTAATCTTCCCGATTAGAGGAACTTGCTTGGTTTCCATGGAGTAACATAATCCGAATGTTCTCATATAAGTGAAACCAAGAGTATGTGCTACTTTTTCGGCATCACATTATCCGAGGCTCCAGAGTCTATAATGCAATTACTTAATTTGCATCCGTTGATAAGAAAGAACCACAAAGAAAGGTTCGATCTTTTCATTTGAAGGTGTAGTGGCACCAAATATTTTGAGGTTTCCCATCTTTAGGAGTTTTCAGAATTCCTTTGGAGGAATGAACAGTAGAGTCACCTTTGATGAACTGGACCAATTTCTCGAGCTGATCCTTGTTGGACTTTAAGTACTTTGCCTGTGACATGGAAATTTTTGTTTTATTGATATGATCAATGATATCAAATTTGGGCAAAGTAACCCTACTTGATGTCTTAGATACTAGTTCTTTCGAACTTGATGATGGCACACTTTTGACCTTTACCTTAGACTTGGTTGATACGGACATGGAAGAAGAAACTTTCTTCATAGCTGATTTATTAATTGATTGATTTAACAAAGGCCCTCCTTTCTTTAAGATAGTTTTGACCTTTGAAACCTCAGTCACCTTGGACTCTTTAGGAGTCTCATTTGTCTTGGATTCTTTTTGAAGTTCCTTGGAAACCTCTTTATCTCCCGCCTTAGTGGTATCCTGCTCCTTTTTCTGAGAGTGTGTGAAGACAGTGAATGATTGACTATTCATATCTTCTATAATTTCTTCATATTCGTCTTCTTCTTGTGAACGACACTCGAAGAAATGATTATTACTTTCTCCCTCAAGATCTTCAACTTCAGGTTCAGATGTTCTAGAATCTGGCTCTTCCTCATCAACCTTGACGACTTCAACCTCATCGTCACTTTCTTCAATGATGTCACATTTTGAGTTAGTTACGGGAGCTCGCTTCAATATGCAAGCCTCGTCCAGAGCACTGCAATTATGGATTTGTTGGGAACATATCCTTTTCTTGGGATGCTTTGTAAGGAGCAGGTTTACTACTTTGAGCAACTTGCTTTTTTAAAGCCAACACATCATTAGCCAACTTAGTGAGTTTAGCTTAAGCATTGGGGTTTGTTGACTCTTTACTTTGAGGAATTTTTCTTGATTTTTCTCACACAAATATGATTAATTCATCTTCAATTTCTATGGCCAAATTACGAGTTCCAAAGTAGCCACTCTAGCCCTTCTCAAAAATAATGTGACACTTCTAGTTGTTGTGCGTTAATAAAGAAACATTTTTGTCCATCAAGGTTTGGATGAATCCTGTGGGATCTTTGTTCACCATTTTGTTGAATTTAGCCACAAAATTCCTCATGGGTTATGTTGGCTCTTTCTTCACCTGAGATAGTTGGGCAAGAAGAGCATGTTCATCTTCTACCATCTTGAATCAATTTTCAAACTTAGTTTTCATATCATTCCAATTTGTAATGCATCCATTTGGAAGATGATGAAACCAATCTGCGATAACATCATGCAATGTTTTTGTGAAAGAAGAGAATAGCAACATCTTCATATTCTACCAAAAAAATAGCACATGCAGCAAAGAAATTAAAAATGTGGTCATCTGGTGATGTCTTCCCATCTCCGTCGAACTTGGGAAGAATCTTCCTTGATCCTAGCGGGAGTTCATGTCGAGCTGGTAAGGTCAATGGGCCTATGGCATTTCCCCATGGTATGTTGACTGCCATTTTGGGAAAGGTGATATGTGAAGGCAAAACAACATGAGCAAGGACAAGTGCTTGACTCGTAGTGATTCCTTCCTTGCTTTCTCTTTCAGGACTTGATGCAAGGGTTACGATCTACAGGTGTGGTCTTCTTTGGAGGAGATAACTTAAAACCAAACTTTCCTTGAAAGTCAAAAATGGGATCAGATCGACCTTTAGATTTTTCTCCTCATGTAAACCTCTTTCCTTCCAGTTTGAAATCTTTATTGTGAAGGGATCACTGGCATGTTTTGATCAGCTCTAGCCTTTTCTCTTCGCTCTCTTTCTTGAGCTATTTGTGCTTGAATAATCTCTAGCAAATCTAATGGCTTTCTCTTCTTCATTATCTAGTACTGATGTGGCGAGATGAAAATGATAGTTATTCGTGCGCTTTTCCCAAATAGCTTGCCTCAAATATGATGATATGTCTTCTTGAGTATCTGTAAAAACAAGATTTGGTTGCAAGATAGGTGAGTTACCTGTAATAGTCATACAAATTATTACCTTGGTGGAAGAGGGCCGCGGGTGAACAATGATCAACACGTGTCCAGGAGGTCTTCTGGCCACAAGTATGGGTGCTCTTCTTCTAAGGTCTTCAATGTAGATTTCTCTGTCAATGGCTCTATCAATAGCCAAAAATTGCTGCAAGCTTTCACGGTTTGCCCAAGCCACTGTTCGAAGGTTGGCAACAATGTCTCCTTGAAAATATTTGTCGAGCACAAGGTTCGGTTGAAGAACTGGAGCTTGTGCAGAGGGGATAGTCATAAATATTTAACCAAGCACTAGTTAACGATTCCTAAATCCCCAAAGTCACCAAAAATTGTTAGCATATGGATTTACACGCATGCAAATGACATACAACAGTGTGGGAATGAAGTCCCTCCTCAATGAAGGTGAGGCTGCCTTTATTGAAAACCAAAACTATATTTACATCTGTACATTCAAAATTGTATGTGGGGGTGTTTTGGAACATAAATGGAAATAAAAGTGAATGAGGGTCTAATATGTAGAGGAAAGATGAATAACTAACACAAATAAAACGAAGTTTGAGTTAGCTAAACAAGAATGTGTAAAAGGGAACACACGTGAACAAGTAGATAATTAGAGCTTGATCACTGTGAACTAGAACAACAGATTAATAACGTTGACAATAAGATCAAAGAAAATATTTGCATGCAAGATTCAAACACTAACATATAATGAACATAAGAACATCAAATGCTATAATAGACAATGAATGGGACACAAAGTTCATATTTCATTAACTCCAAAATGTCTTCTCAAAAGAACACAAAGTTTCTTTCTTTGAAGTAAAGCTTGCATACAAAATATTTTCTTCTCCTCTCTCAAAGTCCCCTTTACAAATGAGCCCCTCACCTCCTTTTATAACCCAAAATTTGGTTACAAAGTAGTTAGGGTTTAACATGATCATTAAATAAGGCACTTAAGTGACCTTTGACTTTTTCTAACCAACTTTATTAAAGACAACCAAAAATAGAAATCACTTAAGTTACCCACAGTTTCCGAAAAACAAATAACAACATCCTTTTCTTAAAAATCCACTTTTTAAAATATACAATAATAACCAGTGCCTTATCCATTGAAATGGGATCACCTATCTCAAGAATATGAGAAATGGACTCTCCCACTTCGTTAGATACCAAGAAAATTATCCCCCTGAACCGCCGATGAAATTAGGATCTACCGCTTTTGCCAGTTGAAAGGATCTAAACCTTCCCAAAGTTTCAAACATTTTTCTTCTTCTGGAGGTTCATTTGGTCGAAGAATAGCCTCACAAAATACCTGCAATTCAAGAATCCTACTTGGCATATCATTTAAATTAACAATTTTGGATTGAGCGTTCTCAAATAAGTTCTTTAATTTGATGCACCGCTCCATTGAAACTAATAAATTGTTGGCGGAGTGTACATGTCCTTAAACAATTGTGAAAATTGCTCTTCCACCTACTCCGATGAACACCTTTGATTATGCTCATTTACGAGGTTGCAAGGAATCTCAGCTATGAATTCTTGAATCAAGGAGAGTGAAGTGAAGGCTTCATTGCACATGCTCTCATAATGGATCATAGAATCCTTGAGAAGCGTCTTCCTTGATTTGAGATGCAGACACCAAAGAAAACGTGTCCCTCGATGTTCAAATTCGAGAATTCCTTCAATGGCTAAAACTGAGGATTCCATACTTGTCATCTCCTACAAACTAGGCAATATCTCATCCAAATTTGATATATTAGAAACAAAATTTTCTTTGAAAGAAAGAATTGGATCAAGATACACACTGACATCTTCATGAAGCTTAACCGTGGTCTTGATCGTCTCTTGGCCTAAAATGAGAATCTCTGAAAGCCAAGTTTTAGTGACATGGCCTAATGTGTTTATTTATTTTGAAAAATTGAGAGTTTCTTCATCAGGGGCAGCCACTGCATCAAGTACTGGGAAAGTGGACGATATGGGATTTATCAAATGTTGAACATATTCCACCAATTGATTCTTTTCGGCCTTGAGCTGAGAGTTCTGAGACTTATATTTCTCAAGT
Organism: Taxus wallichiana var. yunnanensis; assembly: GCA_018340775.1. Lineage (NCBI taxonomy): Eukaryota > Viridiplantae > Streptophyta > Pinopsida > Cupressales > Taxaceae > Taxus > Taxus wallichiana. The sequence continues at coordinate 477,765,167 of CM031238.1, forward strand.
CTCTTTAGCATGATATCAATTAAATCTTGAGCCATTGCCATGTCACTTTCTAATGTGGACCTCCCAAGTCCAAGTCTGGAAACTTCATAATCAGCAGGTGTCATGGCATCACGCTCCTTATCAACTTGTGGGATGGCGAGATCTGCAAATCTATTTCCGTCACTATCCACCATTATTTGAGAAAGCACCTTAGGCTTCTTTGGAATGATGTTGTTTGAAAGTTTGAAAAGGGCATCAAAATCAATGTCAATTGCCTTGACAACCCTCTTCCTTTTCTTAACCTCAGAATCAACCCAGGAAGGAGTATCATGAACTATTTCTACATACAAAATCCTAGAGCTCAAAACAATATTATCATTTTCTCACATCATGATATCCTACTTGAATCCTATCTATGACCTCGATTTGAGAATAAACAACCTCAACATCCACCTCCTGATTATTTGGGAGATTTTGGGAAATCCCTTCATGAACTACATGCTCCGAAGTGTTTGATATTTGAACTACCTACACCTGAGTGGACGCTTGTTCGAAGCATGGTTGAGGATCATTTGCCATGAACTTCTAAGCACTATTAACAATGTGGGTAGAAGAATCTCTACTCAAGGTAGAAAATCCTGATACACGCTCTCTTCCTTCTTCGAGGTTAGGGTCTTTAGATTTTTCTCCTCATGACACGTTACTTGGTGAAGTGGATTTTGGAAACCACTCCTTTCTTTCTTGTTGTGTATGATTGGATGGTACAGAGGTTGATCGAGAAGAGGCTTTGGTTAAATGAAGGCCTCCTTGTGTCGGCAATTTTTGTGATCTCGAAGCATGATCTTGAATTGATTGTAACTTGGCAAGTTCTCTATTGTACCAAGATATGCTTCTTTCAAGAATCGGTTAATTCTTGCTATCAAGAGAAAATTCATCTCTTTTGGTCCAGTCGATTCGAGGAAATGGGGTAAAAGCAACTGCATCATATGAGGGATCAATGACATCTTCATCATCATTTATGAATGAATCGGGAGGGTTCTTGATGTGGAAGGCCTTGATCTGAGCAAGTGTTAGGCAAGAAAACTCTCGTCTTCTTACTTCATGTTCGTCTGAATAGGTAGCCCATAAATATTCCATGGTAGGGTTATGTTGATACTTTGCTCCCAGAATCTTCTGCATATATCCATTGATATCAAATTAGGCTCTCTTCACATATTAATGGATTGTAATGAGATCGAACTCTTTTTCCATGGGTTGTGCACTGAAAAGATTTGGACATTGGTATTCCCCGATTTGGATTGGGAAATGAATTCCTGAATGATGCTTGTCACTTGAGAAGACAATGAACTTGGAATAGTTGTCGTGCAAGTTCCATTAATGCCCATCTATCACTGACGTACTTAGGAAGCTTCCACAGTACCAGCAAAGCCACTCATGTGAATGTAGGAAAAGGATGAAAATTGAATAAACCATGTTCCCCATTGGGAAATGACACTCATGGATTCTTTAGAAAATCTTTCCTTTGTATTCTGATTCAGGTTCCAAATCACGCAGAAGGTGAATGCATCGTTGACTCTTCTAAAATGGTGAGATATATTTTGAAACTGAGTTACGGTAATAATGAAAAACACTATTTGATGGCCCCATGACTCCTCTCGTTTCAAGTCCCGAAAATAGCTTTCTTCTTATCTGCATAAGTCAAATAAGATGTCATTTAGAAGCATCCAATCATCTTAAAATATATCAATTGTTTGTGAAGGGTGTTACTGATGATGGTGGCCCAATCCACAAACTATTTCTTGGCAAGGATGATATAGATAAACTGATACATCCATGGGTGGAAAATCCTAGTAGAGGGTAAACCAAAAACTCAACTTAGGAGAGTAATCATGTCCCCAATTTCTTCCAAAACTCAATGCAGTACAGTTCTTTAGGAAGCCTGTCAATTCGAGGCCTCTTGGCCACTAACCAATTGTTATTAACCATCTTGCTCCATCTCAGGGGTTCCTCATCCCAAAATTATTACATTGATTGGCGAGTGATATCCACATTCTTAGGAAAGTCAGGTATGCCGAGCACTTCCTCAATGTGCTCTGGTGGGACTAAGAGGAAAGGCTCATGATTATCTTTAAAAATTTCTTGTCTCTCAGATCATAGTGCTCAAAGCACAAGCGATAACCAACTATGGACACTTTGCACTGAGAGGCAGAAATGTGTACTTCTTGAGGTAGACCACTATGGTAAAGCCTATCCGAGAATATGGTTTTGCCTTCAGTTTTCACCCATTCATAGAATTGTTGCACATTGATGTGACCCAAATTTGTATTAGTGATATTGTCATATGCTGACTTAATGGAACTGGGAGGGATGATTCCTTGGAATTCATACTTGAGTGCGGATTTGTTTGATTTCTCCACTGGCTTCCTCGATCTTCCTACAAATTTGTTAGATTTTTTGGCCATTATGAATTTTACGAAAAATGACTCAGGCACACAAAACAATGCAAGCGGGGTCAGTCTCGTCTCTTGAAACCCCGTCAGTGCAAGAACAATATGATTCATTTTAATATTATTATTATTATTTAAAAACAACAATAATAATAATAACTAGTCTTGTTTACAAAATCACACACCGAGACTAGGTTTGAATTCCGACTCGGGCAACAACTTTTTATTTATTTTAAATAAACAAAATCACCCGAGTTCAATATCAATTTTTATTTAATTTTCCAGAGAAAATTCTCCTTGGTATGTGTAAAAATCTGATTTAAATAACCGTGTACTTTGAGATTCACTTCTTCCTTGCGATCTTCTGATCGATGCGTGAATACACTTGTTTAATCCTTCTGCGAATGTGTGGAGACTTCTGAAATGCCTTCTCCTTTAAACTCGCCTTTTTAAAAATATTTTATTCCTGGGTGAATGCAAAGAGACTTCTTTGTTTGCTATTATTTTTTTTAACGTAATTCCTCTTGCGTGAATAATGTTCTTCTTGAAAAATACGTGGGAATGGAGAAGCTTCTTGTTTTATTAAACTATTGCTTCCTTTAAAACCTGCGTGGAAATTACTCTCAAAAACTTCTTGTTGTTTGAATTGATGAATGTGTGATGATCCTTGGGGAATGCATGGAAGTTGTTGAAATTGCTGCTCCTCCAAGTGAAGGCGTGGGATATCTCCTTTTTTATATGTGAATTATCTTTATTCCCTCCTCTCCCACATGGCCTATTTTCTTCCTTTCTAGGCATCTAAAATTGTTCTTTCTTTGTAGACTTTGACTGCATGAAGATCTTCCAAAAGAACTTTCCTTGACCTGCGTGGATAGACCTGGTGGGTGCGTGGGAAATTTTGCATGAGCTCTTAAGTTGTTTCTTTCTCCAATGCGTGGGAAAATTGTCTTCTTTATCATTTTGGACTATCCTCTTACTCCATGCGTGGTGTTTTTACAACTATTTTTCTCCTCGGGCATGGTGTATTTCCTTCTTCTGGCTGGGTGTTGGAAAATCTGTTCTTGTTTTCTTCACTTTAAAACCTGCGCATTTCTTTATCTTGGCCTTTTTTGATGTTATCTCCCTGCGTGATGTTTTTCTCAGGTAAATGCATGGAAAGCTTATTTGATTTCTTCCTTAACACTTGCGTAGCTTTTTTCTTTTCTCTCACCTGCTGCCCTCCCTCTTATGCATGGAAGCTTTATCTTTGTTGTCCCCTTGGTTGTGTTCTCTCTTTTTGCATAAAACTTTCTATGACTGTCCTCTTGTATTTCTCCTTCACAATGGCGTTCACAGTATTGTGGAATGTGATAAAAATATTATGATGTTCCTTAGAAGAAGTGAGAAGAAATTTTAGAAAGCCTCATATGACTCTTTCCAATGAGTCCGACAGAGGAATTTATGAAGGTTAAACCGACTTCCCCTCTTCCCGGGTAGTGGAATTAATTGCCAGGGAAATGGGGAAAGCAATGGCCAATTGCCAATGGGAATGGCAAAGTGGGCTAGCAATCTCCGTTTAATTTCCCCATGTGGGAAATTAGGAGATTTCTTTCCCATTTGCCAATTTATTAATTTGGCAATTGGGAAGAAATCCCACGAGTGGGAATTTAAAACAATTTTTCCAGGAAAGGGGAAATCCGGGCCTGGGAAGCCAATTTGGCATTCTCGCAATGGGAAGCGGAAGCTTATTTTTCCCCAACAATTAAAATAAAACTTGTTGAATGAATTTTAATTAATATTTATTTAATTAAATACTCCAAAATTATTAAAAATTAATTTTATCAAACAAAGAGTAATTAATTAATTAATTTTAACGTAGTTTAATGCCTGGCGGGAGGAGTTCTTGCCGAAAAGGATGAAATGAAGACTAAAACGATCACAAAAATGAGACGGTCATGATGAAAGTGACAAACCATGTAAAGTAACACTTTTGAAAAATTGCAAAATTTCTATTTTTATTTTATTTATTTATTTTAAATTTTACGCATCAAAAAAAATTGGTTGATAACACATTACAAAGAGTGGAGAGCTCGATCTTGAAGAAGCATGCTCCCATGGAGGACCACCTTGGACACTTGGCAATGGATCTACAACTCTCGCGAAGGCTTGAAGATGTTGAGAAAGGCTATAAATACAAGCACCTACTAGAGGAAAAGATATAGAAAGAGAAAGAGGTGAAGCCAAAGCAGGAATACTGTGAGAGATCCATAGGTTGGGTTTAGAGGATCTGTAGGAATACATTGTACTAAGGGGATGGGTTTGAACATTTTTCTTTGTACTATGAAGGGCCTAAGTCCAATTCTGATGCATGATATTGATCTGCATTATCATATGAATCTATGATTTCCTGAGTTATTGTAATATGGTTATCAACATGCTTAATATGAATATATGTGTGGTTCCAGTTCTACTACATGGTTATATGTATATTTCATATGAGTGGGTGTAAACCCCTGTGCATTTATTTTCTGTTATGATTCATATCTATGTTCTGTAATGCTTTTCTTATATGAATGAACACATTGGTCTAGAAGTCATTTTGAGCTCTAAGATGAATGTATGGTTCCTTTCCAATCTGTTCACTTAAGTTTCTATCACAAGTAATGCATTCTCACACAACTCACATAAATGAGGGACTCGGCACCCGCACGTGCCTCGGGTGAGTGCCCAACGCTCGTTGGGTGATAGGTGATGCACATGGGATTTCCTTGTTCTTAGGAAAGGGCTTAAAATGAATACATATTGGTTCCATTTCCGAGACCTCTTTTCGAAGTTATTATAAGAAATTACATACAATTTTGTCTTTGTGGTGTGTAATGAGAGAACGCATGACTTAGAAAGTGTTGGAACTTGGTTCAAGAGAATGGAGGATGAGTTTGCTCAAAGATTCAAAGACTGGCCCGAGTTTAGTACGTGTGTATGGGTAGAAGAGAACCTATACCATGATCTATATGGGACATTCTTTTGTGACTTCCCAGTAGAGCTATATGAATGGCTCTCAACATATGCACCTAGATCAAGATGGTTTTGTAGATTGCACGTGTGGACCCAAGATGACTATCAGAGGCTGCAGGATGCAGATTTGATGTGGACACGTGTTATTGATCACTTTGGTGGAAGAGGGTGCTGACTAGTTATACTTTGGAATACACCATTTTGACGTATTCTTGCCTAGAGATCATTGAGTTTGAGTTTCTGAGGGAGCATAGAGGATTATTTTTGCATGTTATTCCTCTGGCTATGAAGATCTTGGTCATTACTTTGGGTTTATAAGCATTCCCCATGGCTAACTAAGCTCTCTGAGTGTTGGTAAAGGAAGCTAGGGTGGAGGAATATGGAATACATTGCAACTAAACATGAAAGGGAGGAGAGACAACTCAAGTATAATGAAGCTCATGAAAGGGAGATGACTAGACAACACAAGGTAGAAAGTGTGATGGATCTATTCAGGAAGACATTTTGAGAGGGTGTTGAAGTTCACACGGAGGATGTGGAGCCTAAGAAATCTGTGCTACCCCATATTGGCAAGCGTGTAAGAGAATCCCCTTTAACTTCTGATGAGAGTTTGTCATGTGGAGAAACAAGAGCCGTCAATACGCATCTCGAACCCACTTGACAACCGATCCTTGGCGCTTGGTTTTCATATCAAGGGAAGAGTATTGTTAACCCAACTGGTATCCATAGAAGTGACCGATCTACACCCAGGAGATATAATTTCTCATTTGGGACTTCTATGGCTACACATACCATTCCACTATTTGGAGGAATTTTGGGCAAAGTGTGGATACACAAGCCTTTGGTCTCACATATAGGAGTGGCATGGCGTACACTATTTTTAGTGGGACATTATCATATACCATCAACGTATAGTTCAATGGAACGTTGGGAAACCTTGGCGTGACCACTGCAGGACTTGGTGGATCCAATGGATCTAGCAGTCGGGAGTAACAGAGACTCGTGGATCTAGTGGGTCGGGAGGAATAAGACTGTGGACCCAATGGATCTGGTAGAGGAAACAATGAAGGAAACACTAGAGGAAACCAAAGCTTTGGCTTGAGAGGACAAGAATCCCATCCACCCCCAAGTGTTTTTCGATATTTTTCTTGATATATTACAATGCTCATAGTGCGGGAAGAAGCACAAGTATGAAGAATGTCTGGAACTCTTTGAGCATATGAACCACCAAAGATCACTAGAAAGATAAAGGTGCTGCTATGGTGAGCATCAAAAAGGCTAATTCACAATGGATGCCAAGAGTGGCGCATGAGTTAGAACTAGAAATTGTATTGGTGATAACACGTGCAAAGGCCACATGTGCCAGGGAGATGCCAAGACTAAGGACATTAGTTTCTAGAGAGGAGGTGCTACATGGAAAGTACCCAGACCCTACCCATCAAAAAGAAGTATACTAGGAGACTATGGATGTGATTCGAGTTTACAAGGGAGATATAGTGTCTTAAGGAGAAATCGAGGTAGGTATGGTAATGGAAGGATAACGAGGTTCCAAGGAGTGACCTAGATGAGGTCAAAGAAGTATGTAAAATGTTGAGGCAGAATTTATTAATCCCTTGCTTTGGGAGAATGGCCGAGGAGAAGGTACCATGCACTTTGGAGCGGAGCGCGAGAGAAAATTTTTGCATGCAAACCTTTCTCCACATAGCCTTGAATATGATAAAGAGATTACTCTAAATGTGGTTATTGATGGATGGCTTCTGAGCAATATCCTCATCAACATGGGAGAAAAGGTGAATGTTCTTACCTTAGATGCCTGACATCATATGGGAAGGCCCGTGTTGTAGCCATCTTCAAATGTGTTGTATATGGCAAACAAGACTAAGGTAATGCCCATTGGATTCTTGAAGGATGTAGTTATCACCATTCAAGGGGCCAAGTTCACTGGAGACTTTGAATTCTTGACACTCGCCGAGGAAGAAAAATTTCTAGCATTGCTTAGGCGCAAGTGGTGTTACAAGAATAATGTTTATATAATGTTTAATAAAGGATATATCGATTCGAAAACCAGGAAGAACGGTGGTCATCCATTTAATGGATGGGAAGTCGATGCCCTACATAGAGTCACTTTGGGAGAATAATTCCTTGATAGAATCTATGTGTACTCCATCAGAGATCCTAAGGTAATTCACCCCACGGAGGGGGTCATCCAGTTTGAAGACACTCAGTCCATGAGTGATACCACTAGTGTGGCATGTGACAATTGGGCGCACGGACCTATGAGTTAATTGGGTGACAATTAAAATAACCGGTAACAAGGGTGATAAAGGTGCGCTCAGTCAAGTGCCTGGGAGGAAAGAAGTTTCCTAGCTACTGGGGAGCATTCCCTGAGATTTTCCTGCAGGAAATGGAAGCTCAATGGAGAAATGAGGACGAAAGAAGAAGAATGCTTAACTATAACCTACTCAGGATTATAGCGCGTTGGTGGGCTACACATCGAGAGAACCTCCTAGAGTGGCGTGAGGTAATAATTGTGCTCTCTATAAGGTTTTTAAGAAGAAACATGCCCATGGATATATAATACTACCATGGGAAAGAAACCACTTTGTTTCATATCCAAGCATGCGAGGAAGCCTGGATGGGAAGCGCAGAAGCATTACCACCTTCATTGTGGGTACATAAGTTATACTCCACCTTGTAAGGTTGTGCGCATGCATGGTATGTTCATTCGAGAGATGCATCGTCAAAACGAGTAATTGGAAAGAGTTGGTGGCTGACCTCATTCAAGCATTTGAGTATAGAAGTACCAAACCATCAGTGGATAAGGTGTTACAAACAATCAAGCACCTTACAGTGGGAGATAGTGCCATGGTTGAGGATAGGTTGCTAGAATTACTAGAAATACTGATGTGGAGATGCACCTCTATGAGGAAGAATCAGAGGAAGTACATTTTGAGCGCATGTGTATGGAAAAAGAAAAAGGGAAATTGGTCTATGTCATAGACAGGGAAGAGATGGAGATGTTGGATGTTGATCATTTGGAGGGTACATGTGAGGTCATTGACAGTACTGATGAGCAAGCACACACCTACCATGAGCCCTTGAAGACAAAGAAGGTTAACATTGGGACGAAGGCCAAACCTAAGGAGGCTATCATCGGTGACTATTGGTCGGAAAAGGAAGTTTTGAAGATCATTAATCTATTGCGTGAATTCTAAGATTTGTTCCCTCGTGGGTACCATGAACTCAAAGGAATCCACCATTCCTTGGGAGAAATGAAGATCAAGTTAAAATAAGATGCGTGCTTGATTCAGAAGATAACTTATCGGATGAATCCAAATTTGGGTTAAGGAAGAGATAGAAAAAATGATAGCATCAGGTATCATTGAGGCGGTTGAAGAGTCAAAATGGATAATCCCAATGGTCATCAACATCAAGAAGGATGGGAGGATCAGGATTTGTGTTGACTACAGGGACCTGAATGTAGTATGTGTCATTGATCCTTTCCCTACCCTGTTTACTAAAGAAATCTTAGAGGGAGTGGCCAGGTGTGAAGCCTACTCCTTCACAGATGGGTTCTCAGGGTACCACTAGGTATGAATTGCAAAGGAAGACCAAAGAAAGACAAATTTCACCACTGAATGGGGAAGTTTTTCCTACACAGTCATGCCTTTTGGGTTAAAGAATGCACCTGTTGTGTTCTCGCGCATTGTAGTGCAAGCCTTCCTAGAACTTCATCCACAAATTTCTTCAGGTCTATTTGGATGATTGGACTGTATATGGTCTCATCAAGGACCATTGTGATAACTTGAGACTAATGTTTGAAAGGTGTCGATAGTTGAGGATATCCCTCAACATCAAGAAGTGTGTCTTTGCTACCCCATTTGGAACCTTATTAGGGCATATCATATGCAAAGAAGGCTTACTAGTAGATCCCACCAAAGTTGTAGTCATTATGGGTTTGGGGGAGCCTACTAGCCAAAGCGTCATGCATGGATTCCTTGGACACACAGGATATTATAGGAAGTTCATTAAGGGGTATGCCAAAATCACCATGCCCTTAGAAGAATTTTTGAAACATAAAAGTGCCTTTCATTGGGGAGAGGTGCAAAGTAGAAGGCATTTGACACTTTAAAGGAAAGGCTTGTAATGACACCCATATTACATTTTCCTTCTTGGGATAAGCCTTTCCATGTGCACATGGATGCCTTAGGGACAACAATGGGGGCAGTACTAGCACAACTTGGTGAAGGAATTGTCAATCATCCCTTGAGCTTTGCAAGTAGGAAATTGACACCAACAGAGTAGAATTACACAACTACTGAGTGTGAAGCATTGTCAATGATCTACGTGCTGCATAAGTTTAGGTAGTATCTATTGGCAACACCCTTCATATTCTACACAAATCACATGGCATTAAAATACTTAGTCAACAAACCCATTCTGCAAGGGCGCATATGTCGTTGGGTCCTCCTATTTCAAGAATTTGAATTTACGGTGGTGGTAAAGCCAGGAAAGAATAATTTAGGGCCTGACCACTTGTCAAGGATTGATTCAGAGAGAGGATGTGCAAAGCATTGAGGAGACCATGCCAGATGCACAACTATTTAGATTACGGTGCATGCCCTCAGACTTGGAAGATATCGTAGTGTTCTTAAAAATAGGTGTGGTGCTAGAAGGGATGAAGGATGTGGAGAGAAAGCAATTGGCTATATGCGCCACACCCTACATGCTTATTAGCGGATATCTATACAAATTAGGCCATGATGAGGTTTTGTGCCGATGTGTGCTAGAACATGAGTGCATTGCAATTATGGAAGAAGCACATGGTGGGATCGCAGGAGGAAACTATGTGGGAAATGCAACCACATGGAAGATTCTTCTCGCAGGGCTTTGGTGGGAATCCATTTACCAAGATTATATTGATTTTTACAAGGCCTGTGACCATTTCCAGTGCCTTAGAAAACCTAGAAAGAGGGATGAAATGACCTTACGACCAATATCCAGTTGGAACCATTTGAGAAATGGGCTATCAACTTTGTAGGACCAATCTCACTAGTAACACAAAGGACTAGTTCATGGTATATCATCACTTGCACTGATTATTTAACATGGTGGGTAGAGGTAACACCTATAAAGGATTGCACCGCAGAGACAATTGCTAGATTCTTATGGGAAAATATAATAAGCAAATATGTTTCCCTTTAAGTTTAACAAGTGATAGGGGTACACACTTCCTCAATGAAATAGTTAGGATCATATTGGTAGAATTTATGGTGGCCCATCATAAGACTACCATATCACCCTTAAGCAAATGGTAACTACTAAGGCATTTAAAAAATACTAAGTCATACGATCTGTTACGTTGGAAGAGAGGATTGGGATGATAAGGTATCATCCGTTCTATGGGAATACATGACAACCTATAAAAGGTTGAACAAGGCCACATCATTTCAATTGGTGTTCGGTGTAGAGGTTGTTTTACCAGTTAAATTCATGTTACCTTCACTGCGTATAGTGCGCGGGAGGTTTAGTCGATGAGAAAGTACTAGAAGAAAGAATTGATAAATTAATGCAGTTGGATGAAAGGCAATCACTTGCTAGGTGGAGTCAAAAGACAGAAAAAGCAAGACAAAAAGCATGGCATGATCGTCATATCAAGAACAAGAAGTTTGAGGTTGGGCAGTTGGTGTTATTGTATGATTCCAAGTATCTGTGCCATCCTGGAAGTTGAAAGTCCATTAGTTGGGACCTTACCTCATATCGTACATTCTGATTCAAGTGCTTGCTAGTTACAAAGTGCTAGATGGGACAAGATTACCAGGTCACTTCAATGGGAGTAGGCTGAAGCCCTACTATAAATAAGTCTTCTTGGTGTTTGTAAATAAGGTCATGTCGCCAGTTAGTTTAGGTTTCCCTTTATGTAATTTCCTTTTCTATGTTTCCCTTTCTCATCGTTTGTTCTGTTGTTTGTTTTACACCTTGGGCATTGGTAACCACATTACTTTTTGAAGGTTGTTATTTCATAGGGGACCGTGCATCTATTTTAGTGTGGGGTGGAGTGATATGGAGTATAGGCCCGTAATACGAGTTGAACCAGTAGTAGAAGTTATGGTGAATGGCCTGGTTAAAGAACTAAAGGTGTATAAGGGTAATAGGCACGTAAAGAAGAGATGGACGTAAATGGTTGGTGTCAAGAAAGCCTTGAAGAAACCATGTAAAAAAAAAAAGAAAAGCAGAACAACATGAGGTAGGCGAGGGAAAAAATAGGGAAAAGATAGAAGAAGTTCCTTCCACGCTAGGAACACACACTTAAGAGGCTTGAGTCGGGTTTATTTTTATGTGCTAGAAGGTTGTAACAAGATTTGCGCATAAATTATGGTGCGTGAGATAAAGCACTCAAGACTGGCTTAGTGGAAAAATCTGCATTTAAGGTCAAATTACGGTGGTAGGTGAGAGAGCATTTAATGTTGGGAAAAGAGAAAAACTATAAATAAAAGGTCGAGCACTTCATTATTTGCATTGCGTTTACAAAGAAAAGAAAGATCTCGTAAACTAGGGCATCTAAAGAAAGATATTTGCATCAAAGGAATTATTTGAGAGATTTGAAGTGCATAACTAGGGTAAAATCACAAACCAATAGGAAAGGAGTACATGGGTGTGGAGAAGTTAAGTAAGTTTTGTCTTGTGGAAGGGTTTTTCTAGTTAGGGTTTGGCGACTAGGGCACAAAATTAGAAGGATTTTTCCACAAAGATTGAGCTTGGGGCTGGATAGAGTGGTAGAGCAGAGCAAGGAAAAGACGCTTGAAGTGATAACCTAACTAGAAGAATGACACCAAAGAAAGAAACCATCTCACCAAAGAAGCAGAAGGGAAAGGGTAAGGGGAAGCAAATGGCTACCGATGTAAGCACAAATGAAGAATGGTACGTGGAAATGCAGTACCCAAACAGGGTTTTCTTTGGGAAAAGAATGGGAATCACACCTAAGAAAGATGACTATGTGTGACTATAATCACCGCACCAGCACAATAGAGAAGGAGATGGCTTTGGAGTTGGTTCACCCAACCAACAAGAGAATACCAGAAGGTATGCCCATTTACAGCGACGAGGTAAAGGTTAAGTTGGAGAAGGTAGGGTTGCTACAACTCTATGAACTGCCATACTTCGGAAAACCTAAGTACCTCTACCAATGGCTAATGGCACATGTTCACGAAGACCACTTTTATTTCATGGGGACAAGATGTGCATAACCCCCAACTAATTTCCAAGTTCACGGGCCTTATCTATGAAGGGGAAAGCATTGATGATGACCTAAGCGATAAGGAGGCCATCAAGGAAATAGTTGCTGCATTTGACTATAAGAAAGGATCGCGATACTTTGACATCGCTGAGATCCAAGACCCCATGATGAGGATGGCCATGTGCTTGGTAACCAAGCTCAATGATCAAGAGAGATGGACTCAAGTAAACAAGGCATGGCTGAACATGTGCCGAAAATATCTGAAGGGACCATCTACAACTTGTCCGCTTTCATCACGGATGAAATCATCAGCAATGTGTAAGAAGGTGAGAAGATAATATTTGGCAATGTTCTCCTCACAATTGTCTTCTCGAAATCGAGTGCCCAATGGGCCAGAAAGGTTTGTTTGGGAGTACCTAGAAGAGGATCCCTCACCCGCGAAATGGTTCGCAAAATATACTTGTGAAACAATGACAACCACTCACAAGGTGCATTTAGAGAAATGGTACAAGCACATGAGGGATGCATTCGAGGTAGAATGGAGGATTCTAGAGCAGCTACCTATGCTCATAAAAGGAGAAGCAGAATTCACCGTATATCAACACTTCTACATTGGAAAATTTAGGTTGACAAATGAAAACATGGGCCCCAGTGCAAGACTTCCCTTCTCCTTCACTGCACAATATTTCCAAGTAGGGGTGAACATGTTTAAAGAGGCCAAAAGACTAAGGTTCAACCTTAGTGAAGTAGATCAAGACCATAGAGAGTTGCGCAGAAAGTTGGTTTACCCCAAGAAGTGCACATACGTGGAGAGATATGTCTCCCATGAGGTACAGATGATGAAACCAGTGACTTTTCCAATCACTGGAAGGGCTACAACAAGAATATATCTTTACATTAGGCCAAAATTTGAGAAGGGTGTGTACTTAGAAAATTATGTATCCATCCCTAAGGACCCCACAGGTAGAAAGAATCCTATGCCAAAGAAGAGGGAGAGAGAAGAGGTGCAAAAAGCACCAAGTGTTCAGCTATGCAAGCGGTAAGTGCATTGGGGACAAGCGTTAAACCTAATACTTACATGTGGAGAAAGAAGTCCCCAATGAAGGCAAAGAATCTAGAGGAAGAAGCACCAGAGCATGAAGAACCCTTCACCTAGGAGAATTCACCAGAGGAGGAGGAGGCGAAAGCAAAATCTCCTGTTAGGAATAAGAAAAAGAAAATGACTCGGAGGACACAAAGAGCTTGGAGGCCTATATAGGCGAGAGAGATGATGATGAGGAGGATGAACCAAGAGGCAAGGACCATCCTATCTATGAGGTTCATGACTCGGAGGAGGAAGGAGAGGAAGAAGAAAATGAATATATCTTTTCTAGGAGGGAGGATAAAAAGGAAGAAGAAGATACTCAAGATAGGGGGATAAGTGAGGAAGTTATAAAATAACAAAGGACCCCAAGCCTCACTAAGGAACAGATAAATGAGGCCATGGAGAAGGAAGTAGCCAAGATCATTGAAGACCTAGTAGATTAGGAGATGGAGAGCAGCATGGACCTAGTTATGAAGGAAAAGAGGAAGAAAGCATAGAAAAGGAATATGATAGCATGAGAGGGGATCCAAGTTTGGCTGTGAGATTTCCTAAGGCCACGTGCATAGGGAGAAGAAGCACAAAGACTTCACAAGTTAAGAGGATGGGCTATATTGATGATCCAAACAAGGTGTTGCACGTGAATTTTCAAAGCACCGTGCCAACAAAGAAACTGTTGGCTATGACATCATTTGATGAGGAAGGTGCATACCCTCGGAAAAGGAAAATGATTTCTTGGGCATTTGAGTCCCACATCGACGAACCAAAATTTGAAGTAAGCTAAGGGGAAATAATGAAGGTACCAGAATCAAAAGGTGATAACCCCTTGGTAAACGCTCAACGGCTATCAAATGAACAAATCTTTAATGCGGCTGAACAAAGTTTCGGTGGAAGTAGAAGCCAAACTCTTTGGGAGAAATGATAGAGTGAAGTTCCTAGAGGAAGAGCTGGAGAAGAAGGAAGAGGAGCTGGAGAAAATAACGGAGTTAAAACATGAGGAATTATTTAGTGCTCAGGTAAGGCGTGAATTAAAATAGAGAAATCAAGCGTGCCGAAGTCTACAAGAAAGCAGAGATGATCACACATGCCATTTCCTTATAGCATCCAGATCTAACACCACCTATGTAGAAGTATGGATCCTCTATGGAGTGTCTAGAGGACTTGACCCGCATCCTCATAATGGAAAGACAACCACTGGCCTTGGAGTTTGTAGAGGAGGCATCAACGCACAAATAAAAGGAGGACAAGATGAAGATTGTGGCCATTGTGGCCCGATCTGACAAGAAATTCCTCGTAGATGTGAAAGTTTCCACCCAAGTTGTTGAGGCCACCTATGACAACTGCACCGATAGAGACAAATTGATAATCATTTTATTCGCCACCCATGAAGTGGAGCTCAAGGAGTTCTAGGATTAAAAATAGGGGGAATAGAGTAGAAACTAAAAAAATTCTAGCTGAGGTTGAGAAGAAGTTAGCTGATATTGAGACCTTGCGGGGATCAATTAAGAACTGACTGAAGGAGTTGTATCCCTAGATCACTCATAGGATGGAAATGCTAGAGGATTTGGGAAAAAATTTGGAGGGGATCGTGGAAACAATGAATAACCAAGGAGAAGGGATAATCTTTGAAGAGGTGAGTGCTCTAGTCGTAAACTATACGATGGAAAAGTGACATACGAACATAGGAATCTACAAGTAACTCTTCCTTGTACCCGACCTCCCGAGGTCATGCCAAGATAGCCGGTGGGGATAGAATACACACGCGATGCACGATAAGCTAGTTAGGTAATCTTATGTCTTGACAACACATAATAAGGGGATCTACGAATCTAAGGAAAATAAGGCCCTCCTAACCTGAACCGGTGTGATAGATCATTCGGCGAGGATAGTTGCTCGAAGGCTCCAATCAATATCAAGCTCTGCCATTATCCGATCTATATGTTGTGGAATACGTGGGAGATAACTTTGGGTGCTTCGTATATATCTCCCGACAAGGTCATGAAAATGGAATGGCTAAATATGTAGTGGATCTTTTGGTGTTTTATGGACAATTCTCTAGCCTAGTCTAGAAATATTTAGCTTGATTAGCTGTTATGTTTAATAATGATAGTTGTGTGATAATGTTTGGTGTGAGTGGAGAGGATATAAACACTAATTTTTGCAAACCAACATCAATTTTGGATTGATTTGTAGGCTCGTTGGGTTGTGGGACCTTTGGATCACAACCGTAAGTTTGTGGTTGTTGTGGACCTCCTATGGTCATGTGAAGAATCAATCCCTTCTTAACTAGATAGCTGATTAACTTAATTGAAAGATTCTCGATCCTACCTCAGAAGTGAGGAATGAATCATAGTTTCTTAGAAACTATCAATCCCCACAACTTCCCTGGTAATATTGAGAATGAAACTTTAATTGAAATGAAATGTTTCACTACTCTATTTGATATATTTTAACTAGAAATTTGATAGATAAAACTTGGAATTTGTAGAACAGTGGCAAATCCAGTAGTGTATGACTTTGTCCCCTCAGAATGATCTCCTCATTCCTTCATGTTCACGTGAATCCAAAAGAGCATGTATATCCTAGCATCAACAAAAATAGGTATTCAAACAATGGCAGTTTGGATATAGACTGAATAAAATGCGAGTAGGAGAGGGACATCGTAAGAGACAGAGCTTGGCATATGTAATTCCTAGTGGGATTTATTGTGGTAATACAATGCAAGAGTACCGAGAGATTCCGAATCCACCTTTTGTGAAGAACACAACCTCTGACTCTAATGGATGCAATCTATAACCGACACTACTACTCTAAAACTAATTTTTATGAACAACTATGAACAAGACTAAAGCTAGAAGATTGAATGGCTTCAAAGCAAAGGATAAACTAGCATGGATGCAAACATGAAAACAAAATGAACTCTAAGCAAGAATTGAGAGACTAAACAATGGAAAATGAGAAATCGAGAGGCAGCGGTATTGAGGGGCCATTTGCCTGAAAACAAGTTGGCTATTTATAGATTTCACATTCACCCAAAGGTGATTCCCATTAGAACTCTTTTACCATTAAACAATGGAGAAACACTATTCTAGGGAACATAAAACATTAATACGAGCCAAGGCGGTGGAGAAAAGCTGGTGAAAGTTGAAAATTACGCTAGTCATGATCAAAAGAACGTGTTGGAAAATGCGTGAAGGACCGTTGCCACTGCGGGCGGCGGTTCTGAGACCGCTGTTTTCGGCGAGGTGACATTTCGTCACTAAAGGGAAAAAAGCTAAGAAATGTAGGGTAGAGGAATAAAAAAAAGCACAAGGAACATGAATAAAGCATTTGGGATGCTAACATATACTTTGCGAGCTTTTCTGGATCCGAACACCTTATGAGGCGACCTGTATCATCATTGGGGCATGTGTAACATTGTTCCGGTGGTACAATACCCTTCAATTTTGGGTACGTACATATTGCCCCCTTAGAGAAGCATTTTAGCCATGAAGAGGCATAAAATGGTGGGTTTGAGTATGGCGGTCCCAAAATGGGAAGTTAGAAATTATACTTGACATGCCTATGTGTCGAAATGTCGCCATCCAAGTTCCTACTACCTGCAAAATGGAAAGAAGACTCAAGTGCAGATAGACAAAACAAATCGAAAAATAAATACTAAATTAGTATGAGATGAGGACTTACCATTTGTGCGGGGATGAGAACTTACCTCCATTGGCGCTCTAAACCTATGAAAGGGGCACTCGAAAATGAGTCAAAACACTATATATATATATATATATATATATATACAATTGGACCATTTTCTTATTCATTTGCATGTGTTGATTTGATAGTTTTTGAGCTCTGGGACCCACGGTGACGGTTTTCAACGAGAATATAGTCGAAACATTTGCATTGAGACAGCGATCATGCCTCTGCAGTAGATCCTCAACCCGTGAGATCTCAGGTTAGTTCTTCTCGATTTAACGTTTTTGCACCCAATATGTAAAAATGATGAAAACTTTGTCATGGGGGGGTTATTTTTAGAAATGTCAGTTTTAAATGTATCTCTTAGGGGCGCCTAATGGGTAGGCTTTTGTTTTAGTTAAAATGGTCATTTTTTAGCATTTTTGAGCATTTTAGGGCATGTGACCCATTTTTAAACGCGGATAGAATCGCATCCGAGCGGGAGGCGGTTCTGAAGACCACCACCTTCCAAGGCATCGGTTACGGAACCGCCACCTTGCTCTCGGGCGCGCTTCTCTCAGAATGCCAAAACAACATTGTTTTGAGTTTATTTTTACAT